>OY829913.1:83680793-84880793 GCA_963691935.1 Nephrotoma guestfalica
TACAAGACGTGCGGCAGATTATTATGTTTTATTTAATAATCTTAATTAAGTTTTTAACAGAATCCCGGTTACTATATAAAAATTTCACATTCGAATTATTTTAACGTTAACTAATTTTTTATGCCATTGAGTAGAGGATTCACTAAATGTGGTTTAACCAAATTCAAAGTCACGTGTAATATTTTTGGATAGTAGAAAAAGCGTGCGTTTCGTGAACGAAAATATCTTAAATTATTTAAATAAGGACGAACAAAAAGTACTCTCAAATAATATTTGAAAGTGCAAATTTGTACTACTGCTAAATTCTTTAAGCATAACATTTCATTGGTCCGGAAACTGTTTCCTTAAATTTATATTTATTATTCTAGAATATCGGCAGCATAAAGAGCGCAAAACTAGGCAGGATTATGTTTGAGATGAAGAAGTTTTTGATCATGAATCAGATTTAATAATCGGGGGGTTTGAGCGATATAAACGATTCAGATAACGAAGAGATTTATGAAGAGCTTCATGATAAAAATTATTTCGCTCATAAAGAGCAAAATTTTCAACACGCCATACAATATTTCGTTGAGCGAGATCAAATACAATGGCAGAAAGATCTTTCACCTACGAGACGTATGGAAGCCCACAATATTATTGGAAAAATCGGTAGTCAAGCAAAACACGGAATGAGTGTAAACCAAATTGATATTTTACAACAATGGTTTAAATAGGCCCGCAAAGTAGATTTCCGTAACGTCCAAAGAAATATACGCATACTTTGGTGTTTGATTGGTCGCCGGTATAAATCAATCAACTATGCAACACACAAAAGAATTATAGTTAACCAAAAATAATCCACTATTTCAAGTGAATTTCAATTATTTCTTTATCGAAGAAATCCTCAATCCGGATTTGTTGTTCATTAGGGCCTGCAATACCGGAGAAAATTACAAATACCGGAATTTCAGATTTTCCTTAACAATATCGGTATAATACCGGTTTTATATTTTGAAAAATCATCAAACATAGCGATAGAGTATGGAAATATTTTTTAAACTTAAAGTTTTCACTCCGAAATCAACCTTCTTCGAAGACTGTCTGATGGTTTTGACCAAATCCGAGACATTTTGTAAGCTTTGTGAAGTGTGTCTCCTAATGTTTATAAACTCATCTGGCTAAAGTAAAATTTTTAGCTTTTAACTAAAGCAGCTTTAAACTCGTTAGAAATAGGGTTTAATTCTTCCTCTCATTAAGTGAAATATTAGGATTGAACTCTATGAAAGCTTCTAAATAACGGTCGTATATAAAGGATCTTCCAATAAGGGCGCTCGATTATTAAAAGTAAATAAAACAAGTTTTGTGTTAGATATCGACTCGTTATGTTAACTTTGGGGGCATCAATTGATTCGTGTTTAGAAAAAGTCTTAAGGTGTTGTTAAATGACACGATTTCGGTGGCGAGGCATGTCGAATCGTTCGTGCAGAATGTGGCATACGCTGTGTTGCACGTAGCGCCGTTCTGTTGAATCGACATGTCGTCGGCTCGGCGATGTGGCGAGGATAAAAATAACGAAAAAATTAAATTAAATTAGAAGATTTACACACGTTGTTTAAAGCTATCACCTTCCACGGTAATTTGCCTTACACTGCTGAATAACTCACAATAAATTTAACGGATGTTGCTATAACGACACGGCTGCTATAACATAACAAATTTTGTACATTCCGATTAAAAGTCCCTTTATTTTAGAAATACCGGTATTTGGAACATCTAAAATTGGTTTCTCGGTATTAAATTTTTTTCGGAATCCTGGTATTTCGATATATCGGCATTGCAAGCCCTAATTCGTTGCGTCCGTGAGAGTGGTTTTTTCACCACATCTGTTACAAATGCCCGATTTTCAGTCAGTGATTCAAACTGCCTGTTTTATTTTTATGCTAATTTTTGATCAAAGAATATCCCACCTACAGAACGAGAAATAAGCTATATTAATGATGCATGCGGTTGTTGCCGGAACCATTACAGATAGCATTGTGGTAATATATAGTATCGCTTTTGTCCAGAGATTAAATGTTCACGTGTTTGTATTTCGGCTTTTCAGGGCGCAATAAAATTTAACGCCGGAACTTAACGAATCTTAAAAATATCGCCACAAATTCAAAAATACCGACCAAATAACACAGTAATTTAAGTTTTGTCGTTTTCTCGAAAAGAGTTGATTCTTCATCTGATTATGATCGGTCACATGCCCTGTCAAGAAAATTATTGTGTAAAATTTATTTTCAGAATTATTCGACAAATGAAATTACATAATAAAAAATGTTATTTCCAATGTTCAGGTTCAACACTGATCATTTGCTTTCATTAATCTTAATTCGAAATCAATGTTTAGTATTAGAAACATGAATAAATTATTTTTCAGTTGGATGCAATAATAACAGCAGATTGTACTAGTAATCAAATTACTTCAGTTAAGCACTAATTATTTTTAAAAAATTTAAGAAAAATATTTCGTGAAAAATAATAAATTTATTGAATTAATTGTTTATGGTATTAAGACCAGCCTGAATAACAACCATCACAACCTACAATTGCCTTCATTATCAACAGTACGATCATCTTGCATCGAATACTGAATTAATTTTGGGAAATACAAAAAATTGGATTCTCGTATATCTGCATGTACTCCTGCAGACGCCAGCTCGAGTAAAACCACTGACGAATCGTGTGACTTAAAAAGGAGTTTAGAACTACCAGTTATGCTTGCCATGCATGATCTATCAAATTTCCTCTTAATTCACAAGCCAACTGTAATTACAAATCGCACTAATATTCTGAATCTTCATGAGGAACATTTCCTACCACCACCATCAATTATTCAAATACCAGTCCAATCCCTTCATCTCAAATAATTCGGCACAACATTCAATGACAAAATGTTAAATGTAAAAAAATATCCCGCTAACGTCCCTGAAGCTATGTTTGTCTTATTCCTTACATCAGAATCATGGCCTGAAACAACGCTTGTCGCTCTACTACCCGAACATAAGGGACTAAATCTCGCAACGTTTTCTCAGCAATTTACAGACTTCCACTGAATTTTAAATTTTTTCCATTGAATAATGATTTCAACATTAACGAGTTCTTTACCGCTGACTTCAACGTCTTCTGAAAACATGGGTTTTATTAGGTTCTTATTGCAACGCACATCAAATTTGATAGTCAAATTTTCACCATTCCCAACACTCCCAATAACGAGTTAATATGTGTAAAAATTAAAAGTAATACAAAAAAAAATATTTTATGTTACTATGTTCGCCCTCTAAGTCAGTGCGAGAGCTACCAGCTTCTTACTAATTCCGTTGATTTCGTCCTTGATTCGTCCTTTCGACCTGATGGATACTGAACAACTGAACGCCAAAGGAAATTTATTCACACATTTATTCGACTAAATTCGGTGTTTTTCTCTGTTATTAACAATAGTATCGCTTCTGAAATCAATCTAACCCTTTGTGCCATACAGAATACCATCCTTCCATTTTCACCTTTTGTCTCGAACAAGGTAGTCTTAATGTCGATTCTAGGACTCCACCACGATTCAATTTTCGTAAGGCCGACTTTGTGAAACTTAGTGATTTATTGGCAAACATCGATTTTGATATCATTTTAAATGATAACAATAACTTAGAAACCCAAACTGTTAACTTTTATTCTTCATCATCTCTGTAGTGTAGTAGAGAATTACGAACGTTGCGTAAACGTAGAAGCAAGCATTGGAAAAGATTCTTAAAAACAACATTGGGCTCTGATTACTCTAACTATTTAAACAGTTATAATGATTTCAGTAATTTGTCTGACGAACTTTATAGAAATTATATCAGACTCATGCAATCCAATCTTTCCGTTGATCCTAAGAGTTTCTCTTTATACAAAATTAATGAAAAAATCCGACAGATACGCTTCCACTCTGAAGTATAAAGATCACACTTCCAATGATCCTAGTCATAAAAAATCATTTTGCTAATTTTTCAGTCTGGCCTTTACAATCAGGGATTTGAAGCCCGATGTAGATTACTTCATATACATGAATATGTGCGTTCAAGCAACCTTGATTCAAATCGATTTTGACTCAATGGTACGGCGATCCTGACGGTCTACCATCTATAATCTTAAAAAACTGCAATGATATTTTTGCTGAGTAGTGAGTGAGAATTTCTCCCTAAGGTTGATATATTTAAATGTCATATTGTGTTTAAAAAAAATAAACCTGTGCTAGCGGATTTAGTCATATATCAAGTAAGGGAAGTTCAGAAGATGAAAATAATGATAATAAACAAGAGAACTTGGAAACAAAACATAAATTGGATATTGGCGAGGCACCTGTACCGCAATTCTGGAAATCTTTACCAGAACTTTGGTTCAAACAACTCGAGGCATTATTTAAAGTCCGTCGAATCACGAGTGATGAGAACAGATTTAGCTATGCTGTTGCTCATCTACCGATAGATGTAATATCTACAGTATCTGGAGTAATTCGTAAGCCTCCTTTACTCAATAAGTATGAAGCACTTCGAGATGAGATTATCAGAAGACGTACATTGTCAGAACGAAGTAGGAACGAAGTAAGAACGAAGTAGATATGGGTGATTTTTCACCATCAGATTTTTATTATCATCTCGAGGAGAAGGCAGGAACTTCAGCAGCTGTCAACGCTCAGTTATTAAAAACTTTATGGTTAGGCCGACTACCCGATTCTATTAGATCGATAATTGCAATAAGAGAGCAAGACGAAATTGACGAGCTACTTAAATTCGCAGATAGAATTTTCGAAATCAATCGTCCCAATCTCAATTGCAATTCTATCGCTAGTGGAGTATCATCCCACGCTAAATCAAGTAACCTTCTATCAGAAATTACTTTGAATAGTCTCGAAAAATCTATAGATCTACTGACTTCCAAGTTTAATAGTCCAAGTTTCCAAGTTTAATAGAACTGATCAAAACTAGGTCGATCGCACTAGGTCACACCAACGTCGTAGTAACTGGATTTGTTGGTATCATAGAAAATTTAAAGAGAGAGCTAGAAAATGTCAAGGTTAGATCGTCCCGTTGTAGATGTGACAGATAACGGGACGTGTGTCAATCGTCGCTTAATTATTAGATGTTCCAAGACAAAATATCATTTTTTAATTGACACTGGAGCAGAAATTTTGGTAGTTCCAACAATATATTTTAATAACCTAGTCATCGATGATGATAATTGTTTAAATGCAGCGAATGGTACTATAATTAGTCTTACGGCACTCGATTACTAAAGTTAGACTTGGGATTGCGTCGGGAATTTAGACATATATTTATTGTTGCTTCGATAACGAGACCAATAATAGGCGCAGATTTTTTGATAAAGTTCGGTTTGGATGTTGATCTACAAAATAAACGACTCTTAGACACAAATACCTCACTTATACCTCTTATACCCTCACTTATACCCAGACACAAATACCTCACTACTCATCTAACACGAGAACATAGATATGACCTACCGGTTAAACATAACGTAGTGCCTCGAATTGTTACTGAAGGTCATTTACCTTTTTGGAGACCGAGAAGATTGGATGGAGCAAAACATAAAATTGCTAAAACCGGATTTGAATATATGTTGCAACTAGGCTTGTGTAGATAATGTTCATCCAGCGCTGCTTTATCTTTGCATTTAGTAGCAAAGCGTGGCAGCAATGACTAGCGCCCCTGCAAGGATTACCGCCGATTGAACGCTATCACGATACCGGATAGGTATCCTGTATCGCATATTCACAACTTTTTTCTTATACCTTAGAGATTGTACTGTATTCCCAAAAATAGATCTTGTGCGAGCGTACCACCAAATACCCGTGGCCTCACAAGATATTTACAAAACAGCTATTACCACAACTTTTGGACTCTTTGAGTTCATTAGGATGCCGTACGGACTTCGAAATGCTGCGCAGGCCTTTCAACGTCTTATGGATGAGGTTACAAAAGGTTTAGATTTCGTTTACGTCTATATCGATGACATTTTGGTAGGTAGCAGAAACATAAATAAATAAATAAATAAATATATATATATATATATATATATATATATATATATATATATATATATATATATATATATATATATATATATATAAATATATATATATATATATATATATATATATATATATATATATAATATATATATATATATATATATATATATATATATATATATATATATATATATATATATATATATATATCAGGTGTCTAAGCAAGACCGGATTTAAATTTGCCGCCATTTTAATAATACGAGTTGTACAGTGATTTTTTTTACAGTCGTCATGTACAAACCACGCGATTTAAGAATATGGAGAAGTATTCAAACCAACAACGTTTAATTATTGTAAAAACACATTACGAAAATTTCACCAATAACGCGCCGTATTTCCTCTTTAAGATGTTCAACTGGTTCAGGCTTATTCGCATACATCTTTTCCTTCACAAAGCCACAAAGAAAAAAGTCTATCGGTGTTAGATCACACGATCTTGATAGCCAATGTTGATCGCCAAATCGAGAAATGACACGGCCTGGAAACTTAGTCTGCAGTAACACCATTGTTTCACGTGCTGTCCTCTACATCAATTACATACAATTCGGGCCACAAAAACATCATTAACATTTTGTGATACCGCACTCCCAAGTTCTTGAATTTTCCGCCACAGATTCTCTTACGGTGGCTATATTTTCGAGTGACCGACAATGACGACGACGAACAATGATCTCCTGATCCATCAGCGAAAATTTGGTCTCAAATTTTGTAATTAAACGAGTCACTGTCGATTCATTTGGCACATTATTGCGACCAAAAACTTGACGTAATTGGCGAACTGTTTTCGAAAAACTCTTTCACCATTTTTGTAACGAGTTTTTACAATAATTAAACGTTGTTGGTTTGAATACTTCTCCATATTGTTAAATCGCGTGGTCTGTACGTGATAACTGTCAAAAAAAATCACCGTACAACTCGTACAAATTTAAACCCGGCGCTCTTGCTGAGACACCTGATATATCTATATATATATATATATATATATATATATATATATATATATATATATATATATATATATATATATATATATATATATATATATATATATATATATATATATATATATATATATATATATATATATATATATATATATATATATATATATATATATATACTGATATATATATATATATATATATATATATATATATATATATATATATATATATATATACTGGTACGATTTACCAATAATATTGTTTGATAGTACCCATTTTCTCTCAGATATTTCTTGGTCAATTTTAATAAAATTTTAAACTGTATTTACCGTCTCTCTGTACTGAGACGACTTTGTGTATTATAAACAGAATTTGGTCAATGTTGACAAATAATTGGTTGTTTCAACCTAAAACGCTTTTAACATTAACCGCCAATTTGGTTAAATTTACTAAGAAAACTTGGTAGAATTGACAAGTAATTAGCAAAATATTGTTTTCCCTTGGTTGATTTAACAAAATAGTTGGTCACTGTTACCAATTTTTCCTTCTGTCCAATAGAATAACCATGTTTTTCTCTATATTAACTAAGTTAAAAATTAAATAACCATGGTTTGGTTATTTAAAATTAAAATTTTATACAACTAAGTTCTTGTTCATTTTTTAACTAAGAGATTTGGTTGATCAAAAACCACCAAGATTTTGGGAAAATAGACTCAAATTTTTGTTTCTTTTGACCCAAGTATTTCTCTGAGTGCTGTCAATTCATTGATTTTAATATGGCGAAACGCACGTAAAAACGTTTTTATTTAATTTAACTGCTTTTGACCTATTATATTCCATTTTATTTTGTTTTCTTTATTTTAATTTTTATGAAACTTTTCCACTTGATTTGTTTGTACTAAGCAGACTCAACTTCCGTTTTCCTGCCGTCCACAACGGGTATCGTTTTGCTTAGCTATCCACCAAGTTTGCTTTTTCATAAAGTGCTGTAGTTTTTAAACTAATACTTATTTTCATAAATTGAGGACGCCCCGCGCGCGGTTAGGAGGGGTGATAAATCGTCGGCATCATCCCGATCACAAGTTTAGGCTTGGCTATACATTCCAATAAATCAATCAAGAATACGAACACATATGTAATATTTTAATATTTAGGTTTCGTAAGTTTTCTGTAATAAAAAACGGCGTAATATTTATAGTGCTTATTTCATAGTTTAATCGTTTTATTGCTTATTTGGATACAGTGTATACCACACGACCGATTTATAACGCTTCATTGTTCTAAAACTTGAATTATATTGGAAAAATATTCTAATTTATTATTCCTCATTTAATTATCCTAATTACATTATTATTTTTGTTTATAAATAAATGGCTTTGAATCCTAATAGAAGTGTCGTAATTATAATATTTTTTATAACTATATCCAGTCTACACAAAAGTACAATTTTCTATAATATGAATAGTTTAGTATAGGTGAATAATTTTTAATTTAACTAACCGTGGAACATTAATAATATTGTAGAAAGGCATGCAATATAGTAATAATATTGTGTATAGCAGCAGCATTCATAAAAAATTCATAACAATATTACAAAAAAGGACTAATGTTAATTTCCCTAAAGAGTTGTTAGCTAGTTTTTTGTTACTCTACGGACAACATAATATTGACCGAATATTAAATACGACACACGAATGAAAAATGTTGGTTACCGTCTAAATTGTTTAGTAGGTGAATATTTTTTAGTCGAGCCATATGGGCAATCAACCTATACAGGCGTATGTCTTCCAATAATGAATGTAACAGACCGTTTTTCAAACGTTATCGCAACAGACAACTAACAAAGTTCAACTGCCCAGTTGACTATTCTCTATCTAATTTTCGGGAGTGCTTTACACTCCAAGTAATTTTTGTTCCTTTGAGGAAATTCCAGTCCCTGTTCATTGAATTAAGAACACTATTAACATAGTGAAAAACTCCAGTATTTTATCAAAATATAAATAAAATGTATTTTAAAAATGTTTTAATTCTTTAAAAATAAATAACTTTGGGAATACATAAATTGGAAAACATTAAAATTTGGACCGACCAAATGGCACAGTGGTTAAAGCTTTGGCGTTTGGATCGGGAGGTACCGGGTTCGAATCCCGATAGGGGCAGGATGCAAAGTGAAATTTCATCAACAGATTTCGATCTGTGGTGAAATGTAACACATCTATGACCCCCTGTCGGTGTGCAAAACTCATGGGCCGACCCATCTTCCATGCTGGTATAGGCTGGCATGGAGCTTGCAATGTGCAGATGGTCTTAAAATCGGTCCTATAGCCGTACGTCCTCGAGTTGGCCGCAAGGCGTAAAGTAAGGACGTTAAAAGCATAACCGCGGAACAGCAGGGTGAGCCTTGAGCCCCAATACAGATCGCATAGTTACCAATAAAAAAAAAAAAAAAAAAAAAAAAAAAAAAAAAAAAAAAAAAAAATTTGGTTAAACTACCTTTTATTTTTAATCACAGCTTTTATTCTTTCAGGCATGCTACATATACAAGTATTGATTATATTGCGAATTTGATCACTATTTCTCCACATTTTTTCAATAAATTTGTTTAGGGTGGACACTGTAGGATTGGGGTTTTTATATACGTTGGACTTAAGTAAGGTCCAACAATTCTCGATAGCGTTTAAATCCGGAAAATTGCCAGCCCAAGAAAGGATGCCAATACTTTAGTTAAGGTCATTCTCTATTAAGTTTGCGGTATGACAAGGAACTCCATCTTGCATAAAAGTGTACGAGTATTGGCCTTGAGGTAGCGACCTCATGTAAGGAAATAAGACGTCTGTTAAAATCTTTTATATTGTCTTTTCTTATGATTTCCTCTATGAGCTATATTGGACCAGGTCCATCTTCACTAATGCAGCTCCATATCATTACTGAAGCTGGATGTGTTATGCTCCTCACTATGCAGTTCTCCCTAAACCTCTCTTCTGGTTTTCTTCTGACGAACTGGCCGATTCTGTAACGGCCTCTAGCCGTTTTACATTTAAAAAAACTTTTTAATTTCGGATTTTTTTAAACTGAAAAATTCGATTTATCTTTATTCCTGTCGTCTATTGTCCAGTGCTTATGGTCTAGCCCAAATAAGAAGTTTTCTCCGCATGTTTTCAGTGAGTCTGGGTTTCTTTCCTGGACGCTTGCATTTCAAATTATTTTCATATATTCATCGTCGCAATGCCATCGCTGATATCTTTAGCCCTTTTACACTCAGGAGCTCTTGCAGCTCACTCGTCGTAGCTCTGCGCTTTTCTACAGTTTCTTCTCTTGGTCTCATAAAATGTACCCCCAAATTGAATAATATTTGCAAAATTACTTACTGATGAGCAAGAAACTTTTTCCAGTTTTGCGATTAATAATGCTCCGCCGATAGCATGTTTTTTTCACTGCTAAGGTTCTTTTTTCGACCCATTTTTGAAAATAAATGTCTCACTCTAGACTTTCCAAAGACACACACACACTTTAACTTAAACACAAGGATTTTAACTAAATGATAAAAATCACTTAACGTAGATTATTTCTTACTTTAGCTCAGTAACTTTTTCCTTCCATATATATTTTTATTTCTAATACAAATTTTACAATTTTAAATAATTTTGGAAGTTTCAAGTATTAAATTTGACATTGCGTAAAAAAAAATTGTTGCACATACCGCACGCTAGAAAATTAAGATGCTATTATGATTATTGTAAAGACAGTACATAGTAACCCGGAACATACAAGAAGTGGCGTAGTACTCTGTACAATTTTGATTTTGTTCTTTCAAAAAACGATAGAGCTAATTGCATTTACCTGTGACATTGATCTTACTCACTGCAAAACTCGTTATTTAGCATTTCTTATAGCATTCGTGTAGATGATGTATTACTGAAAGTGGATAATCTCAGATAATTGGCTTGTCTAGTGTTTCTCATAGTTAATTGAAAATTAGTTGCGAGATGAAGCAAGGATTTTATCATACTGTTATTAACCAGGTATATTCTACTAGTTTGGATCACTAATTTTGTGGGATATCTATGCAGTAATTTGTAAAGTGCCTTTAGCGACTTATTCTGGTATATTTGGAGATCGTTTAATTTATTAGTGAAAGCCCAGTTTCGAGTTAAATATAGTAGGTTGGAATGAATGAATGAATAGTTGTTTTTTAATAGAGTTGTCCAAAAGTTTAGCAGATCTTCTCAAGACACCAATTATTGGTGCCAGACGTAAATTTAAATTGTATGTATGGGATGAGCAACATAGGCGCGTATCAATGCTTAAACCCAGATAATTGATCACGTCTGATTTCGTAATAATTTCCCTGTTTACTTGCAAAGTAGTAAAATTAATTAATTTCGGTTTAATTTCGATTTAATTTTTGTTTATTCCAATCGAAGTATTTTTTTAGAAGGCATAAATCACTTTCCATGTCCATTTTGAGTGCACAGTGGTTGATAGATCCGCATATACGATTGCGAGGTCATCCACAAATAGTTGAGGTTTACCGTTCAACGTAAATTAAATATATTAAATACGTCATTAACATATATTAGAAAGTGTATTGGACCCAATATTAAACCTTGTGATACACCAGAAAAAGGCCTAATAAATGTGAGGAAGTGTTTCCTAAATTAACAAATTTTTTTACGATTTGATGAATTCCAACGTTATATAGTTTCTCAATCAGTTTGACATCATCAACACAATCAAATACCTTCATCAGATCGACAAAAATACAATCTGTAGATTTACTTTCTTTTAGGAATCTGCAAATGTTATTCATCAGGCACAAGATTGCAGAGGTGGTGCTTGAGTTTGTTTGAAACCCATATTGAAACTCTGAGATCAAGTTGTTAATTGAGATGTATTGCATCAGTCTGTTCAGAATCAGCCTTCACAATAATTTAGAAATGGTCGGCAACACAGAGGTAGGCCTATAATTGGACATTTCAAATTTGTTACCACCCTTAAATATTGAAATTATTTGAGTCATTTTAAGTTTGTCTGGAAATTTAGAATAATCTATACAATGATTTATGGAGTTGTTTATGGCGGGATTCAATTCCTTAGAACATGTTTGGATAACAAAGGTAGGAATGTTGTCATAACATTTAGAACAAGCTGGGTCTAAGGATTTTATCAAGTGGTCAATCTCGTCATCCATTATGTAAATGATTAGTTACCAATTTCGGCACCTACATTTATAAAGTAGTTATTAAGAAGTTCAGATACTTCATTTTGGTCATTATACAATTTATCAATGCCCTTGACAGATATTTGATTTATCGATTTAGTTGTGGTGGTATTATTACTTAAAATTTCATTGATCAGGGCCCATGTATGATTTTTTGGCATATATCATAACCATTTTTATTCGGTGCTGATACTCTAAAGCTTTGAAGATATAGAAATGGTTAGACGGATATTTTTTTTAGTTTATTAAAGAATTCGCGTTTGTTATAGAGAATTTTAATGTTATGAGTGGTTTGTTAAGTTTTGTAGGTGCTTTGCTCGTAAATTTTAGTAATTTGGTATTATAGTGAACAGACTCACATACCATAATTGTTGGTAGAACACTTCAAACTCAAATTTATTAGGTTCTAATGAAAACTGTTTATTAAAATTGCATACCCGTTGGTAATCAGTTTTCGAAGAGCTGGAGGAGATATTAATTTCACCGGAAAATATTGAAAAATGTTTGTTCATTCAGCTATATAATGAGGAAAATAACATACACAGATACTGGTTAACCTGATAAGCCGAAGAATCGAATAAATTAATATTGAAATAGCCATAAATAATTGACTGCAGATAGGCTACCAACTTAGATTCTATGTAAATAGTAAAATGATTTATACTGGAATCGGGTGGGCGGTAGAAAACAAGTAACCTAATATTTCATAGTTTGATCGACATAAAATAAAACTCTTCGTTGATCTCTTTTTCATCTAGCACAGCATCCAATCCAACCTGTATGAACAAAGATATGCCACAACATGCATGTTTAGGCGAAATCACTGAAATAAATGAAATGGTGTAAAACCATTAATATTCACATAATTTGTGGAATGAAGTAGCCGCTATTAAGTCAAGAAATTGTTCTTAATGTGAATTAACATTCCACACACCAATACATCCGGTACACATCTAACAATCTACATTAAATTATTTAAGGATTTCAATACCACTCAAAACCTAAATTGAAGTAGTCACAAAATAGATGTTCTGGGTTTACATCAATAATGATAATTAAAAATTGCCATAGCAACCTGTACCACATACGTCTATCTGTACCAAGATTATATATACATAATTAATATGTATTTTATCTCATCACATAATTTACCTATACAAGAAAACACAAAACCAACATTATATATGTACATATACATGCTACATATAAGATTAAAATATCACAAATAAAATTAAATATTTATTTATCATTAACATTATTACAAATTCTCTGATTTGAACTCACACAATAACAGGCAAAAAAACAATCGATTCGTGAAAATTAGGAAAAATCTGTCATTTAATTGACAAAGGTATACGAGAAGAAATAAAATTCAATTAATGATACTTTAGGTAAACATAAAATATAAAAGAATTTTCCCCAGTACCTATACCAACCAAGAACCAGCAAACCGAAGGATATCGATTTACTTTCTACTATTTGTACACAGATAGAAATCCCTTCTATTCTGTGTCAGATACGAGAAAATAAAAACGGAAATATTATTAGTTTTTCCTGTTCCCTATGATCATATTATTATTCACAAAATAAGGTGGATGGACATCTGTTTGTGGTCAAATAAGTTATTATATTAAAACAAGAACAAGTCACAGGTTCATTTAAATTTTTAGACATAATTCCACTACTATGTGTATGTAGTGGCCACATGTGTATAAAGTAAACCACTTTGATTGGCATTTTATTTATTTGGTCCAACATTTTGATTTGTAGGTATCAAAAATAATTTAATTAGAATTATTTTGAAGTCTGTTTGTTTTTCTAGGAAGTGGCATAAATTTTAATCGTATTTTATATCCGCACATGCTCATTTGAACCACAACCAAGTTATCGTTTAAATGGTATTTTGAAAGTTGTATGATGTAAATTGTTAATAGCCGTATTTTGTTGAGGATTAAAAGAAAATTGTTCATCATAGTTGGTAATTGTTGTTCTATGATGCCTGATGAAAAATTTGATATTTCAATATCAGTCATTATTGACTATTGCGGTGGCCATACGAAACATTGTTTCGTCGAAGGCGAAAAGTCTACCAGGCTAGAAACATAATATTGTGTGATGTTGAAGAAATTGCTCAAAATATGTTTAAAATTGTGAGTATTTCTTTGCAATCGTCGAACCCCAAAACCCGGCCATGGGAAGTAAATCTTTTCATCCATTTCAACACGCAGTAGATAAATACTGCCACCTGCAAATGTCCAGCAGGTCAAGGTAGTCTCCAACAAGTCGTAAGCAAAATTGGGGAAAACTGAGAGAATTATGTATAGAATTTTCCTAATGAATAAAACAAATATTTACAAAAGAACATAAATTTATTGGGATTTAAAATTGGGTTACTAAGATTAACTAAACTACATATAATATTAAATATGTCGCCAGTGAACGGAAATAGACAGTGGTCGATTCGATTTTGTAAGATTTTATTAATCTTAATGCGTTAAATAGCTCTTTCCACATGTACTCGTGCTGCAGCTCTCGATGTATTCAAAATCGTCTCATTCTTATTAAATTGTCGCTCAGAGTCCATAAATGTTGGTCAACACAACATAATCCCCTTCAATTTTAGCCCATTTTCAATGGCAAAGCCTTTATCAACCAATACGGAAGCATCCCGCCCAAATAAGTTTTTCAGATTTTCCTCATTGAAATTGTATTTGTCAGATGCCTTTTCCACATATCCTTTGCTGATGTATGTAATTTGTCCCGCTGGACTTATAACAACCAAAAAATGTAATTTTATTTCTTCCCTTGTAATGAGAATACACTCCGCGACACTGATTATCCTCTCTTGAAAATTTTTCATAGAACCTAAGATAATGTGACTAATTATTTGAAATTTTTTCATCACCTTGGTTTCTATTTTAACTAACTTTCCAACGACTAATACACAGCTGCAATTAATAGTGGTGAAAATGGGTCGAGAAAAAACGCTACCAAAGGTAGAAATTGGAAAGATTCTTGCGCTTAAACAAGAAAATTATTCCAATCGTGTGATATCCAAAAAAAATTGGTCGCTATTCTTAGACCATCAACAACTATCTCAAAGATCCAGAAAATTACAGAAAAAATCGAAGAGGTCACACAGCCAGGGCAACAACATAACGGGAACATCGAGCTATTTCGCGTGAAGCTTCGAATTCGAGCAATCTGCAAAAAAAAGAAGCATAAAATTGGAGTCTCAACCTGTATCTGTACTGTTCGGAGAATAATAAAAAAGTGTTCACATCTCCGGCGACAAAAACTGATGCAGAAAACCACGTTTGATCCTGCAATATATAAGTGCTCGATTGGAAGGAATAATGGTTTCAGGTTGTTTTTTCGGACGAGAAAAATTTTAATGTAGATGGACCAGATGGTTTTAGACATTACTTTCATGGTTTGAGGCAATTTGAGCTATTCATGTCCCGCCGCCACACCAGTGTTGGTTCCATCATGGTATGGGCAGCAATTTATTTTCAAAGTGCTATTGATTTGGTTGTCCTGGAAGGCCCACAAAACTCGCAAAGCTATATCGAGCTCCTATAGAAGTGCAAATAGTCAATTTTGACGAAATGTTTGAAGGCCATCGCTGGCCACGCAGCAATCCCCACAGTTGCACGAGTGAAACAATGGTTTGAAGAAAATAACGTGGCAGTTTTGAATTGGCCGGCTTTGTCTCCGGATTTAAATATTATTGAAAATTTTTGGGGATGGTTATCGAGACAAATTTATTCGAATGGAAGACAATACGATTGCCGGAATGTACCTTATGGCAGCTGTGTATAATGTTTTTGAGAAATTATCTATAGAATTTATACAAAATCTTTATAGGTCTACTAGGCAATAGAATTTATGATGTTGTAAGGAAAAAATGGAGGACACACTAAATATTAAATAAAGAAAAAATATCAACACAATAGAACGTAATGGGTTTTATTACTTAATTTCACAGATGAGGGTAATCAAGTGTCGCAGTTAAAATAAGCAAAAGAATAGAAATGGGGAGTTTCCACTTCGCATTGCATGCAAGTATGCGTATTAGTCATTGGGAAGTTAGATAAGATAAAAACAAAGGTGATGACAAATTTTCAAATAATTAGGCGTATTATCTTAGGTTTCATAGAAAATTTTTAAGTATCGCGGAGTGTATGTAGCAATTTTGCATTTAAGGCAGTTGGTTTAGCTGATCTCAATCCATTCTGTACAGCGGCCACTTCCTACAATGATTTAAAACAATTGGGTATACTCATCTCTATTTCCTGTTTTGATGGCCAATATACCAATGATTTCAAACCAGCTCTCATTGTGGGTAGCATTTGTCTAAAATATTTTATACAAGTTGGTATAGACAGTCCAAATAAAACCGACAAAACAGAAAAATCAAAGTTTTGCTTGATTTTAATTACCACTAGCAAAAATTTTTAAGTTGACTGGAGTTCGACTGTGAAATATATTATTATACAGGTCAGGCTCGAGGTGAATATTTTTAATGCTATTTTCGATCAATTAAATAGTGTTGATGTCGTTTAAGCACATCATTAAATTTAATTGGGAGCTGGTCTTGTTTAAATCATCGATGGTCAATTGCGAGTTACGGGTAACATCTCTGTCGATTACTGAATCTAACACGACACTCACTTGAACCTCTGCATCTACCCTTTGTTTCTCTACATCACCGTCGGAAATGTTTCTGCTTGACCTGTTTCCTGCTCATTGTAAACTTCCATATCACAAACAACTGGTGCGATGGCTAGGCCGTCCGTTTTCGTGACACTTACAACTCTTTCCAGTCGCAATCTTCTCTGTTTTGGTGGTTCTTTATGTTTATCTAAACGATTCATTAAATTTAGGACGTGGAGCGTACAGATCATTTGCAGCCTATAGCAATCTGTTTGATGCTTCAATCGAAATGCACATTTTTACCTAAACAGATACGTTAACCGGCAAAAACACTTCGTTTAGGATCCTAAATATTGGGGTGTCATTCAAAGGAAACCTATTCATCAACAATGAGTTATTGTTTAGTGCGTCTAACCAGACAAGTGGTGCAGTGGTTAAAAGCTTCGGCACTTGGGCCGGGAGCTGCTGGGTTCGAATCCCATCAGAGGCTAGATGCAAATCGAATTTTCATCATCGATTACGATCGGTGGTGCTAATAAATACAACTAAGACCCTCTGATGGAGTGCAGAATTCCGTGTCACGCGCCGACCCATCTTCCATGTCAATGTACAGGTTGACATGGAGCTTGCAATGTGCAGGTGGTATACTGTAGTTGTGTGAGTAGGTGAAGTAGGTGGGTTAATGATGTGGAGTGAATGAGTAGTATCACAATGAGCCTAAAAATTGGCCTAAGTGTGCAGTAAGCAACCACTGAAACCTAAACCTTAGTGCGTCTAATACGATGAACGCTGGAAGGTTTTTTATGTTTTTTTTTTATTATCCTTGCAATCTGTTCTGGGGCCCAGGCCCTCCCAACACTTTTGCAGTATGCTTTTTTCGCCCTAACTTTTACGCCAGTGTCGGCCAATTCGAGGGCGTACAGTGATAGGTCCGATTTGATCACAGGGGGTCATAGATGTGTTCTATTTCATCACAGATCGTAATCGGTTGATGAAAACACCATTTGTATCCTGCCCCTATCGGGATTCGAACCTAGCATCTCCCGATCCAAACGCCAAAGCTTTAACCACTGTGCCATTTGATCAGTGGTGTTTTATGTTAAAAATGAAAAAATCGTTAAAATTGAATACATTTATACCGTTTTTGGCTCAAATTTCCTGTACCCTTTAGTTCCGGTTTGATTGTTTGATCCCTCATAATATGTTAGGTTAGGTAGCCACATCATACAGTTTCTTATTTACTCATTGAAACCAGCCACAGGTAATGTCCACCTTAAAGATGCGCGATTCGTAACGAATCTGGAGAGTTACAAATGGACACAAACACCATCCCCTGACAGAGTGGCGAAATTATTTTTCGTCTCACTTAAATAGAACGACGTCATCGTTCAGCGAACAGCCAACATCAGTGTATGATGTATAGTATCAGTGTATGTGTACGAAGTGCGAATAATCATATCCAAAATGAAAAATAATAAGGCACTACAAGTCCACTACATATTTAAACATGGAGTTTGACTGAATAGTAACACATATCGTGGAATAGCTTTGCTCAACACCTTCTACAAGGTTTTGGCCACCGTTACGTCAAAGTGCGATGAAAAGGACATTTACGAGGAACACATTATGTAGGTTCTTATCATATTTGGCCCCTTTTCAAAATTTATAGCTAGGACCCAGCAAAGAAGAAGAAGAAGTAATATGGTAGATAGTTAAAAAACTAAAACGATCTTTGTTTGAAAAATAAACAATTGTTAACGGAGCACATCAACGGCTATGACTCGCTAAAAACAAGGTAGCTACAATATCAAAATAACTGTAAGTACGAAATTTTTGTTAATCTTCTCTATTTTTGACACTGATTGATGTTTTCAATGACGCCTGAATAAATCCTGCTCAAATCATTGGTGTCATATTTTTTTATTAACCACCAAACGTAACCTATTTTAAATTCTAAATTAAATAAACATTTTTATGATAGAGCTTCGATAAATTTTCTACATCAAGAGCGACGTTGGTCTTGCAGCAAGCATATAAAGAATTCATCTTTCATATAATCTACTTAAAAGCCATTCAAACAGCGACAGTGGCTTCACATATAGAAGCAATTAAAACTTTTGGAATATGGCTCGGTCTATTTACAGATTAGTTAGTATAATTTGTATTTTGATCCCATGAATTCGCAACGAGGTACTGTTTTTAGTGTGGCTCTCTAGCGCGATCACTAAACAACTTCAAAAATGATGAAGGTAACGCTGTTAAGGTAGATGGTAAAAGATGAAGATCTTCCGATTCAACTTCAATGGACCAACCTCTCTGGGGCAACGTGAAGCACGAGACGATTGTAGAACGGAAGAACGAATACAACCTGGTTTAAATGATGTTAAGCTCGAACTACGCTAAAAATTCATGGAAAATAACGATAAGCGCATCCTTTGTTGCCAATAGAGTCCTGGAATGAATTCGGCGGATATTGCCATTGAATCATTGTTGTTTTAGTTAATAAAAAATCTGCACTCTTATTGAGTTACACTTTGCATTACGCAAGCATAATCCGGACTGAAGATTGCTTCTGATGATTTTTCCATAATTTAGCTATTAGCATTTTAATTAAAATATCATTGTTAATTTTTGCCGTAGTTATTATGATTATTATCATTTAATTGATTTAAGATGTTGAAGTTTTTCGGGAAAATAACCAAACTATTCTTTATATTATTTTTTTTTACTTATAGTAATGGATCTAAGGTTTGAGGGCAGAAAATCGAGTAACAACTTTAGTGGCAGTTCACTAAAATTCTTACTCGATTTTCGCTAATATTAAGCTTAATTGATTGCGATCAAAATTCATAAATAAGGTTTAAGCGCTAGAATTCCCAGAGCCTAACCAAAAATAGTAGTTTACTTAAGTAGTAAAGCAATGATATTTGTAACATCCAAAGGCGGAAATTGGCCGTAAAGTTTTGCAAATCCAACTTCAAGCTTTTACTATACTGAATTTATAGCTTCACGCAGATTCAAGCACTTATCAACTGGTGCTGAAGCTTACGAAGCTGTATTGCTCAAAAATTTGATAATGACATTACGACTTTTATGTATTTTTAAGGCGATTGCGCTATTAAAAATCTTTTCTTTGTTGACCTCAATTTTGACCATTGCCACTGTTAAAGTTTTTCGCGAACCCATTGTTTTTCATATGATTAAGTGGCTTATAATACTTACGACCAAACAAAGCAAAAATCTAATACATATTTTGTTGAATAAAGCCATTGAAGTGTCGTTAAAAATTCATTAATAATGGCCTTTAAATTGACCTTGTTCTTCATTCATATTTCTTTCTTAGTTGTTTTCATCAACAATTCTTCTGTCTATTACAACAAAATAAAGACAAAATCGAGAAATATAGGTAAATTCTGCCAAAAGAGAGGTGAACCTATAATCAAGTTAAGATTGCAACCTATCAAAAACAGTTCAAATCCCTCAAGAACACCAATTTGAATTTGATTTGTAAAACCTTGGATTTGTATTGTAAAATCACCCCAAAACATATAAAAAAAATTTGCTTTGTAGAAAATGAAATTTTTTTAATTAAATTTGAAACTCATTTTGAAAAACGTGAATTTGCTAAAAAATTTAAGCCGTTTTCAAAAATCTTAAAAATTGTATAAAAATAAAAGTACTTTGCAACATCGTTAAGTTGAAGTGCAAAAGCTTCACAGTAAGTTTTATACAAATTTAGGTAGAGTTCCAAGTAAATTTAGAGCCTTCAAATTCTGGTCAAAATCATACAATCATCATCAGTCAATTAGATTATACAGCTTTGAGTCGTTCGTTCGCCGAATTACGGAGTTTACGAAACTTTTTGTAAATATATCCATATAAACTATTCAATAATATTTTCCACTAATCTCTTACTTTGTGTAGAAATCGTTTTTCCTCGCGAACTATTTAAAATCCAAAGCTAAGTACAAAACAAATTTGTTTGCCGCAAGGTGATCGGAAATGTAATATTGATATGTTATAATACAAATTACCTATCAGTATACTGCGGAAAATGTATAAAATAAGTTTTTGATACGAATTGGGCTGAATTGGAATTCTAGCAAATTTTAGTTTTGGTGAATTTGAATAATTCCTTGACCGATTCTTTCAAATTTATTTTGTAGAAAAATCTTTAACTTCATTCAGGTTTAATGTTGGAATCCCGGTTCAGCTTCAATTTTGCATACCTGATTTGACAATATTTGGTTGAGAAATGGCCAAGAATTGTAGAACTTCATCAAAAGATACGATAAAATCCCAATACAAGTTGACCTTAGTTTATTAGAATCTTAGCCTAGTTCTACAAACTAAATTGGAGAATTATCGGGTAGAAAACGGTCCTGTTTCATTCATTATAGACAAATTCCAAATTTTCTTCAAATTCAGCTTTGCATATCGAATTTGACCATAATTTGTTGAGAGATGGCCCAGTTCTACTGAGCATTATGTTGGAGTGCCAATCGAATTATGCATACCACATTTGACACTAATTGGTTGAGGAATGGTAAAGTTCAATTCATTGGTGGTTGGTGACCAAATTAATAAAACATTTGAATTTTTGCGAAATAAGCTAAGTTTATTTGAAATATCGAATCCGGTTGTAAATCTGGCATTGAATAACATTGATAGTTTTCTAGGAACCATTGTCTTTGGGATTTGTTGAAAGATTTGTTTTAATTTTGCTATTTCGTGGTTGCCCAATTCAAGGGTTAAATACTAATGGATTTTAGAGTAATTTTTAATATAATTCAAATACATAACTATGGTTTCAGGAAATTCTATTGTAAGTGGTGGAGTTGCAGAGGATTAAATTAATAAATGTTTATATTATTTAGGAAGCCGGAAATAATAATATTTTTTCTTATGTTGCTGAGTTAAAGAAGCAATTGTTGAAGACCAATACCATCGTTGACCAATGAACCAATTAAACCTTTATCCTTCCTCTATTAGATTAGTATTGTGTTGTCTTTGTGTTACTAACTATCGGCTATACCTAGGTGTCTGTAATCGGGCCGATTCCTTCGGTTTTGTTATGTGTAGAAGAAGATCATATTCAAGATGTCTTGAAAGATCCATCCCGTGTTTTTAATGCTGATAGAACGGCATTTTTCTTATGCCCGCAGGAGAAAGCTTTAGTAAGGAAAATAAGAAAGTTTACAACAGGATTGCAAACGAAGAAAAGGATTCTCTAACCGTCTTAGTTACAGTCGGCGCTGATTGTGAAATGCCTCCACCATTGGTACTCCACTATTTTATCAGAGAATTCCACTTAATATAATAAAAAAGTATCCATCAGATTGGGGTATTGGGAAGTCTGAGAGTGGATGGATGACGTGCCAAACGTTCTTTGAGTACATACCTAATGTATTTTATTCTTGGCTGGTTAAATAAAAAAAAAATGCCCGGTGTGCCTATTTATGGATGGATGTAGCTCTCATCTGTCTCTTCTTTTGGCTGAATTTTGCAGAGACCATCAAATTATTTTAATTGCCTTACTCTCGATCGCAACACATTTGCTTCAACCGTTGGAAGTTGCATGCTTCCATCCAATTAAAAATGAATGGAGAAATGTTCTAAGAAACTGAAAAATTGAAAACAAAAACGTCAAGTTGAGTAGAGTTGATTTTGCAGGCGCTTGAAAAAAAATCTGTCTTAAAATTTGTTTAGAACTAACTCCCAAGAAGCAAACAATCGTAAACGTATTCAAAACGTCCGGACTATAACCATTCGATGCAAACGCGATTGATTATTCTACGATTCTAGAAATGCAAAGACCAATGTCTTGCGAACAACTATACAACGTTATATACAGGGCACCGAGCAAACAAAACTAATTCTGAATGGGCGACATTAAAGATGAAAACCTATTTTATTTTTGGGATGATCTAAAAAATGAAAGTGTCAATGTACTACCAAACATCGATTATACTTCTATATTATTAAGGATCACCCAGGATGATGAACTTTGGTCTGGTAACGAGAACTTATTGGATTGCACTATTGGACTCGATGGTATTGTTATTTTTCTTAACGACCTATTGGCACCAGCTAAGACCCCAGATAGAACACCAGCTATTCTGGAGGAAATTGTGCATATTTCATCACATGCAGTCGAGCAGAATTCACCATAAAACCATTTATCTCTAACAAATGAAACAACAATTGGGAAAACTGTTCAACAGCCTAGCTGCTCGTATTCATCATTTAAGGAAGAATTTCCCACTCGTTTTAAAAATTCGTTTTATTATCCTGATCCTCCGAAAAATAAGAAGAAGGTCATAAGAAAATAATTTACGCCTGATGCGTTTACTTCCAACAAATATTTTGAGCATCTCCAGAAATTAGAAGCTGAGAAGGAAAAAGCGTTAGCGGAAAAATTAACACGAACCAAAAAAATAGAGGAGAA
The DNA here is from genome assembly GCA_963691935.1 of Nephrotoma guestfalica. NCBI lineage: Eukaryota > Metazoa > Arthropoda > Insecta > Diptera > Tipulidae > Nephrotoma > Nephrotoma guestfalica. Next base: position 83,704,178 of record OY829913.1, read on the forward strand.
GAGGAACTTGAAAGAAACAGAGGAAGTGCACCGCCACCTTCAATTCTTAAGATTAATGATGACAATGATGTTGAAAAAATTAAAAGGAAATCTGTTCCTGGAGATTTTGTAATTGTTAATTACGAAGAAAAATATTTTCCTGGGACGGTGATACAAATAAGATTGAGCGAGACATACATAAAAACTATGCAAATGAGCGGCCAAAATTGGAATTGGCCTGAAAAAGAGGACGTAATTCGGTATAAAGATGAAGAAATTTGTACTTTCATTAATCCTCCGTCTTTATTAAATATTCGGGGAATTTATGCTGTACCCGAAATTGCAAGCCTTCCTTTGGCTTAAACTTTAATTAAAGTTTGAAATAAAATAAATTTATCATAAATGTTTCTTTTTTCGTTAAACATTTTTCAAATGTTTTCTATGTACTTTTAAGTTTGACGATAATATGCACGTAATCTGCCAATAAATGGATCACAAATATTTTTTAAGTGTCGATAATAGGAACATAACCTTTAATAATAAACAAAAAATATTATTGAAATTTCTCAGGTTTATTATTCATTAGGTTTTTAATTTTCTTTACAAAAAGAAATTTAATTAAAATTATTTAAACTAAGAGAAATATTTTACTAGAAAGTTTACTGTCGCCTTAACTTGCCGGTAATTGGGACATTTACCTTAGCGCGCTTGCAACCCGAAACTGGTCCGGAATTAGTATGCCATTTATTTGCAGATTGATATCAGAATTTTTATAGTTTATTTTTCATACAGACACATATTTCATACAGGGCCACAGAGGATGTTTTTTCGCTATTCATATGCGATCAAGTTATTCAACTTATCGTAAACACTACCAACTTGTACGGTCACGAGAAACGTGCAGAAATTTGGAAGCCAACAGGCGAAGTTGAGGTTCGCTGGTTCACTGGATTGCTGATCAACGCCGGCAATTTTAGAAACCTCTGTTTGGCAACATGCTATTCAAAGCAAGCATGCCTTGCCAAACAAAACAGTTATTGTCCAAATATATTCGTCCAAATATAATAAAATTTGGGTTGCGCTAAATGCGAATTTTATAAAACATTATATCCCCGGAGAAAAGCTCACAATCGATGAGCAATTGGTACCCTATCGAGGCAGAGTATCCTTTTTCAATATAAGTATACCCTCAAAGTCGAACAAATACGGGATGAGGGGGTTTCCATATTTGGGGAAAGAAGGACTACAAGAAGCAATCAACCTAGCATCCAGTGTGATTCAACAATTGTGTACTCCATTTTATAATTCAAACAGGAATATAACATTTAATAATTTTTTTACTAGCATGGAGGAGCATGCTAAGTATGAGGTTGACATATGTTGGGACTCTGCGTAAAAATAAAAGATGCATACCAAATAAATGTCTTCTAAACTTTCGGCATAGCGTAGAATCGAATGATTTTTGTTTATGTACTAACACAAAAAAACGTATAGGTGCAACATGTGTTCTCTTGAACTTGGCTGAATGAATAAACAACAATGCAGGTGCTGTACTAAAAATGTTTGTTCCGAATGCTCGTTATACTTACGTTGAATTTTTAAAATACATACTGGCATTGTTAATAAACTTAATTTTAATGTGAAAATGTCATATGAATAAGAGACTCGTCGCGTACGAGGGTTAATAGAAGTTGGGATTTTCAGCAATCACCTATACACCCTACAATTTCTCGGAAATGATCTTTTAAAACTTACGTTGAAGTGTAAGGGTTTTGTATGGGCGACTCTATGGCTAATGGGGAGTAGACACAATCATACAATTTTATATGAATGTCTATTTCAACTAGTTTAAGGGCCGTTTGAGGATCACAGTTTCTCGGTTTACTTTGCAATGCCTAAATACGTGAAATCAAATTCGTGAAGGTTAGTTCAAGCCACTCGTACCCCCTGATTTATTTAATTTCTTTATTTAAACCTCTGAGGTAAAAACATAGCTCACATCGTTCATTTTCTTGGCGATGTGAGCTAATTAATTACCCCAAAGGCGAAAATAAAACATTTAAATATATTTATTTGCAGATTGGGTTGATCCTGAAATGTTTCTACAATGTTTCTCTTATTTAAGTTTTTGAAACCAAAACGATAAGCTGTAAAATAATAACATAGCCCACATCTGTCAAAAAACGTAGCTCAAGTGTGCAACGGGCCTAAGTGATTTGATTAATAAAATGTAGGATTTCCAGCAATCACTCACAGAAAACTTTTCAAAAATGATCTTTTGAAATTTGGGTTGAAATTAGGATTTTCTACGGTTGATTCTACCTGATGGGGAGTAGGCACAATCATGAAACTTGGTCAGTACGTTCAGTACAACCAGTTTAATTGATTTCATTAATACAAGTTGGGACTTTCAGAAATTACTCATAAAATTTATTTGAAAAATTTAACAAGTAAAAAATAGGGTTGGATTAAGGATGTTGTTATATTCAAATCTGGTTGATATAGAGTGTGTCACCAATGAATCCTGGTCTTATCAGGGTTTAAACATCTAGTTTAAACAATGTGGTTAGAGAACTACGACATTTTCAAATGTAGTTGATCTACTTCAACAGATTTTGTACAAAACGCACGTAAACTGACCGATATAGCCTTTCTAGGAAAAGTCCTGACAAATTCTGGAGGAGAACTAAATTGTATTTGGAATTTACAGTTTGGCACAATTAAACTAAAGTAAAATATAAACTTTAATGATTAAACGGATCTATGGGATTTCTGGTGTGATAATCCCACACTATCTCCAAAAATTCATAATGCACAAATTATTTACATACTAATAATTATATATAAGTACTTTATATTAGTTATTTTAACAAGAACTAATTGAGTGAGAAATATATTTATATTAGAAATATCAATAATATTTTATTTGGATTGTAAGAATATAGCATAATTAATGACTACAACATTATGACTACATCTATTAGAAATAAGAAATACTAATCAGCTGACCCACACCATCCAAAGCTTCAACCCTTCCACTCAGAATAAACAGTCAGGATTAATGTGGAAACCCGATAAACAATAAATCGGTCATATCTGATCGCAACAAATTGAAAAACAAACAGTATTATAGCCGTTACCTTAAAGTGTTTTAAATAACAAAGAACTATACTATATCAAGCATACAGTTCATTTTTAAAGTCACGACCATTTTATAACAGAAAAGTTGTAATAAACATTTGGGGAAATTGATTTGTAAATTAATTCCTACTCGTATTATCCGTGGAACACTAGTAGTTTTGATAATTTCAAAATTTACTATAAATATTTAATAGACAAAGCTTTATTCCAACAATAAAAGTTGTCCCATGTAATGGTAGCAAAAGCTTCAAATAAACACGTTTATTTTTGCAAGCATATTTTAAACTCGAAATGGTAAAATTGATAGTAAATCTTTTAAAAGCTCTAAAGCAATTTTTCAATTAGTTTTTACACTAAATATTAGTTGAATAGAGCAATAAAATTTTTAGTGCCAAACTAAATTTAACTACCTAGAAAGATACAGTTTTATGCCAATTATCAGTATTCTGACAAATCTATATTTAAGTTCTTGTTTGGAGATAAATTTTTTGGCAAAAGCTTTATTATAGTATTATTGCCCTCTTTAAATATTTTGAAGCACATTTATATCACAAACTAAGTTAATTTGATTCTAATTCAACACACTTTTTGATACTACCATATGGTTGAAATTTGAAATCAATTCTTATTTACTCGTAATCATTATTCAAGCGCACAAGATTTGCCTAAAGTATCTTATTATGTATAATAATTTTATAAATTATAATTGAGTTGCTATTCTTGAATAAAAGATTTTCATAAATGTTAACGTAATAGATTACGGCAAAAACATTATAAATTTCACGATGGCATAAATTTAACTTAACTTCAGGTTAAATAAAATCATTCAATTTTACCAAAACAATAATATTGAAATTTCCACGAAAAATAATCAAGTACACAAATTTGCTATACAAAATATCTAATTGGGCGACTCTTGATGATCAAAATAATGGCCAACAATACAAACTAGCTCATAAAATTTCATTTTGTATAACATAAAACTACATACGTAGATATATTTTTATAGTCAATCAACTAGGTTTATATGTAAACAAAACCACACTTCCACTTCACAAAACCAGAAGGTATAAACATTAAAATCGCGCTTTGAAAAAAAATTTCTATTTCACTACCTTTTCGCACACAAACGGCAGTAAAAACAAAAGTTTTAATATAACCCACGGTTAAAAACAAAACAAACTTTTTTTTGTACAATTTAACATAACGAAAAAAAAATCATCTTTTTCATGTACTGAGAGCTTTTAGATGAAACCTCAAAATAAAAACAGTTGCGGCAAACTTTTACATAAACACATACACACACTTCACAAACACTTCTGATTTTCACTCAACACAAATTTCTAAACGGAAGATCGATTTTATACGATACGGTGAAACATATGGTGGCAGTCGAAAACAGATTTCGAATCAACAAGTCATATACGGATATTAAGTACATAAACATATTACACACGTGTATTATTGGTTTAATTACCTTGATTTGTTGCGGTGCGCCATAGCTACAACACTATTGTAGAGACTCCAAAATTAGAAATTTTCATTACACAAAACCAAACAACACAATTTAGGAATTTCTTTATATAATTTATATATACACTCAAAACACTTTGAAACACTTTATATATAGAGAGAGCTTTTATTTTCTTATTTGCTTATATCGAGCTCTTACTGAAAAGCACACTTCATAAATTTTAATTTAAAACTTTTTTTATATACATTTACATATATCATGAACCACAAAATTTAATTTTTTTTCACCACAACAACAACAACAATTAAATTATAACAATAAACGATACAAGAAGAGCTTTTTCACTCAAATACATGACATTTTTTTTTGCTTTTCTGTTAGTTTCGCTCTTCAAGTTTGATTTTAACTTTTATTTTCTGTCACAGATCACGTCTAAGAAAATATACAAAATATATAAAAATTGTGTAGCGATTTTTTGGAAAAAATATGGAGAAATAAAAATGTTGTGACAAGACAAGAAAATTGTGTTATGTGAGTGGAATTGCTAAATTTGCGATACACAGCAGTACACCATGTCTGTATGTATAGAAATCAGATGATAATGATTTATCGATATAAAGTGTATTTTCCGTTTTCCGTTTATTTTATCTCATCGTATTTTTGCTACAAATTTTTTCGACTTTCCAAGATACACGGGATTCTAATCTGATTACTACAATAATGCAATTCCTGGATATAATAATATACAGTGAGTGAACACACACACAAAAAAGTGATTTTTGGCAGGAAATTGAATTAAGTGTGAAGAACGTAGAAAAAAAAGCTTTGTATACGTCAAAAAATTATTTCACTATTCACAAAAATATATATTTCGCTTATATACTTTTTCAAAAATCAAATATTATTTATAATATTTTCAAGCACAAAAACACAAAAAAAAAAAAATATTTCACACAAAAAATTTCCCGGTCGCGATTTTAGTATTTTGCAAAAAGTTTTAATTTACTTTTATTAACAAACAAAAACTAATTTTTTTATTTTGCGATATGTTTGTTGAAAGCAAAATCACAAAAAACTGAATTTTCAAATCGCAAACAAACCACGATGGTAACAAATCGAAATAAACAATGTTATAAATTAATCAAAACAAAAAAAAAAATTATAAATAAATTCCAAACAAATTAAATAAATACATTTTTTTTAATCCGTGAAAAAAAAATCCGTCATCCTTACACAAAAAGGAAATATAAAAGACTAACTCGCGCAATAATAAAACGCGCAGATTTTATATAACCGAACCAAATAAAAAAAGTGTAACCAACAATACAAAAATAAAATATATTTCAGTTTGGTTTCCTCTCTCTCTCACTCTCTCTTCCGTTCTCTATATACATCGTCCTAACATTTTCTAGCACGATTTTCATTCAAAACAGAAAAACTCTCTCTCGTTTATATAGAACAATTCACAATAGTGTACATCAAAATAAAAAAAAAACTGGGAAAATACGATAATAATAACGGTCACGCATACACCCTCACCATACACAATGAAATGTTACAAACAATTTGAAAAATAGGGGTAATTATTTTGTTGTAACGGTTATAACGCTCGTTACGGACATGCGCACTATTACATCGAGCTTTCATAACGATTTTATATAGCAGAGCTTTTTGATTCGTTAAAAGCTCGCCTATACATTGTTATTAATTGGAAAATCTTTCTTTATCAAATATATATATACACACACATATACAGGTATATAATACACAACCTTACAAATTTATGTATGTAAAACGTTTTAAAATGTACATAAATTTTGGGTTGATTAGGGTTGATTTAAATTCTTTGGTTCCTTTATATGGTTTTTATTGTTTTTGAAATTTTTTATTTTTATCTTTTTGGTTCGTACGCTAGAGATGGAATTTTCCTATATGACAAACTTTATTTTAGTGTTGTTGTTGTTGTTGTTATGATGTATGTATACCATATATGTATGTACTGTACATGTACTTTGAAAAAATTATATATTTCGGACTTAATTGGAAGAAAATTGAGTTTGTTTTACTTATCGTTTATGTATACGTACGTTTACATTTTGTATGTGTTGGTGTATGTAAATATATAGAAATATATGAAATATGGACTAGGTAGGGGATAAAACCGATAAAATTGACAAATAGAATTTGATGAGATCTCAATCAGATCAGGTATTTCAAGAATTTACTTTTATGTGGTTTCAGTAAATTATAACGTGTGTGGAAAGTGCTTATTAATTTTCTCAGGATTTTGGACATTTAAAATATATGTTTGGTGGTGTGGCCTCTAAAAATAGCTTGTGCTTTTGGTTACATCGAATTAAACTGCAAAACGTTCCAAAGTATATCTTGTGGGTGATAAAAACCGAATACCAGCATGCAGATGGGGCTCTTTCACAATTAGTTCGGTAACGCTTAATTGTGTAGGTTATCGATGCATTTAAGATCAGTCCTTCAACTCTTAAAATTATAGATTCGTCAAGGAATGGTTTTTAGTACTAAAATTTGCTTGAGGCTGGTAGTCCTTGACTTAATCTATTTGGATAGAAGAAGCTGTGATTTTCGTAATTCTCGACTAATTAAACTTCGTGAGACTAAATTGTTGTGAGTTCGTTTTAATATTAAGTCGGTAAATCGCAAGACGTAAGCTAAAATTTGGATTTTTTTCTTGAAGCTTGAATTTCGTTTGGTACTTGAACATGAAAGGAATGGCTTCGTAGTTCTTCGGTTGTGTTAGGTTTACTTTTCCGATTTTTTGGATATGCTTCACAATTTGCAATCCAGTTTGGACCATCCCACAAAAGTCTTAAACTTTGTAGCTTGTCCGGCTCGATTCCTCTAGAGGTGTAGTCAGCTGGGTTATTCTTCTTAACCTCTATTGCGATCTACTCATGCTGGTAAGAATTTCACCAGTTCTATTTCCAACAAATGTATTTGGTAACACACTAGTCGATTCTGTCTAGGAGGTTATATATGATACGGATTCGATTTTGAGAGATTGCTTGATCGTTGAGAGCAATCTAGTAAAAAGTAATGGAAAGCAGATCCAGTTTTGGGATAAAAATTTGTTTAACGAGTGCGACTTTGGTTTATGCCGACAATAATTTGATTAATTATTTTCCATTTGGCTTTTGAATGAGTCCGTATAAACAGCTGAGTAAACTGTCACGCCTAACTGTCACCACTGCCTGTGGTAAACTGTCACGTAATTTGAGCCATTCGTTTTCAACTTGAGCGTAATTGATCGTTCCATTTATTTAATTAATTTATTTATAAATGGTGACTATACAGTGACTACAATCGGCACAACAATACAATTGGTCAAAAATTTACGGCACATAAGCTCGACTACAAAAGATTACAGAAAGCTTTCTTGAATGAATTTCTCGACAAGAGATAATCGAAAGCTCCTTAGACCTTGTTGAACACCCGCGATACCCTCGGAGTTGGATAAGAAAGCCCTTAGTTCGTTACCGCTCGGTCGATGCGGTCGTAGCGCGAACAAAATAAACTGTCTCTGGATCAATCCTCTCAGACTGACAGTGGTAGGAGGGTAACCAAACAGGAGATGCATACTTGAAAATAGACAGAACAAAGCATACGTATAATGATGTCACAGTTAACGGGTCGCTAAAATCCTTGCAGTTTCATTTAATGAAGCCAAGCATAATGTACGACTTTGAAATAATGTAGCATCAGATTCAAAGATCACACCAAGATCCGAAATGAACTCACCCCGATCAATGGTTTCGTTGTACAGTTAATATTGATAAAAAAACAGGCGAGCGGATACGGAAGAAAGAAAGAGTTTTTCATTAACCCACGTTTAAAGCCAGTAAGTTGTTAATTTACCATCTTGTAACATTTCGCAGTCTAACACGGTAGAGAACCGGGCGAAAATCTTCATGTCATTTGCGAAGAGGAGGCAGTTGGCAAACTTAAAACATTTTACAACGTCGTTAATAAATAATGGAAATAACAGTGGGTCGAGAAGGGAGAAAGAATCTAGAAGCCTAACAGCTTGCCAACGATCTGAGAATTAACAACGCAACCAGTCGATGGGAATGAAATCACAGTCAAGACTCTCCAACTTGCTAATATGACTGGAGTGACAAAGCACATCGAAAGCCTTTGCGAAGTCTATGTAGACGACGTCAAGCTGCTGCTTGGAATTTAGACTGTCAAATAGATAGAGACCACAAAATGAGGACAAGTTAGACACGGTACACCTACCGGGATAAAATCCATGCAAAAAAGGAGAAATAAATCTCTTGGTATGAAACTGTAATACTCTGTGAACCATGGACTGCGACAGTTTGGGTAAGACAGAGTGGATGGCGATCCCACGATAATTGGTTACCTCACTTCTATTATCCGCCTTGAAAATTTGATGAACACATGAGATGGGGTCTGGAAAAATACCACGACAAAGGCTTTCGTTAAACAAGAAGGTAACTGCAGGGCCAGACTTACAGCATAACGTTTGAATAGGATCGGTGGAAGACCGTCATAGCTCGCTCCCTTACTAACGTCGAGAAAGAGCAGTTGATCCAGAACCTCCTGTTCGATAAATTTGAAATGATCGAAGTGGCTTGTAAATCGATGCAAAGAATTTGGCAAACAAATTGCAAATGTCGGATGGCTGACTGGTGGTGGAGGTCTGGTAAGACATATTCGACGAAAAACCAGATACCTTTTTCTTGCTGTTAATCAAGTTCCAAAATTGTTTGGGATTGGATGTGAAAACTAGCTCGATTTGCACTACGTAATTATTGAAAAGGAACCAATTAAGGGTCTTAAATTCATTGAAATTCATTCATTAAATTCAACTCGGTATTACACCATGGCTCCCGAAAGCCGGGTTTTTTATTGATAAGCCGCGGAACGGGTCTCTCGATGCCACTCCCGAGAAGAGAAGATCATCTATGAACCGTATCATTCAAATCTGCACCACACTGTAAAAAGTCCCAATCGGCAGTGCTGAGAAATTCATTCAAGGATGCGTATTCGGCCATTCTAAAATTCCTCCGACTGTTGCTAAAGTGGTTAAGCTGAGTTAGTCAATGCTTTCTCGTCGGTTGAGAGTGAAGAGAACACACCGTCGACATCGTTCCAAGATATACCGGGTAAGTTAAAATCACCCACAATGATAATTTGATCACAAGGACTAACTGAAGGTATAAGGGCTGAGTCGATGAAGTTGATAAACGTGTTGTAGATATCCCGGTCGGACCCGTACGGAATTTAAACGGCGACGGCGACAATCGAGGTATTGTAAGCTAGTCTGATGCGAACAGCAATGACATCAAGGCAGGCGATCACTTCGGATAACATATTAATCGTAAACCAGGTCTCGCTGATTATTATAACATCAAAATCATTGTCAAGTAAGCCTAAGCGGAAATCCCTGGTTTTACATCGAATACTGGAGGCATTGTGATAGTAGATAGCTGCGAAGGCGGTGATGGTATTAGATGAAGCGACGGTCGTTGATAAATTAAACTGACTGGTAAGCGCAGTAGTTACTTCGGCTGTTGAAACGTGGCCACAGTCCGGATTTTGGATATGCGTGAATAATTTGTAAGTGAGCGGATTAAAGCAACAGCAGGCCAAACGTCAGAATTGTTAAGCAGGCTAAAATCACCCTTCTTCAAACCAATTTTAAATGAAACGAACGTTATAGTGAGCTGTTCAAAACGCGGTCTTTGGGTAATAATAGCCTTGTAGGCTTTACGTCACTTGGTGAACAATTTTGAAGTTTATCGCAGACATAGCTAACGATCTGATCGGTTGAGACGGATGGATCGATACGACTGATATATAAATAGTTGTTGATAGGCACTGAGACAGTTTTGATAGAGTTGATGGGAGACCCCGACCCTTCAATAGCTTGCGGCGACGTCGATACATCTTGGATATTAGAGCTAGGCTTGACAACTTTTGCAGATTTTGTCGGATTGGAATTATCATCAGCGAGTGTGTTTGTCAATTCGTTGATTAATTTACGGTTTCCAGCCACCGCCGATTAAATTTTCCTTAAGTCCAAATTGTCAGCGGCTTTGTCCACTATCACATCAATTTACCTAAAAATCTTGGACATGTTCTTGTTTGTGATCAATGATGTATAGCAGCTGCCAAAAATGCAAGTGCTGGTGTACTTTTTAATTGAGTCAATCGCAGTACGGTCAAGCCCACTACAATCGTAACAAAATTGGAAACCGCAGAGATTACATGAAATGATGTCCGTAAATGTAGCGGGAATTTTTTTTGCACGAGTTGCAAGACATTATAATTGAATGTCAGCAAATAAACTGGACAGATTGTTTGAATTAGCGCAATTTTGAACAAATTAAATTATATTATTGTAGAATAACGTAATAGTAGTAGAAACTTAAACGAATGCAACGCCATATGACAATTGCTCGTCAATTTTAAACAGTCGTCATATGAGGGGTCATATGAGTGGGGTTATGCCTCTGTACACTTCATCCGAACTATTAAATAGTTGTCGCAGTTTCTTTGCCGATGACTGTTGCATTATAGGTTGCTCGATAAATGATCTGATTAGTGAATTCAAACCCAGTTCTCCTTTGTCATACCTATCACATATATATTTTGTTGTTGGGTATAATTTGCCTCCGATACTTGGGTAAACACTCAGGTAATTGTGTACTGATGCAACAAAAATATCTTTAAAGCTCGGAAAATCCTCGTAGTTTCCGAAGAATTTGGGTAATCGTAGTGTTGGTAATCGTAGCGAAATATTACCGTCGTCGGATGTGTCCCGAATGTTTTGGTTTAAATAGGTTGTGAATGCAGAACAGGAAGTGCTTAAAAAATGAATGAATTGTTTGAATTATTTCTTGAAACTTCGCCTTAACATTGCGGTTGATGATGGACCATCGGTTGGTTGTTGTCTCTCTGATGTTGAATGTTGAATATCGAGCGGTGATGGTTTGAGATTGATCAATTCTCAATTGATTGAGGTTGTTCTATCGGAATTATAGTTGTGTCATCCGTTTGTTCATCAGTAGTTCGACTTCGTAACTGATCAACATGACGTCTTTTTGATTGGCCTTCTTTGGTCTCTATAGTATATGAAACAGGCCCTGTTGTTCTGGTAATTGAAGCCGGGATCCATTTCGGACCTGACGAATAGTTTCGCGCCCAAACTGTGGAACCCTCAGACAGTTTTCGAGGTTGGTCGACCACTGGTTTGATCTTGTGAACGCGAATATTGTCAGGATGAAGATAATCGAAAAAAGTTCGAATACGACGGTTAAATAGGAGTTCGGTGGCTTATATGCCGGTTGTAGTTGTTGGCGTTGAATGATGGTGGTGCTACTTCGCCAAACGATGTTGAATATCGCCAGAACTCTCTTTCTTCAGGAAATCTTTTGGTGTTTTGACCATTATCTCCGCCTACCCATTTGAACGTGGATGGAGCCCATGGAGCCATGGGGTCACTTACACTGACCGAATACCATTCGTATCATAGAACTGTCGGAATATGCGGAATAGAACGCTGTACCGTTGTCACTCATTATTGTCTCTGGAACTCTATGAGTGGCAAATATCTTGCGAAGAGCCTGTATACCACAAGCAGCTGACGTTGTGGTAAGTTGGACTACTTCCAACCACTTGGAATACAAAACGACCAGTAGGAAATAAGTCTTACAGTGGTGAGCTCCGGCATCGATATGAATTCTCGACCAAGGGTTTGTCGACACTTTTTACAAAGTCGTACAACCTTTCGATGTCGGCGTCTAGTTTGGGCTACCACACGTAATTTCTCACCAGTACCTTCATTCTCACAATACCTGGATGAGCCGTATGTAGAGCGGACAATATTTGTGCACGGTGGCATGGTGAAATTATTACCCGGTAACCCCAAAGGAGGCATCCTTTGAGTGTGGTCACTTCAGCATGACGAACCCAAAATGGCTAGAATTGTTCAATCGGTTTACACACTGACCATCCATTCGGTGTCCACTGAAGAATTTGCGAGAAAACTGGGTCTTTGGTTGTCGAAGCGGCAATGTCATCAGCATGAACGGTCGGATTGTGGACCGTATCTATAAGCAGCACTTCTTCTTCCTCTGTGACGATCGAAATGCCCGGAACTAGAAGTCTACTAAGATCGTCAGCATTCCCTACATCCTTCCCGACACGGTAGACGAGTTTGAAAGTGTCAGGAAGGTACTCCAACGAATCATTCATGGCGATAGAATCTGTGGAGTTGGAACATCTGTGGTAAAACGTCCAAGTAGCGACAATAACGAACTCACGACCGCAATAATGGCCAGAGCCTCGCGATCACCTTTGCTGTATCGTCGTTCCGTTTTGGCCATCGTTCTCGAGTGGTAAGCTATGGGTCGCTCTTCCGTTCTCACTTGATATGACAGAATGGCGCCATTTCCGTAGGAGGAAGCATCACATACTAGTAATAACGGGTACGTCTCACTAAATGACATTAGGACGTTGCAGGACATCAATGCATCTTTAAGTGCATCGAAACTGCGCTGCTCGATAGGTCCCCATCTCCAGAGGACATTCTTGTGAAGCAACTGGTGCAAAGATTCTGCAAGGGTTGCCGTTTCTTGAAAGATAGAATGATACAAATTAATTAAGCCTAGGAAAGCATGAAGCTGTCCCTTATCCGTTGGTGGTGGGGTGCTTCTAATGGTGGCAATTATCTGTTGCATTGGGTGTAGGCCTTCGGAATCAATTCTATACCCGAGAAAATCGGTAGATGAACAACCAATTTGACATTTGTCTTGTTTCAGACGGAGACCACCCTGACTAAATCGTTCGAAGATGTCAATCAACTTCTGGCGCAAATCGGTGTCGGACGATGCGATGACGATGATATAGTCGAAATACGGTATAACTCCATGAATCCCTCGAAGTAGATTCTTCATGAAATTTTGGAAGATTCCTGGCGCGGTACTAATATACCGAATTGGAGTCGGTTGACCTTAAACGCACCCTTGTGTGTAGTAATTGTTTGTACTAGCATAGATGCATCGTCTACAATGAGCTGCTGGTACGCTTGAGCGAGGTCGAGTTTTGAAAACACGGAACCATTTGGTATCGTCGACAATAGGTGACTTGCTGATGAAACCGGGAAACAATGTGGTGTGAGAGCTTTATTCACTGTTGATTTATAATCGCCGCGTATTCTCACGCTGCTATCGGACTTCGGAACAGGAGGGGCAAATAAGCGTAGCTTAATCGCTGTATTTGACCGGCTCCAAAATTCCCTGATGAATTAATTTATCTAAGTCTACTTCAACTGCTGCTCGCATGTCAATAGGAATTTTCCGTGCTGGCAAACGAATCGGAATGACTTTTGGATCCACTTGTAGAACAACAGGAGGCACACTGTATGAACCCAGCTCAGGTGAAAATAAGTGACTGTATGTCACCAGTACATCGGAAAAAACTGTCCCTGTGATTGAATGTACTCCTTGAATGGAAATCCCTAAAGGCTCGAAACAATCGACGCCAATAACACTGGTTTTGTTCCCGGTGATGATGTATACTGGTAGACTGGAAACTTGTTTACCGTTGTACTGGACATCTATGTCCAAACATCCCAAAATGTCGATTGGATTCCGTTGGATATCAACCAGTTTCAAATTTGCCCTCACGAAGTGGTGGTGATTTCGGGAAAACTCTTTTGAATGTTGTCTCGGATATGATCGTATATATCGAGCCCGAGACCACTTCAAAACGACACGGAAAATGGTTTATGTTGACGGTAGCAGAAGTATTAACAGCAGAAGGACTCGCCACATGTTTTACATCTCTGTAACGATCGCTTTTGGTTGTTTTAGGTTTGTTGTGGTTGCTTACTATCGCACGACAGACCCATTGTAGATGTCCCATTATACCACAGAAGGAACACGCAGTAGTACGGTATCGGCAGGTGGATCAATTATGGTCCTCCCCGCAGCTGAAACATCATTGTGATTTTGACGGTTTATTCTATTGATTAATTTTGGGCGGGGCTACATGATGTTTAGGAATGATTTGCTTCACAGGAAGTTGCTTGTGGAAGTTGCAGCTTTTGGCAAGACGTCTAAGCGCGGCTACGTAATCAAACCTGCCATCAACATTGTCGTCAAGACCTATGTTGGATAATGCTTTCTATCTAACATTTACCAAAGCTGATAAACAATTAATCTCCCAGCTTAAGATAGCAGAATCTAGTAAAGTCATGACGATCCACTAAGCACAAGGATTAACCTCACCAAATGTGATATATATTAGAATAAATGCTCAATCACTTGAGCAGTTCGATAGTGTACCGCATGCCATAATTACAATTTCAAGACACACAATCATTTAGATATCTTCCACCAGTGGCTTATGATAGACTACACTCACTTTTAATGAGAGCTCGAACCTATAATACTACTGAAAAAATAAATCGACCCATAAAATCCAAGATACGATTGGTTTATGAGAAATGTATGAGTGTGTAATGCGGTCAGTCCAGGTATTTTAATTTTTAGTTGATGTAAAACGACCCAAGAAGGACACCATCATAACTCGACTCAGGCTCAGTTGCGATAGTCCGAGCAAATACGGGTGACAAATATTATTAATAAATGGGAACTAATCGAATTGGTGTAAACGATTCCAATACAATTTCGACTAAATGTTGCTGCAAAGCCCCTAATAAAATATATAAAAATAGTATAAGAGGCTCTCAATATCACAAAATATTGACTTATAAATAACCAATAAATTTTAAACCTCGTCAAGTGATATGTAAACAAATTTCTCAAGTGTCATTTACGAATTTTTTTAAAAATTCAAAATCATATATAGTTATCTGTTACAGATAACAACAGAAACCACAAAAAATAAAAAAAAATCTCAACCTAACAACCTTTTAAATCATATCCACAATAAATTTTACCAAATCACCTAACAATGTTTCGGAAATATAATGAACCGCTCTATCTCATCTTGGTTTTCATAGCCGCATCACTCCCCTATACACACACATATAATGTCGTTACTTACAATATTTATGTTAGCTCATTATATAGAGGAGACTACATTAGATATTTTTTGCGTTTTGCTTTGGCCAAAAGACATAAAGTTATGTCGTATAGAAGAATCTATATACAAATAAATTCATATAATTTTATGTTGTTTTTTCCAATTTTCATCCCCCTATCCAACGAACGCAAAACTATATTATGTATGTATATTATGGCATAAACCCCCGAAGAATTTTTCTCACTATATTTAACACACAAAAAAAAAGTGAAACAAAGTCGAAAAATTATTCTAATTTTATGATTTGACATTTTTCGTATCTTACCAAACCGTCCACCGCTTCCCCCTCCATCGTATGTACGAACTCCGTATTATATATTATGTCTTAAATGGATAGTTATGAAACATAACATAAAATGAAATGGTCATATTAAATGGACAGAAATTTATCTATAAAAAGCAAAACACGAACAGAATCTGCACAGAGCGAGAACTCTACTTATATTTTTTTATTCCTCTACGTATTCGTCTATTAAAAATGATATCTGCTTATAAGCATGGGGGTGGTGAATTTTAATATATTAAATTGAGGGTTGTGAAATATAAAACCAAAAACATATATGAACAAATCGTATATCGAGGCTACGTATGTGCACATCTCTAAAAACACAACCGATTCAATGAATCCATATGGTAAAAAGTTTTTTTTTTATTTGTTACTTTATTTCTCTCATGCTGTCAATTACTTTATCATCAATTGACTGTTATGTTCTGGATAAAAGTTACTAAAAATAATTTGAGGGGGTACGGGCGGAGGACGGTGGAACGATTTGATAAGACTCTGGGAAAAACGTATATATAGGAGACGAGGTGTATGTAAGTCGGGAACGGCAAAAAATCAAACAACAAAGTAAAGAACAAGTTGAAAGAGTCGAAGAAATAAAATATAAAAGATAAGACAAATAAAAATCAATCTGTATCACACACACACACACACATACATATATATAAACAGAACGACAGGAAAAAGGAGGCAAAAATAAAATAAAAAAAATTAAGTTGGAAAAGTTTTTGGATTTTTATTTTGCCTTGTTGTGTGGATTGATTTAACTTATAGCTTTTTTTCTCGTTGTTGTTCTTGTGTGTGTGTGTGTACATAGTTCATAAGATTGCGTGTGGAGTGGTTATTATTTGGGCTTCGAGTACTTTCAAAATCGTATATAAAGATGAGAAACGAAAAAAAAACTTTTTAATTAAGAATTGAAACGTGCAGTTTGTGGCGAAATTTTTGATCCTTTTTTTTGTGTGTGATGGCCCCGTAGTACTTGCCACACTGTCAATACGTTTAGTCTTTTAGTCAAGTTGATTCTTAGTTTTATTAATTTATCTCAATGATTGAATGACATTTTTATATTATTTTTTTCGGTCGTCGTATTTTTATACAGATAGGGGTTTCAAGGGTGGATTAATTTGTTTGTTTTTTTACATTGTGCTTTTGCTTGGTACTATCTATAATACATAATGTCGTTTATGTATACGTGTAGCACAGAAATTAGATATTAATTTGGGATACTTATTTGAATGATGAGAAAAAGATTTGGTTAAGGACATTTGCTTTGGGCTGTTGCGTTACTTGAAAGTCATGTTGTTTTTGGCATTTGATCCTTATTTTGTAACAAGATTTTGTTTTGAAGAATCCAACTGGTTTTGGGATGACCATTTATCTAGAACTTTTATCAACAATATTAAAAAAATGTCGCGTTTGGAGTAGGGAACTAATTAAAAATATCTAGGGACATACACCTTTTATTTAATAACATAATTTAGAAAAAAAGCTACAAGTAGTGCTTTCAGATTATTATTATTATTTCGTTTTTAATTACCATCTAGTCGAAAATTAATAAGCAATTATATTCTAACTAAGCAATTATATTCTAAGTTCATCCATCGATGTACTCCTTAGCTTTGATATTATTATTTGATAGCGCTAGAGATTTGTTTTAGCTGATTTTACCCTAACTCAAAAGGCTTTACTCTTTTGAGTCTTCTAACTAAATCCATATTATCCAGTAGCTGGATGTTGACATGGTGAAGTAGCGGTTGTTCATGACTTCTGGCAAATTTCATAATTTCGGTTTTGTGAATGTCGCTATTTCTGACAAACCATGGTGCGTTGACGATGTTTGTCAAGCTTATTAGGGATTGATAGATGAGAGTTTCTTCCCAGTAACCAATAAATTTTATTGTATTTTAATCCCAACTCATCTCTTTTCTACTTTACATGAGCTTTTCAGCGAAGCTTAGCGTCTAATGTCATACCAAGATTTGTCAGTGTTTGCATGTGTTATTTCTTGATTATTTAAATATATTGGTTTGTGTACTAATCTCTTGTTTGTAAAGTCGACATGTACAGATTTGGTTTCATTTAATTTTATGTGCCATTTTTGTCCAGTTGTGTACTTGCTCTATGGCGGTTTGTAATTTTTCTGCTGTATCTGAGTTGTTATCACTAACTGCCATAATGCCTGTGTCAGGCGAAAGTGGCTATCGTGTTGTTTTTGGGATTGGAACATCTCGGGTGTATAGTAAATACAGAAGTGGCCCAAGTACACTTCCTTGTGGAACTCCTGCTCTTATTTCCTTAAGCTCAGAATATTCCTCTACTGGCTTAAGCCTGAAATATATTTCAGTTATATACGATGCCAGTATTATGGTGTACTGTTTAGGTAGGATTAACTTAAGTATGTAGATTAAACCTTCGTGCCAAACCTTGTCAAAGGCCTGCGCTACATCAAAGAATACTGCGGAATAAACTTTTTCTCTTCTAAAGTCTTCTCAATGTTATTGGTTACTCTATGCACGTGATCAATAGTTGAGTGATCAATTATTAGTTTGGACATTATTGGCAGCAACGATATAGGCCTATATGATGATATAAGATGAGGCGGTTTTCCTGGTTTGGGAATCGTGATAATCTCAGCCAATTTCCGAAGTTTTGGCACATATTTTAACTTGAATACTTGTTTATGATACTAGTTAACTTTACCGTACCTTTTCTCGGTGGCTCCTTTATTATTTCTCCGGTAATCGGATCGGAAACCGGAAACCCTTGTGCTTTCTTTAAGTTTAAATTGTTTTTAATTTCGTTTGTTACTTCAGAATGCGATGTAGGTGTGACATCTTCGAGAATTTGTATTATGTTTTCATTCAATGATTACCAAATCCTTTTATTTTCATAAATGATGAAGCGGCATTATTGGGCTTTTCAGAGCTTTAGTTGCTTTCCAGAGCGAATAATCCGTATTACTGTCATTCGTCAACTTACTTAAGTAGAAATTAACTGACTCATTTTTTAGTTTCTGAATTTCTCTTGTTAAATGTTTGATTAAGATCTAGCCCTTTTTTGTCTTGTGGAGCTCTCGTTTGGTGTTACTTTTTTCTGAAAGAGTTGAATATCCGTAATGAACATTTCCACTTCATTCTCCAGGTGATCCATAGTTTTAAAGTAACTTTCAAAAGTATTCTTTGGTGTACTTTGAAACTTTCCCAGTTCGTATGTTTGTTGGTTAGTACTGGATTACTCCCTTTTTAGATGATATACTCGCTTAGGGCTAGGACTATCGGAGAATGATCTGAGCTCATATGTTGGCTTTCTTCAACTTTCATAAAATTATTAGAAATATTTTTGGTTATAAAAAAATCGATCAGGTCAGGTATTTTTCCCCAGTCCGTTGGCTAATATGTTGGTTTTCCTGTTGAAATGGATTCACATCCATTTTCTTTAATGGCCAGTAATTATTTTCCTTTAGTTGTAGCTAATCTAGAACCCCAGTGAGTATTCTTCGCATTGAAGTCACCAGCTATTATGAACCCTTTTCCCAGAAGCTAGAAGAACTCTGAGTATTGTTTGTTTTTAATAGAATGTATTGGTGGACAGTACAATCCTGCCACAACAATAGGAAATTTGCTGGTTATTGTATAAACCACTGTGACCGGAATTTCTTCTTTTTCATACTGCATTTCCTCCTCTGGCTGAATTATCTGGATGAGTAGTGTGACATACGCAGTAGCCTTTAAACGGTATGTTGGATTGCTTAGTAAAATGTGTTTCCGAAATAAGACACACATCTATATTCTCAATATCGAGAACTGCTTCTAGTTCTTGTTGATGCCGGAGCAGACCATTAGCATTCCATGACATGATTTTCATTGTGCTGTTCATTTTTGTGTGGATTTGGGTTTAGTTCCCAATGTGCTATATTCCAATTTTTGTAGCCTCTCATCAAATTTTGTTAGTTTCATGAGACTAGCTTGTAATGTTTGACTGATGTCTAGATCTATCGATTTTTGCTGTGGTTTATTGACTACGCCTCTCATTGCTTCGGCATAATGTAACACCTTCAGTTCTTAGATGGCAAACAAATGGTTGCCTATTGTCTTGTTCTGTCTCACTCTCTTATCGATTTGCCTGATCATACATTTGAGTTTTATTAATGTTTTGGATTTTAATTTTCTGAATTTCCTTTGAAACAATACATCCTCGATAAATAGCAGGATGGCCTTATCCACAGTTTACACTCTTTAGATGTGCTTGCTCATTGTCGCATTCTCCAGTTAGGTGGTGGCCGGCACTTTTAACATACCTTGGAAGTTTTCCACAAAATTCTTGCGTGTGTCTATCCATATGCTTGATATCTTTTACATTGCGGAATTAGTTTAGACTTTCTAAGTGGTTGAATTTGCAACCCAATAAACTATGGTGATCTAATAAATTTTAGTTATATTTTCGTCACAGCTGAATGTTAGTGCAAACATGTCTAGCTTCGTTTTATTTCTGCAGCTAATTTTGTTCATTACGCTGATTATTTTAAATTGTTTTGATGAAAATTCATCTTTTATTTGTTCTGGGCTACATGTAAGCTGCAAGTTCCTTGCCATACCTCTGATTGGCCTTTCTTGTTTATTTTCATACGTGTGAAAGATAAATGAGCCTTCGCTCAAAGTTTTCACTACGTTTCTATATGCATCCGCTATTTACGTTGATGCTTATTTTATTTTGATTCATCAATTTAGTGATGAATGAATCTTTTGAAACACTCGCCTTAATTATATCATGGGACGCATGATTATTTTTAACATCATCTACTATGATATGGGGTGGGGGAGGTGTTTTTTATCTTTTCTGACGTTTGCCTCAACCTTGTGAGGCTGAGTATTTTGATCCAATGTTTGTGTTTTTTGCGGTGATGACGGTGTATCATTTAACCTCCTCGTTTTAATTTTCCTAGACTTAGCACGAATCCATTCTGTTTCTTTAGCTAAGTCTTCCTCGTCGGTTTGATATTCAACGTTTTTATTAACATTATAAATGGCGTTTTGGTTCTGTACCATTGGGGATTCGGTTTGACATTTACTATTGTTGCGACATTAAATTTGGTATTCTGGTTCTGCTTCATTGATGGCTTAGCTTGGGTTCTATGCTGCTTTAAATGCATCATTTCATTTTTTAGTTCGTCAATTTGTTGTTGTAGATTGAGAATAATATTGCTTTGCTGATTTTTCTTTGTTTGTATAATATTCGCTCCTTTTCTGAGGTACAACTTTCAAGAACAGATGTTTCACCATAATTATATCACGTTGTTATACCTGCTTGTTGGGGTGCCTTTGTTGCGCCCATATTATTTTTTAATTGCTCCATGTTAAGATTTTCAAATGAGAAATTAAAAGTTTTCTCCGGAGATCTAGTAACTCACCCTCGCCTTTGGGACGGGTCCTCCCCAAAATCCTTAGAGCTAGTCTTATCAGAGAGTGGATTGCCCAATGTTTTCATTGGTGTACCACCTGGGGTATTTATTAGTTCTGTTTCACTCATTCCATATTGTATATTTATAGTGTAATCCACTCGCCCCTAGTATTTAGTCGTTGTTTAAAAACGATGCCCGGTTGTTACCCCATGGAGGTATACTAGACACATTTGGTGGTCTCTACATAGTTGCAGAGTTGGAATATAGTCCACGATGACTTACGGGGCTATAGACGGTCAACTCCTACCCTATTCAAACGCACCCTAACACCCTTACAATATTGAAACTAAAAAAATTTGTTTTATTTGAGGACGAACCTCAACTTTGTTGTTCTATAATAAATTTACAACTGAATTCTTATGCCAGATTCTTACATGAAGTAGATTATGTCTTAAGATAACGAAAATGCTTATTGGGAAAGCAAATATGTTACGTGCTAAAATAGTACAATTACCTTGTTAAGATGGGAACTCCTCCGGGCTTAAATGCGATTGTCCACGATCGCTTAAAAATATGGGGTATCGTTAAGCTTCATCTTTGAAGTACTAGGGACGTCTGGATTCATTTCAGGATGTGTAGCTTCCCCGAAACTGAGGCTGATAATTGCTAGAAACCACAAACCTGCGATAAAAATTTAAGCGCGCAGCATGAACATTTATTGTTCCAACGGGTAGCAACATTTCTATTGCATCGGTGTTACTAATGCGGAGTTCATCCAACATTTCTAACGATAGAATTTTTTTTATTTCCGCCTCACTCGTAAGTGGATGTAATATTGCGGGGAGGAATTGAAATTTGGACTCTTCTCTAGAAATGTACCGATTAGTTTTTGGGGCAAAGTCTTTATGAGACTTGTACCATTGAAATTGTTTAAGTAGGATTATTCCTTGAGCAATTTCTTCTACAGTTGGGATATGTTCAGTATTTGTGACTTTGCGTATCTGACAGATTAACCTAATTTTTTGTTTTGGACAAACTTCTTTTTAGGCATAAATATGATTATCATTCCTTAGAATATCTTCATGAAATACTTCGGTGACAATCTCGTTTCATTTTACTGGCATTTTACAGTAAATATATTGACCTTCTCAGAGGCATAGAGGTAATTTTGCAAATAATTCAAATACGATATTATTGCCAACAATTCTTTCTCATTGGCGGCATAGCCTTCTTCTGTTTTACTTAACTACCTCGAGATGGTGATTGGTCGTTTTTGTTGCATTACGACAGCGCATAATCCGAGGCATCGGTGGTTAATTCAAATTTTTTCTCAAAATCCGGATGAGACAAAATTACTTCTCCTGGGATAAGTGTATTTTTGAGTTTCTCGAAAGCCTTTAGTGCATTTCCATCAAGGTGAATCATTTTATTTTGGGAAGCATTTTTCGACACACTTGTTGAGGCTTTTGGGGGGAGATGTAATAACGGTGGCCTGAACCTTCTTCGGATTCGATTTTATCCAGTTTATTGCGACAATGAAGCCCAAGAATTATACCTTCTTGTTAGGACCTCCATGTGAGCGGCTTCTAAGGTTCTAAACACTAGCTCTAGATTTCGGAAATGTTCGTTTTGATCTTTGACAAATATGATGATGTCGTTTATATAGACCTAACATCGTTTAGCTAAATGTTCTCTGAGGATATCGTCTAACGTCCTTTGGGAAATGGACTGAGCATTCTTTAAGCCAAAGAGTAAGCTACAAAATTCAAACTTGCCGTTAGTGATGGAAAAAGCGGTTTTTTGGATGTCCGAATCTTTGAGAGATATTTGATGAAACCCCTTTTTAAGATCAATTGTGGTGAAATTTTGATGTTTTCCAAGATTTGATCATTTATCACGGAGTGTCTGACCGCAATGATAATATAATTCAGTTTGCGGTTGCGTCTTTTAGGGAACCGTGTAGGTCTTATTATACCTTCTGCTACGTTTTGGAATTTGGTTCCTTGAGACTGAAAATTCATGTCAGTGGTTTATGGCCTGTCTCTATATTTTAAATTTTGCATTACGGTTGAAAGTACTTAGTTGTCCAGACAAGAGCTAGAAACTTTTTCTTTATCGTACAACTATGCTAAGGATTCTATACCAAGGATAAATTTGTAGAGAAGTTTGGATACTGCAAGATAGGAAGGAATTACATAACAATTCTTTCCAATATTCAAAACACTGGATACATCTGGTATCGAGGGATCTTTTGATCTTTCCTCAAGCATTCCGTTAAGGCCTAGGCAATTTTGGATACATTTCTGATGAACTTATGATAGTATCCTAACAGATCTAAGAATATTTTAGTTGATTTCTCCGTTTTAGGAATGGGAAAGTACTTAAGTGCCTTTATTTTATACTGATTTGGTCTGACCGCATTGCTTGTAATGATATGTTCCGGAAAAAAGAAATCGCTATAGAGAAATTCCGAATTGCACTTTAAACAGGACTCACACTTAACCTTGGCAGTGATGAGTGTGGTTGGTGCTTGTTTATCATTCTTCTGCGTAGGCGCCTTATCATCCAGACCATTCCAATTATCAATATGCCTTAGAATAGTATGTGAATCATGCTGTAGTGATGAATATGGTGGAAGCTCTGATCTGGTAGAGTATCTTCACTCTTCCAATTTGGGTTTCGAGGTCGTCCATTTCTAGTGTGATTCTAGTGATTTGCTTGCTTTAGCGAATTGTTCACTCCTGTCTCGTTCTTTATGTATGAGCTGAAGTCCTTTAGGTGACTATATATCTTCAAGCAATACCCCATGTAAGGTACCCCATTACATCGTCCTAAATCTTAGCACTGGCAAAGGTTAGGTCCAGAACTACTCGAAAATCATAGTGAGGCCGATGTCCAATACCCAAAATCTCAACTTACATTAAGATATAAAGTGTGTTCTCAAAGAGGCTATATGTGGGCCATTCTCAACTTCCATTAAGATATAAAGAGTTTCTCAAAGTGGCTATATATGGGCCATTCTCGCCATGACCTACCAATTACATTGTTCTAATACTTTGCACTGGCAACGGTTAGGCTCAGAACTCATCGAAAATCATAGTGACTGATGACAAATATCCAAAATCTCAACTGCCATTAAGATATAAAGTGTGTTCTCAAAGTGGCTATGTATGGGTCTCACCGTGAGAGGCCAATTACATCGTCCTAAAACTTTGCACTGGCAAAGATTAGGACCAGTACTACTCGAAAATTATAGTGAGATCGATGACCAATACCCAAAATCCCAACTTCTATTAAGACATAAAGTGTGTTCTCGAAGTGGCTTTATTTGGGCCATTCTCATTATGAGGTGATATATTTAGCTTTCATTCATTAAATGTTTTATCTGTCAGCTGATTTCTCGATATCATAGTGAGGCGAGGTCTTTTTTTTCAAATATGTCTGTTATTTTTAAATAAATATGTTTACTATATCAAATTAAAGCTTTAGTTGTTTATGTGTTTAATTGTTCTGCAACGTGTAATATTTTTGAAGTAAACGTCCGGTTGGGCTGAAAGTATACGATATTAAAATTGGGATATATTTTAGTACCGTGATAGTAAATTTTGTTTGGGCTGACTCTAATAAAACTGTCACGACAACTATTTTTTGGACTGATATCATTAAAATGTCACGACTTAAATTTTCTTTTTTGGGCTGACATATAAAATATTATAGAAAATCTAATTTTAGTGTTACCATAGAATTTACTTGGGATGAATTTTGGACCAAGTTCACATACATTTAAACCTCCGATTCCCCAACAAATGTGTATGTCGTTTAATGTTCTGATGTAAAATGCCAAATATAAATGCCATTGATATTCAAGGGTCAAACACAATTTAGTCAGGTTTGCTTTTATTTTACTTTTTTTGGGTAAAGTAATATTTTTTTTCATGATAGTATCACGACAGATTATTTTTTGGGCTGACACTAAAATATGGCTGTTTTTCTTTCGTTGACAGAACAATTTTTGAGCTGACACTTGCGTTTAGCCAAAGTTCGTTTATTTTGCTATTGCCATAGATCTTTGTTGGGTTAGATTTGGGCCAACTTCATGTACATGAATCTAAGTTGGTAGCTGAACTTTAGAAATTCAAGAAATAAGCCGCAGTAACGAATTTTCCAGCCGTATAGACGTTAGCCGGTTTCCTTATTCGTCTAATGCGAATTTACTTTAAGGATTATACACATTCATTTCTGCAAAAACAAATTATAATTTTTGAAATGTTATTAAGTTTCAGTAATCCCTAAACTCAACGAGAAACAGTTACAACAACAAAGCCCTACGAGAGAGAATCAAAAAAAATTGTACATGGCATAAGCATCCTAAAAGCTTTCTGATCCCTTAATTTTCGTTTTTATCATAAAAACCACTTGACATTTTGGTAATGAAAAATTAAAACGGCACAAAAACGAAATCAAAATCAATTCAATTTGTTTTTTTTTCTTTGCTTTTTCTTGTGCCATAACTTTACGTTTTGCCATAATATAACATTTAATTATGTATTAGCAAACAGAAAAAAAAAAAATATAAAATTATCGCAAATTTAATCTTGAAAGCTTTTGTGTTTTTATACATAAAAGTAATCATTATAATTTTATTTCATTTTATGTAACTCCTCAAGTATTTGCTTTCATTTTAATTGAAATAATCAATTTTCTTCGTATTGTTCGTGTTCTGCGTAATTTTTTTTAGGCCGTGTAATTAAGAATTTCTGCCTTCGGCTTTTTATTATGTTATTATATGAGAACGATGTAGATATAATTTCATTATGTTGAGTGCGCGCTGCTCCACATTATTCTGATTTATATAATTTTGTGTGTGTGTGTGTGTGTGTGTGTGTGTCATGTGCTATATCCCTAACATAATGTACATATACAAGTATATGAAGATGCGCCACATTCATATTGAACACTTTGTACTTTCCTTTGAGAAATCTGTTTATCCGCCGTCTAACCGAATCGAGGTTGTTTTTTTCATGTCAATACCATATCTATCAGGCCTACCATGCTTAGGGTTCTCTTCTTATGCTATATGCATAACACAGCATAACTATGTTATTTATGTATATCGAAACATCCGATATACATATGTAATGTACATACATAAAAACCCCGCATTCGAATGCAATGGCGGCGGAAATAATAACATTTTGTTTCAACAATTTCCACACCTTGCACGCAAAAAACAATTTGATTAAATTTATTACAACCGTAGTTGCTTCTTATACGTATGTTTATTGTTTAAAAAAAAGCGAGAAAATTGAAAAACATAAATAAATAAATAATAAAGTGTTGACGATTTATTTTCTATATGTATTATGTATAAATAAATTTTCCGCAGCAACAACAAGCGCACAACAATACCAAACACAGGTAAATATTTTTATATTTATTATAAGAAAAATGGATACGTGTTTTATTGTTGTGTGTGTGTGTATACATCTAACCTACAATTATGTAATATATCTGACGGGTTTTTCCAACGTCTTTTTATGACATACAAAAAAAAGTTTCATTCTCCTTCCAAATACCAGTCGCGTCACCTACCTACCAACATATAAAATACAAAAAAAGAATTTTCATTTTCCACCTTGTTATTTATTTCATTTATTGGGGGGTTGAAAAATGATATATTTGAAAATAAAAATTTTTTACTTTCTCTTTATTATTAAATTAATATAAATATAATGCTATTTTTAAAAAATATTTGGTGTACCCACCGTTATACGTGTGTGTGTGTAGGTATATTGATATGTGAAAAACTAAAAGGAAATTTATTTGACAAACAACGAGGAACGATGGATTGATGGAACAAAGGAATTTAGAAAAAACTTGTTGACTGTGTGTCATGTACTTTAAACTTTTATGGCGGATACAACTTGTACCAGTTAAATTTCATTTTTCATAGATCATTTCAAATTTATTCTCTATACGTAAGACGTTCTCTAAAGGCGTTTAAACAAAAGTCATCAAGCTTTTTTTTATTCTGGCACTAACTCCAAAAATTAGGGGCCAGATCGCCCGTTTCAAAATTTTCAAATTTTTTTCATTTTTTTTCATTTTTCATACACCTAGCACACATCGATCTCCTTTCACACTTCTATCTGATTTGTTCTAATAAATTCATACACATTCTTATATGTATACGTTCATTCCCATTAAATGCAGAACATTTCAGAATCAAATGTTCGATGTCCTCCACAATCAAACAGCTTTCACATAATTCACACATAACCAAATTGAGTTTCTTCAAACATTCTTCCCAATTTCCATGATTCAATCTCACTCGTTCCATAGTTCGTAAGATTCTAGTACCTCCTTTGAACACCCATATCGGCTCTTTCATTACCTTCAATCTGAAGGTGCGAAGGTATCCCTTATACAGCATTTCCACATACACATTGCTTTGGTTGTGTCACCAAACTTCAGGAGGAGGGACTTGCGGGTTTGTCGGACGAATCTTGGTGAATATGTTAATACAGGGTGTCCGCCGGGAAGGTATACTACTTTGTTTGTTTATGATTTTTGATTAAATGAAAGAGAATGGATCTTATATTGATAAATGTTTTATTTAATGTCGGCAATTATGTATGGAATACAATATCAGATAAATGTCCGCCTCTGTTAGCCTCACAAATGCGAGCCCTTTTGAGCACATTTTTCATTACATTCTCACACATTTCACGCGGTATTTCATTAATTTCATCACGAATATTTTGTTTGAGTTGCTCAAGCGTTTCTGGTTTGTTTCCATAAGCCTTGCTTTTCAGATATACCCACAAAAAGAAGTCCGGAGCAGTCAAATCAGGCGACCGTGGAGGCCAATCAACATCACCATTTTTTGAAATAACTTGTTGTGGAAAGAGTTCTCGCAGTAATTCCATTGTAATCCTGGCTGTATGCGATGTGGCACCGTCATGTTGATACCACATGTTAATCAAGCCCAAAGTATGCAGTTGTGGCGTTAAAAAGTTTTCAATCATATCACGATATCGCTCCCCATTCACAGTTACTGTTACGCCGTTTTCATTTTCAAATAAGTAAGGTCCAATGATTCCTCCTGACCAAATTGCACCCCAGACTGTCACTTTTAATGGATGTAAAGGTGACTGATGAATAATGTGAGGGTTTTCCATTGCCCAGAACCGGCTATTCTGTTTATTCACATATCCATTTAAATGAAAATGTGCCTCGGCACTCATTATGATTTTTTCATGAAAATCGGGGTTGTCATGGGCGAGCTGTAACATCCTATTGGCATATGTACGGCGGCGTAAATGGTCTTGTGGAAGAATTTGCTACGTGTCTACTTCACGACTGTCAAGTATGAACTGTCAATACTAATATTCGCTTAAATGGCGGCAAAACAAAGTAGTATACCTTCCCGGCGGACACCCTGTATATTCCAAGACTACCACCATGTCAACAAACTGATGTCGGTGTTGGATTATATTACAAACTATCCCTCTAACAACATCAAATGGATTTTAAACATTCCATTCAATATGTCAACCCAGTATGAAAGAGCGCTATCTTCTAAGTGGATTACTGGTGAACTCACTCGAAATTTTCACATATTAACTGTGCGAATTTCCCAACTACATCTTCGGCATTTTACAAAGTGTTGTCCGCAGAGTCCAGCTATAAAAATTTGATCATGGAATTAATGTTTTACATTAAACACTCAGACAGCCTAATTAAAAGCCACTTAAAGGGCCATTACATCAAGAACTCTGCTTCTGCGTTACGACAATTGAACATATTTATATTTGACAACGTTGCCAAACAATATCTTGAAGAACCATCCATAAAACATCACTTTGGTTTTGATGGGAATAAACTGGTGCAACTGTGTGAAGATACTAACACATTTATTACCCAAAACCGATATATTTTTTGTTCATCGGGTACGGAAATTATATTGGATCACCAGACATACAACTCGTTAAACAATATCTATCTTAAGGAAAACATAAAGATGCCGGACGTTACAAATATTCAGGGTGTACTTGGATGCGGTAAATCAACCTGGATTATAAACAAGCATAAACTTGGCAGTGATCTTGTTTTATGTGCTACAAAAGAAGGGCTTGCTGATATTAAATTAAAGGTAGCAGCACGTTGTGAGCACGAAAACACTGATTTGAATAAAATCAAATTAAATTACAAAACGATTGCCTCATATCTAATCAATGGAAATCGGACCTACACTCGTGGTTATCCTTAGTAAATGTTGTAAAACATATCTTCTGGGTGATAAAAACCAAATACCATATACTGACAGATTACATCTTGTCAACATGCAATTTTCCGATGCAAGCGCATTCGTAACAAACACGGAATACTTGAATGTGACGTATAGATGCCCAGCTGATGTTATATCTGCTCTAACGGAATACTACCCAAACATCAGTAGTAAGAATACCGTGCAAATTTCAGCCAAATTTATAAACCTGCCGTCAACTTTGATGTCAATACCTCTGTTGGATAACACATTCTATCTAACCTTTACCAAAGCTGATAAACAATTAATCTCCCAGCTTAAGATACCAGAATCTAGTAAAGTCATGACTATCCACGAAGCACAAGGATTAACCTCACCAAATGTGATATGTATAAGAATCAATTCTCAACCACTTGGGCTGTTCGATAGTGTACCCCATGCCATAGTTGCAATTTCAAGACACACCCAATCGTTTAGATATTTTTCACCAGTGGCTAATGATAGACTACACTCGCTTTTAATGAGAGCTCGAGCCTACACTACTACTCTAAACGTAAATCAATCCATAAAATTCAAGAAAAGGTTGGTTTATGAGAAATATGCAATTTACTATCAAAACGTCAACAAAATGGCATCAAAAGCATCTAAGTTCTATAACTTCGTTTTAAAATCAAACTACCCAATCTATGTAATTTGCGAAACTTCATTAAAACCCGGCATAATGAGCAGTGAATTTTTTGGCCATGATTACGTTGTCCACAGATGCGATCGGTCTTTCGAAACTAGCTCAAAGAAATCGGGTGGTGGCGTACTAATAGCAGTACATTCTAAACTTTGGAATGCTCCAGTGACGTTAGCCCCATCGAGAGTCGAACAAATTGGTGTAAAAATCAAAATTAACCAAACCAATCTATTCATTTACGCAGCGTACGAGTATATACCACCTCAGTCAAATAGTGATCATTAATCAACTTGCATCGATGCGATTGACGAAGTTATTAATACAGCAAACTCGTCAGATTTAGTTCTTGTGCTTGGTGATTTTAACCTTCCAAATATAATATGGAATCTGGGCACGGAACTAAATTGTATTTTTCCAAACAATATAACAACAGATGCTGAATCTTTATTTGAGGACGCTCTGCTTGGTTATAATTTGAACCAGATAAACACAATTACTAATAATCGTGATAGATTACTGGATCTTGTCTTCAGCAACGACATTGACACTTGCAAAATTTCAGAATCCGTGTTACCTTTTGTAATTAACGATATCAATCACAAGTTTTTAGATATTGTATTTGACTAAACTAATTTAATGGCGAGTTCGGAACACCTACAACCAATCAAATACATCTTCAAAAAACCAAATCGTGCGGGGCTACAAAGTTACCTAGAATCCATCAACTGGCAAACAACTCTCAATTTCAATGATATAAACGAAAATGTTGATAAATTTAATGACATTATGCAGCAAGGCTTCGAACTTTATGTACCTATGTGGTGTAGACCACAAAATGCTCACCCTCAGTGGTTCGATGATAGACTAGTTAACTTAAAAAATCGGAAGTCGAAAGCGTATGTCAAAATGTTGAAAAGCGGGTTAGAAGCCGACAAAACAATGTTTCTACAACATAGTAACGAATTTGAAATTTACTTCAAATCAAAATACAGGTAAGTAAATCCAAAACAATTAAATACTTTAGGAATAATCGCGAAATTGACGGATCAGTCCAATAATCAGTCCAATGATCCAATCAGTCTATAAACCAAGTGTTACTAGTGGATTGTACGAACAATCTAGCGATACCAACGTAACAATAACTCCTCCTGTTATATATGAGGATAACATATTATCGGCTCTAAAGGGATTTGGAGACGGTTGAGGTCTTGACAATATTCCCTCTTCTATTCTGAAGGAGTACGCTGACATTTTAGCAATTCCATTATGTTACCTAATCAACCACTCCTTGAGCACCGGGGTGTTTCCCGAAAAATGGAAAATTTCAAAAACTACACCAATTTTTAAATCGGGCAAACGAGATGACGTTACATGCTACAGAGGAATATCAACTACATCATCAATTCCAAAATTGTTTGAATTAGTTTTATGCAACAACTTTAAATCCACAATTGCACGTCATATGTCAACAAACCAGCATGGGTTTATGCCTGGCCAATCCACATCAACTATTCTGGTTGAATTCACCAGTAAAATAATTAATGAGATAGAAAACCATCATCAAGTTGATGTAGCATACACGGATTTCAGTAAAGCATTTGATTCCATCTGCCATCAAAAAGCACTCCGCAGTTTATTCGCATTTGGGTTTTCACTCGATTACATAAATTGGTTCAAGTCCTATCTATCAAACCGGCGACAATTTGTAATAATGGGAAAAACGTTATTAACGTTATTAAAGTTACGTCTGGTGTTCCCCAAGGATCTCACATCGGGCCGTGGATATTTATTGTTTTTATAGATCAAATAACCGAGATAATCAAAAACTCAAACGTGCTCATATTTGCTGATGACTTGAAAATTTTTCGATCTGTTAATGGAATGCTAGATAGGAAGAAACTTCAAGATGACATCGATAGATTAAGTGAGTGGTGTGATCGAAACTCGCTTTACTTAAATATTAAGAAATGCAAGATCATGTCTTTCCATCGTAAGACAAATCCGCTAATTACTTCCTACAAAGTCAACAACGAAGTATTGCAACGAGTTAATGAGATCATAGATCTAGGTGTTACATTTGTCGAGAATGCTAGTTTCATAGGCATATTGAAAATTGTATTGCGAGAGCTAATGCCATGTTTGAATATGTTAAAAGGTGGACAGGTGAATTTAAAGATATTCAAACCTAATAGAGTGAACATACTATTTCACTTACGTTCGATCTCAACTGGAATACGCTGTACCGGTCTGGAATCCATACTATGCTGTACACATTAAAAGAATTGAAAGCATACAAAAGAAGTTTCAGATTTTCTTGTTTAAAAAAAGTGACTGGAATTACGACCACAATTTACCATTCCATGAAAATGTGGCTCGGTTACCTCCATACTCAACAAGATGCACGGATTACAAAATATGCACGCTTGAAAATAGACGGCTTCTCTTAGGTGCGGTTTGCATTGGTAACGTTTTTCTTGGTCAAATTGATTCAGCTTACATTTTGGAAGACATATCAATCCATGTGCATTGCAGAACATTTCGAAACCATGAATTTTTAGCACTAGAACACCATTCCACAAACTATGGAGAAAATATCCCCATTAATAGGTCGTCTAAATCGTTCAACATCGTCGACGACCTATTTGACTTTAATTTATTAAAGGACAAGTTCAAAAATATACTTAAGAATTATTTTTTAAATTTTTAATTGTTAAATCAAGATTTGATTTATATATGTCTGTGTTTTAATTTTCTTTATTTTCTTTATTTTTTAATATTTTTGTTTTAAATTAAATTCTGAAATCATGTAAATCACATAATAGATTTCTTAAAATAAATAAATGAATAAATAGATTTTGTTGTCGTTTTGTAAACCGTCCCTCTTTGCAATCTTCTTTCAATTCATTCACCAATTTATTGTCCTTCGTTAACATTCGTACAGTCTCTCGCACGGTGATCCATTCCCTCTTATAATTAAGAGGCAAATCACCCAATTTCGACCACAGAGTGTGTATTGATCACTCCCAATACACCTCTAGCACACGCATTCTCTACAAGTATCAACTTTTTAAACCCAACCTTGGACCCATATATACTCATTCCATACGCAATTTTAGTTGACACTAGCGCCTTTCGTAACATATCAGTCACACCCGGATTTCGGTTTGCTCACTCTTTTAATCACGTTCTATCTACTCTTACAATTATCGGCCAATTTTTCTATATGCACTTTGAAACTCATTCTTCTGTCAATCCAGATTTCCAAATACCTAGTCAATTTCACACGCTCAATTCGTTCATTACATACTCGCACATCAACCATCCGATTCATTCTAAAAGCCAAACTACAACATTTACTCTGTAAATTGCAAAATGACTTTGCCCAAGGAGTTACACATATGTATCGAGTCGTGTATAGGTTGAAGACAGTCAGTGACATTTTACTGCCTAGGGGGAGGCCCATAGTCACCGCTTCTTCCAACCTATACCCTCTACCACATAAAACTAACTTTCTCTCATTCATGAACTCATACACCCATGTGGAAATTTTCCAAAGAAACCCCAAGTCCATGAGGATCTGATAAAGCTTCCCTGGAACCACGTAATTATATGCCTATTCTATATCAAAAATACCGCCACAACATACTTATTTTCCTTTTGTGCTTCCCACACAAACTTTTCTACACATTCATTAGCAGAGTGGTTGCGACGGAACCCAAAGGTGGTTTCCGGCAACAAATTTCCCTCATTCAGAAATTTGTCTAAAACAAATACGTTCAACATACATGTTCCCCTGCAATTTGTTGCCAGATTTCTATCCGATCCCTTTTAGGAATAGGTACCACTCTGCGTTCCTTCTATTTTTCCGGTATCTGAATACTCATCTATACTTGATTGACAATTCGAAGCAAGGCCGCCTTGGCTTCGAATTCTAATCTACCAATCATTTTATAACTCACTCTGTTAGTTCCGGAGGTAGTAGATTTGGATATTTCTATCCAATCTTGGCTTTGAGCATTCAAATACAATTTGAAAATCTCGTTGGCTTCTCTCTCTCTGTCAGACGTAGTCAACACTGGAGTTGCAAAGATACTAACAAATAACAAGTTTCTGTCCAGATTCCGAATTTTGAAACGCGGTTTGTCACACAGGATCAGGCTGATATTGGCACGTGACAATATCGCCATCTCGCCGAAGCCATCAGCTCTCGGTCTGAACAGATAATTGTATCCTTTCACCCGAAACTTCTTACTCTCACGCTCCCAAGTTTCACACAAAATCATCACATTCACATCGTTATTGGTCAGATAATTCCGCAACATATCGTCATTGCCATATATACTGCGAATATTTATCTGGCCAATTTTCACGCATTCATCGGATCTCAAACGTAATTTTTATTTTTTCTAGACAGGGCTATTACAAATTTTTTATTACGTTTGTTTTGGGTCAAAAAATCAATTCAAAAAAATCAAATCAAGGTGTTGTGCCGTGTTTTGGAAACACATTTGGCGATATCACAAACATACATTTCGAATCAGCTGGTCCTTCGGCAATGCATCTATTTGGCGTCTATAGTTGGCGATTTCGTCAGCATTCACTCAAATGAGGAAGAATCTCAGCATTGGGACCTAGGTGAAATATTTGTGAGTAGTAAACTGAATATTACGAGAAAAATATATATTTTCAATAAGTGAAATTTATAGAGGAAAGTTGGGAATATTTGGCAAATTTTGGCGAATTCTCACGATCAAAATTAATAAGCTGACCTTGGTCAGTGTTTCTCTTTGGTTAAGTCAAATCTGTTATAAATATTGAAGTTAAATTGTGTAATTGTGTAAACGGTTTAAAATTTGTGTGAACAATGACTTTAACTGACCCAGAAAAGGTAATGTTGAAGGAAAATATCAACCGTCGAGGCCATGCTAAAAGAGCTATTACGCCTATGCACTCTACGCCCTGAAAGACTGAATATACGACTTGAAGCATTATGGAAAAGGCTTACACAGGTTTTAAGGATTACGATTACCAAGTGTCGTTCGTGAGTGAGGCATCTGAATAGGTACTGAAACCCGGTACTTTTCAATTAAATCTATCGTAAAGCGGCATCTGAGCGCAATTCTGTTTTCAACGACCTTCATGTACAGATTAAAGAGTCCATGTTGATATTTGCAGAACAATAACGCGGTTATTTGGAAACTTTGTCAACAAGTTTTACAACGTCCAACAATGAGCACATGATGTCCGACTGCCGAATCATCTGTGCATAAAAGGGAATCTTTGACTAACGCACAAAAATTCCAATATCTTAAGGGGCTTCTGAACGGGGAAGGTGCAACACTGATTCGGCTGCATGGATCAAAATGAAGGTGCATGGATCAAAATTAAAAAACGATATGAGAAAAAAAGGTGTATCATTTCCAAGCTCTTAAATACATTCTTTGTAATACAGCCAATCCATCAAAGAAACAAATTGAGGTAAAGGAAGTACAATATCGCAGATGAAGTGTTTAGAGATTTAGAGGTATTGGGTGATGAGGCACAAAAGCGAGACCTTTGGTTAGCCAATTGGATGCTCGAAAGATTGGATGAGGAAACTAATCTAGCCTGCGGGTAGTCGAATGCATGAAGTTCATAGAAAAATAATGTGACGAAATCGAAATGATAGCAAGGCCTGCAATGAAACATCAAGCTTCCCTTACAAGTGAAAGGCCTAAATCGAGGAACTTCATAGCAGAACGATCTACCAATACAAATGTCGCGTCAGTCGAATCACCTCCCTGTGGTTTGTGTAATGAAGATCATCATTTGGCTACTTGTCAGAAATTTCAACAATTAGATACAACCTCTAGGAGGGAAGTGGTATAAACCAATGGAATATGTTATAACTGTCTATCGCAAAATCCACCGGGTTACATTATTACATGATAATTCACTCGTTTCATACAATAATAACCAAATCAAAGTGAGAAGCAACTACACAAAACCTAGTCAAACCGTAGTAAAGCTTAACAATGTTCAAGTGGATGACGAGACATCGAAATGTGGTACAACCGAAGGCGTAAAGGACAATCTTGCCACAAATTTAAAATGTTTTTCTACCATTTTACCAACCGCTCTAGCCAAGGTGAAGGACGCCACTGGAAAGTTTATACTATGTGGAATTCTTTTGGATTTTGGTTCCTAGGTGTCATTCATTTCGGAAGCCTTCATACACAAATTAGGACTACCAATTGATATTTGAAATTCACATTCTTCATTCAGAGGAATGACTTCAGTCGTAATCGAATCACGATTTACAAATTGACCACCATATTTCCAGGGGCAACATTTAATATAAAAAATTATGTGTATTTACAAAATCTG
Source organism: Nephrotoma guestfalica (assembly GCA_963691935.1). NCBI lineage: Eukaryota > Metazoa > Arthropoda > Insecta > Diptera > Tipulidae > Nephrotoma > Nephrotoma guestfalica. Next base: position 83,740,885 of record OY829913.1, read on the forward strand.
CAATTAGCCGATCCTAACTTTGACCAAATCAACGAGGTAGACATATTGTGTTAGGATCTAACAAATTTTTCGAAATACTTGTGGACGGGCAACTAAAGGGAGGCGACGGTAATCTAATAGCACAAAATACTGCGATTGGATGGGTATATCAGGAGGGTCGAATAACAAAACCTCTAACATATACAATTTTAATATTGTGGTCGACGAAGATAGCATTGACCAACGCTAAGGAAATTTTTCGAGTGTGAAGGCCTAGATAATTCTACTAGGGTGCAGTTTAAGGAAGAATGTGAAATTGAGGAACATTTTAAAACAAATGTTACAAGAGGAAAGGACGAAAGATATAAGGTTGCTTTACCATTCAAATCACCCGGTCCTGTAATCGGCCAATCAGCATTTGAGTATCTAAAGAAGATTGCGATATGGGAAGCATTGAACCAGACAAACTCATCTATTCCACTGATGAAGATGAATTACAAAGAGAAACGGACTGGATCCTAAAGAAGAAAAACCAGTCCAGGAAGAGTAACAAAAGAAAAGCTGAATCGTAGGTACAACGACGTAGGTAGGGGACAATCTAATCCAGATTCAATCAACCAAAAGTTGTATAATTATGTTTTATTTTTAAAATTAATAAATTTAGTTCAAACATTTGAACCAAGAAAATCTTAGATGTTTGGAAAACCCCTTCAAATACAAAACAAATTAATTTACGTCAATATAATTTCCTTTTTGAAAAAAAAAATTGTTTTTACCAATTTAGCGAAAATTTTGAAAACACGACTTACGTTGGTTTTGAAATGACTGATTCTTATAAAACTTTTTTCCAAATTTTTATTTCACCAGTGTCAATATTTACAAATTATTAATTTTTTGATTTTACAATTTACAAATATTTAGTTTATTTGTTATTTTATTTTTATAATTTGCTTTTCACACATTCGGATAACTTTTATATTTTTTTTACACATAGCTTACCGTTCTTAATTTATGGAATCTTTTCCTTTTGTTTATTCAAAAATTAATTAAACCGTACCTGTAAATTAATTTTAAGTTCAATTTTGAATACTGTTAAAGTTAGCCGACTCGCCCTAGCCGAAAAATGTCGATAATTCAGATTCGGATGTAACAACTAAAATTAATCAGTCGAAAAATGCCGATAATGCAGATTTAAAAAACAATACGGATTATCCGGTAGTAAAAGACGGTAAGACAGATTCGTATACATAGCCAGCCTAAAAATGTCGTTAAATCAGATAAATACATTTGGTGTTAAACACTAATTTCTTCTTAAATCTCCTCTAGCGTTAAATGCATTAAAACTATAATACAAAACTATTTTACTACTGAGACAACTCGAAGAAATATATGAAGCAAAACCTCAACGATTTCAGATTAATTTTCATGTTGGGTGTCCGGGAAAACTTGGTTGAATGAAACATATAAAATGGTTTAGAAAATCACAGAAATACCCTGCCGAAAAATACTGATAATGTAGATTATGTTTAATTAAGCTTAAATGACATCCAAATAATGTCGATAATGTAGATACACATATTTTTTTAAATATAAATTATAATTTCAACATGAAAATTGACCTGAAAGATTTTCCAGGTATGAGCAGCATTAAGACCTATCATTTGCAACTATTTCCAGCCATGAGACTGTAATCCGTCAATTTTTAGAAATTTTCAAATTTTGTGTGTGCGATATATTCAATGGAGTTTTCCTGGACTCCCAACATGAAAATTGACCCGAATCTTTTTCTACGGATGAGCACCACTAAGACCTTTCATTTGAATCTATTTCCAGCCATGACACTCTAATCGGTTAATTTTTAGAAATTTTGGAATTTTGTGTGTGCGATTTATTCAATAGCCTGGACTCCCAACATGGAAATTGACTCGGCGTTTTTAAAATGATATTCAATAGAAGGCACTTCATTTGAAATATTTTCTGGACTCTATAGATGCATTTCCTATTTTATCTCCCCAAACATCTATTAAAGTATTTAGAACAATTTACGATGGGTAATTTGTTTTAAATGTTTCGAATTAAAAATTGTTATTTTAATTTTTGTAGTTGTTTTTTTAGGAACGGCAAAATAAAAATTTCTAATATATATAATTAATTGATTTCCGACATAAAACTTGTATCTGCATTATCGACATTTTCGTCTGAAGTTTTCGATGAACGTGTTACTGACAATTATCGGCTGTCATTTTCGTTTGATTAGTTTGAAAATACTCGTACTCGTACATTATTGACATTTTTCGGCTGAACATTTTCGGCTAACTTTAATAGGGTAAATTTTGATCCTAATCGACTGCTCTGTCTGGGTAACTGCAGCAGGGAAACTTTCGAGTTTCAAAATGAAACCTTGCATACCGATTAAGCCCAATTTGTTCCCGCGATCACTAAACACAGGAAAAAATTAGTGTTAGCCCAGGGGCCGAAAAAACGACAAAAGAAAATTTCAAATTTCACCTGAATTTTGAGAACCACGCCTTCGAAAGGCGGCTAAACTGATGAAATTTGTGTTTATCATAAAAACATGATTTCATAAATTTTCATTCATAAATCGAGGAAAACCAAACCAGCCCCTGAAAGATACTATATTTTAAACAAACGGAGATATATCGTTCAATAATATTTGTGTTGAACAACAAATTAAACAATAGAAATAAAATTTTCTAAAATCTAAGTCAGAAGCAATTTAGATAGCATATTCCTATTAGGTATGTTAATTTCCATCCGAAAAATATAGTGCCTGAACTTGTGCTACTCCAGAATTGGCCCAATTCCATTGAACAACAACAACCGTTGAATGAACAATTTTCTGCCAAAATGAACCTACGCAATGAACATACCTTATCGGAATATGCAATCAGAACTGCCAACTTCATTGGTTTCTAGAACACTTTTTGTCAGAAAATTGTTCATTCAAAGGTCGTTGTTGTTCAATGGAATTGGGCCAATTCTGGATTAGCACAAATTCAGCCAATATATTCTATTTTTACACTACTTACAAGAAGAGTTGTTCATTCGATTATTTTGTGTTGTACCAATCATTAATATAAATTCTGTTTGCAAGTTTCTTGAAAGTGCATTGCATAAATGTTCACCACTACAAAGTACATGCTACTTGATTGATGACTAAAGTGCACGTGATATTAAAGAAATTATCGGGTGTTCCGTAGACAATCAATATGTTCCAAATTGTAAGACTGAATAAATAAAAAATCAAATAATTTGTTTTATTTAATAAATTTTTTGAACCTTATTAATATTCACATCGGCGTCTTGTCTTAGTTTGGAGCCAATGTAGGGTAAAAATTTAGTAATCGCAAATCTCATAATTCTTACACAACTGATTAACCCTTCAAAATTTCACTTTATGTATACGAGTATATAATATATAGTCTCTATATATAAAATACATAAAATTTGAAAAATCTTAAAATTTATATTTATTACATCGAACAGAAAAAAAAATATGAAAAATAAAAAGAGGAAAACGAAGAAAATTAATAAATTTATTTTATTTTTATTAACATATATATGGAAAAATCTAGATTTATTTTCCTTATTTATATAGTTACATACGAAAGTATTTTAGAAATATGTAAAATTGGTTGGTTTGATACATGACTATTATATGTACCAAGTTTGCATATCTATATGTACTCGTACAATACATAAATGTATGTGAGGCGAGCAAAACTTGGAAAACATTGAAGAAAATTAAAAACACTGGAGTAAAAGAGATCAACGGAATAAAATATTACAAATTTTTTTTCTTTTTAATTTTATAAAATTTATTATTCTTGTGTTAATAATAAAATAAAAATTATGTTTATTGATATATACATAAAATATATAGAAAGTTTGTATATTGGAAATATGTAGCTACAAGAAAATATGATTAATGTATTTTAAGATTATGTCAAAATTTTTAAGTAATATTTATTTTTTAATATGACGACGTTAATATTTATATATATTAACTAGGAACCCTCATCATATATTTAGATATAAACACATATTTGATATACATTAACGATAATTTATTTGAGTCATAGATTTCAGCGCAGTGTTCTTCAAACTGTGTTACTCGAAACCGCATTATGCACCTAACTGAAGAACTTTACTTGTACTTGTAACCATTTTGGTTAAGGTTCGATAGCTTATAATGGGCATTGCTTTAACTATTGGAATTTCAAAATTAAATGTAAACGTTAATTGTTGATGTTTGTAGGGCAATCTATGTTTGATAACTGTTCAATATGAACAGGGTCATTTAAATACAACATAATATACAGTTTTGCAGAATGTTGATTTAGGCGAATGTGAAGTTTTCGACAAAATTAAAAAATAACAAAACACGGCGGACTACAAAATTTGTCGAAATAACAAAAATGCACATGTATTAGTAAAACAGTATGCAAAAGCAATGTTAGGATTATTTAAAAACTTTGTTATGAAAATCAACTGCTCGTTAATACGCAATTAGTAAACTAGCGACTTCAGTAAAGACAATAACAAAAAAAATTAATACGAAATTCGAAATGTTCAAACAAATAAAAATTATCCATATTTTAATACGATGACGTAGACATATTGGTTATTGATCAATTTTTGCAAAAAAATTATTTATTTTAGTTTTGCAAAAATTGATCAAGTTCGGGGTCAATAACAAACGGGCCTAGCACGCCAGCTCATGTTTTGACCACCGCACCACTTCTATCAGTTCCTGCGATTGATAACACGGAAATCCCTGACAACCGTTTAACAAGATGGGAAGAACTTCAAAAACGAGTGCAAAAATTCTGGAAACGATACACTTTGGAGTATATCAACAACTTACAGCAACGGAACAAGTGGAAAATGAAAAAAATGGCCTCTAAAATGGCCTCTTGCCAGAATTACCAAGGAACACACTGGAGACGACGGGATAGTACGTGTAGTAACGCTCAAAACCGTAACTTCAACAATGGAACGTCCTGTAGTTAAATTGGTGAAACTCATCGAAGTTAAGGAACAAGTTTCTTAACTGGGGGCCGGAATGTTAACGCCACAGGTACTCGAATCCGTCATGACATGACAGAAGTTTGTATCTGTAAGAAAACATTGCAACAATTAATTTATAATTTATAATACTTATCTGTAAAACATAAACAAACACCATTAATCGACACTGTAAATTTAAACGTCAAACGGTGTCGATAGTAGCAGTAGTATTATCAACTGGTATCGATAGAGTGGTATGAGTAACCTATTTAATCAGCAAGTCAGAATTTCGTAGAATAGAGTTCATAGTGTGTGCTAATAATAGTGATCATATTCTAAAGTGTTCAGTAGCAAGTATTCAATAACAAAAACAATTAAATAAAATAAAAATTGATAGTGAACGCAGTGATAGAAAATGTCGGCAATGTTTGCCGACATGATACTATAGAGACTAATAAAACAAAATCTCCAAATGATTTTTGGGTTTTGATAATAATGTTACGTATAAAAGAAAATCAAACAGTGAGATTGATAATACTAATATAAAAATGCCGAAAAGTAAAGACAACAATAGTATTAATAATAATAACAGTAATAATATTAATATTAATAATAAAAAACATAAAAATAATAATTCCAACGACGTCATACCAACAAATTCTAAGGACGCGTGAAACAAATCAAAAATGGCGGAAAACCTCTACATCAACTCGGACAAGGGTCCATTTTATGTTTCAATAAAATCTAAAGTGCCTAAAAAATTACTACCCATCATCCTTTCGAAAATATTTACCGAAAATTATATTAAAGCAACGGATGTAAACCAAATTAATAAAAATATGGCAAGAGTGGAATTCGACTCGTTTGATAAAGCGAACAAATGTATTAGAAAGGATAACCCGATCCATAAAATTCTAAATGGCAAAGGATACCTACCTTTTATACCCACAACATTCACTAATATAGTTGGCACAATCAGAGACTTATTGAGTGATTTCAATTTCCGTGAAATAAAAGACAATCTAAAAAGGGAGGAAAAATAGTAATAAAACGCTTAAAGATTCCAACATACTCAAAGTTGAATTTAGAGCCAGCGACCTTCCTAAATACGTTCACTTCTACGACATCAAGAGATTTTGCAACAAATGTTTAAAATACGGACATATTAAAAAATATTGTAACTCCGAACCAATCAAATGTATGAAATGTACTTTGGCTATCAAGGATAAAGAACAACACGAATGTACGGAAACGCCAGTTTGCAACTACTGTAATGATAAACCTCATTTTACAAACTCCAAAAGATGCGAGGAAAAGCAAATAAACATCATAATACATTCCATAAAAAACAAAATCTCTTTTATCCAAGCCAAAAACATTTGATTCCCTAAAAACAAAAACTTCAATATCAATGACAATACCTACCCGGAACTGAATAACAACAAAAATAATAATAATTATACACCTAATTTCTGGACCAATAGAGTGAATAATAATAATTTAATCATTAAAGAACAAAAACAAAAAATCGACCTTCTCGAAACTGCGATCAATAAAATCATTAAAATTAGTAATAAAATGTGAACCGAATCTCCTAATGTTCGACATTAAATCGGCGATTCAAAACATCAATCAAAACTAAGATGCTTCGCCTAAAAATCCTACAAATTAATATCAGAACTCTTAAAAGCAATTTTATCTTGCTGGACCTGTTCATAAATAATAACAACATCGACATAGTAATATTAAACGAAACTTGGCTGCCATAATATACATTTAAAAAACTACAATTTAATTGCAAAAAACAAAAACGATGGCCACGGCGGGGTAGCCTTCTTAATAGAAAAAAATGTGCCGTTAAGAAATTCGATACTAACTTTGACTTGAGTCATATTGAATTAATCCACATCGAAATTACATTTAATAATAAATTGTTCAACTTAATAAATTTCTATAACGCTCCAAACAACAACTATAACGCAATATTATAATAATTTTTCCAACATCATAGTAGCAGGCTATGTTAACGCTCGCCCTAACATGTGGGATTCTTCATCCAAGGAAAATAGAAACGGAAAAATGTTCGCTCAATTAATCAACAATAGTAACTTTCACATTCTCAACAATGGAGATCCAACAAGATTAAATTTTAATAATTACACTAAATCAGCAATTGATATCACTCTGAGCTCCAACGATATCTTCAATAATCTAACTTGGTCTGTCATGGATAATCTAATTCGCTCCGACCACCTTCCTATATTAATCAACTTCGAAGCCGATGGGTTCCTAAAAACTAATATTGTCAACTGGAAAAAAGTCATAATAAATACAAATAAAATTTCAGATATTAATAACAACGACAATATTGAATCTACAATAAATAACTTTGTTCTTGATAATACCAAACAAATTAATATTAACAAAAAAAAAATCATCCTAAACCATGGTGGAATCCTTACCTAAGTAAATTATGGAAAATCAAACTGGAAAAATAAAAAATCTATAATAAATTCAAAAACTTTTTCACGGCCAAAGAACTTCTAAAATCTATTGCAACGTTAAAAAGAGAAATCATCAAAGCTAAAAGGAATTCATGGAAAAAATTAATTGATAGTTTCAATTTTAACATTAATAGTAAAAATCTATGGCATAAAATAAGAAACAAAAGACCTTCCAATGTTAATTTGTTAGCCCTTTCGAGTCCAACTAAATTTATTTTTTGTACTAATTGTAGACAAGATGTCACAAATGTGAGGGTTACAACAAATGACGGTAAAATAATTTTTATTTGTATAGCTTAAAGCCTCCATGTCACGTATGTAACAAAAAAAATATTCCCGCCATAAATTATTTTTCTAAACTCTCTTTAGTATGACTTAAAGCCCAGATGTTGCAATCGTGAGGTTTAAAATTTGATCGTTTTGACAAGCCATTTACCGGATTTTCTGAAAATATTCTTCTACTCGATTTGGGTTCCATGTATAAGTCGGCCCTTTGCTTCTAAATTAACTAAAATTCGTGTAATAATATCTTTTGTAAAAAGTATGGCTATGTGACAAGTTTCATCATGTCAAAAGGAGCAAAATCGAGGGACCGTAAGTAATTGTGTTTAGTTATAAAAAATTTGACTCAAATTCCAGATTTAATGTATATTCATTCATAAAATGTTAACGCATAAATTTATGACACAAAAATTGTGTTTATATTTGTTTAGTACTTAAATATTATGATTAAAAATTTACTATCACGCATGTGACACTTAGACTTTACTTCATATACAATTTTTTCAGTTGTGTTTGCCAAAGGTAAATGGTTAATAGACAAAAATGAGGTACAGCCGTAAAGTGGTCAGTCAAAGTATCCCAACATTTTATAGATTTGGCAGTGGTTAACATCATCCCTACCATTGGCCAACTTGGAACCGATTAAAAGCGCCAAAAATGTGCAGGTTGAAATCCTGCAGCAGTAGAACTGGAAATAGATGCAAGAAGTGCGATGTGTACTTATGTAGTTCGGCTGATAATAGTTGTTTTGAAAAATTCCATTCCGTCAAAAACTAACTTATATATTTTATTTTTATATCGTACTCACGGAGAGTAAAAGTGATTTTAGTTCCTTAAAATACAGTTAACGAAAATGTGATATGCACTATATACCTGAATGTTATATATGTATACAATAAAGTTTATTTTACTGTTATTAAAACGTGAATTCTTAAGAAAATGCTGTCCTTGTCATTTCTTGATCTATCGTCATGAGAAGGCATTCAAATATGATTAAATGATACGAATTTATGCAGCAAAGAACAACAAGGATGAATGAATTATTGTATACGAGAAAGCCCGCACCACCGCACCACACAAATGTGGGGGTGGGTTTTCCCGGAAAATCCAAATGTTTTTCAGGATAAAGCTGCTGAATCTGATACATGGTGCTTCAAAGGTCAACTCGCCAAAATTTCACAAACTAATGCGATGGTTTATTTATCGATGACTTCAGGTAAGTCTAAAATTGAGTGTAACGTTTGTGATAGTTGGGCGGTACGTCATACATTTAGAAAAAAAAATTATCTACTGCCGCTTAGGTATTTATTTATTATCACAATTGTACGGTCTGGTCTTTAGTTACATCAAAAGTTATTTTTTTGTTTTCTTTCATCAAGTACCTCACATTTGTGATATCAGGACTCGAAAGGGACAATTATGATATGACAAAAAAATTTATTAACGATAACTTCCCTTATTCATTTGAAGACATTAAATTACCGGTTAAAATGTTAAATACAAACAATAGTAATACATTTAATAAAGACTTTTTAGTAGTAATAAATTATCTATTAAAATATTAAAAGAAATTATCGATAATAATCCTAGTGTACTAAACCATTTAATTAATTATTTAAATAATATTTGTTCAGGAAATCCCGAAGATTAAGTAAGAACAATGTTATGTTAATTTATTCCCAACCTTCCACATCCTTTATAACCTCGAGTCGACCCGAGTAACTGGTCTTACCCAACTTTAATCCAATAAATTACCAAACTTTAACTAATAATTAATTAATAATGGAACACCAACTATCGTCAGTGGCACCTACTAGATAATAGCTATACCATGCCGATTATAAGCATGTACTAATGGTGTCTCCACTAAACTTACGTTCATTTTGTATAATTTATGTACTACTAATTGATGCATGTAAATACCAATTGTTTTTGTATTTTGATTATTGACTGTACTTAAAATGAAAAACCAATATATATTTAGTAGTCTAATAAAAGCGTTCGAATCAACATCAAATCTTAAATTAATTTAAAAAATGTTTATATAAAATAAATTTATATTGAAAGGAAGATTGATAAATCAAGTGCATTTTTTTAATTAATCGGGATTATATTTCCCGACCAAATCAACCCAAACAATATTTACAATATTAATATCTACCCTCCTAATTGGAACAAAATAAGAGTCATTGCCATTAAAAACCTAATGAAAATGATTTGAATACTGATAGTTTCAGGCCTATATGTCTTCAAGACTCATTTCCAAAATTTGTTGATAAAGTAATCTTGACAGACTTAATTGAACACTTGGATAAGAACGAGATTCTTCCCCAAAATTCATACGGATTTCGTAAAGGTTATAGCATAATGGATTACTTCGTCAATTTATTTTCGGACATCATGAAAGGAAAAAATAAAAAGGAAATATGATTTTAATAGTCACAGATATTAAAAAAAACCTTTGATAATACTAATAAAAATATCCTTATAAACAATTTAATTAATATTATATTTTCTTATTAATACAATCAACTGGCTATACCAACATCTAACAAATAGAACAGTCATATTTAACAATGGAATTAACATAATAACTCAAAATATAAATAAAGGGATCTCTCAAGGATCAGGTTTAAGCCCTATTTTATTTAATATATACATCTAAAATACATAACCTTCAAAACGAAAATATCTCTATATACCAATTCGCAGATGCTTAGCCATTCTAATCAAATATAATAGTGAAATTTTAACATTCTAAACTGGTAACTTTTTTATAAAGAAATTAATTCAGGAACTATCTAATATTAATTTAAACATTAATCTTCCAAAATCTAAGTATAAGAGACTTTTCAAAAATGAAATATCAACACATGAGATTAAATTAAACAACACAAAGTTTAAGGAAGTTAAGGATATGAAATTACTGAGAATTTATTTTGATAATAAATTATCCTTGCTAAAGCATTATAAAGAACTGGATAAAGAAATAATTAATTCGTCAAACTTATTAAAAATATCCACTTATAAAAAGGTGGACAAAATAACTCCGCAAAAAAAATTCATTAAAATTGTCAAAAATATCTACAAAAACAATAATATATACGAGAAAATTAAAAATAACAATATTTTATCTAAATTCAGTATCTTATATTCCAAATACAATTTTTTACATAATGTAACGTAAAATAATAAAAAACATAATAAAATAAATAATTTACTGATTAATAATAACTTCACCGATAATTCCAATATTATAAATAATTTTCAAATAAAATCTAATTTTATCCAAATCTCTAATAAATATAAAGATTACTCCCACATTTTCACGGACGGCTCGTTCATCTCCGATATTGGAGGTGTTGGTATTAACTTCCAAAACATTAATACGGAGTTTATATTCAAACTTAAAAATAAAGCATCTATTAAAAATATTGAACTTACAGCAATGAAACTTGCTTTAGTTAAAGCAATTCAAATGAACTGTGGCTAACTAAATGTAGCTGTGACTCACTGCTTAATTTAAGTAATGCAAATAAACCTTAGTTTTATGAGCACGAAATTATTAATATTATCAACAATAATAAAAATATATATGTCATTATACAATGGATCGCAGGCCATTCTGGTATTATGGGAAATGAGAAAGCTGATTACTTAGCTAAACTCGCAATTAATAATAACAATGAAGTATTTATTAACTTAATAACCTTTGAAGAGTCTTATAAAATAATCGATGATATAATAAGGCAAGATTGAAATTCAATATATAATAATTGGACTTCAACTAAAGGAAAATATAATAAAATAATTAATAATTCTCCGCCTGATAAAACTTGGTTTAAAAATGTCAAATTAAATGCTTATGATATAAAATTAATTAATAGACTAAGATCTGTATATCGATTTTGTCCCGTGAGTTACTCATTTAAAATGAGTGAAGCAAAAAATATGGAATACGTATACACTGTATAATAGACAATTATGTCTTTGTATTTGTATTTTTCTTTTGTTCGTATTTGTGTCATTTTTATGATGAACAGTACCAAAATAACGCGATCCGGGTGAATCGATTTAATTGTTATGGTGCTTATTTCGTTTTCTCAACACATTACGTGTGCTCACGAGCTGTGGAGTGTCATTATTTAACATGCTAATGTATTTTATATTTAATATTTTTCTATAATAAATTAATTTTATATGTTTATATGTTATATGTTAAAATTTTATAAACAAATTTAATTTAAATTTAATAAATTTTAAAAATAAAATATTAATTATTAAAAAAAAAATCGAAAATACATAAATATATAAAAAGTAACACTATCTTGTAAAGACGGATTCAGTGTTGCGTTAATTTGTCTTTTCATTCGTTTAAAGATTTTTTTCGACCAATCGTATTCGAATTTGAACATATACATTTAAGTATGAAACTCGATTTCTTTTGCATGACCACCGCGTGCACGTTTTACGAAGTCCAATCTTGGAACCCAATTTTTGACCACTCTTTCGCATAAATCGGCCGAAATTCCAGCAATTTCACGATCTATAATGGCTCTGAGCTCTTGCAACGTCGCCGGCTTATTGGCATAGACCAATGACTTCACATAACCCCAAAGAAAATAATCTAGAGGTGTCAAATCACACGAGCGCGGCGGCCACTGGACGGGCCCATTTCGCGAAATAACACGCTCATCGAACTTAGTCTTCAATAACGCGATTGTATCGTGTGCTGTGTGGCATGTGGCCCCGTCCTGTTGAAACCACATGTCGTCCAAGTCCATTCCATTCAATTGCGGCCAAAAAAATCGTTTATCATATCGCGGTATCGATTTCTATTAACAGTAACGTGGCGATCGTTATCGTCGATGAAAAAATATGGCCCAATGACGCCGCCGGCATGTAATCCGCACCGTTTGGAAGTGACTTTTTCGGGAGGCAACGGTGCCTCATGAATCACGTGTGGGTTGCTTCCTGCCCAGTAACGCATATTTTGCTTGTTGACAAATCCATTTAGCCAAAAGTGAGCCTCACCGCTGAAGATGATTTTTCGGTGAAAATCTGCATCATTTTCGATTTGCTCTTGAGCCCAATTCACGGATCGGCGTCGCTTCAAATGGTCAAACGGCTTTAGTTGTTGTGTCAGCTTGATCTTATACGGATGTAGGCCAAGATCTTTACGTAAAATTCGCCACAATGATGTCACAGAAAGGCCCAATTGTTGCGAACGTCGTGTGAGCGACACATTCGCGTCTTCTTGAACTGAAGCCCTGGCGGCTGCGATGTTTTCAACACTTCGAGCACTTCTTGCTCTCGAGGGCACCGGAACATTATGTAGCGAAAACGTAGACTCAAATTTTACCACTATACGGTCGATTGTCGAACGGGCTGGCTTGTTAAATGGACCGTAAAATGGCCGAAATGCTCTTAAAGTAGCAGCAACAGAACGATTATTTTGATAAATAATTTGCACGATTTGCAATCGCTGTTCACGTGTGTAGCGTTCCATGATGAAATGTATACTAATGAAGTTTCCAAATGACAAAAGATTAATAAAACATATGGCGTAGTTCGCCGTCCCTATCGGAAAAAAGTTGAAGCGCACCTGTTGAAACACCCTATACTTGTAAGCACTAATGGTTTTTGTCTCCGATAAATTAACTACTCGCAGCTACTCTACCTATTTTTCATGAGTAGCTACAAGCAGTTACGATAAATTTGTCCGCTAGGGGTAAATTTCGTAAGATATGTCAAAACTCAATTTTTGTTTTGCTATATGAGTGGTGCTTTGTGTTTATTTAATTTAAATTTAAATAAATAAAATTTTTTATTGTGTGCCAATAACAATTTTAAAGCTGTTAATTTCATTTAAACATGGCTGAGGTAAAAGAAGTATAAATTTAATTAAACTAACCATTAAATTAACCATTAAATTAAAATTCTAGATACCTGATGAATTAGATTCCAGCACCTTCTAGCACCTTCCAGCAGGATAGTTTTATCCAAGATGTAAAATTGTTTTGGTCAGACACAGATACGTCTACAAGCTCATCTGAAGATGACGTACCAATTAAGAAAGCAAGAGTAAAGATATCCGATTTTGTGAGCTATATTAATAAATATACTGATGAAGAATTTATTTCTCATTTTCGCTTAAAACGATCAACTGTTCATTCGTTGATAGGTAATTTATAAAAATCAATATTTAGGTAACTATTCAGGTGCAATGAAAAGATTAAATAAAGGCGGCATAGAAGAAATTCCCGCAGAAAAGGGAGTTTATTTGACGTTGTGGTATCTAGCCAATACCAACACATTTAGAGAAATTTCGAATCTCTTCAACGTAAGCTTTAGTTCTGCACATAGGTGCGTTGTACGAATTACACATTGGTTGATTAGATGTGCACATCTTTACATCAAATGGCCAAAAGAGGATAACGAACAGGAAGCCATTTCAATGTCGTTTCAGCAAATGAAAGGCTTTCCACATGTGTTAGGATGTATTGACGGGACTCACATCCAAATTTCTAAACCACAAAATAATCATAACGATTATTATAACAGAAAAAAATACTACAGTATTTTGCTCCAAGGTGTCGTGAGACCGGACAAAAAGTTCATCGATATTCATGTTGGAGAGCCGGGGAGCATACACGACAGCCGTATGCTTAAAAAAACGGAGCTGTACAAAAGATGCGTGCAAAACTCAGAATTGTTATTTAAAAACAGGCGTGTTTTGTTGGGAGATTCGGCATACCCCTGCGTTACTTGGCTAATATCGCCGTTTAGAGATTTGGGTAACCTGTCTGATTCCGAGAAAAATTTTAATAAAAAACATTCGGGGACCCGAGTTGCGGTGGAACACGCATTTGGGCTGCTCAAGAATAGATTTAGGAGACTAAATAAATTTGAAAATCAATCTATCGAATTTGTTGTTAATTGCGCCATTGCCGCTTGCGTACTTCATAACATATGCGTGGATGGAAATGACGTTATCGATGTAGACGAGAGAGACGTGATACCAGAAGCTTATGTAGAAGAAAATTTGATTATAGCAGAGAATAGCTATCGAAGACAGGAGCTGCTAGAAGAAATTAATAATTCAATAATTTAAATGATCGTTTAAATTAACCAATAATATTTTAAATGTTTTATTGATTTCCAAAAAAAAATTTAATCATTCAATCATCATCATCTTCAACTTTTATTTTTTGCAGTTACAGGATGTACTTTGCGTACCAGGCCCAACCTCACTGTTTTTTAAAACGTATTGCCGTAAAAGTTCTGTTCTTTCTTTTGAGGCTTGAATTTTTTCTTCATAATATTTTAATTTTATTTCCGTCAATTTATCGGAATTACTTTTTCTTTTTCGAGTTTCATGTGAGCTGGATGTTGATGTAGACGGAGGCGTCTCATCGTGTATTTCTTCCGAAAAAATGGAATCTTGTTGAGATACTGTTGAACGCAAAGGTTCAATTATTTCACTCACGACACCGACAGATCGGGAATGACAACTCGATATGGAAGGGCGAGAACTAAAGGATGCATCCATTAATTCCAAGAATAAAAATCTTGATGCACTTCCACCGCTGCCACGGTCCTTAGCGGATTTATAGGATCGCCACAGTGACCGCCACTTTATTTCCACTTGTTCCACGGTTGTATTTGTTTCCTAAAATTTAAGAAAATTCTTACCATATTTATACCCGTGATCAATAAATTATGTATATGTACTTACTAATATATCTAACGATTCTAAATCGTTTAAAATCGCTTCCCAAAAAGGTTTTTTTTTAATATTGTGGCGTATTCTTCCTCCCTATTTGCATACGCGACAATTAAGGCTTTTGTTTCCGAATAACTCCAATTTTTTTTTGATTTTTCATTCATTTTGGTATTTAAAAATTCACTTTTATCATTGATTATTAATTTTTAGGTTAAGATTTACTCATGTCAATTTTTTTTATGTTCCAATCGACCATTTAGCCGAGACACATTACTAGTACTTCTAAGTACTTGCGATGTGCGATTGGAAAGCGATTAATAACCTATGTGATGTAACGTCATTGAAGATAACAAACATATCATAAGTAAATGTTCTAAATATAATAATATCAGAAATCAGTACCCTTTAATTTTAAATCATAAATTAATTGACATATTAAAATCAAATAGTACCGCCTATTATAAAACACTATGTAACTACATAAAAGAAATTAACTATAATCTCTAAATATTATATAATATCACTCATTGTTAATTATACTATAAAAGGCCGTATACAGCTATAAGTGCTAGTTGACCTAAGCAAATGAAATAAAAAAAAAATTAAAGTCATATATTTCAAACTTATTTTCTGTTAAACGATCCGCAATTGGGACTTTTATCGTAATTTGTTGCATTTAAGAGGGTGGCACATATATATAAACACGTTAAGAAACACTGACAACTCAAACAAAATTATATTGAGTGACAATTTTAATATCTGTATGCCGTAATGTATGACGGTGTTTTTGGGCCCAGAAAGCTATTATATATCGATGTATATTAAAATATCTATATAGACGTATATACCCATTAACCTAATATTGACCATTTATTTTACGTTAGTTTGATAAAAGAACTGTACTAAGAAAGCCAGAATAACAGCAAAAAGAAATTGGTGAATGGGTAACCATTTCTCAAGAACTTTTTCCCATATACCATTTTTGCAAATTTCCTAAACATATTTAACTTTGTCGAATGAAAAGCACAAACAGTATATAGATAACGTGTATAATGCAGCTTTGTGCAATTTCCCCAGTTTTTCCTAAATACATTTATAAACATAAAAATTGTTTAGCAAAAGATTGAGTACAAAAACTAAAAATATTGGAATGGCATAAATCAATATGTGATATAGAAAACTTTTATTACGTAGAGCTTTGATATACGAATTTATTCCGTTTAAATAGCCGAAAGCTATTTGTATTTAAAAATTTACTCTGCACAGCAAATTTTGTGTACTACATAGAAGAGTAGGTATAAGTATTTAGTTTATATAGAGCTAACTAATTGATTGAGAATCGAGTAAGAAGTTCAATATGTATGGGAGCATTTCTAACCCTTTTGTGTTTGATAAATTAAATTTAATTTGTTATAGCTCGAATGTTAATTATGATAATAAATTAATTGAAATTTTTTTATTTAAAATTTTTGGGTAGTAAAATTAATCGATTCCCATTGATAATTTAAACTATTTTATATCAATTCGAATGATAATCATTAATCATTTTGGTGTTGGTAATAAAACCGTAAAAAAGGTAGAGAGTTTTTAAAATTTTCTTCTTAGATTAGAATTATTTGATTGATGTAAGATGATACTTACTGTAAAATATCAAACGTATGTAACTTATAATTAATCGACAAATTTGCTGAGCTACGTAAAGAACAAAACGCGAGATTTGATCAGCATCACATGAAACTCGATCAAATTCAGCATACCGAACAGCTTCAAATGCAAGAGCTTAAACGAGAGAGATTTTTTTTTATTTATATATTAGGAAACTGCACAATTCGAATTTACTACAACTCACCATTCCGGTATTGCCTACAACCAACCTTATTTAAAGCAAAACTGCTGGATATGAAAGGCCAAAATTTCAATTCGTTTTATAAACCATAATTGCTTGACATGCAACCGAGTAAGAAAATCGAACTCGCAACAGTTGATATTGCCAATGGCAAGAGTTTCGCCATTATCGCTGTTTACCAACTGTGGAGTAGACTACGCTGATCAGCTTGATGATACGAAGTGTTACAAACTTCAGACTGTCATTGCTGTCAAACCAGTGATGACAGAGCGCCCAAATTTACACTATTCTTTACAAGCGTACAAAACCATTTTAGTGGGAAATATTTTAGTGGGAAAACCACAGCCGCAGATTGTAACCCAGTTAAAACATCTGCATATGAATAAAATGTTCGTGTATCGCACTATTAATCGTTATAACGATATTCGTAGTTCCCCTATGATTTTATTCCATTACAAAAGAACTCCGAAAGATGTCATAGATTCGATTCCAGAGGGAATCAAGTATACGAAAACCGATTCAGGTTGGATGACCTCGGAAGCCTTTTTCTTTTATATATATTAAAGAAGATTTTTATCCTGTCTTGAGCGCGAAGAACGTGAAGTTTCCAGTTGTTCTTTTCGTCGACGGCCATAAGATGCACCTAACTTATGCCCTGCCTAAATTATGTGAAGAAATGAAAATAATATTAATTTGCTTGCACCCTAATTGTACGCGAAACCTTCAACCCGCAGGTGTTGCCATTTTCAGACACATGAAATTGGGCTGGATGAAAGAAGTTCAGCTTTGGAGAAGCTCCAATTTAGATGAATAATTCACTAAGAAATATTTCGCGCCTATGTTTAAAAAAGTCGTTGAAAATTATATAAAACCAGAAACGATTATTAATGGATTACGCACTTATGGACTGTACCCATTTAATCCCAATGCACGCGATTAGTCTTGGAAAAGACTTTACAATTATTGGCAATGAACATAATGAAAATGTCGTAGCACATGAGACGCATATCAGCTCAATAAACATTTCAGCGTTTAGTCAAATCGTAGGATGTTCTAATCTTAACCAGTTAAAAGTGCGATTGTATTGTGTTATTGACAAAATTCCAAGGGTTATGAGAGTCCAGAACATTAGGTGAGACATGACGTAATGATGGATATGATGCGAATCCAACGACTTTGATTCGTCCATTTGTTGGTCCCGTATTTCTTGTTCCAACAGTCTCGTATCTGGAGTTGTAATATTGTGGTTAAAATGGTGGTTTATTGATGGTCGTGTACCAGTTATGGAGGATGATATACTAAATAACGGTATAAAGGCGTCATCTATTTCGCTGATTCTATTGCTGCTAGCATATAGATGTAAATTATTACTCCTGAGTGTACGAGTACATCCTGGATGTAGTTCTCGGATGCCGTAGTGTTCCAGTACTATTTTTGATGTTGATGATCCGCATATTGACTCGATTACCATTATGGTTGTTTGGTTCCGAAAATCCATTGATTTCCTGCATGAAGTTTGATGAAGAAGTTGTGAGGTGTGGACACTTCCAATGCACGGGATTCATGTTGAGTTGGTGCGTCCAAGAACAGGGATATTTCGCATTGATTTTACTCACTTTGACGAGTGTATATTGTGGTAATGTCGCAAAGAAGAAGTCCAGGAATTACGCCGTGGCATTTTGTTTCACCTTCCGAGGAGATGGGTGCGAAGCGATCACGGTATTGGTCGACAAGTAGATATTTTGTTCATGATAATATTCTCAGCTGAGTGTTATTTATGATGACTGGGACCAAAATTACTTCATATAAGTTATATGTCCATGCTTGAACTAATGGAAATTAGATAGCGATGATGGCATTTGACTGGGTTACGCGGGTTCTAACCGTCATTAATTGGTATAGATGGTGTAACTCCAAGAGTCCGTGTCCGGGAAGAATAGTTGATTTTGGCACATGCTTCAATATCTTTGCCAGTTCCATCTGTACGGGATATAACAACGAGGGATGAATGATGTGATTTTTAGCCCCGGTTAGTACTTGTAGTAAACCTCGTTGGGTGTCTTCAACGTGCTTTATGACTTGTCCTAATTGCAATGAGAGCAATATTGTTGCTAATGCCTTATCTTGAAACGTCCGGTACTCGTTCAATGCTGCTAACTCGTGTTCCAGGCGTTGGTGTGCGTTCACGAGTTGTTTTAATTGTTGGGCGGTTATATCGCTGCTGTGTTTAAATAATTTCACCGTATTGTCGATGATAGATGTTTGATTTTTTAACAATTTTAAGGTGTATTCTTCATTGCGTTGAATTCGTTCAAACTCTTCTTCATATTGCTCCGCTTTCCTTTGAGATAGGATCCCGAACATGTCCCCAGCTATTTGGCCAATGGTATCGCCCAAACCTCGTTTTCTTCTGTGATAGTTTAAGTCGTTGCGTGCTAGGAAGTCGTTGTCTTGTTTTATGTTATTGAATTGCCACTGTAATTGTTGTATTAAGAGGTCGCAGTTGATGGTGATTACATGGCTGCAGGCTGTTTCAAGTAGAGTAAGACCCTTTTCCATGTTACGTATTTCTTGCCAATAATTGGTCAAGTTATACCGAATGACCAGAGTCCATTTGGTCGCCAATAATTCTACTTTCGCGATGTTATCAAAGTATATTCCTGAGTTGGCTCATTCCTTGACTATCACCGATGATTGAGGTTGTGTGGTATACGATTCCCTTCCGAATGGATGAGTATGTACCGAACTGATGACACAAATCACTGCGCAGGTCAGTAGTAAAAGTCTACTAGTATGATTGGCAGGACTTCGGTTTTGTTTTGCGTAACGAGTTGGTTGTTGTCGGTGAGCGGGATGGTTCGCTATGTCCTGTAACTTCTTACTCTCTCCCTCACTTATTGGTTGTTGGATAGGCAATGGTGACACCTTTGTTATTGGTCTCTTGATGTTGGGATGATCAGTGGTTTTCACAGTTACGATCCAGCTTAGTCCCTCCCTGCCAGGATGTAACTCCAGAATTCGGCCTTGCTTCCATCTGGTTGGGGGTAACAGTTCATCTCGTAATAAGACAATGTCATCTTTGACGATGGTTTTTGACTCTAAGTAATCCCTTCTCCACTTTTCCCAAAATTGCGACGCAATTGCATGTTCTGCACCACCCTCCATCGAGATGAAAAGTTTTTTGGGGCGTCTGGATATTCTTTTTCTGGAGGAGCTGTAAGTGAATTTCCAATTAAGAAATGGCCTGGTGTTGACACTTCGAGGGATTCTGGATCCTCAGTTAATGGGCAGAGTGGCTTGGAATTTAGGCACGCTTCTACCTGGTTTAGTAAACTTGTCAATTCCTCGAATGTTAACCTCGTATCGCCTATACATTTTTTAAAGATCAGTTTTGATGGACTTTATTCCTGCTTCCCACAGTCTCCCGAAGGCACCACACTGAAGGAGGAATAAAATGCCAATTGATGGGCTGCATTAGTTTGCTAGTTCCTACAAAGTTGGTTCCAGTGTCGCTGTATATATGGGCGACGTTGCCTCGCTGTGCAGTGAATCGCCTAAAGGCGCTTATGAATCCTTCCGTAGTTAAATCCGATGTGACCTCGATGTGAATTGCTTTGGTTCTAAGGCAGATGAAGATGCAGATATACCCCTTGTAGGACTTATTTCCACGGCCTGTGCTCGTTCGTATATTATTAGGACCCATCCTGCATTATCCACTCCCGTATATGTGAATAGTCGAGTTACAGTAACTCGAGGAGCAGGCAAGTTTCCCATGAGCTGTTCCGAGGTTTCAACCTTGAATCGATGGCATCGTATGCAATGGTGCGTGCGTTGTTTAACTGATTGAACCCCTCTGATGATCCAGAACCTTTTTCGAGTATATGCCAAAGTTAGAGAATTACTCCCATGTAATGTTTGGCGATGGCCCCAATCCAGGACCAAGTCGGTAAAGTGTCCCTTGTATGGGATTATAACCGGATGTCGTTCTTCATACGGGAGCTTAGAATTTTCCAGTCTACCTCCTACCCGAATTACGTCGTTTTTGTTCAGGAAGGGGTATAGTGAACGAAGCTTACTATGCTTATTAAGAGACTTGTTTCTGCTTAGCGGTGAATGTTCTTCTGCGAATGCCACTTTCTGGACTGCTTGGACTAAACGTAACAATGCGTGATGCCGCACTCTTTTTTCCGTATTAGTCCTCGATATTTGGTCCGCCATCTTAATATGTAGACTGTTACTCGGATGAGTTTGGTAAGAGATGAATATTTATTGATTATAGAACCGAAGATGTGAACCGAATGTGATCTCTTCTGATGTCTCGGAAATCTGCTCCTCCTCATATATTCCTTGTTTACCAGGAAACTGGGTCCCTTCCACCAACTGTCTAGAGATCTCCTTTTTTATGCCGTCACCCCTCTTGATGCGAAGTCTGCGGGATTATCTTCCGACCGAATATGTTTCCATGATTGTATATCGCTGATGGTTTGAATTTCTGCGACCCGGTTTGCGACAAACATTTTCCGCGTGGACGGTGGTTTTTGAATTCACGCCAGTGTGATCATGGAATCGGTTCATAAGGTTACTTGTTGTATTAGTCGGCTTAATAACAATGCTCCACTTAGCTCTAGGCGAGGGATGGTTAGTTTGGACTTCATTGGGCCACTTTAGTTTTTGCCGTTAGTAGTCGGCTGGTAATTTGGCCGTTTACGGTAATTTTACTGTATATTACGGCAGCGTAGGTGGACTCGGACGCATTACAAAATCCGTGTAGCTCAACACTGCAGTTGTTTGTGGCATAATTAAGATATCGCGGTATTTGGATGGTTTGACTTTCATTTAGGTCCCGCTTAAAATGATCCCATTTCCTAGAGAGCTCGGGTGGCAATGGGTCATCCCAATCCAAGTCCAAACTTCACATTGTCTGATACATTAGTTTGCAATTGATGGTTAGTGGTACCAAGCCATCCCAGGGGGTCGAAAGTTTTTGACATTTCCGACAAATATTGCCGCTTAGTCAGTTTGCTGTTATTAGATGGTAACTGAGAACGTTGAAGATGAAGTGATCTCCCTTTGGATTATAGCGAAATCCTAAAACATTAGGATTTCGCTATAATCCAAAGGGAGATCACTTGAAGATAAGATCACCGATCATGATTTTATCTTCCGGGATCTCGGCTAAGAGGGTCTGATGGTTACTAGACCATTTACTTAATTCCATTTTTCCCTTGTGAAATAGATTTACTAGTTGGGATTGTAGTTGTTGAGCTTTTTCAATGGTGTCAGCGCCGGATAGGACATCATCTACATAGAAATCCCGTTTGAGAATGCTACTCGCCTCTGGATGTTGAGCGGATTCATCTTCAGCCAGTTGATGTAGTGTACGAATGGCGAGGTAAGACGCGGCGGATGTTCCATACGTAACGGTATAGTGAGTTGGTATTCTTGCAAAGGTTGATGTTTATTTTCTCTCCAAATGATGGTTTGATAACTCTGATGTTCTCTCTGCATTCGTATTTGGCGATACATGTTTTCGATATCTCCGGAGAACACTATCGGTGTAGTCTCCATCTCAGTAGAATGGACCACAAATCATTTTGTAGTGGAGGTCCAACATGCATCACGACATTTAGACTTAGGCCTGTAGATGTCGGCATTGAAGCATCGAATACGGTGAGGTAGATAATAGTTCCCTTTATTGGGTCTAACCGGCTTCATGTGGTACGTGGTCATGAAATTTACGTCTATCTCCCTCAGGTTAGGGTCCCGGTTCAATTTTTTCTCCAATTGTAAGAAACGTTGTAGTGCTCGATGCCTCGAGTGTCCCAATAGGTCTACTTGATGTTCTTTAAATGTAATTTGAACAATACATCTCCCATTCGGGTCTCGGCTGGTTGTTTGTGAGAAAATCTGATCACATTCATGTTCGATCTCTGGCTTGCCGCTGATGGTCGGAATTTGCTCTATTTCCCAGAATCTCTCGTTTCTGTTACCGATATGGACTGCAGTGTTTTGTGGAGCTCCGCTGATTGGAGTTGGGCCAGAGATTAGCCAACCGAAGCTAGTTTTTATTGCGCTAGGCTTACCCTTTATGATTCGAGTACCAACGAAATCACTGTACACGTCTGCTCCTAGCAGCAGATCGATTGGGAATGGAAAATGATATTCCGGATCAGCCAAAATCAATTTATGCCATGCATCGTTCTGGCTTCGTTGTATTGGTTGTTCGGGTACATCCATTGTAATTTTTAGCAACACATATGCCTCTACCTTTAATTTGTATGTTGATGGGAAATGCGGTTGAAGGCACATTGTTACGATGGAATTTCTCGTGCTAGTATTATTAGCCCCAATTCCTGATATATTCACGGTGGTTTGTTGCAGTGGTATACCAAGACGTTGAACCGCGGATTTCGTGATCAAAGAGACTTGCGATCCCTGAATCTATTAAAGCTCGTACATTGGTTAGAACGCCACAGATGGAATTGATCGTTACAACGGCTGTTACCAATAATGTTGTTTGAGTACCGTGCAACGTGCTGATTGATACCCTTTTTTCAGGTTCAAGCAATTGGTGCATATTCTCGCTCTGTTGATGAAATCAATTCGTCTTTTTATGGTAATATTTCGGAAGTGGTGACAACACGTGATAAAATGCCCGTATTCTTGGCAATAAGAACAAGTGACGTTTGGTTTTGGTGAGATCAGCCTCTGATGGCTGTTCTTGGTATTAATGAGTACCTTTCGCTGGACCTTGTACTCAGGTTTGGCTTCCTGTGAGGTTAATGCTTTGTTCAATCCGGAGGCTTCCAACGCTTGAAACCTTCTCAATAAGAACTCTAAGCAGCTCTTTAACGGTGGCACTACGCATGGGCAATCGAGGCTGTTTTCAAAACGTTCTAAAGTGTCGAAGTCTAACTTCTGCATTACAAGATGTGCTATGATGGCTTCAAATGAATGTTGTATGTTGTGCAGGGATGTAATCACGTTGAAGTACTCGCTTGTAGAATCTGCCATGCCTCTTCGTAATTTTCTCCAATGGTCGGTAAATGAGCGATTAGTTGTGCCGCTTGTTGTTGGAGATGCGATTTTAAATACGTCAACTTTAGTGTGTTTGAAAGTTGAGTATTTTATTGTATCAGCCGGGTGAAGATGTCGTTAAACGCGTACCAACTTTCATATTTACCGTGACACGTGGGTATTTCCACTTTTGGTAGTTTTACGGGCGATGTTGATGTAGATGGTTTAGTTAGCTCCTGCTCCATTTTGATTACTAGGGGCTCTACTTCGGATGTTATAATCCCTTAGTAATCGTCGGTGAAGTATTTGTATTGACCTTCCTCATTGATTTCCATGAGGACACAATCGGTGCAGCCGATCAATCTCCTTCATTTTGGAGTTGAGTTGAGGTACTCTTCTGAGAACTCTCCTGATGTTAGTTTTGTATTAATTGTTGGTTCATTAAATTCTTTTTGTGCCGTATTGGATCTTGGAGGTACATACGGATGGATGTTGAGTGGGAGACCTGTGGCTACGGTAAGCTTTTGTATATCCCTTTCAAGCTTGGGAATGCCCTCTTCAAAACCGCGGATGTCGTGCATCGCTTTTGTGTACGCCCGCTTTATCTCCTGGCGCTCGTGCAAATATGGATTTGGTGAATCAAGACCTAAAAGCTAGTTTAACAGCTCAAAAAGGGTGATGGCTGTGTAACTAGCGAGATTTAAAACACTTGATTGTTTACTTGAATCTGACCTTTATTATATCAAATTTGTTTCTTTAACAAGTATAATAACAACTAGCAGTTGAATTTGCTGATCATACATTTTAGCAAGTTAGAACATATTTAGTGCGGACATAACATGCATCTATGTACTCGTATTCACAGGAATATCTTTGGTATAGTGGTATGTTAAATCAACAGTTGTACTATGTGATTTGGAAATAGTGCAAATTAGTGTTTTTGAAACCGAGGAAGTGCAACAGTTTAATTCAGATGTACCTACCTAAGAAGTAAATATGATAATGAAAGTAATGTTTCTAATCAATTGTATTGTCTTCTAATATAGATTACACAATCGGATATACAAATAATCGATACATCGGATATCCCTATACTTATTTTAGAAAACGACAAGGATAATTCTAAAATCACTAGTTTTGTCACAGTAATCAAAACACCAGCAAAAAAAGGAATCAAACGTGCAGAAAGAAGCTTCTACATCATCACATCGACTCCATTCCAGAGAGCTTTCGAATCCAAAATTAATGAAAAGGCTGCCATAGAATAGTGTAAAATATAAAAAAGGAACAAAAAATAGAAAAAAAGATTTAATATCTGGAAGAAAAAGAAAAGGAAAATAATCGTAAACGGAAAGCTGAGAAAACTTCTAGAACTTTACAAACTAATCGAAAGGTTTCAGCGTCGCGAACTCCGGAATTAATTGGCAATAAAGAAAATCAAAATTTGAATAAAATTTCTATTAAAATGCTTCACGTTGGTATGCACATATAATACATTATGTAAATTTTAATGGCCAATTACAACACATTTTTTTACTAGGTATTTTAGAAAAAACCGGGAAGGAATCTGCTGTATCACCGAGAAAAGAAGAAACAAATAAGGCGATGGAACCTCATGTGCGCAACCTTTTTAATAACCCAGTGGTAGAAGCTGGTGACAACCACAAAAGCGTAGAACAACAAGAAACCTACAATTCTCCTTGTAAAAATATATCGTCAGGACTGTGCTTTTCATGTGCTCGGAACTTGTCCAAAACTGAAATAGGGTTTTCATGCTGTGCATGTAACAGAAGCATGTACTGCCGAATTTGCGCTCTGAATATTCAACTTAGATGTGGGTTGAATATGGTTCAAGTAGGTGTGTGTATTAAACCTTATTTTGGTAATTAATGATCTTCCCGTAGGTCAGAGCTTGATCACTAATCTTTAATCTAGAGACTTTGACTGGTTGTAAAAATCTAACCTATGTATTTCAATTATTAGGTTTATATACAAAATTACATGGTTGTTTACACTAACAAATTATAAAATTAAATGCGCTTGTTCAGCACTTATGATAATTCCCACAAAATTGTGTTTACAATTGTCGTGGTTTTGGTGTTATAGAAATAAGATCTATTATTTCTTTATTCATGAAATATGTTAACGGCTACGATGTTTTAACCTATCATTGGTGCATGTTTACTATGTTTAAACATACTCCCGGCTTTGGCAGAATGGCAAAATGCTGTGTGTAACGACGGTCAATGTAATGGCGTTGGTTGTTCAACTGGATTTGTAGATTTCTTCTGGCACCTTATCATGTATATGGCTACTAAGATAATTATAGTCACGATACTTCCATAAGATACAATGTATTGATATATGTCATGCTGAGTAACTTGCGTGGGCGGCAATATTTCCCTTGCTTTTAGTTGGTCGATTGACTGCTGTATTTCATCCCACTCCTGGCTGTCAACTCTCATTGATTGAAGATCCTGAAATATTCGCAATGGATTTGACTGGTGAACTTCTAACAATTGCTCTGAGATGTTCATGGCTGGTAAAATTGAGTTATTTAATATGCTAACTGACGTGTGGAATCCAGCCCGAATAGTTCCTTGATGTTTGATAAAGTATCGCGATTGTAGTGTTAAAATTCCAGTCCCCTTGATTTTATTCGTTGTCACATTTGTTCCGCAAATGATATCCATGGTTTCTACTTCTTCCATGAAGTAAATCCAGGAATTTGGCTCGTGTAATTTTTGCCATTTTAAAGGAGTTTTTGTCCTTTGTATTTTGCATAACGAGAGGTTCGATTAACGTCCTAGTATGCTTAGTTCGCACTCGAAAACCTTTGTTGGTGATATATATAAATGGTATGTTGATTTGCACACCAATATTTATGTTCTTCAATATTGTGACATTTGTTGAACTCTGCTTCCGTCATTGGGTAGAATTTGTCCTTATGATCATTAATTGCTAAAAATTCTGTTGATGGTTTGATGTAAACATACTCGTCTTCAATTTTAGTTGGTAGTGGAAACACCTTATACACTTGATACCTTTGCTCATTGACAAGTGGAATCCTCAATTCGAGTAGTAAATTTGATGTTGTTACGCGCGACTTCGCAGTCATAAACTTAAACAAGTTAGCAATTTCATTATCCATCTTACTTCCGGGAATGGCTAATGACCTTGGACTGTTTTGATGTATCAGGTTCAGCTGTTGGTCAAGTTGTTCCCTGGTTAGAATGAGTGGATTTATCTTCCCTTGATGCGTATCGCCTTTAGGTAGTCTACCTCCGTAGATAGTACATTTGTTGCCTTTGTTAAGTTATGTAGTCCGGATGAGAAGGTTGCCATTTGTGTTTTTATGCTCGCAATTTCTTTTTTGTACACGTTTAACGTCGATTCAGCTATAGATGTTTGTTCCTTTAGTAAGGTTAATAACTGCCTTTAATTTTTTTCTACACCTTGTATTTTAGCCTCGTATTTGTTAGCCCATTCATCATCTAAGACGCCAAAAAGATCGTGAGCTAAAGTGCCAACAAAACTGACCAGTGCCCGTCTTCTTCTTGAACCGGAAAGCTTTCGATTAGTTTTCAAGATATTATTTGCATCATCGATGTGCCGCAATTGGTCCAGCAAATATATCACCGTATGTTGACAGAGGCGAGCATCAATTGCAATTTGCCTTGATTTGGATGTTGAGTTAGATGTCGTACATTGTTTGCTAATTGCTGTTGCTCGGCCTAATAATTTTCTAGCTTAAAGTGAACAATGATCTTCCATTCTTCCTGGGCTAGCGTTGTAACTGCGATGTTTTCGAAGTATATACCTGGTGTATTTTCGAATGGAATTATTTCAACCAGGCTGGTCGAGTATTGGTTCATTAATGTTTTTGGGCTGTTGTTATAAGCGGTTGACCTTATTTGACGATTTTGAGACATTGGACGTGCCGTCACCAACGCTATGCATATTAGGCAGATTGTCAACATGCTCAGAGGTCCCTTAATGAATCTTGGTGATCTTCTAGGATTGCTATTTCACGTTTCTGGCGGTGTAATTTGTTGGTGTTTAGTGTCTGAATGTTTGTCATCCTTGATATTGTCGTCTATAGGCAAGATGCATATTTTTTGGATTGGTCTTTTTAGGAGGTGATTCCCCTTGCAACGAACTGTGACCACCCGAACCTTGCCATCTGTGCCTGTGTGTAATTCCTCAATTCTGCCTAGAGCCCATTGAGTGGGTGGTAGATTCGGCTCTTTGATTAAAACTATATTGCTCATTTTTATATTTTCCTTTTCTTCGTGCCATTTTAATCTGCGTTGTAATGATGTCAAATATTCACAAGACCATATTTTCCAGAAATCGTGTACCAGCTTTCGAGTCAGCTTCCAACGACTGCTTAATGTGCAGATTTCTTCATTAATACCTTGATCAGGTGTAGCGATTAATGATTCTCCGATAAGAAAGTGTCCCGGGGTTAGGATAACCGTATCTTCGAAGTCCGTAGATGTGGAGCACAATGGTCTAGAATTAAGACATGCTTCTATTTGGCTTAACACAGTCGGCATTTCTTCGTAGCTCAATACAGTTTCACCTCAAATTCTTTTTAGGTGGTATTTACCTGATTTTACTGCGGCCTCCCACAATCCACCGAAGTGGGGACTTGCCGGGGCATTAAAATGCCATTTTATGCCTTCGTTTGGTATGATATTACTTATTTCTGGGATACAAGTTTTATTAAACTCCCTTAGATCAGCCATTAATTGTTTGTCTGCACCTTTAAAAGTTGTACCGCAATCACTGTAGATGTGGCTACACAGTCCTCGCCGGGAAGTAAATCGTTTCAGTGCAGCTAAGAAGGCATTCGTTGTTAAATCACTAACAACTTCTAGGTGCACTGCCTTTGTTGTCATACAGATAAATACTGCGATGTAAGCCTTGAACGTTTTTCTACTGCGACCCTCTGTGGATTTTAATTTGATTGGACCAGCATAATCAATCCCGGTGTGTGTAAATGGTCGAGATGGTCTAACTCGTGATGCTGGCAACTGTCCCATTAACTGTGCTGCTTCCTTTGTCTTATACCGGTAACAACGAACACACTTGTTAATAATTTTTCGAATTATTTGTTTGGCATTTATAATCCAATATTTGTTTCTGATTTGACTTGAAACTAATTGACATCCTCCATGCAACGTCTTAGCATGTGTGTATTCGATTATTAATTTAGTAAAATGATGTTTTTTTGGTAGAATAATCGGATGTTTAGTCTCGAACGATGCTAACGAGTTTCTTAGTCTTCTGCCTACTCGTAAGATACCTTCTTTGTCGACAAAAGGATGTAATTGCCATAAAGAACTTGTTTTGCTTAAGCTGGAGCCTACTTTTAAAAGTTTTAAAAGTTTTGTTTCCGACTGTTCCATAGCTCATCAGCCGACAGTGCACCTGCTGTTCTTTTTAAATAATCCTTGCATCTGGCATTGTTGACGAACCATTTTATATAAGCGATGATTCTTATTAATCTCGTGTATGATGAATATTTATCCCAGATGTCACATTCATGTATTGCTGTTTTCGTGGTGACTAAGGTTTTCTTCACTTCTTCCTGAGTACTAAATTCTTGATGGTTTTAGGCCCAGACCACCACAGCTCATTGTTTTGGGTTTCTTTAGGCGTAAGGAATCGTGACGCTATATCAGCGGTATTATCTTCCGATTTTACGTGAGACCAATAGGCTGGACCGATGTTGTTTTGTATTTCAGCTACACGATTTCCTACGAATACCTTCCATTTGTTTGAAGGTCCTAGAATCCATGCGAGAGTGATGGTTTAATCCGTGTACGCATATATTGATGTTAGCGTGTCTAATGATTGCCTTACGCTATTCATTAATCTTGCTAATAAAACTGCCCCGCATAGCTCTAGTCGTGGCGAATTTATTTTCTTTAACGGTGCTACTCTAGTTTTTGATGCTAGTAACGTAACTTTAACATCTCCGGATTCCAAAGTCACCCTGCTATATATGACAGCAGCATATGCCGCATCTGAAGCATCACAGAATCCATGTAATTCTATGACATTCTGACTAGAATTAATCCACCTAGGGATTCTAATATTGCTTACATGCTGTAACTGCTGTTGAAATGTTCTCGTCCCAACCAATGTTTTCTTCCCATAATCTTTGCATTAATATTTTTGCGGTTATAGTTATGGGGGCGATCCATCGTAATGAATCAAAAATCCTTGCGATGTTTGATAGGACATTTCGCTTGGTGTTAGCCTTTTGTGTCGTTAGGATAATTGGCACTTTAAAGCTAAATTCGTCTCTTTGAGGGTCCCAATATATACCCAATGTTTTTATATTCGGTTCTTCTGTGATTTCAACTGTCATGAATTCTCGATTTTGCTCCGGAACTGTTTGTAATACCTCATTCGAATTGCTACACCATTTTCGAAGGTTGAAACCGCCACATTTCAATAATTTAGTTAACTCGTTCTGCAATACTAATATTTCGTCCAACGACTGATCTCCAGTCAAGACATCATCGACGTAGAAATCCCTTCTAAGATTTCTGCTGCTTTAGGATATATAGTTTCTTTGTCATGTGCCAGCTGATGTAATGTTTTTATTGCTAGGTATGGTGCCGAAGCAGTGCCATAAGTTACTGTTGTTAATTTGTATTCCTGTAGCTCGCAAAAGTAGTTTTACTAGTTGATGTAATTTTTCCTTCTCCGATTCCCGATATTACCAAATTTGTCCTTTGCTTACGAAGTTTTAATCTCTGTGCACTGGTTTCACTGATGTATGATGCTTGAGATCCGCTATCGATAAAAATTCTGGCATGTTCCTCTCTCCCATTAACGAGTTTAATTTTTACAATTGCTGTTGCCAGTAATCCGAAACCTGCTTCTTCTTGCTGTTGCTGTGCCACACTTGTTACAGATGTGTGCTGATGTAACAGTGTATTATGGGTGCCCTTACATATATTACATTGTTAATTTGTTTCACATCTTATGTGGGCCAAATGTAGTAAGCATACTTTTTACATAAGTCTGCCTTTGTTACAAATTCGTTTCGCCATTTCGGAGCAAGGTTCTTAAAATTGATGCAATTGTTTATCAGATGTTCACCCTTGCAGTATCTACAGAAGTTTTTAACCGAGTTGTTGTAAGTGTATGTTGTGTTTCTCGCGGCATATTTTGGTTTGTAGGTATTAAACGAAACGCCCTCTTGTTTAGGTTTGTTTCCAATCATCTCCAACGACTGGAACCGCGTTTCTAAAAAACTGAAGAAATACTGCATTGTTGGTATTTCTTTTGGATCTTCTAACTTCTGTTCGAAGAGTTTGTGAGTTTCGGCACCTAATTTTGGTAGTAATAATTCCAATACCAATGGGTCTCAGCCTTTGACGTCGACGCCTAAATTGGCGATTGATTGTAGAAATTCCTTGGCTGTGTCCACTATTTTCCGTAGAGGTGCAGCTGACTCGGTGTGACTTGTCGGGATGTTCAACAATTTTTTGATGTGCGTTGAAACTAGTAATCTTTTGTTGTTGTATCGCTGTTGGATAGTATTCCACGCGGTCATGTAGTTTTCATCAGCTACTTGAAATGAGTTCAATAAACCGGCCGCCTGATCTGTTACGTGGCTTTTTAGGTAGTGAATTTTCGTTACGTTTGGTAAATCCTTGTTAGAATGTACAATCTGTGTGAATATGTCTCTGAATGTTATCCAGTTAAGATAATTTCCATTAAACATTGGAATATCTATTTGTGGCAGCTTGATTTTTGATGTTAATTGAACAGGTGTTACCTTTTCTTGTTCCAAGTCTTCCAATTTATCCTTCAGCTTTGCTATTATGTTGTCGTAGTTCACTTCCCAATCATTGTAGCTTTCAATGTATTGGGGGTTATCTGGGCTTGCGTATACGGCTTCTGGATGTGCTGCCGATAAACTTGTCCATTTGGATTTCAAATTGTTTAACTTTTTCCTTAGGTATGATTTCGTGATAACCTCACTGCCCCAGTTTTTGAGATGACCTGAATCGTCATCATTAGTGCTGCCCCTTTGATCAATTGGATTTCCATTTTCATGTTTGCGCCTTTCGATTCAAAACCTGGTTTCTCAGCTTTTGGTTGTTGATCTTCATGCTTCCCAGTTTTTGACGATGTATCATCAGCTGTTTGCTCCCAGTTTTTAAAGATGTCGTTTAAATAATTCATCAATTCGCTGTAGCTATCCTTGGCGATTTTCCTAGTAGTATTCCAATATCCATGATCCTTTGTTGAATTGAAATGTTCAACCATCGCCTGGTCGTTCTTCTTGAAGTCGTTGTACAGCTGGCTTTAGGTGTTTTCTCGCTTTTCAAAATACGCTAGTGTAGATTTGCGCTCGTTACTATCTTTCTCGATGTTTTCTTTTAATTTACACATTTGTGTATAAATGTCACCTTGTTTTACCACTAACTCTTCGAACTGCATTGTAACCGCTTTTGTTTTAACTTAGAATTTAAATTATTACACATTTATTTCCGGTAATAACTAACTTCTAAAGTTTAGAACTGTGATCGCTGGTTTGTTTTAGTTCTCTCGAAGGACCAATGTTTAATTCCGGCCTATAGATGTACTGCCGAATTTGCGCTCTGAATATTCAACTTAGATGTGGGTTGAATATGGTTCAAGTAGATGTGTGTATTAAACCTTATTTTGGTAATTAATGATCTTCCCGTAGGTCAGAGTTTGATCACTAATCTTTAGTCTAGAGACTTTGACTGGTTGTAAAAATCTAACCTATGTATTTCAATTATTAGGTTTATATACAAAATTACATGGTTGTTTACACTAACAAATTATAAAATTAAATGCGCTTGTTCAGCACTTATGATAATTCCCACAAAATTGTGTTTACAATTGTCGTGGTTTTGGTGTTATAGAAATAAGATCTATTATTTCTTTATTCATAAAATATGTTATTTCCATTCATAAAATATGTTAACGGCTACGATGTTTTAACCTATCATTGGTGCATGTTTACTATGTTTAAACACAAGATTACATGAAAATATCTATTTGTACGAAATCCAAAGTAATCTGACACTTTCCGTCAACTTAATCTCGTCTCTTTTCTAACTTTAGCTCAATTTTGAAAAATTGCAAGAGTTCGTGCAATATTTAAGTTTAATTTACTAAAATTAATTTTAATTATGTACTGTTTATTTATATTTTATTTTATTTATTGTTTTAACATTTTATGTATTTTTGAGAATACGAGTACGAAGTTGAGAAATAAAATTCTGTTCAATATTACGTAATAGGTACCGATATTAGTTTTCTTTAATTACACTAATTTTGATGGGGGCTCGTAACTAGTTTATATGTAGCCTATTATGAAGGAAAAGGGGGCTCGTAGCTGGCAATGAGCTCATTTTTTAATCATTTTGAAATTACGAAAAATTCTTTTATTGAAAAATGAAACTGATTATTTAATTGTGTTCATAACATTTCAATCTTCATTTTGTCTAAAAAATGTTATCGAAATTATTTGAAGCGAAATACTGTGATCGAGTTAAAGCTGTAATTTCTCTTAAGGGGGCTCAGGACTGGATAATTTACCCTACTACCTGCACAGTTACATAGCTTTGTATCATGCAATTACCGTGATTATACGAGTACACCAAATTATATTCATATAAAACCCACAGCCACAGAGTTTGATTATGGAACATATTAGTCGTATACGCAAGCATCCAAATAATTGTTTGTATGTTTTTCTATCTGTTGTGTACATAACAGAGCATACACATGTAGAAACAACCCCAAAAACCAACAAAAAATGTTTTTTTTAGTAAACCACAACATAAAGTTTAAATTCCATAGCATTTTCCTCTATTTTTAAATTTTTTATTTAAATTTTTCCACACACACACACACATAAAATAATAATAACAAAATAAAAATCAAATGTCAATCAGGAGGATACAAAATACAAATAAAAATTGTAAGCAGGGATTCAAAATAAATTAGATAAAAAGATTACAATCCAAATTGTCAATCTGGGGTTACTTCGGGCACATTATGCAGTTATTTCATGTGAAATCGCGTGTCTAAACCACTCGTCCCCCAACCAATCCATCGACATGTGTAATTTAATTTTTTTTATACTCACACCGAATTCAATTTGTCGCATCATCATTTTTAATGTATAATGTACAAAATATATGTAGAAGCAAAAATGTACCTTGTATTCATCTAAAAATTATTTATAAATTAAATTGAAAAAAAAAAAAAAAGATAACACATTTTTGGTATATACGAGTAGGGTAGGAAAATCCTTTCATAGAAAATTTTAGTTTTGTGAAGCTGAAAGTTATTTTCTCTACGTACCATGTTAATGTAACACAACATAATAATAAAATGGATTGCGGAGTGATTGGGCAAGAATAGGGCTATATACCAATTTTTGTGTGTAATAAAACCATTTTTATTAGAAAAACACTATAAAATACGTTTACAATACTTACCCATATGTGCGTGTGGGTGTGTTTGTGGTATGTAAGTGAACACATAAATTATAAACCCAACGTCATCACGTTTTATAGAATTTTAAAACACTTGTCTAAAAAAAATATTTGGGGTGCGGTTGATTAATGTATAACATGGTTTTGTATATAACTGGGTTCCGTTACGGCAATGGACATTAAAGCTATTGTAACGGGTTTCTTGAAATATGTTAAGCTAATGAAATGGAAAGCTTTCGATATAAAACGATAAGGATCAAATCCTATTTTTGCTTTATCTTCAAAACTGATTTGTAATAATGGTTTATAAGGCACCTACATGGCAATACGTATCAATCATACAAAACAATTAGCTCAATACTTCATATCGTGTCGCAATCTACTAGACTCAGGCTCGCAAACAATCTTTAAAATATCTAAAAATTATTCTCCAATGTATCTGAATATTCACTATGATTAAACCAGAACTTACTATAAAATTCGAATTAGAAGCATATCTAGAGTCACTAGCCAGACCCGCATTTTCAGAAAATATGTGATAGACGGTAAAATAAAATGCACTTCACAATCAACCTACAGAACCTTGCTACAAGTTATTAAAGAGATCGACAACAATTTAAACGATTCTTGGAGCTTTTCCCGATAAAATTGGAAGGATGCATTTTGTGGCCAACACTCGACGTTCTGACAGTTATTCAAATTTATTGACTATGTCGTGGTAATACAGAGTGGTTCATCTGTTGGTCCTTTTTCCTTGTTGGTAGTCGAATGTAGTACTTAATGTTATCTGTTCTAAAAAATTCTATGACATATATGAAAATTCAAAAATATGCCATTTTACATCATGGAGTCGCTCAACACAACAACGCATTTTGTATCATTATGTGAGAGTTTTGGTCGACATGGGCGTCCTACTGAGCGTGAAAGTTTTATTTTCTTTTATTTATTACAGCTGATTTACAACTGGAGGGTTGTAGCTATTTGGCTAGTCCCCTTTACAATTTTATTATATTTTTAGTCGACCCTGATTGGATCTAGTATACCATGCGGTTTCTTCCTTCGCAGCCGTCTTACTAGGTTTGGATCATCCAACATACGACGTATCTCAGCATTTTGGTGTAGACTAATACGTTGCATGTGTTTTCTCGCGTGTTTGCTTATTTCTTCACTGACGAAATCCATCTTCAGATCTCTATGGAGGTTGTCATTTCTTATGTACCACGGTGCGTTAACTATTCCACGTAGGACTTTGCTTTTGAATGACTGGATGATATTGACATTGATTTTCCTTGTACAGCCCCAGAGCTGAATACCGTAAGTTCACACAGGTTTTAGGATTTGCCGGTATAGTAGCAATTTATTATGTAGAGTTAGCTCAGAATTTCTTCCTAAGAGCCAATCCATCTTTCTGTATTTGATGTGTAACTCTTCTTTTTTTTTCACATGCTCTTTCCATTTTAGAGTCATACCTAGATATTTTGCCGTGTTTGCATATGGAATTTGCTGATAGTTCAGTTCTACTGGTATCCAGTTGAACTTCTTGTTGGTAAAGTTTACATGAACAGATTTTGTTTCATTAAGTTTTACTCGCCGTCTCTTGGTCCAGGTACTGACAATATTAGTAGCTCTTTGCAATTTGCTTGTAGATTCTTCTATGCTATTAGCCACTGCTAAGATGGCCATATCATCCGCCAACGTCGCTATGTTAGTCTCCTCTATCGTTAGCAGGTCCGAGGTATATAGAACGTATAAAGTTGGTCCCAGAACGCTACCTTGTGTATTTTTGAGTATTCGCCATCTAATTTAACTCGAAAGTGTCGGTTAGATATGTAAGATTTTAGAATTTCATAAAACTGCTTTAGTAAGTCTCTTTGTAATTTATATTCCAAACCTTTATGCCATACTCTGTCAAAGGCCTGTGTTCAAGAAGACGCTTGAACATACTTTCTTTTTTCAAGTACGTCTTCAATTATGTTTGTAATTCGGTGTACTTGTTCTATTGTTGAATGATTTTCTCTGAAGCTAAATTGATGCGGAGGAATAAGATTTCTTTCTACTATTATTGGTTTGAGTCTCTTTAGGGGTAGTTTCTCGAATAATTTTGAAATTATTGGTAGTAAGGAAATCGGCCTATATGAATTTTTGTCATTAAGTTTTTTTTTAACAACTTTATTGATATGGCTACTACAATCTTAAACATTATTAATTCATTAGTAAGGTTGACATTAGTACTTATGAGATAAGCATAAACTTGTGTGGGTCTGCTGGACCAGTGTCCAGTTCCCTTGGTTTATAATTTTCATACGGTTAGCTCATGTGGTTTGATTCGTTTGAGCCGCCTTACTTCGTTTGTACTGTCCAGTAGTTGTACGGCCTCAAGATTGGTGTGGGTAAGAATTCTCTTCTCATGTTTTATGGCACATTCGCGGATAACGTCGTCTATCAATAGTATTTCTAAATCATTGTGGATTTCCTTGTTAGTCACAAATCGGTAGGCGTTGGTGACCATTCGAAGAAATTTATTTTGGCTTCGTTGTATAATGTCTCTATTGGATTTATGTGTACAACCCCATAGCTGCGCACCATACATCCATATTGGTTTGAAGATAGTCTGGTATACCAGTCTTTTGCAATACAGGTTCATTTTGGAATGATGTCCAATTAACTAGTACATTTGACGTTGTTTCAATCGTATCTGTTCAGCTTTTTGTCTCACGTGATGTTTCCAGTTGAGCCTGGAATCTAAATGTAGACCAAGGTATTTTGCTGATTCAGCCTGCGGCACTTGCACTCCATTGAGGTGTATATGAAGAGTGTTATTTTTATGTCGGAGCGTAAATGTCACATATGTTGATTTGAGCTCATTCAGTGCGATTTTCCAGTCAATTGTCCATTTAGTAACGTTGTCCATTGCTCGTTGAAGATTTTCCACTGCTCTGACATAATAACAGTGTCGTCAGCGAACGTGCCGATGAATGTTTTATTTGTTGTAGGTATGTCCGCAGTATAAAGAAGGTAGAGAAGGGGACCCAATACGCTTCCCTGCGGAACTCCCGCAATCGCTGGATAAAAATCAGAACATGTTTCTTCATGAATGACTCTGAATTGGCGATCAGAGAGGTATGATTCAAGCAGCTGGCAATAGTTTTGTGGTAGAATTTTGCTCATTTTGAATGTCAATCCCTCATGTCAAACCCTATCGAAGGCCTGGGATACATCCAGAAATACGGCGGGGCAATATTTATTTTCTTCTAACGCTTGCTCTATTACCGCAGTTATTCGATGGACTTGATCTATGGTGGAGTGGTTATTCCGGAATCCAAATTGGAAATCAGGAACGTTTACCTTTGGCTTTAGACGTTTTAGTAGCAGTTTATCGAACAGCTTTGATAAGGTCGGAAGCAGTGAGATTGGTCTGTATGATGTTACTTCTTCATCTGGTTTACCTGGTTTCTTTAGCATAATTATTTGGGCCATTTTGAAGCATTTGGGTACATACTTCAATCTCATACAGGCATTAAATAAGTATGTGATCAAGATAATTGCTTTACGTGGAAGTTCCTTGAATAGACCCGGTGATATTTCATCAATTCCTGGTGCTTTTTAATGATTAAGATTTTTGTCGATTTCTTTAGCAATTTTCATTGGCGTGACCCTTTTAAAGTCCTGATTTGGTTGATAAACAGGTGTTACATCAATGTTGGATTGAATGTCATGGGGTTGGAACACTGCTGCTAGGTGTTGAGCAAAGAGTTCCGCTTTTTCTTTGTCTTGTCGAATCCAACTGCCTTGAGCATTTCTTAGAGGTGGTACTCGAACTACAGGTCGTTTAAATCTTCTGGTTGCTTTTCATAACGAGTAGTCTTTATCCATTTCTGGACCTAGCCCGCTTAAGTAGTTATCGAGGCAATTCTGTTTGAAATTTTTGATTAGTCTATTGACTTCGTTACTTATTCGATTAAAAGTTGTCTTGTCAGCGGGATTTCTGGTGAGGTGCCATATTCTCCTCGCCCTTCATCTTGCCTTGATTTGTACCCTGATTTCAGCCGGATATTTGACTTCAATCTCCGCTTTGTCCTTTGATTCAGGAGTAGCTAGTCTGGCAGCCATTCGAGTGTATTCAATAAAATTGTTTGCTTGCTGTTCCAATTCTTCATTGCTTTTAATACTAACTTTTAATTCAACCAGCTCTTCCAATTTTTCTCTGAAGATGTCCCAATCAGTGAATCTATTAGTAAGGTTTTGCTTTTTCTGTTTCTTTATTACTGTAGCGCTTACTGACAACAGTACAGGAATGTGGTCAGATGTTAATTCCTTCGACTCTAGTGTAACTTAGATGAATACCTTTTATGATGAAGTAATCCAGTAGATCTGGTATTTTCCTGCATCCATTGGCCAATACGTTGCCCCCCCCCCCTGGGGACAGATATTCGCATTTGTTTTCATGAATGGCGTTGAACAAGGTGTTACCTTTCCCAGGAGAAATAAGCCTGAAACCCCAAGCTGTATGTTTTATATTGTAGTCCCCTCCAATAATAAATCTTGGACCGAGCTTATTGAAGACGTTATTAAATTGTAACTTCGTTGGTGTAT
Organism: Nephrotoma guestfalica; assembly: GCA_963691935.1. NCBI lineage: Eukaryota > Metazoa > Arthropoda > Insecta > Diptera > Tipulidae > Nephrotoma > Nephrotoma guestfalica. The sequence continues at coordinate 83,780,371 of OY829913.1, forward strand.
GCCGTGGAGGACAGTACGCTGCTGCAATATTTAGATCTGTGCCATTATATTGGGTTGAGATAACAGTTGCTTGCAAATAGTTTTCACGAATATCCTCTTGTCGATTGTGTTTGATATTATTTTTGATTAGTACAGCTGAACTACCTCTAGCTCTTTCACTAGGATGGGTTGTCCAGTAGGAATTAAAACCCCTTATTCTGATAAAGCTTTTGTTGGAGAAGTGCGTCTCACAAATCATCGCAATATCAATGTTGTTTGTATGGAGAAATATTTCTAGTTCGTGGGCTCGTTGGTTGAGCCCATTAGCGTTCCAAGCTACAATGCGTAGGAATGAGTTAGCCATTTGTGAGTATGCTGACTTTTTTGCTTGGTGAATAGATATAGGTTTCCAGTTTTGCCACCCTCTCTGCTAGATGACCAAGTGACTGTTGAATTTGGCTAAGCATTTTAATAATTTCAGTGTTATTTGACTCGTTGGCGATTTGCGCATAGGATAATCCAACTGTGGATGGTGTGATTGTTGTTTGTGGTTTAGCAATTTTGGTTTGTAATCGCTGCACTGCGCTTGTTCTATTATTCTGTTGACTTTTAATTTTATTCTGATATACACGGCATCCTTTATAATTTGCAGTATGCCCTTGTTGTTGACAAAGAGCACAAGAAGGCGCGATATCTGGTGTTTTCTTGCATTTTGTCGTGTGGTGATTTTCCGCGCATTTAACGCATTTGGTTTGACGATAGCAAAAGCTCTTGGTATGTCCAAGTTGTTGACAATTCGTACATTGTGGAATTCCCCTGGTCTTGTTAGGTGGCTCAATTTTAACTATACAGTACGCAACTTTCTTGATATTGTATACTTCTTTATTGTTGTCTTTTTGTTTTAAGTCGATGTAAAACAATGGAAAGGGTTTCCTGACTTTTACACCATCAATTGTGGCCATTTTGTTTATGTTGGTAATACCTGCAACTTCATTTTTTTTTTTTTAAGTTTGCTTTAATTTCATCGTTTCTATTAGAAGAAGGTAAGCCTCTGATAACCACTCTATAGGCCTTTTCACTCTTCAGCTGGTAGGTGTGACATTGAATATTTTCTAGTTGGTTGCTAGATTCATTTTTTAATTCTTCCAGTAATTTTTTGACATTTCTGTAATCATTTTCATTTTGAAAGGTAATTCTAATGTCACTATTTGAGAGCCCCTTAAAATTAGTTGATTCACTATTTTGCTGATTCACGATATTGCTCACATTAATGGGTGGAGGCAGTGGTATTTTTGGGTTTTTCTGTTCAGTGTTACTGTTCACACTTTGTGTATTATTTTTTGAGGGAGTTTTCGTTTTTGTGCGCCTACGTTTCTTAGGATTTCTGTTATTATCTCTGGAAAGTTCTTCTTCAAGTTCTTCCTCATCTGTGAAATAATCCTCTATACTCAGAGCATTAAATCTATTATTCTGTTGAGAGACTGGAAATTGCTGCAGCAACCAGTTGTAATTATTTGAATGATGTTGACTTGTTAATGGATGAATATGCTTGACAGGCAGGTTGTTAGCTCGTGCTGAATTCTCAGCTTTACTATTTTTAGCCTTTTCTTTTAATGTAGAGTTTTCTCTCTTAAGTTCAGCAACTTCATTGCTCAGCTGCGCGATTAGTTTCTCCAATTTCTGAAACTTGGATAACATATCCTCGCTGTTTATAATGTTTGCACTCGGTATTTGTAATGAAGTTCCTTTTTCAGTAGAGACCGCGTCTTTTGCAGTTACTGTGGACGCAGTCGCTGTTGGCACAGTTATCTTTAATTGTAGTGTACACGGTTAAAAATAAAAGTATGAAATCCATTCTTTTCCTATCCTTTTGCGGAATAACTATACGTCCATCCTTTTATAAGGTTTAAAATTATACTTCCCAAATAGATAAGATTTATACTTTCAAAATAAAAATAATTTTGTCCTAATTTTAACAAATTTTATTTTTGTCCAAAAGATTAAAATTCATCTATCGGACAATAAAAATTTTTATTCTTTGGCGTAGTGTAAAAAGCACTCAAATATAAAATAGAGTTTGCTCTTTGAAAAATACTAAATTTGCTCTTCCTGGCGTATAAAAAATAAGTCACGAATAATAATATTTATCTCATTAAAAGATTAAATTAAATACTAATCATTACCAAATTTTATACAATTCAGGGAAAATTGTATGCTTTTTACAAACCAAATTCAACGTATTTTAAGTGAAATAAAGTAAAAAAAAAAGTAGAAATTTTGATAATAAAACATAAATTTTTATTTAAAATATTGCCAATGTAAATATATATACAAAATTATAATTTTATGAAAATTGCGTAGATTATAATCTATCCGCATGTAATAATCTTCGGATGCATGAAAATCATAGCGTGCTCCTAAATGTTGGGTGAAATATCAAGCCGATTACATTCCATGTTACTAACTCGTGGTTTAGTTCCATCTCTCTTGTTTTTGGTCTAAATAAATAAGAAAAAGAGTAAGAATAAATTATCAAATAAATATTTGTATTATTTATTTACCTGTACATTTTCAAATAAAATCCAATTTCCATCCGTGTTCCTGTAGTGTGATTGAGTGCGGGCTGGCTGTAGATGTATCTAAATGTGTTTTTGTAAGAGCAAATAAATGTTTAAAAATAAGTGGCGCTAATTACTCGTATAATCAAAAACTACATAAATTATGTAGAAACAAAAACTTACCCCTTAATTCACAGCAGCACCTTTTCAAATGATCGGCAACTGATAACTAAATTTTTAAGTCGAAATTACTAAAACTAAATCAAAATATTTTTACCAAAAAGATTGCTATCCCTTACTTCCCCACAAAAGTTATAGAAAAGATAAAGACATAAAATTTAAAATTTTAAAAGTTTTCTGTACTGCAAAGCATAATAATTTATGTTTTTAAAGCTAAATGGTTTGTGCATGTTTTATGCAAAACTGAATAAAAATGACAAAAATATTTTTATACTAAAAAGGATATAATATGTTTTTCTCTTCAATTTTAAGTTAAATAAGTATGAGTACCAGTTATTATCAGTCGTTTTATAATAAGGGTTCAACCGCTGGTTGGCCTACCATTATTATACAAACGTATCTAAGAACTCTTTAAGAACACATGATTGGGGAAAATAGACCATAAAATTGAGAAAATATTCAAGTTGTGCCGCAACTCTAATTAACGTCTATTAATTGCACATGTGATTATCCTTCATTTGCGTTATATGACTAAAATAATATTAAAATAATACGGAAAGCCTCAGTCACGTGCGCGACAATTTTTGTTGCGTTGACTAAAAGCTGTATTTTGTTTTAAATACTCAGTCGCTAAGATAACCCATCGTAACAATAAACGTACGAAACGTTCTAAAATTATCTGTTTCTCATTAACACTCGTGATATATCTTTAATTTTTGAGTTTGGTTGATAAGTTTAAAATTTGTTAATGTTTTATACTATATGTGGGTAAAATGTTTTATCTATACAAAACGGCTCTATCTACAAAATCATATCACAGTGATATCGATTTGAGCGGAGACAGCAAGCTGTTGAAAGTAGGCTGATCCTGTTGTATGTTGTATAGTTTACGATATTATGTTCTCACCTCATAATTGCATTCTCCACGCCGTTTTGTTACTTTGATTATCTAGATAATTAAACTTGAAATGGGTTAGTTTTAAACTGGATGTAAAAAGTTACAGCATACGTGTTATACTCGTGCAATAGCAACAAATTTTATCTGTATTTACATTTCCATTTGTTCTACTCGAGGCGTCTAATTTACAAAAACCACCCGCTAAATTTTTTGAGATTACCGTAATGATCTCTGGGAAGTTTATGGATGAAAAAAATTAATCTTAAATATTTTTGTTGAGAAGCAAAAAAGAATTGTAGTTGAGAGAAAGCTGTATATGACCTGGGGCCCTATTCTTGAAATCGGTGGAAATTTGTGCATTCGGAATATAAATTGCTTTAAAGATCTTTATATTATCCGAATTTTGCGCCGGCTACTTTAATCATTTTTTCAATTCACATCGATTTCATATCCACTCGGAATTTTTCCCTTAGTAGGGAAATAAATAATAGAAAACTTGCAAACAAATTTGAAAAACTGATTAAAGTAGCCGGCGCAAAATTCGGATAATATAAAGAATTTTAAAGCAATTTACATTCCGAATGCAGAAATTTCCACCGATTTCAAGAATAGGGCCCTTGGACAGAATAAAGCACAATATATCGCAATTCAGTTCCGATAAACTGATATACCTTTATGATGTGATCGATATAGACATGCAACTTAGTTGGGATGCCCTTAGAATTTAAGAGTAAGATTAAAATAAAAATAAATTGATAAACTGATTATTTATACTTTTAAGCTTAAATTAGTTTGCTAATTTTTATTCAATTTGGAATAAAATGAACCATTTAGTTAAAATCCAATAATTTTGCTAATATTTAAAATATTTTAGGTTTAAATGTAGATAAACATTATCATTAAAAGGACAAATTATTATTTATGCAAAGAATAACACGAAAGAATAAAATTTGTTTTAAAGTAAAGGATAAACATTAAACTAAATAAGAATAAAAACCATTTAATAAGCGAGAATAATGTTTAGGTTTACGAAAAGAATGAATTTTATGTTCCAAATTTAATAAAATTTATCCAAAATAATTTTATACTTGGGCTAAAACTAAATTTTATTCTTTCATTTTTAACCGTGTACGTCTACTTACATTTGGAGGTGGTGATCTCAACATTTTCATGCTCTTAGGAAAGTTGTTCCCTCTATTTTCCAAGGGTTGGTTCCCCCCAGAATCTATGGTACTAGAATCCGAAGAGTATATGGAGCGGCCCGATTGATTTGATGCTTCTATAGACGCATCCGTCTCGTTTCCTAATATTATTAGGCTATTATTTTCATCATTATTTTTCATCATAAATTTTTATTTTATTCCCCCCGGTACCTACCATATCTGGCAAGCATTCCCCTATCCGCCACCCGGGGAGGCGCCTGATGGGGGTAATAGCAAACCCCACACAGGTTGTCATTAAGTGGTTTGTTTGGTTTAGGTATCATAATTACTTCTGCGACTTTCCAATGATTTGGAACGTGTTTGAGTCTGAACACTGCGTTAATTATTTGGAGTAGTTTACGAAGTTATTTTTCAGGAAGAGCCTTTACTGTTTGTCCTGTAATTAAGTCATATCCTGGAGATTTCTTTGTATTTAGGTTAAGATTGATTTCCTCTTTTAACTCTTGTAATGTGACAGGAGATATATTGCAGTTATTCAATATATTGACGATACAATTTATTATTTGTTATTACTTATAAATACTTTTAAAGTGACTACTTGCATAAATTCCTCTTCAATTTTAAGATCTATAAATTGTTTGATGTTTTCTTTTATAACCACCGACGATCCTCCCCTTGCCCTTCCTGCTGGATGAATGGCGTGGTAACAACTGTATCCATATATTTTAAGATATGCAGTTGAAGTGAAATGGGTTTCCCATACTAGGCATATATCTGTTTTTTCAGTATTTAGGAAAATTTCTAATTCTGGAATATGTTGGCTTAGCCCATTTGCATTCCAGGTTATTCTTAATGCTTTTTGTTGTTGTTTGCATCATTTTAATTGAGCATCGATTTCATTTCGTTTGGAGAGTCTTGCTTATCTAACCTGTTGCTTACAGCTTGGAGGCATTTCTCTTGTTTAGCTAGACGATTCTTAAGAGCTTCCATGATTCTCAGTATCTTTTGGAGTACTGCTGTACCTTCGGTAGTGCTCTCCGAAATATCTGGTTTTGTCATGACTACTTGCAAGTATAGTTTTGGTTCTCCCGTTTTACTAGTATGAGGTTTAGGTTCCTCTTTGGTGGAAGTTTGCTAATTTGTTACCGATATTCCTGGACTTTGTTTTCGCGTTATATTTCTTATTCTTTGTAGCTCCTTAGTTATTTCACATCCCTGGTAATTTGCGGGATGACTTATTGCAATTGACACATTTTGCAGCAAAATTTTTACTAACAGGGCATACTTGGGCATGATGCTTTCCGGCACATTTCACGCATCTAGTCTCTCTTTGGCAATATTTCTGCGTATGATTAAAACTTTCACATTTTTTGCACTGCGGTATTAATCCGCTATTTTTTTCAATGGCTCTATTTTAACTCTCATATTTTACACAACTTTCACTTTTCCTTTGTTAAACAAAATGAGCAAAAGTAGTTGAAGCCCTCTCTTGTTAATTTGAACTCCATCTTCAGTTTCGATTTTTTCTTTCTTAATGATGTTTACAGAATTTTCTATTTGATAACCGTTTTGCTTGAGATCCTGAATAATTTCCTCTTTTGCGCACGTTGGGTGAAGACCTCTAGCCATAACTTTGATTAGGCGAACATTCTTATCCTTGTAGGTGAACCACTGATGCCTCTCGGAATTAAGCTTTGCAGCCAAAGCTCTATAAGTTTCAGAGTCTATTACATTGATTTTCCAGACGCAGTGGTTTAGAGATACAAGTTTGTACTCGGCTATCGTCATCGATTTCATAATCGATTGTATAGTGGAGAAATTTGATATCCCGACGACATTTATTGGTGGAGATGATTTTTCTTATGGTTTAGATGGTTGTTGTTCTAGAGCTAGTTGTTTCTTGATGATTAACTGGTTTCTAGAAACCTCTTTTGCAGTAAATGGTAAGGTTACTGTCATTTCTGCTGACTGTTACGTTTTCCTGTTCTTACTTGATCTTTTATTCCGGTTCAACATCCAATTTGTTTCTCTTTCTAATTCTTCTTCATCCGTATGGAATGAATTTATATCATCATCGATTGCAGGGCTAGGTGTCGTCCCAAGTTCTGCACGTGTTTCAACTGCTTTTTTGAGTACTTCATTCTCTTTCTTTAAAATTGTAAATTACTCTTTTAATTTAGTAGTAAATTCCTTTATTTCTCTTAGTTGTTCATGGAGTGCGGCATTTTCCTTATCGTACTGAAATATATTTCCAGTTGAAGATCTTGGTGATCTTGATTATTTGGAACTTCATCCAAATGGGTTAAACAATGATTGACCCACCCCAGAATCTGTTGAGCCTGCCTCCGAGTAGTGTGGATTTGGCAGCATATCTGCTGATATACCACCTGGGGTATTACATTCCATATTTGTTGCACTCAATTTGAAAAATCGGATGAATTCAACACTGGAATCCAGAAGAAATCCCGTAGATAATTACCTTTATATTCATCGTTCAGACTTGAACTATTGGCGTTATATCTGATTTGGATGGACCTAACTTTTGAGCAAATAATATCGAGGGGGATGTCTCCTGGATTCCAGCAATTAAATTCTTAATTTAACCAATGTTTCATATAAAATGGAAAAGTTCAATACAACCATAGTAGCACATGGATAAAGGTACGGCTCTAACATTGAATATTTGGAAATGGACTGCGTTTATTTTGGACACCAAGTATGCTAACTTTTAGGTCCAAATTCCTGATGGATGCTTATATGGTTGTTGTAAACGTGCTGATATGTAACTAATACGATTTTCTGCCAGGATTTTCAATGGAACTCAATTCGTTCATAAATATTACAATTATTATCTGTATGATATCGCAGTACCAGTTTAGTAACTTTTCGGGATAACTTTAGCTTTCTCAAATTAATTAATACAAATTTCGTAGATACATAGATGAAAAAAATATTTTGGGATTAGATATGCGTTTTCCATACAATTATGATATTTTTCGGGATGGTATTGAAATTAGCAAAGAAACATCTTTCGGATATGTTTTATTGATGGCCTTATCAAGGAAATAACATATTCCGTTATATCTCTAAACCTCTGTGAACAGGGAAACAAATGGTCAAACAAGGCCGTTTTCATAAATATCTCGCCGTATGTTGATAGCCTTCTGGATGCTTTTTGTAAATGAGCTTTGCCCCATCGTACGGTATGCTAGTCTTATTGAACTGAAATACATTTGTCGAAACATGAAGTTGGAAAATTAGAAGATCAAATTAAACTTTTGAGATCCGGAACAAAACTTTATGTATATTATCGGGATGGATTTTAATTTTCTGTTATTTTGTGTTATTTCTTCGGGCTGAAAGGCTTTTTTTAATTAAGCGAGGACGCAAACATTTCTATTAAAAGGTTTTTTCGGGATGGTTTTCGGGTCAACTTGGTAAAATGGTTAAGAATCAGAGTCGTGTTTGTGCATTCATAATTAAATAATAAATTACAACGTTGTTAAAAAATAAAATGTATTTTAATAGTGTTGTGTTCTTTCTGTTGATGGATATTTGGAAGTTTAATCCGAGAGGAATATTTTGTGCTTAAGTGAAGTGGTAATTGTAGATTTCTCAAATTAAGCTGTAACCAGTAATTGGGTTGGCAGCAGTAACTCCAAACGGGGATAAACATTGATCCTTCGAACCGGATTTTGGCTAAATACGAAACGGCATATATAAAGGTTGCTGTAAACTCGCAAGGATATCACAACCATTTGGCTTCTAGTTTCGATGGATAATTCGTTTGTGGCACCATTGGCCGTGTGGGATACATCGACTACAAAATTGTGAGTAGAGGTTTCCGTACGCTTTAATTTTTGGCGAATTTGGTTCATAATTAGTTTATACTGCGGATTATCAAATCTTAGATTTGGAATTTATTTGTATCGTACCAACTCGAATATTTCGAAGAATATAAGTATTTTGTGATTCGACAGCGCGCTCATTTTTTGAGAAGCGTCAATCTGTCGTGTTGTTTACAAGCCTACGGAAGCATATCGTTTTACGTCGCAGATAAAAAAACTTATCGAAATGGAATTAAAATGCAACAGTGTTATTGCTTTGTATTTGACTGGAAATTAGCAACCTCATTTGCTAATGAGCTACGACATTTACATGTGAAGTAGCATCAAAAACGCTATGGAGGTGGACATCCAAAAACAGCAACATCGCCAGAACCATTCGAACCATTGGTGAATCTTAGAATTTAACGTAATCCACGGCAAAGTGCAGTTCAATTGGCGAAAAATCTCAATGTGTCTACTCGTAGCATGGGGCGAATATTCAAAAATGAACTACGATTGAAGCCCTACAAAGCCCCTAAATACAAAAAGTGCAAGATTTAACACCTGCACAAAAGGCAGTTCTCCTAGTGAGAGAAAAGGTGTTAAAACACTTGCACGTTGGTGGCGAGCTTAAGAATTCGGTCTTATCTGATAAAAACAAATTTACGGTTCAGCAATATGCAAACAAACAAAACGATCGTGTTAGGTTAGAGTGCAAATAAATAGATAATTTAGATCGGCGAATTGCTCTGCGAGAGCATGCGCCTGCATCTGTGATGTTTTGAGCCGCGGTAGCTGCCACAGGACACTCACCACTCGTTTTTATTGAACAGAGCGTAAAGGTAGATCAACAAATCTATCGTGAAAACATTTTAATCGAAGCTTTGTTATCTTGGGCACGTAAACAATTGGGTAAAAACCATTGAACGTTTCAACAAGACTCGGCACCATACCATAAAGCCCACAAGGTCAAACGTTTTTTACAAGAGAAAATTCCCAGCTTCATTTGTTCACAACAATATCATTCCATATTCCCCGGACTTAAACCCAATGGGTTTTTCCATATTGTCCATTCTGGGGGCCAAAGTATCTTAACTAAAAAATATGAGACGCCGTAAAGTTTGCTTTCATACCATTAGACCATATTCGTGTACCGTGTGAAGCCTTCTCGGTACAATAACATATTTTTTTTCTAAATTCTTAGAACTGAAGTTTTTAAATAAAAGAAATAAAAACTGACAAATTTACAGCATTTTTAATTGGTAACACTTCGAGTGCCGGCCCCTGTATAAATATACGCTTATAGACATTAGAAAAGCCATTTATAGAATCTAAAGAAGAAGCTTTAATGTTGACAACAGTTGGTAAATCATCGGAATTATAAGGCGTTGATATCGGTTAACCATGCTATAAGTTAAAAAAAATTAAGTAAGTAATGTTCTCTCTCGGTTTATAATGAAAGAATAGGTTTGCAGAGGAAATCCTCCCTAGTGACTACTTTTAGTCTAACACCATTCCAGATTTCAACTAGGCTCTCTGCAGCCTTTTTGTACAAGGACAATGACCGTTGCTAAGTGCTCTTTTAGTATCTCATTACAATGCCTAGTTACAGTTTCTACATTCTAGTTCTCTTTCCATTCTTCTGTGGTTTCTCCTACGATCTTGCTCTCCACCTTTTGGGTAGAGAACATTGAGACACACCCTCCTGCTTCATTTCTATAATCTTTTTAGCCCAAGAGAACGTTTCCATATCTCTGTCCATTCTTTTCTTTTACTATGTTTACAATCTGTTCCGGAGCCGAGGCTCTCCCAACTCGTCCGCGATTATCTTTTCCCTTCCTTACTTTTACACCGTTGCCAGCCAATTTGAGGACGTACGGCTACAGGTCCGAGTTTCGTAGAACCATCTGCACATTGCACAGCTCCATGCCAGCCTATAGGAGTGTTTTGCACAAAAGCGGATCATAGTTTGGTCAGTCTCTGTCCGTTCTCAACGAAATATTATTGAGCTTTGCTAGAACTGTTCATGCTCTTTTCCTGGTTTTGTAAGTTGATATGAGAGGGCCATTCTTGCTTGTTCTCATGTCTCTAGAGACCTTATGTCCAAAGTACTTAAAATCATTCATCATTCGAGATTTTGCCAGAAGGACACCAATCTGACTATGCCGAATCGATAGGCCACGAACATAGATAGATTTTGGTTATAGATTTGAGGTGGGTCTGATGATGTTTATAGGCGAAAAATTTTATTTTTCACTTCTTCTGATGATAAAATCGTTCATCTTTCGAGATTTTTACAGATGGACACCAATCTGACTATACCGATTCGGTGGCCCATGTTAGAGGTGGGTCTGATGGGGTTTTAGGGGTAAAATTGTATTTCCCCCTTCTTCTGTTGATAAAATCACACTACTTTATCAATAGTAGAAGGGAAAAATAAAAATTTCATCGACATACGTCATTTGAGATGTGGTCAGATAGACACCAATCTGACTATGCTGATTCGATAGCCCTTGACTATAGGTAGAATTTTATTGTAGGATTGAGGTGAGTCTGATGAGGTTACAGGTGTGAAATGAAGTTTTGTAGATAAAATCGTTCTTCATTCGAGATTTGGCCAGATAGACACCAATCTGACTAATTCAATTCGATGGTCCATTACCATAGGAAGATTTTTGTTATAAGTTTGGAGTGCGTCTGATGAGGTTATAGGGGTTAAATTTTTATTTTTCCCATGTTTTGTCGATAAAATCGTTCGTAATTCGAGATTTTGCCAGACAGACACCAATTTGACCATACCGATTCGATGGCCTATGACCAAAGGCAGATTTTGATTATAGTTTAGGGGTGGGTCTGGTGAGATTAAAGGGATGAAATTTTATTTTCCAGGTATTTTTTCGATAATGTTGATTTGGACAGATAGCCACCAATCTGACTATGCCGATTCGATGGTCCATGGCTCAAGCCAGATTTTGATTACAGGTTAGGGTTGGGTCTGATGAGGTTTTAGAGTGACATTTTTATTTTTCCCTTCTTCTGTTGATTAAATGACACGACTTTGTCAATAGAAGACGAGAAAAATAAAAATTTGACAGACGTCATTTGAGATGTTGCCAGATAGACACCAATCTGACTATGCCGATTCGATAGCCTATGACCATAGGCAGGTTTTGATTATAGGTGTGAGGTGGGTCTGTTGAGGTTATAGGAGTAAAACTTTTATTTGTCCCTTCTTCTGCCGATAAAATCCTCCATCATTCGATATTTTGTCAGATAGACACATGGCCTGTTTCGATGGCCCATGACTCAGGGCAGGTCTTGATTACAGATTAGGAGTGAGTTTGATGAGGTTATAGGGGTGATATTTTTATTTTACCCTTCTTGTGTTGATAAAATCAGACGATTTTATCAACAGAAGAAAATAAAAATAAAAATTTCCAAGTTGCCAGATAGACACCAATCTGACTATCCTGATTCGATAGCCCATGACTATAGGTATAATTTTATTGTAAGATTGGGGTGGGTCTGATGAGGTTTCAGGAGTGAAATGATGATTTCCTTAATGTTTTGTAGATAAAATCGTTCTTCATTCGAGATTTTGCCATGGCAACACATTTGCCATAGACACAAGTCTGACTATTTCAATTCGATGTCCCATGACCAAAGGGAGATTTGGATTATAAGTTTGGGGTGGGTCTGATGAGATTATAGGGGTTAAATTTATAGTTTTCACATGTTTTGTCGATAAACATCACATCGTTCGTCGTTCGAGATTTTGCCAGATAGAGACCAATCTGACTACGCAAATTCGATGGCCAATGAGCCATAGGTAGAGTTTAATTATAGGTTTAGGGTGAGTGTGATGGGGTCATAGGGATAACATTTTGTATTTCTCCATTTTTAATCGATAAAATCGTCCAACATTCGATATTTTGATATAAAGACACCAATCTGACAATGCCGATTCGATAGCCCATGACCATAGGTAGATTTTGATTACAGGTTAGGCTTGAGACTGATAAGGTTTTAGGGGTAAAATGATATTTCCGCCTTCTTCTCTTGATTAAATCACATGACCTTATCAATAGAATAAGAGAAAAATAAAAATTTGACAAACGTCATTTGCGATGTTGTCAGATAGACACTAATCTGACTATTTCAATTCGATGGCCAATGGCCATCGGTAGAGTTTAATTATAGGTTTAGGGTAGGTGTGACAAGGTTATTGGGATGAATTTTTTTTTGTCGGTACAATCAATCGATGCACTCTGCATTATCGACATTTTAAAATATTTAGGGATAGCAAAATCAATATCTGTATTACCATCTTGTGACTGGGATAGTAAAGACACTATATGCATTACCATCTTACGGATGGAAACTTTCGGTTAGTCTTAATAGTATAACCAGGCCTAAAGGCCAAGACCCAGCCATGATTAGTTTCCGGGGTTTTTAGGAGCGTCGGACTCTTCTTTTTTTGTTTCATTAGTTTCATCCACGTTTTGTCCCACATAAGTAGCGTAAATCTGTGCAGAGGTCATTAATAAACAGATTAGGCAATTTGATCGGAATGGTGCCTGGTATAAGGATATATCGTTAGAGATTGAGCTTTTTTACACTGGAACCTTAGCATAGCCGATTATCAGCACGGTACGATTAACACCTTAACCCGGTCCCGTTCGCACTGGGTTTTAGTCGTACATGAACGTTTGCGGAAGCAGCAAGAAACGGATCTGACGTAAGTTCCAATTTGATTTCGACAAATAGCTTCACGCCAAGAACGCACAAAAGAACGCACAAACATAAACAACAAACTCAATGCAGTATACAGGCATCAAAGCTCAAAGATCGGAGCAAAACTTTACGAGAAACAGAAAACAATTTTGATAGTATAAACAACATCTCCTCCACATCAATGCCGTTTATGAAAAGGTCCCGATTGTTCGATACACACGCCTACAAAATTTCGTCACCCCTACATAATATTAAACATAAATGTATATAATTCGTCCACATATGACATAATCCTAATCCTATAACGAACCTCATTAATTTATAATTATATTACAATTCAATGGTTAGTAATTGCAATTTGAATCTAAACCACCTACGATGGTATCAGAACTCAATTTAATTTTACATCCTTCATCCTTTTTATATGTTCTACAGTGTGTGTGGATATGTACGTATTTATGTGAATAAAGTTATGAAAGATTTCGATCGAACCCCTCATTCAATAAATTTGTATTGTGTTGTAAAGCGCACCGAGAAAATTAAATTCCGTGCGTGTGACGTCTGCACCCTACACACACATACACACACACAAAAAATTTATACTAAAATTAATGAAGGGATAAATTTTGTTGGCCCTTTTGCCACGAAATATCAAATTATTAGAAATATTTTCGTCTCCCAACCAAAAAAAAGGATTTGTCTTATTTTTATTAATAACTCGCACAAATCAATAAATATGCGTAGTATAACATCGTCCTTATATTAATTCCTACATGTATTTTTAATTCTTGTTCGAGAGTCCTTTTTCTAATCTTGCTCTAGATGACGAAAATAGCAAAGCGAAATAAAAAATTCATAGTGTTTAAAGGGAGGATAAGACATAACCATCAAAAAGATGATGAATAAAATATTTAAGATTTTGGACCAACCCAAATAAAAAGGATACGGCTATAAAAATTTTATTTTAATTAGAAAATTTTGTGATTCTTGTATACGTCGTCGTACGCCAACAAGAACGATAATTTTTTGTGATGAGTTAAAGAGCGCAAACGGGAAAGGGTGGAAAAAGATGCTTATTATAACTCAAGAATATGCGGGTTGTAATTATTAAAAGACATTTTTTTTGCTTATCTATTTATTTGTCCTGGCATCGTATCGATAAGGATTATTCTGTTTATACAATGTACAGATACGAGCACATATTTTTGCGCTTCAAATGAAAATTTTTTAATATGTAACTACGTTAAAAGAAGTCTGTACGTTGTGTCAATTCTAATCAGGACATCATCCGAATATATTGGGTGTTTCGAAAGCGTTCGATCAAATTGTGATAAGTTATGTTCATATACGGAATACTAGTGAGGGTTCAAATTAAATGTAAGTAATGCAACACATATTGGGGTGTCAAATGCATCCACATATATAAGATGTGTGTTAAAGGATCCTGTTTATTATCAATCTGATTAATCATGCTTTTGGTGGAATTAATTGGGTATAAAAATTTTACTAACGCAATCAGTTTCTTAGGTGGAAGTTTAGTAATCACAATTAGGCCAATCAATCACAAAACACCTAGCGTTCACATGGCACAAAACAACATCATTCAAATCAATTAAAATTTATTAATATTAATTCATTTGCAGTTTGCAGCCAAAAGTATAAGATAGCGAATGTTGGCCAGCTTAAAATGGTAAGTCATGCTACTCGCCACAAGGAGCAGCGCGAACACAAAAGAAGATATCTGTTGTTATTTTATAACTGCAAACACTTTTTAAATTTAAATTTCGCGTATTTCATTTGTCAAATTGGTTAATCTCCAAAGTCAGTTAAATACGTTGCTTGTCAACTTCTGAACGAATTATGATAAAATTTGAAATTGGAATTGTATTCAGCGAGGAAGTTCTGGTAGGGAACGGCTTACATTACCAACAACAATTTTGCTGACCAGTATAGCCAACAATCACTTCACCGACAGGAATATTGGTCGACAATCCCACTTAGCCGACCGGAATTTTCGTTGACAATCAAAACTAACTCCCAGACCGCCGAAATAAACATCGCCGAAATACACATGCATGATATAAACTTAGTATTTCGAGAATTTGCAAAGTGTAACCTAGCTTTAGCAGTGCTGGAAACGTAGATGTGAACAATCGAAGTTCAAAAATTTTAATGTAAGAAATATATTAGGTGTGCAGGTAGAAACCCGGTAGTTTTTGGTCAAATTTAACTTCCGGTAGATGATGAATGCCTTGGCGATAGAAACTTAGTGGTTTCGAAGTAAAATAGTCATCGAGCCATTTTTCACATTTTGAACTTTCATGACCCGCTGGTAAATATAAAGACATCGGTTTGAATAAGTGGTAATCAGAGGGAGCCAAGTCTGAAGAATACGCTTCTGCAAAACTGTAAGTATCATGCGTATTTGAGATTTCTTAGTTTTCTTCTAATGTTTGTGTTTGTATTTCAGGGTACCGCAGTCGCTTCGGATATGAGTTGAGATCCTCAACAATCATGAATATCCATTTTAGGAACTGATGTTGATGGCTGGCCTAGATCAACCCATGATTTTCTGCATTTAGAATTATCGTACAAAATCCACTTTTCACTACCAGTGAAAGCAAATTAATGTAGATGTCAACTCTTCGGTTTTTGTTTTCTTCGGCCAGTTTATGAGTAATCCATTTTGCTTCCTTCTATATTTTTTCCATTGCTTGCAATCAAAGTGATATTGCTTCGTGAGTAACTCCTAACTGTTCTGAATGTTTTTTTTTTAGTTTTACACGGATTTTCATCCCGCCAAATGTTAAGTTCTGCGACTTCAAATTGGTTTACTGCACCTGGACGTGGATCATCCTGAACACCTTTTTACTGTTGAATGGCTCACAGAATGTTTACTCAAAGTCGAGTTAATCAATTCCGTCAATTCCAGACTGCAATGACGTAAATGTTGCTTATCGACATCCATCTCTTAAAATTGATGCACACGGAACGACAGCTTGTAAATGACTGAAACCTATATCATAAAACAACAATGACTAAGCTACATATATCCAAAATGGCGGGCGGTTTGGATGAGTTCAAGTATATTTGAATGCAACCAACTTCAGAGCAGATTAAGGTTTACAAAACATTTGTTCGGACTATTTATTTAAATTTTACCGGAAATAACATTTTTAGAAAAAATCTTTATATTATTAAAATTCGGCATTTCTGCAGTGCAGGTGGATTGACTATTCGTAATCAAACTTCATACTAACGCTTTTTCCATAAATGAGGAAATCCATGCGATATGTGGTGGACACGTCCTGTTTACCAAAAGTGACAAGTTCCGTATAAGCTTTTTCAATTTTTGCAGTGAAGATTAAATATACAACAAGGGTTGTCCTTGGTGGTTTTCTGACATTTTAGCAGGAATAATGATTTTTTTATTATACAAGAACGTTTTTATCAAGAATCCGGTAGGTACAATTTTTCGATTTGCAAATGAAGTGTGGTGCATTCGAGATTTATGTACATGTGTCATAAAAGGAAATGGGGTGTTGGCCACAACATATTCACCCCTCCATTTCGTATAACTTAACTTCGGTCTGTTAGACCAAGTAATTGAAATCCTGATATCCACCTTTTTTGACGATTTGTAGGTCCATAATCCCAATAAAATGACGTATGTACCGATGATATCTCAAGAACCACTTATCCGAATCGAATTTTGTGTCGCCAATCTTCATTTGTTTTTAATTCGGAGAAGTGAAAAGCTTTCGGGATCGATCAAGGAGTACCAGACCTCCTACCATAGGAGATCACTCAAAATATTTGAAAATATGTTTCTCATATACTCGTGTAGTACATGTAACCTTCCAAGAACACGGTATTCGAAGAACACGGTTTCAAAGAACTGGGGACGAATTAGTCGTGTTCTTGGAGGGTTTCCTGTATATCGTTTGAAAGGTTTCAGATGGCAGCAAATTTTTCGTTTTGTATTAGAATATACTCGTATGATGTCCTATCGTTGAAAATGTCTTGAAGAATGTCGCACATCTTTCTAAACACTTTAGTACTCAAAACTACCATTGGGGCGTTGGAAGCAGTTACAACTTTTATTATTCCTATATAATCATGTGGCATATCATCAAAAATTTTGGATAAAGTAACAATTTTGTAATTAGCGCTTTAGTTCACATATCCACCGTTTGGGTGTTGGTAGTTAGTTATTCGATTAACAATTTTACTTTTATACTGCTGCTTTATGTCAATTTAAAATCCAACTGGAGATATTGCTAAAATCTTGTAGAAGGAAATAAATTTTTTTTGCCAAAATCACGGAACTACAAAATTCCAAAATTCTTTGCTAGATTTCGTGGACATATCTGGTAATGGCAGAATAAATGAAAACATGAATTCCATTATAGACATAGCAAAGTCCATTAGAATCGGATGCCAATCTAGTGATTGGTGGTAGAATATTTTGTAGTCTGTTCGAAAATGTGGGTGAGAACCTGTGGGTTTCTCTATTTTATTAACCAAAGCACGTCACAATCGGCGGACATCTCTAGGATCGGCGCTATACAAAATTGTACCTAGGTAAAAATTTTGAAACCGTTAAAATGTGTTTAAAATTATTAAAAGGCGTTCAGGGTACCATATTAGTCCCCTCGTGAGTAGTGGTTTGTCTGATCTATATGTAAACTTTGTCCGGGACCTGTGAATATATTTAGCTCGCTCTTTATAAAACTTGAAATATTCGTTATAATTGTAAAGTTTCTAACATATTTAAAACATAGTAAAACCCGTCTTATTATTTGTTTCCTCATTCACTAAAGACCCAGTAGCTTGAATGATATATTTGAAAATGTTATGTCCAAGGGTGTCCAGGCTTTTCAGGACATCTCTGAAACCCGTCAAAAATGCTCAATTACTAAGTATAATTTTTAATAGAACGAATCTCAAAAATATATTTTGCTTAAATCTTAGGAATAGGTTTATGCCTGCCTTCTCAAAAATGTCAGCTGGAATCTGTAGATATTTCTAGATTCTCTTCTATTTTTCTCTAGGAAAAATAACCAACTTAACAGTGTAATTTATTAATAATTTTTTAACACAAGCTTCACTATCACAATAAAACGTAATCCAACTTTTATCTATAAATGTGTTTTTTTGGTTTTCTGAATTTTTATAAATTGGGAATAATATTTCCATAGTGAACCTGGCAGGGAAAATTATTTCCAATTTTAATTTGTTTTCAAAAAAATCACCACTAGCTGGTTACCTTAGTATGTCAGAAAAAAATAATTTAAACAAAATTATTTGTAAATTTTTTATCCAGATCCCCATTCCTAGTGAATTATCAGAATAGGACCCCAGCAGGTCGATTCTGACTTTCCTAGGAAAAAGGGTATTAGAAAAAATCAAATATTATATTCTGAATTTTTTTGTATGCTTTCCCTTTTTCCTACTGAAAGCTGGAATCGACTTGCAGGAAGTTACCCCTAAGGAGTATTTTTTTTTAAATTTTTAAAATAAGTATGACACCTACGTGAGTTATCAGCTAATTAATCAATATTTAGTTTCACTTGATTTGTAAAATCTAGTTGTATAAGTCGGAAATGACCCGATTAAAAATAGATCCGAATGATCCTTCTTTTCCGATGTAACAATGCCTTGGTTTTTTCTTGGTCGTACGCAAAGCTCGCCTTTTATCGAACCATAAAAATAATTGATCTACAGATTTCAAAATTCACGAGATTCTGTAACCAAATTAAAGTGATTGTTTGTGGGCCCATCTAACAGCAACCCTTTGTGATATATTCGAATGCACTACAAACATCATATTTAACGGATTGAACTCCGTATTCAACCATAAGCTTAGGACTTAATTCCTGTTTGTTTCATGGTCGTTTTCATGGCGTCTCACTTTATCGCTGTTTTCTCGTTATTTCACATCATGCAATACCGAAGCACATGTACTTCGCGTACATAAAATGCAATCAATTGGTGTGAGCAATTAGAGCCTGAACACTAGCGTCAGTCACCTATTAAACTAGATATATATTTATCGACCTTCCAACCGTCGGTTTTCGATGAAACTGCAAAATTTAGCTAAAATAATAATAATTTGACATAGGCGTAGAAGAAGAAATTTGTACTGCGGAAATTGTCACTCCGGAAACACAGAAAAAAAATATAATAAACAGAATTGGCTGCCGTTTTATCGACGTGATCGATGAGTCCCTGATATATCTCATTACATAATTTGCATTGGCTTTGCCGAATATTCAAATGAGCGTTCTGCCAGGAAATTTTTTCGATGTTAATAACTTTCTATCAGATAATTTGTCTGCACTTCTGCGGAGTTGCTTGTCATTTCTATCGAGGCTGAGCTAGTTGGAATTTGTACTCTTCCTGAAGGTTTCTCGACTGCTTTTCAGTCGATGTCGTTTTGCCTCATTTTTAGCGGCTTCTCTGTTTGAAGACGCTTTTTCGGATTGTCGGGAGTTTCAGTGTCCATTGTGAAATGAAAGCTAAATCGAAGAGAAATAATCAAAGTCCATTTTTCATAGAAATTTTTCTTACTTTCAAGGTTACAAGGCGAGGTATCAATTTAAAAATTGAAGAATGAAGATCAAAATTGCTGCAAGATTTATCTAAAGTAAAAATTAATTTAAAATTATTATGGAGATAATAGAGAGATGTAATCCAGATGTAATCAAATTATAATTACGCCAGGTTTTGCAGAAATCTGCGTTACGGTGGTATTCTGTTCATAGCGTGGACTCTTGTTAACGACAACCAGTTGTAATACCAGCACATATCATATGAAGATGATACTCAAACTCAAGATCAACTTGCGGAGGTATTAAGCACGACTCACCAAGGTATTTCCAAACGTTTCCATGCTATGGGAAAAATTCAAAAGGACGAAAAGAGCTGACTGAGAGACAGATGGAAAATCGAAGAGCCATCAACATCGACAGCACTGCGAAATCGCTTCGGAAAAAGACAATGCTCTGCGTTTGGTGGGACCAGAAAGCAATCGTGTTCTATGAGCTGCTTAAACAGGACGAAACTGTCTATGGGCAACGCTACCGACAACAACTCATCAATCTGAACCATGCATTGCTCGAAAAACGGCCAGAAAGAGACACGAGACACGAATCGTGTCTCACTTGGCCACGTACTTTGAATAAACCATTTTCAATGAAACTAGGAAATCTAGTTGCGTACTTGATTGCGCACCGATATGGTGCTTGTTTTTCTCATCATTCCTATATAACCATTTAGAATAGCATGTAAAAGCTCTTGAAAACGCAACAATTTTGTTATTATTAATTTAATGAATGTCTTAGAAATTGTAGAACATTTATTTTATTTATATTCACATATTTAAAAAATTATCGAATTTTAAAAATTAGTGAGTATTGATTCTTACAGTTCGATATTCCACCAAATTTTGCGAACAATTCATTATTTTCTTGAACGTAGGCCATCAAACAAACGTTACAAATGTGCTTCCGCTCAAGGTACATTTTCTTTGAAGTAATTTCGATTAATTTAAATTGCACTTCAAATAAAACACAAACATATTTTGGGTGAAACATATCAATAATTCAGCATTTTATTTTGTTTTTGATTAAAAACAAAAACCGACATTTTCCATCATGAAAAATAAGTGCGAGAAAAAGCAAGAAAAAACATCTGAATCGGAAAACACAGTGGAAAATGACTAATTTGGTATTTTTTTTTTTTTGCTAAGGGAGAATTAAATTTTCCTCTTAATGTTTCATTAATGCACGGCACGTACATTTAAATACAAATTTCATTTCTTCTTCGTTTCTTATTATTGTACGTTGTGTGTGTATGTGCTATGTACGGTATGTTGTTACATTTAGTATTGTAAATCCCGAGAAAACTTGAACGGAATATTAGATATGCAGCAGACGTATACAAACTGAGCGAATCGCAACGGCTTAGAAACGAAGGACAATTGAAAAATCATGGGGAAAACATCGAACCAATAAGAAAAATTAGTAGTTGGATAGTGATAAATTTGCTGTACTCTGCTAGCGTTTCATCAGATTCAATAAATTATCATTTGCACCTATAGTGTGTCAACGTGTTGTACAAAATAATCTCTTTAATAACACAAAACAACAAGGTGAGAATAAAACAAAAATTGTGAATTAATATTTCAAAATCCGTTCAATTTAAATTAAATTTTTATGAATTTATCTCTCTATTGTTTCGAGAAATAAATTGGAAATACGGCTATAAATATTGATGAGCAAAACTTTTTTTTTTATTTATCGCAATTTTTATTTTCTACAGCTTGGTGAAAAGAATTCATAAATATCTAATCAAAATTTAATAAAAACGCAAAAAAAGTCAATTCTCAGATTTTAATAAAATTTTCGCCCGTTTCGCAATAAAATAAAACATTTCTACGGATACCGGGAAACCGCTAATCAAATTTAATTAATTACTATTTGTGCAGAATCCACGTACAATTTATTCAATTTCTAATATTGGGTAATATGGAATAACATGCGATGCTTGCACCGAACAACTCAGGTTTTTTCGCTAATAAATCTTTTTGTTATCCTACTTTATTTTATTTTATTTCAACATTAGTGTTTCTCTGTGATCTTTGTAATTGATGTTTATTTGGTATCCCTCTATAAATTATACGGTGCGATGGATGTTGCACATACACATCACGTTCATAAAAATTTCAGTTGGTTTTGAGTTACATGATATTGTTATATGAATGGACATGGTTTAAAAAAAATTATGTAAAAGCTGCTTTATTTTTATAATACAGAACCAGATTTGTATTGAAGTGGGGACGGGCCGTTAATATATCTGTGGTAAAAATGTAAAGTACCTCGTCCCGAATTTTGCATCTTTCACGAGAAGCTTAAAACTATACCAAAAAAACTATATTCAAACAGGTCTCCACTAATTCCAAAAATCATTGACGCCAAAAAAAGTAATGATTCTAAACGAAATATGGAGTAGTTAGTATCACATTATCTTTTTCTGTCAAGCTCAGCTTCTCTGTATTCCATAAAAACCCATTTCTCTGGCTTAGAATCTAACCCCTCTTTTGTTTCAGTATGTGCACAAAACCTCTTTTCTGGCGATACAAAATTCTACATTCGACTTGGCTGTTGTTGAAAAATTGTTTGGCAAATTGTTGAATTTACCAAACATGTTGCGGTGTTCAAAATCAAAGCTTCTGTATAATGTCGTCGGAGAAGTAGAGAATTTAAACCATTCAAAATTTCCGATAGTCAGCAACTATTGATTGATTTCTTCGATTTTTTGGAATGTTAAATTATTGGTGCCGATTATACAATTCGCCGGATTGACGGCGAAGGGAATTTTATTCGGATTTGACGTTTGACGTGTTGATGAATACGTCGAATGAAAATTATTATAAAATTCTTTACAGAAAACGCAAAACGAACCGCGTTCAGTTTGAAAAAATGGTTCGAATGATGCAATCGCATCCGAATATAACAAGGAACTATACAAAAGGAAATCATGAGACCGTTCAAAAGTTTTGAAAAAACAATCGCGACAAATTAAATTCGCAGAAATTGCGGACTGGAAAATGGTTATGGGCTTTTCTCAAGTGATGGGTGAGTGATTTTAAATGCTCATTAAGAAAAAAATTAGCGCGCAACAAACGTGAGATTCTAGGTAATAGCGTCGGGGATTACTCACAAATATAATTCAGCCCTTTGGAGGAAGATGTGATTGAACTGGGGGTCAATTCTCGTTCTATGAAAAAGAGAATAAAAACATTTTCAGTGAGAAATGCACATTCCCGATTTGCGTCCCGTTTTTCATATGAGAAAGATATTCTCACTGAGTATTTTGGTCGTGAGAATATGCTATTTGACGTTTATCATTAACAGTTTGAAAATAAATGTGTAAAACTTTATTTTATGGAATAATTGATTTTAAAAAATGAGAAAAATATTAAAGGAAAGACCTATAATTGATTTCTTTGAAGGAAATATACAGGGTGACGGACACGAATTGTTACCAACTTCAGACTGTCATTGCTGTCAAACCAGTGATGACAGAGCGCTAAAATTTACACTAATGACAGTTCATTCGTTCATCCCATTGTTTACAAGCATACAAAAGCATTTTAGTGGGAAATATTCTGAAAAAAAGTTATCCGCAATAGAATTCAAGCGTAACAGTGTGATTGCTCTATATTTGGCTGGAAAACCACAGCCGCAGATTATTAACCAGTTAAAACATCTGCATGTGAATAAAATGTTTGTGTATTGCACACCATAAATCGTTATAACGATATTGGCAGCATTGCAAAACGCCATAGTGGTGGGCCGAAACGCACTGCAACATCGCCAGATATCATTCGGAAGGTGAAGGCCAAATTGGCTCGGAATCCGCGCCGTAGCGGCAGAAAAATGGCTCGTGAGGCGAACATTTCGCTCGAACGGATGCAGCACTCATTGAAAGATCTAAAGGCCGGACTAAAGGCCGTGAAGAGGCTTTCAATGGGCGATGAAAACGATCTATACCATTTCCATACCATACCCGTTAACCTTAGGATTATAACTTGATGTACGTAGTCTCTATGATCCTAGTATTTTCCTAAATTCTTGAAATAGATTGCTTTCAAATTGACTACCTTGGTCCGTCGTTATCTCTAAAGGAACTCCAAAATGTGATACGTACTTTTTTATAAACGCGTAAATTACTGTTGATGACTTCATATCGACCAGTGGTATGACTTTTCGCCAACGAGTAAAGCGGTCAACTACCAATTTTCGAGTCGAGTGAACTCCATGATGTGATAAACCATGTAATTGATTAAAGCTGTATCTACGTAATGATTTAGGAATATAAGGCCGATGTACTCCCGTTGAGATTTCTGACCAAATATTTCGACCTGATCTACTATCTCGAATTTGCGCCATTTTGCATTTGTGATCCCCTATGGGATTATTACAAAGATTTTTAAGTTCCTCGTCCGTCTCTTGACATATCTGTAGTAAACTGTGATATGTAATCTACTTGCCTCGCTTGTCTGGGACTACGATCCGATTGTGACGTCAGGGATGTACATAGAGGTTTATGATCCGTGAATACTGTGAATATTCTACCTTCAACCAAATATTGGAAATGCTTGATAGCACAATAAATCGCTAATAGTTCTGCATCGAAAGCCGAATATTTACGCTCAGCCGGAGAGAGTTTTTTTTTGATAAAAATTCGATAGGTTCACGGGATTTATTCCTGTGTTGCTCGAGTACACCTCCTAGTGCCACTTGAGAAGCATCTGTAGTAATGCTTAAGCAAGAATCCTCGGCTGGATGCGCTAAAAGGGCACAATTTGCAAGGGCTGACTTAACGTGATCAAAAGCTTGTGCGCAATCGGTATTCCATGTACAAATTACCTTTTTGTTTACCCGTTTCAAATTTTTTACATGGCCGTTTATCGGAGCAAGTGATTCTGCCAAATGAGGTGTGGATCTGTGGTAAAAATTTACCATTCCGATAAATTTTTCCTACTAACACCAAATGCACACTTCGAGGGTTTTATATTAATTCCACAATCAGACAATCGACGAAATAAAACTGTTAAATGTCGTTTATGTTCTTCATGGGAGCGGCTAGCTACTAAAATGTCATAAATCCAATTTGCATCCGCTGCATTCCGTAAACCATACGGCATTCTAACAAACTCGAAGAATCCAAACGGAACTGCAATCGCCGTTTTATAAGCCCTAATCAAGTCTATCGTCGAAAACACTGTACAACCACGAAGATTTAAAGAGAAGTTATGAATATGACGCAGAGGGTAACGGTCAGGTACGCATTCAGTCTTCTATAATCAAATTTTGTTTCACTGGTAAGTCGTATCTCGGTTCTTGAGTCAACGTAGGAAATTTCTGGAGAAGTTCTTTGTAATCACCGTTAATGATACTGGATCGTGGCGAACCCGATACATTTTGCCTCATTATTGTATTAATAGACAGATGAGTTTTGTTATTTTTCAAGATACGATTTTGTAAATCTATCGGTAATCCAAATTTGATAAGAAAACCGATACCAAGTATTTGGTTGTGTACCAAAAGTTTTAATTGGGGTGCCATTCGCTGCGAAAAGTAATGGTTCTTTATCTGGGTGCAGAACGGTAAAATTTGTTGGTGGTATGACTGATGTGTCAGCTCCAGTATCTACAAAGAAATTTAATTTAGTTTTTAAGCATCTGACAAATAAACGAAAACGCTTGCGTTGTCCGATTTTCGTGATTTATCGGAATTTGTATTCCAATTGAAATTCTGTTTAAGACATTTCGATGCTTTATTACCAAATATATGGTGATACCAACAAAGCTGTCTACCAGAATTTCTGCTTCTCGAACGATTATTATTCTGGTTCCGATTTCGTGAATTAGACCTATGGTTAAATCTATTATTGAAACGGGATTTCGTTTTGTCATTCTCCAAACGATCAACCCGATGGTGAAGTGATTTGCTAAATTCTATCTGTCAATTCACATAACGCTGTGATTCGGTCAGTCTCTCCAACCATTACTAAAGCTTTAATGGCATCCGGTAATCGTTTCAACCATAACGTTTTCAGTAATTGAGCATTAACAGCACCAGATGAACCTACCGTTAGTTTTAGACTGCGATAAAATTCGAAAGGAGACTTGTCCCCAATTAATGTAGTTTATATAAGTTTTTCTACCCGTTGTGCTTCTCACAATGTTTTCTTTTAATTAAACTTTCCCGAAGAACATCAAATTTATTCACAGTTGGCGGATTAGTAATTATGTCCGAAATTTATGTTATCACATCCATTGGCAAACATGCGATCGTATTTAAGTATTTTTTAGTGTCGCTTGAAATTTTTCTCACTTCAAAAACCGCCTCCATTTGGGTAAACCATAAGCCTGGGATGTGTGCCCAATAGACGTTGTCTACGCGTTAACACGAATAATTTCTTATTTGTGAATATCCCGTAATTTTGGGACTATCAGTGATTCCGTGATCTATGACCCAAATTGGACTGATAATCGGTGTTGTACGTTTAATCTGTAGTATGATTTGGGTTCCAATTTTCGGCCGCTAACTGCACTAACCAGCGACGCAACGGATACAGTAGCTATAACACGAGGGCACTTTTTCTCATTGGAGATGCTCTTAAGGCGATACCTGAAGCTACTACCAGCAACATAGGATTAAGAACGAGCTGGCACATGGTCGAAAAAATGTTGCAAGACTTTTGGAAGCGATGGTCTTCTGAATACATTCATCAACTTCAACAACGGAGCAAGTGGAAAACCTTTGAACCAAATTTGGCAATAAAGGATCTGGTATTGGTGAAGGATGATCAACTACCTGAAACACGATGGAAATTGGGACGGGTTACACTCGCGCCCGAAAGGATGTGTTGGTACGAATCGTAACAGTAAAATGTAAAGACGCGACCTACAAGCGACGAATAACAAAGCTGTGCAAACTCCTTATCAGTGACAATCCAAGTGAGATATCATCTACGCAGGCCATTGCATCGCTCAAGGAAACAACCACCGGGAAGGCCAGTGCAATTACAACTCAAAACAACAAGCCGTGTTTTGTCGTGTGCTGTTGTCTTCCGGTTCACAAGGATCATTTGTGACCGAAGATTGTGTGGAACGATTGACATTACGTAAACAAGAGACAAATATAATTATTAAGGGAGTTGGTACATCTACAGCGGGAATTACGAGAGGAACAACGATTCTTGAGATATCACCAAGACTGCAGTCCAAACCAAAACTATTTGTAAACGCTCTTATACTACCAATAGTTACAGCACCAATGTCATCAACAAATATAAACATCGAGTGTTGGAACCACCTTAAAAGCTTGAAATTAGCAGATTCCACACTCCACGAAACTAATACCATCGATATTTTAATCGAGGGTGATTATTTTTTTCTGATATTTTGACTGAGGATAAAGTTTCTTGCGGTCAAGGGAGCCCAATTGCACAAAATACCATATTCGGATGGATTATAGCTGGAAATACCAAAACCGATAGATCGAATTGTTCGGTAAAATTAAATTTCTGTACAGAACTAAATATAGATCAAACTCTTCGAAAATTTTGGGAGATCGAGGAGCTACCACCATCTAAACATCTTACCGAAGGAGAAAAGCTATGTGAAACTCATTTTGCAGAAACCTACCGATGAACCGAAGAGGGCAGATTTATAGTTCGTTTACCGTTCAAACAACCTGTGCAACAATTAGGAAATACCAGAGACCAGACTATCAGACGTTTATTTGCAATGGAAACTAAGTTTCGGAAAGATCCGAATCTAAGAACTGAATACACAGCATTTATGACCGAATACATTCAGGGGCATATGGAACGCATACTTCCAATCATACCAATCGCCGAACCAAACGCTTCATTTTATATGCCACACCACGCGGTATTCAAAAGATCAAGCACCACGATAATCTCATGGTACGATCTACCATCCAAGATAGCTTGTTTGCTAGACTAGTTCGATTCCGAAAACATGATGTCGTATTTACGAGTGGTATTGAGAAAATGTATCGCCAAATACTCATAATACGAGTACTACGAGAAGACGCGGATTTCCAAAGGATCGTTTAACGAGAGTCACCAGAAACATCAATCGAAGACTGCCGGCTGTTAACAGCCATGTACGGCACAGCCTCTGCACCATACCTTAATACGAAAACCTTAGCAACCATCGCCGATATTTAGTCAGGAAAGTATCCGACAGCTTCAAAGTTAATCAAAACCGACTTCTATATCGACGACTTGATGTCAGGAACTAAAAGTGAAAAAGAAGCTCTCGTATTGCAGACACAAGTTACAGACATATTAAAATCAGCTGGTATGCAACTGAGAAAATGGGCTTCAAACTGTCCCTCTTTGCTGGAATATATACCAACAGATAGCCAGGAGTTATCACGTCAAACATCAAGTTATTAGGTTTAGAATCGAGCCCAAACTAAGATGTCTTTCATTTTAAAGCTTCAGTGGGGTCAACAATTACGAATACCAAGCGTCAGATGTTATCGGAAGCATCTAGAATATTTGACCCACTCGGTTGGTTATCAACATCTACCATTATGGTCAAAATACTATATCAATCTCTGTGGCTTCTAAAATTACAATGGGATGATCTACTACCCGTCAATATTGGTCAAAAATGGCAAGATCCTAGGCAAGAACTGTGTCGTATCAACAAAATATCCATTCCTCGATGGTTATTCACCGAAAGCGAAAAATGGGAACTGCACGGATTTTCCGACACACCCGAATTTGCTTATTCTGCCGTAACTACTGAACTACTGAACTGAGAATAAGGAAGGCACTATCGAAACCAATATAATCTGCGCGAAACTCGAGTAGCACCCATCAAGCACGTTTCTATTCCACGTTTAGAAATGTGTGGGACACATTTGCTCACCAGGCTAATGAAAACAGTCATCGAAGCACTACAATCCGAAAATATAGAAGTCTACAATTGGACCGACTCTACCGATGTATTATGGTGGTTATCATCTCATCCGATGTTGGAAAAGTTATGTCGCCAATTGAACAGCGGAAATTTTAGAGACGACAGTACGAAATAATTGGCAATACATACCAACGAAAGAGAACCCTGCTGACTGTTCTTCGCGTTGGATTTTGCCTTCGAAATTGTGTGATCTAAACATATAGTGCAAGGGCCCAACATGGCTTCAGCAAGATCCGAGGTATGGGCCCAGCCAGGAAAAACTATTTCGAATCAGTCCGCACACCAATGAGGAGAAATCTAAACCCATACATAAACTGAATGTCACAATATCGAATAATTTTCTAGAAGATTTATCACAGAAATATTCGAAATTTTTGAAATTTGTCAGAATTATTGCCCTATTGTTCCACTTTCAAAACAACATCAAAAGGGCCATTAGTAATGAACCAAAATCGAATCTATTGTCACCTCTAGACTACAACCATACAATTGACTTTATACAATAAAGTAGTAGCATTAAATCCGTTCTTAGATGATGATGGAGTTTTACGAGTTGGAAGTAGAATCCGACATGCTAACATCGAAAATAATAAAAGGTTCCCAATAATATTACCAGTAAACCATATCATCACGCAGTTGATAATAGATGAAACCCATGTAAAGTACCTCCACCAAATATGTTTTCAACCAGGCGGGAATTGACTGGTCTCATTTGACTTCGAGCCATGGTGGGAAGACAATCCAAGCTTCATAAAGGCTATACATTGCCATTTTTGTTTGTATGAGCAGCAAAGCAGTTCATATAGAACTCGTAAGTGACCTATCGACCAACGAATTTTGGCTGCCTTAAAGCGGTTTGTGTCCAAGAGAGAAGTATGTTCCGATATTTTTTCTGATAATGGCACAAATTTCGTTGGTGCAAGAAATCTATAAATTAAACAAATCAATAAAACACAATCGTTTAATTTCCAATTTTTTACTAGATTTTCAAACCAAATGGCATTTCTCAGCACCATCCGGGCCTAATTTTGGCGGTTTATATGAATCAGCATAGTCAAATCAACCAAACTCCACTTCAGACGAGTTTTGGGAAACACAATATAAATTTTGAAGAAATGACTACATTGCTAACACAAGTAGAAGCAATACTGAACTCTCGACCGCTGCGTTCACTTTTATCAGATCCAGATGATATTAATATGTTGACACCGGCACATTTCATTATGGGACATTCATTAACAGTACCACCTGATACAGATTTCAAAGAAGCAAAACAAAAACAAATACACTGATAACGAATTGTGCAACATTTTTGGAACCGATTTTACAAGGAATATCTTACACAAAAACGTTAACGTCAAAATCGATGACATTATAGGAATTCGTGATGACAATTCACTTCCAGCACAGTGGCCACTAGGCAAAATAATTCAAACGCATCCAGGCCTAGATGGACTTGTACGAGTAGTTTCGGTCAAAACCAGAGCGGGAATTGTAAGGCGACCACTCACGAAAATTGTATTACTACCAGTGTCTTGAATCTGTTGGTTCAGCGTCGGCGGTATGTCTGCACACCAAGAGCAACAACCTAAAGTAAAAGTATTTTGTAAAATTAGTTGAGTTTATAGCTTTATTGATGTCAGCTAATTCCTATATTATTGATACAATTCATACTGACGTTAATTTCATTCGAATACAGTTGTCCATGTCGAGCAGGTGATCGGATTATTGACATCAGTAAAGTTGTTTTGTAATTTTAATCTCGCTTTTAACGTTTCTGAAATGAAATCAAATTAGCATATTATAATAGATTCCTAAATAATAATTTTAATCTACTTATCTGATAGGTTCTCTAAATCTATTTTCTTTAATTTTTGTTTGCTGACATTTTCGTTGAACATTTCGTTTAACCTGTGACTTACCAAAAATTAATACAAATAAATTAATAAATTTAAGGTACAGAATTTATATTTGGAAACACTTATTATTATATAAATATTTTGTCAAAACCACTTTAAATGATCTTTCAAATTAGATTTAAATTTGTATTTACATCACCAAAACAAAACATAAGTGTCAAAATAGATGCAACGGTTGAAATGTATTGAGCAATTTATTTTTGCATACTTTCCTGGGGTAGATGGGTCTAAAATCCAATCTTACACCATGGTAGGTTCCGGCATAGTTGAAATCGAATATGGCTGCGTGCTCAGAGACTCTGACGTTCAAATAATTGTTGTAGGAACAGCTAAACACAATATCAATAAATTATCTCAGCACGCAACTCATTTAATGCATAGGGCCAACAACCTACGGGAATTCAGTGCTGTGGTCAAAAATAAAGCGGACGAGGTTGATCAATTGAATTTACTAACTACACCAGAAACATCCGGATTGGATGATCAGCTTGAAGCATTGAAAAATGATGAAGAAATTACCTTCCATGATCAGAGTGGCCATCATATCCAACAATACACAATGATCCACATTTTAATTTGTAGTGTTGTAGTGATACAGGTCATCTGGCTTGCAAACAAGTTAAGAGGAAGATGCATTGCAAATCACCGGCCGCCGCCTCCTCTAGCGAGACCCAACGAAAACATAGTTTAACAGATGTGCGACACCAGTAAAGCCCGGGAATATGTAGAAACAATATCAACATGAGCAATAATACAATATTCAAAACGGTCAATGACACTTTAACGACACATGTGGAATATTGTACTCGTATATTGTACAGAATTCACCAATTCTACTTTTTTTTGTATATAACATTCTTAAATATATGAATAAGTAATTTATTGATGTAATAAACAAGTATTAAAAACACATTACAACAGTTAGTTAAGTTCTCGCCGTGCATATTTGGAGCTCACCCGTGGTAAACCAAATAATCACTTAAACATACAAAGTCTAGGCAGAGGCCGGATTTTACGACGGCAACTCACCTTAATTTGGCACTGCTACGGGAATCATATTATTATAGACAGTAGCTATTTTATGCATGTTGTTTATTTTAATAATTAATAGGACGTTCTTTGAAAAGTGTATATATATATATTATATATTGCACGATATATACCTAGATATATACACGTAAATGAAAATTTAATTGAAAATTTTTAAGAGATAAAAAATCGAAACCTGAATCTCCAATGTAGCGCAAAATTAAAAACTACTTTAAATTGCTTGTCGTCTGTGTTATTTAAATATCATTAATTAAAATAAACACGTTTTTAATTAATGACATCAAAAAGGCTAGAAGTGTATATAGCTAAAATCACATCTCCTTCAATTCATGTACCTTTATGTTATGTAATTTCTACATAACTATACTCAAACTCTCTTTGTACTTGCGGACTAATTATATCGTCTACCTCTACATAATGTAGGTAAAACAGCAAAAAGTAAACATTCATCTCCTACACATTTCACCATTTATCTTGAGGAAGATATCAGTTTTTTTGTTTGTTTTAATACATCTAAAGGTATTCTTTAAATTTTTTCATCTGAAAATCATCATTATCATCATCATCATCATCATCGCACATTATACCTTAGTTGTGTATTGTTCCAATATAGCCAGTATCTTGATGTTGGCTCAACACAAAAAATATCCATAATAAATTAGTAAAACATCATTATCATTATTATATAAACGACCACGATACGTGGATGTTTGTGTGAGTGCGTGTGAATTAGTTGTTTGGTTTTTGTTACACGATTAGGGATTCCTAGATACAGGTACCTGTCAAAAAAATCTAACAACAAATCTGTACTAAGAAGGCAACGATTTGTAATTTGCTTGTTGTTTCTCGATTGACTTGATTTTGGATTCATCAATTAAGGGAAATGACTTAATAGTTTTTAGGGGGAATATTTCATTAATTATTTAAGTTAACGTTATTTAGAATCGGAAATCATAATTATATATCACTCAAAAGCTTTTCTATCACCATACAATTTTAAATAAATTGCTTACTACTAATTCGAATAATTTTGGTATGGGCGATATAGATGATTAAACACTATGTGGAGTAGAACTCTGCATCGGATAGTATTATCCACGGGTATCCGCAATTATCCGCTATCCGCGGATTAAAAGCAATATATCCGTATTAATTTCTTGCGGATGAGTGTCGGATGCGGATTTAGAAATCTCATCCGCATTATGCGGATTATCCGTACGGTTACGGATAAACCTATTGTAAACACATTGTGTTTGTAACTTACAGAGAGGCCAATATAAAAAGTGCATTGAATTCTTTTGTGAGATTAAACCTAGAGATTAGACGACATATCGCAAGGAAAAATTAATAAAATTGTAATAGTTTGTAGAAAGCTAGTCCCAAAAGCTCGGTTACAAAATTTGTTACAAATTCGTTTGAAACATGATATATCAACCAGATGGAACTCAATTTTAGCGATGCCTCAATCAATCGCAACTTCGTGGGACACGATAAAATGCATGGAAACTTTGTACTAAGTTTGTCCTAAAAATAAAAAATAAAAAATTAGGACAAACTTAAGCAAAGTTCATGCACCGATAAGAAGTTTGTACTGAGCTTGTCCTAAACCAGCAAAACAATGTAAATTGTTTATATGTATTTGTGAAATGTAGACATTTAGGCGAATACACAAAATAATAGCTCGTTTAAATTAACTTTTAACTTTTATCATGTAATGCTGAAAACTTGAACTGAAATAAATAAAAAATACGCTTTAATTGAATAAAAATAAATCACATTAAATGTCAATTTAAGTCAGCTTTTCAAACGAAATATTATTATTCTCATATAACATAAATATTTTAAAATATATACACAATATTATTATTGTTATAATAAATGTGAAAATAAACAGGTAAATTCATCATCGAGCTCACTTAGTGAGACAGACGTTCACGTGAATTTATGTATCTTAAATCGCTTAGGGGTGCCGTTTAAGGGTAATACTAAATATAGGGTTACAGGTTATTCTCATCGGTTTCACTTGTAAGGGAGCAAGATAATAGTACTACGGACTTAATCTATAAGTTTCATAAATTCATCATCGAGCTCACTTAGTGAGACAGACGTTTAAGTGATTTTAAGTCTTAAATCGCTTAGGGGTGCCGTTTAAGGGTAATACTAAATAGGGTTACAGGTTATTCTCATCGGTTTCACTTGTAAGGGGCTTAAGATAACAGTAATATGGACACAATCTATAAGTTTCATAAATTCATCATCGAGCTCACTTAGTGAGACAGACGTTTAAGTGATTTTAAGTCTTAAATCGCTTAGGGGTGCCGTTTAAGGGTAATACGAAATATAGGGTTACAGGTTATTCTCATCGGTTTCACTTGTAAGGGAGCAAGATAATAGTACTACGGACTTAATCTATAAGTTTCATAAATTTATCATGGAGCTCACTTAGTGAGACAGACGTTTATGTGAATTTATGTCTCTTAAATCGCTTAGAGGTGCCGTTTAAGGGTAATACTACATAGGGTTACAGGTTATTCTCATCGGTTTCACTTGTAAGGGAGCAAGATAATAGTACTACGGACTTAATCTATAAGTTTCATAAATTTATCATGGAGCTCACTTAGTGAGACAGACGTTTATGTGAATTTATGTCTCTTAAATCGCTTAGAGGTGCCGTTTAAGGGTAATACTACATAGGGTTACAGGTTATTCTCAACGGTTTCGCTTATAAGGGAGCAAGATAATAGTACAACCGACTCAATTTATAAGTTTCATAAATTCATCATCGAGCTCACTTAGTGAGACAGACGTTTATTTGAATTTAAGTCTTAAATCGCTTAGGGGTGCCGTTTAAGGGTAATACTAAATAGGGACTGGTTATTCTCATCGGTTTCACTTGTAAGGGGCTTAAGATAACAGTACTACGGACACAATCTATAAGTTTCATAAATTTATCATGGAGCTCACTTAGTGAGACAGACGTTTATGTGAATTTAAGTCTTAAATCGCTTAGGGGTGCCGTTTAAGGGTAATACTAAATATAGGGTTACAGGTTATTCTCATCGGTTTAACTTGTAAGGGAGCAAGATAATAGTACTACGGACTTAATCTATAAGTTTCATAAATTTATCATGGAGCTCACTTAGTGAGACAGACGTTTATGTGAATTTATGTCTCTTAAATCGCTTAGAGGTGCCGTTTAAGGGTAATACTACATAGGGTTACAGGTTATTCTCAACGGTTTCGCTTGTAAGGGGCTTAAGATAACAGT
Source organism: Nephrotoma guestfalica (assembly GCA_963691935.1). NCBI lineage: Eukaryota > Metazoa > Arthropoda > Insecta > Diptera > Tipulidae > Nephrotoma > Nephrotoma guestfalica. The sequence goes on from OY829913.1 coordinate 83,815,485, forward strand.
ACTACGGACACAATCTATAAGTTTCATAAATTTATCATCGAGCTCACTTAGTGAGACAGACGTTTATGTGAATTTAAGTCTTAAATCGCTTAGGGGTGCCGTTTAAGGGTAATACTAAATATAGGGTTACAGATTATTCTCATCGGTTTCACTTGTAAGAGAGCAAGATAATAGTACTACGGACTTAATCTATAAGTTTCATAAATTTATCATGGAGCTCACTTAGTGAGACAGACGTTCAAGTGAATTTATGTCTCTTAAATAGCTTAGAGGTGCCGTTTAAGGGTAATACTAAATAGGTTTACAGGTTATTCTCAACGGTTTCGCTTATAAGGGAGCAAGATAATAGTACAACCGACTCAATTTATAAGTTTCATAAATTCATCATCGAGCTCACTTAGTGAGACAGACGTTTATTTGAATTTAAGTCTTAAATCGCTTAGGGGTGCCGTTTAAGGGTAATACTAAATAGGGACAGGTTATTCTCATCGGTTTCACTTGTAAGGGGCTTAAGATAACAGTACTACGGACACAATCTATAAGTTTCATAAATTTATCATGGAGCTCACTTAGTGAGACAGACGTTTATGTGAATTTAAGTCTTAAATCGCTTAGGGGTGCCGTTTAAGGGTAATACTAAATATAGGGTTACAGGTTATTCTCATCGGTTTAACTTGTAAGGGAGCAAGATAATAGTACTACGGACTTAATCTATAAGTTTCATAAATTTATCATGGAGCTCACTTAGTGAGACAGACGTTTATGTGAATTTATGTCTCTTAAATCGCTTAGAGGTGCCGTTTAAGGGTAATACTAAATAGGGACAGGTTATTCTCATCGGTTTCACTTGTAAGGGGCTTAAGATAACAGTACTACGGACACAATCTATAAGTTTCATAAATTTATCATCGAGCTCACTTAGTGAGACAGACGTTTATGTGAATTTAAGTCTTAAATCGCTTAGGGGTGCCGTTTAAGGGTAATACTAAATATAGGGTTACAGATTATTCTCATCGGTTTCACTTGTAAGAGAGCAAGATAATAGTACTACGGACTTAATCTATAAGTTTCATAAATTTATCATGGAGCTCACTTAGTGAGACAGACGTTTATGTGAATTTATGTCTCTTAAATCGCTTAGGGGTGCCGTTTAAGAGTAATACTACATAGGGTTACAGGTTATTCTCAACGGTTTCGCTTATAAGGGAGCAAGATAATAGTACAACCGACTCAATCTATAAGTTTCATAAATTTATCATGGAGCTCACTTAGTGAGACAGACGTTCAAGTGAATTTATGTCTCTTAAATAGCTTAGAGGTGCCGTTTAAGGGTAATACTAAATAGGTTTACAGGTTATTCTCAACGGTTTCGCTTATAAGGGAGCAAGATAATAGTACAACCGACTCAATTTATAAGTTTCATAAATTCATCATCGAGCTCACTTAGTGAGACAGACGTTTAAGTGATTTTAAGTCTTAAATCGCTTAGGGGTGCCGTTTAAGGGTAATACTAAATATAGGGTTACAGGTTATTCTCATCGGTTTCACTTGTAAGGGAGCAAGATAATAGTACTACCGACTCAATCTATAAGTTTCATAAATTCATCATCGAGCTCACTTAGTGAGACAGACGTTTATTTGAATTTAAGTCTTAAATCGCTTACAGGTTACAGGTTATTCTCATCGGTTTTACTTGTGAGGGAGCAAGATAATAGTACTACCGACTCAATCTATAAGTTTCATAAATTCATCATCGAGCTCACTTAGTGAGACAGACGTTTAAGTGATTTTAAGTCTTAAATCGCTTAGGGGTGCCGTTTAAGGGTAATACTAAATATAGGGTTACAGGTTATTCTCATCGGTTTCACTTGTAAGGGAGCAAGATGATAGTACTACCTACTCAATCTATAAGTTTCATAAATTCATCATCGAGCTCACTTAGTGAGACAGACGTTTATTTGAATTTAAGTCTTAAATCGCTTAGGGGTGCCGTTTAAGGGTAATACTAAATATAGGGTTACAGGTTATTCTCATCGGTTTCACTTGTAAGGGAGCAAGATAATAGTACTACGGACTTAATCTATAAGTTTCATAAATTTATCATGGAGATCACTTAGTGAGACAGACGTTTAAGTGATTTTAAGTCTTAAATCGCTTAAAAGTGCCGTTTAAGGGTAATACTAAATAGGGTTACAGGTTATTCTCATCGGTTTCACTTGTAAGGAAGCAAGATAATAGTACTACCGACTCAATCTATAAGTTTCATAAATTCATTATCGAGCTCACTTAGTGAGACAGACGTTTAAGTGATTTTAAGTCTTAAATCGCTTAAGGGTGCCGTTTAAGGTAATACTAAATAGGACTACAGGTTATTCTCATCGGTTTCGCTTGTAAGGGAGCAAGATAATAGTACTACGGACTCAATCTATAAGTTTCATAAATTCATCATCGAGCTCACTTAGTGAGACAGACGTTTATTTGAATTTAAGTCTTAAATCGTTTAGGGGTGCCATTTAAGGATAATACTAAATAGGGTTACAGGTTATTCTCATCGGTTTCACTTGAAAGGGAGCAAGATAATAGTACTACCGACCCAATCTATAAGTTTCATAAATTCATCATCGAGCTCACTTAGTGAGACAGACGTTTATGTGAATTTATGTATCTTAAATCGCTTAGGGATGCCGTTTAAGGGTTATACTAAATAGGGTTACAGGTTATTCTCATCGGTTTCACTTGTAAGAGAGCAAGATAATAGTACTACAGACTCAACCTATAAGTTTCATAAATTTATCATGGAGATCACTTAGTGAGACAGACGTTTAAGTGATTTTAAGTCTTAAGTCGCTTAAAAGTGCCGTTTAAGGGTAATACTAAATAGGGTTACAGGTTATTCTCATCGGTTTCACTTGTAAGGGAGCAAGATAATAGTACTACCGACTCAATCTATAAGTTTCATAAATTCATTATCGAGCTCACTTAGTGAGACAGACGTTTAAGTGATTTTAAGTCTTAAATCGCTTAAGGGTGCCGTTTAAGGTAATACTAAATAGGACTACAGGTTATTCTCATCGGTTTCGCTTGTAAGGGAGCAAGATAATAGTACTACGGACTCAATCTATAAGTTTCATAAATTCATCATCGAGCTCACTTAGTGAGACAGACGTTTATTTGAATTTAAGTCTTAAATCGTTTAGGGGTGCCATTTAAGGATAATACTAAATAGGGTTACAGGTTATTCTCATCGGTTTCACTTGTAAGAGAGCAAGATAATTGTACTACAGACTCAATCTATAAGTTTCATAAATTTATCATGGAGATCACTTAGTGAGACAGACGTTTAAGTGATTTTAAGTCTTAAATCGCTTAAAAGTGCCGTTTAAGGGTAATACTAAATAGGGTTACAGGTTATTCTCATCGGTTTCGCTTGAAAGGGAGCAAGATAATAGTACTACGGACTCAATCTATAAGTTTCATAAATTCATCATCCAGCTCACTTAGTGAGACAGACGTTTATTTGAATTTAAGTCTTAAATCGCTTAGGGGTGCTGTTTAAGGGTAATACTAAATAGGGTTACAGGTTATTCTTATCGGTTTTGCTTATAAGGGAGCAAGATAATAGTACTACCGAGCTCACTTAGTGAGACAGACGTTTATGTGAATTTAAGTCTTAAATCGCTTAGGGGTGCCGTTTAAGGATAATACTAAATAGGGTTACAGGTTATTCTCATCGGTTTGACTTATTATCAAGATTTGAAAAGCATTATAGATGAAGTTGTTTTAAGAGAGTTTACAGTAGATACCTATGAAGTTGGTGGTACAAATAATTTCTATAATCCGGCTTTTCTGGAATTAATATTAAAAAAATATATGACATACACCTTTGTGGAGTGGAATTATAAATAACGGTACCACATACAGTAATAGTCATATTGAAAACTATTTTGCTATAGTTAAGCGAAGATTTAAAACATCAAGTAACATCGGAAAACTGCCAACAAAAATAGGGAGATTTATTAGAAATATTTGCAGTCGAAATTTGCTGGTACATAAACAAATTTTGGCGGGTGTACCTAAAAAAAACAATAAAAGAAACATATTTTACCAACCCAACTCAAAACAACAATGAACTATCTGTTAACGATACCCAATTGTGTCAATCAATATGGAAGCGGAAAAATACAGATGTAGTAACTCCTAAAAGTTATAAGAGTTCGTTCAGCTTAAAAGCATTAAAAGATTTTAGTAACCAATCAGATAGAGAGCGTTCTGTTACGGCGTTAAAGGTTTTGAGTAACTGCTCAAAAAGGCTTGACGATTTATGCACTCCAAAGCGTCTGCACAAAAGAATTTATTTTCAATCAAAACCATCACAATGCGTAAAACTCTCCCAGTACTGCAAAATGGAACTCACACATGCGATTATTACTCAAACACTTGTGCATTTGACTCCATATTTCAAAGTTTGGCTGGAGCAATTTGTACATTAGGAATAAATAAGAATATAATTGTAGAAGGAAGAGTAAAGCAAATCATCGAATGCATTCTTAACAATAACCTAAAATCTGCAATTATGGTTCGCAAAGAAATTCTGATTGAGATATTTGGTGTCCAATCAAATTGCGATTCTAACATTCAGGATGTTGCAGGTTTTATTTTAAAATCAGTTCCTCGTTTAACTGCTAAGCTAGTTTGTGAAAATTGTGACACACAAAGTGAAGAAGAAAGAAACATGCTGCTTGTAAATTTTTTTCAGTTATTGAATTTAGGATACCAAAAATTAAGCCACTGCATAGATGAGGTTCCACCACATGATTGTCCAACTTGTACAAATAAATTGTTGGTCACCAATAAGCAGTACAATAAAATATTATCAGTTTGCACCGAATATCCAATTGAACACTTTCAGAAATGGAAACTGGATGATATTGAATCAACATTAACCTTCAATAATGTTAATTATCAACTGACAGTTATCATCAGTTACGAACCGTTTGATACTCAGGGACATTTTGTAGTTTACTGCAAATATAATGGAAAGTGGGGGCGATATGACGGTTTGAAAGGATATGTAGCTATCGCAAGACATACAAAAACAATTAATGTTAATCCGCACATGGTTTTTTATACTAAAGGGTGGTTAAATTTTAAGGGCCGATGTTGAATGTGAACCACACCTAAACGTCAAGTTTTTTTCTGCATTTAATTTGACATTTCTCATTTTCAGACTAACTCAATTTGAACCATGGAGATACACAAACGAGCAACGCGTTAAAGTTATTCAGGCATATTATGAAAATGGGCGTTCAAATCAAAATGCATATCGTGCACTTCGTGATTTTTTCGGTCAATTTAATCGTCCAAATGTGCGTACAATCGAAAAAATCGTGCAAAAATTTGAGCAAATCGGGTCTGTAGGAGATTTTAAAACACCAGTGCATGCTCGTACAGCTCGTACAGCAAAAAATATTGCTGCTGTTCGCGATAGCGTGGCTGAAGAGCCGTCCACCTCAACTCGTTGTCGTGCCCAACAATTGCACCTCTCACGCTCGTCGTTGATGAACATTATGCATAAAGACTTGCATTTACACGCTTATAAGGTGCAATTGACTCAAGAACTAAAGCCTCTTTACCATTCCAAACGTCGTCAATGGTCAGAATGGTGGCAAGAAATGGCAACAGTGGATGATCAATTTTCGAAGAAAATCATCTTCAGTGATGAGGCACATTTTCACCTCAGTGGATTCGTCAATAAGCAGAATTGCCGCATTTGGACGAATCATAATCCAAGAGTGATTGTCGAAAAACCAATGCACCCACAAAGAGTGACTGTTTGGTGCGGTTTATGGGCTGGCGGCATCATCGGGCTGTATTTTTTCCAAAATGAGGCCGATCAGGCAGTTACTGTGAATGGTGTTCGCTATCGTGAGATGATAACAAACTTTTTATGGCTCGAATTGGAAGATATGGATGTGGACGATATGTGGTTTCAACAGGACGGTGCCACTTCCCACACAGCTAACGAAACAATGGCTCTTTTGTGCGACAAATTCAATGGCCGTGTTATCTCACTTGATGGCGATGTGAATTGGCCGCCAAGATCAGGTGATTTGACACCGTTGGACTTCTTTCTTTAGGGTTATTTGAAAGAAAAGGTATACGTCGATAAGCCAGCAACAATTCAAGAGCTAAAGGATGAAATAATTCGGCACATTAACGGCATAGAACCTCAATTATGCCTAAGCGTCATCAAAAATTTGGACCATCGGATGGAGGTGTGCCGCCGAGGTCGCAGCGGTCATTTGGCCATTGAATCGTACCATATTATCATAATAAAAAGAATTGACAATAATTTCCTAAATAATTTGTGTTTTATTCAAAATCAACATCGGCCCTTGAAATTTAACCACCCTTTAGTACAAATTTCTAATTTATTTCAAATAACCCAGATTGATACGTAATTGAACTTATGTTTTTCGTAAGAACTTTATTAAAAAAACAATTTCATTTGTTTTTTTTTTACATCTTTTTGTTATAATTATTTTAAATTTTTACTAATTTTATTTTATATGTTTTGCCTTATACGAAAAATTTGCCTTATACACAAATATTTCATATTGTAAAACGTTGACACCTGATTACGATGGACATCAAAATGTGTTTACATCTATTTGTGTATAATGTATACGATTCAATATCAAGTTCATCTCTTGAGGTTTTAATCAAGTTTTACCCCAAATCCCCAAAGGATTTTCCTGAAGCTTTATACGAAGCTTAAACTGACCAATATCTATCTACAAATATTCGCTTATTGATGCCTTCGAATTTTAAAGTAGTTTAGGAAAGCAAAATTATGTTTTATTTAAGTTCTTCGGTGACGTTTTAGTTTAAAAAATAATTTTAGAATAAAATTGATTAAGTTAATTTTTTATTATTATTTTTATTGTTTGGTTGCTTAAGATTTGGTAGCAATGATTTTCTTTATTAAAGCTCTCGCTTGTTAATAATTATAACTATAGTAATTTTTTAATTGTTATTTTCAATTATTTTGTTGAATGGTATTATAAGCAATAATTGAAAGATTCACTAATACTATCAAACGATTTTAAATTTAGGAAAGTTTTAGGAAATTCTTCATTACCGTATATAGGCTTGTGAATTTTTTCCTAAACTATTCCTAATTTTTGTTTTTTATTTTCTAGGAATGGTTTAGGAAAAAGTCCACGCGCATTAACATTACTTAAAATTTTAGATTCCGGAATCGACTCTTAGCTTTTATTTAATGGATTATTAATTTTTGTAGTCTACTAAAATGTGCTGGCACGAATTTTTAATAAACAAATTGTTTGAACCAGTTTCGAGACATTTATTTTAGTTTTCGGGATAGAGTATGATTTGAAGGTAAATTATTTTTATTTTTCGGGCTAAAAGGCTTTTTGATGATTTTAGTGAGGCATTTTCACCTTTTTATAAAAAGTATTTTTTCGGGCTGGTTTTCTGGCTATCTTCACAGACGTAGAATACATGACGAACTTAATTTCGAAATGGAGCATTACGCTTCGGTTTTTTTTCATTCGCTCCTTAAACATTTAAATATGCGGTCGATGAAGTAGCTAACATGCACAAATGATGTTGAAGAAGTACCTTCAAGTGCGGATTCGTTTTCTCAAAAAGACAAACGACCCAGAATTGCATCAACATTATTTGAATTTGTTGTTCCGGAAAAACAAAATCTGGCTCCTCCTAATGAATTAGATGCCTATAAACAGGCAAAAACTTACAGTAGAGCTAAATTTAATCTTTTGAACTGGTGGCAGGATTATAAAACAGAATTCTCAATGCAGTACACCACCTGAACGCCTTTTTCTACATCAGGCAATATTACAAACGTGATAGAGGTTTTAATTTCGAAGTTAAATTGTTTAATTAATGCCCAAACAGCGAGCACGTAAGAGCCTAAGTTGTACGCTGTTTGGACTATTTCGGTTAATGTAACAACCATCAAAATTGTATATTTTGTGATTTATTTATCTGGCATCCTATTTATGGATTTGGCCGCCTCAAATGAGGTTGCAATATCAGGTTGATTTCTGAATAATGATTGATACGTCCATTAAATACTAGGTAGCACCCAAGGCTGCTGGAAGAACCAGACTGCTGCTTCCATTTTAACAATTATCCCAAATAGTTTTACCAATTGTTTATTAAGTAGTTATGTGCTGTTTCCATGCGGTCATCACTATGGCAAAGTATGATTGCTTGATGTGAGTCCACCCAAAATTTTATAGACTTCTCATCAAAATTAAACAATAAATGGTTCAAACAGAATTCAACTTAAACTCTTGTGTTTGCAGACGCGAATTTTAAAATTTTTCGCGAGTGTGGATGCGGATAAATTTATATTTTTTATATTTGTTCGTGCGGTTTATTTGCGTATACACGCTTTTTCAAGTATTCCCACAAAAAGAAATCTGGTGGTGTTAAGTCGGGGACGTAGCTCCGTCTTGTTGAAACCACATTTCTTGAGTATTATCAAGTTCAGGAAACAAGAAATTTTCTAACATAGCCCTGTAACGCTCACCATTTACAGTCAATGGAAGAAGTACAGGCCGTAGATCTTATCTGCTGATATTCCGCACCAAACTATTACTCTAAGTGAATGCAACGGACGCTGTTGAATCACTCTTGGGTTTTCAGTGCACCAGATTCTAAAATTTTGCTTATTAACATGACCACTTAAATTTAAATGTCGGTCATCAGGAGCATCCGTTAATAATTCGGTCAATTTTGCACAAAATCTTAAGCGGGTTGCAGAGTCTTGTGGCAAAATTACATGTACCATTTGTATTTTGTACGGAAACAGCAATAAATTTTTTTTCATTATTCTACGCAGTGATATTCTGGGCATTTGAAGCTGAGTGACACGTTTACGAGTCGATGTTTGATGGATCTTATTCACGCTTATCTTGGCTTCGTGCTTCAAGCGGTTCTCCACTCCGAGATAAGTCACTAATAGATCCCGATGACTGAAAACGAGCGACGATGCGTTTCTGGTGTTAAAAAAATTTCAAAATTTCCTTTGGGTTTGAATATTGAATTTTGACTAGCAAAATAAAACTCAACAATTGTTGCTCGTTCCTCAATCGTATACATGGCTACTGAATCTCCCAAACGTTGTTCCTCTTACTGAAAAATAAAAGAGAAAAAATGCAAAATAAAAAAATTATATCAAAAATACAATGCTCAGTGACTTACCAACCCTGTATATTATTTGAATTTAATTTTTTTTTTATTTTGGTCCGCTATTATCATCTCCATCACTCTGCATAATAAGTTCGAGGAATTTGTGATATTTGTGGTAGGTTTTGAAAAGGAGCGGTTCGTTAGTAAAAATTAAATTCAAAATTCTGTCACGACCGTTTTGTATCATGCAGATTTGGCTTAAGCTTGTTTTTAAAATTACATCTATTTCTTCAATACAAGCCCAGGTAATATTTGGTTTTACTTTCCATAATTGTGTCATTTGATGATATCGACGAGTCAGGTGGCAGATATGCATCACTTCGCAATTGTTTCCATTTTAACAAGATATCAGCTGGTAAATCATCATCCTAAACCAATTTGCACAACCAAAGCTTCTGAAATAATATTTTAACAACAACTATGGATGATGCAAGCCAACCCAGATGATCGAGTATATTTCACGATTCTGAAAGTAGTGATCTTTTGGTATACTTCATATTATCGTTCAGCGTTACATTAAATTGAAAAATTACTACTTTTGAAACACAGGTCAGACCGAGGACTTTTCTTACTTGGCGTTGTCGTTAATCTTGATAGGATTTCCAGACTCATTTTGATTGCTACCACATAATACAGGGACAATCGATTAATATCTAAGCGTTTAACGTTTCTTTCAGAACAAAAGCTTCATTTATGTCTACCTGTAAAAGGTGCTGCTGGTATTCTATATTTCAGTTTGACCCTCGCTAAACTATCCGCTGGAAGACGGTTTCTCTAGTTAGAATCATTACTTGGCGGTACATCTTCTCTAAATCGGCACATAACGCAATTGTATGAGTATGAAAGCGCAAAAGAATTGACCAGAGAGACCGCTGAATGGTAGGACCGACCAATAGTGTAACATTAACTGATCCATCGAATACCATTAGTAACTTTGCAGTATATTGATTAATGATTTTAGGACTACATGATGTGGCAGGTAGCAATAGTTCGTGGTTTTGAGTAAATGTTCATCATCAATTTTTTCCATGTGATTTAGTGGACATTACGCACTCATGAATTCCAAGTAGAGTGATTTGTATGCGGAATCCCTTTGCATTCACCTTTCTACGAATTTCAATCGTTGAATTTACAGAAATGCTGATTGTCCAAGCGTAGTGGATGGTCTTTGGAATGGCAATGGCACTTGATATTTACCATCTTCCCTCTAGTAACTCTTCGTTTGTAGTGTTCTTGAGCTTCTTCTTATTTGGTTAATAGATTTGAGTCATCTCTTAGGTCTTTCATTTCGAAAAACTTGTTTTGACATTCAGGATTGAATATTTTTCAAATACTCCTAATTGTTCGCATGAATCTAGTCGGTGGTAACGTATAGTTATTTTTTTCATTATTTCATTCATTAAGACATCAGTTTGAAAACTTGTATTTGAATTTTATCGTAATTTTAGAACTAAAGATGTTAGACCCCGAATAAACTGGTTATTGGTAGCTATTCCAAATACTTGAATTTCGCGTTAGTCCGCCTTTGTCCTATTTCTGAACACAGGCTTCTGAAATGAATGAAGCCCGTGACCCCGAATCTAATTAAGTTCTGCAACACAGAAACTCTCCCGCACAATATCTTGAACGGTTGGCTATTGCAGTTGGCAGAATGTCAGAACAACATTTCGAATTAGACGCCACTTGTAGTTGAACAGTCTCTTAGTCTTCTTGGTTAATAGTGTTTTCGGTATCACTAGTTGAATGAAAATTACTTATATTTACTGAGTTAGTATGATTTGTGCCTACGGCACAAATTGTGTAGTTGCAAAGGATGTGTATCTGTGTATTCACTTGAATTTATATGGAACAATGTGTGATATCGCCTTCCACACTATATGCATCCGAATCTCGATAAACATGATGTTACCCGATGGTTACGCGACAAACAGTTATAACAAATATTGTTGGTTTGGACAAAATGTCATTTAATTGAAATTTCAAGACCCTTGAATTGCCCACACGCACACAGGTAATGATTTTTAGAACAATAGGCACACGAAACGGTATCGGATGAAGCCAAATTTGATTGAGTTACACGTTGAGTAAATACGAAAATCTTTACCGGATGCCACCTTTGAACATGCTTGCTTTCCTACCTAATGCTTCTAAACCTCTAAGAACCTCGACTGCAGTATTGTATTTGATTGCCTTAATGACGATCTCTAGTACTGGTTGAATGTCAATATTTTGTTCCATGTCCCTTCTTCTCGTAAAAGGCTCCGTAAATGTTGGCATTTTTGTACGTTAGGCAAGGACTCTTTGTTGTGTACTGTTGATATGAAAATACACTTAAATCCACTGAAAATCATGCATTATATAATCTTGGTAACCGGACTCCTACGAATAATGTGGTTGGAAGACCCTAAAAAAACGATAATGCAGTTAGTGTCTTTGCTATCTCAGCCGAAAATATAATATGTTATGTCAAATATTAATATTCATTAGCCGATATTTTTCAGCCGACATTCTTCAGCCGAATCAGTACGACCTTTCATTTGAACCTATTTCCAACCATGACACTTTAAACGGGTAATATTTAGACATTTTCAAGTTTGGTGTGTGCGATATATTCAATCGAGTTTTCACAAACTCCCCACATGAAAATTGATCTGAATTTTTTTCCAGGTGCGAGCATGCTCAATTTTTAGAAATTTTCAAATTTTACACTTTATGTTTATTTGCCATTTCCCAAGAGTAAATTGAATTTTACCGAACTACTAAAGGGTGATTTTTTTGTGGTTAGGATTTTCATGCATTAGTATTTGACAGATCACGCGGGATTTCAGACAAGGTGTCAAAGAGAAAGATGCTCAGTATGCTTTGACATTTCATAATGAATAGACTTACTAACGAGCAACGCTTGCAAATAATTGAATTATATTACAAAAATCAGTGTTCGGTTCGAAAAGTGTTTCGCGATTTACGTCCGATTTATGGTCTACATAATCGACCAAGTGAGCAAACAATTAATGCGATTGTGACCAAGTTTCGCACTCAGTTTACTTTATTGGACATTAAACCAACCACACGAATGCGTACAGTGCGTACAGAAGAGAATATTGCGTCTGTTTCTGAGAGTGTTGCTGAAGACCGTGAAATGTCGATTCGTCGCCGTTCGCAGCAATTGGGTTTGTGTTATTCGACGACATGGAAGATTTTACGCAAAGATCTTGGTGTAAAACCGTATAAAATACAGATCCTGCAAGAACTGAAGCCGAACGATCTGCCACAACGTCGAATTTTCAGTGAATGGGCCCTAGAAAAGTTGGCAGAAAATCCGCTTTTTTATCGACAAATTTTGTTCAGCGATGAGGCTCATTTCTGGTTGAATGGCTACGTAAATAAGCAAAATTGCCGCATTTGGAGTGAAGAGCAACCAGAAGCCGTTCAAGAACTGCCCATGCATCCCGAAAAATGCACTGTTTGGTGTGGTTTGTACGCTGGTGGAATCATTGGACCGTATTTTTTCAAAGATGCTGTTGGACGCAACGTTACGGTGAATGGCGATCGCTATCGTTCGATGCTAACAAACTTTTTGTTGCCAAAAATGGAAGAACTGAACTTAGTTGACATGTGGTTTCAACAAGATGGCGCTACATGCCACACAGCTCGCGATTCTATGGCCATTTTGAGGGAAAACTTCGGAGAACAATTCATCTCAAGAAATGGCCCGGTAAGTTGGGCACCAAGATCATGCGATTTGACGCCTTTAGACTATTTTTTGTGGGGCTACGTCAAGTCTAAAGTCTACAGAATTAAGCCAGCAACTATTCCAGTTTTGGAAGACAACATTTCCGAAGAAATTCGGGCTATTCCGGCCGAAATGCTCGAAAAAGTTGCCCAAAATTGGACTTTCCGAATGGACCACCTAAGACGCAGCCGCGGTCAACATTTAAATGAAATTATCTTCAAAAAGTAAATGTCATGGACCAATCTAACGTTTCAAATAAAGAACCGATGAGATTTTGCAAATTTTATGCGTTTTTTTTAAAAAAAAAGTTCTCAAGCTCTTAAAAAATCACCCGTTAAAAATGCTATTAAAAATAGTGTTTAGTGTTTTATTTTTAACGGTTTCAGCTGATTTTTGTTCAGCTGATTTCAAACAAATATTTTTGGTATAAAAAACACTTTCGGCTGAAAAAATCGGCTGAGGAATTTCGGCTGAATAATATCGGCCGAAAAATAACGGCTGATGAATATTAATATTTAACATAACATATTATATTTTCGGCTGAGATAGTCTAAGGCACAATCCACGCAAATACTCATCTAGCATTTGCTTGCGTTTACCATAAGACACGTACGACTTTTGACTGTGAATTACAAGTGTTTGTAAATATATCGCTTCAATATTTATGTCCTCCAGAATAATTTAAACGCGTGTGCACATTTAAAAAAATTAAGCACAGTCAATACTCATTTGTAACGTCGTGTCGTTAAATTTAATTTTCTCCCTTACAACGTACACGTAACTTTTGTAATCGATGAACTTAAAGATGATGTCGAAACGAGTCTTGTCGAGACAAATTAAAAAAAAAATATCATGACTCAACTATTTCTGTAAATATGTTCACATCCAGACATTGTGTATAGACTGTGAAGAAGAACACGAGCAATTTAATTATTGCAATAATTGTGTGTAGTAACTAATGAAATTACCCACCCATGAACACTCGTATAGAAGACAAAAGTAATGCGAATAAAATTAGTTTATTTCGGCGAATCCTAGACTCGAGGTGAAGAGTAGATTAATTACCTAACATATATACCAAAATATTTACCTATTTTTTCATATAGGCATAAATCATCTTTTTGAAACACTATCATGTCATAGGTAATTTTGACTAGTGTACATAGAGCATCCTTTAAAATGCTCTATAAAAACCAACAACAAAAAGAACTTGACGACAAAGTATTCTGATTTATTTTATCGATAGAATGAAAACATAATTTTTTAATTAAAACAAGTCGTAAAGAATAAATTACCCCATCCCTATTGTTCTGCTTGCAAAACAATGTTAAATTTACAACAACAAAGAATTCGTGGAAAGTCGGAAAGTGGAAAATCAGAATAAAATTAAAGGTTAGATAGATGGAAAATAGAGTGAAAATTGGTAAATAGTAGCAGGTTATAAAACCGATTGTTACACCGTTATGCAGGTACTTTCTGATCTAGCTTACTTTCATTTACTTAGTATTAGCTGGCGCCAGAGGAAAGAAACTGGAGGGTTGCAATATTATTTGATTACTTGCCATATTAGGCAAAAGGCAACTAAATAATTTTAAGATTCTCTTTGTTCTTTTTTCCCCTTTATTAATTACAACTGAGACTGTGTTCATCTAGCAATTTATCTTTCACATTTGCAAATTTTACATTTCTTAAATAATTCTGATTTGTTGGGGTAAAACCCAATGATTAATCCCAAAATTAAGTAAACCTATTTAAAGTACTAATTTTAATTTGGTATGTTTACTAGGTCAAATGGCCTCGTTCTTTGAAGTCTTCTTTCAACGACAGGGTTATCTATCATATGGCGAATATAGGGGTTTCCATGTTCATGGTGCATTATTTCGTGTTTGGCGGCATGCTTTTTTATTTCATCTTTGATGTATTCCATCTGTAAGTCCCTGTGAAGGTCTTCATTTCTTGTGTACCACGGAACATTTATGATGCTACGGAGAACCTTGTTTTTAAACGTCTGTATCATTTCTACGTTTGTTTGCTTAGTACATCCGCCCAGATTTGAATACCATTGATCCATATCGGCTTCAGTATTTGCCGATATAGCAGCAGATTGTTGTGTATTGTAAGCTCAGAGCCAATACATTTTTCTGAACTTAATATTAAGTTAGATGGGAAGCCTTATGATATATGTAAAGTTAATATGCGTCGATATCGTCACAGTAAGCTTAATTCTCCAGCGCTTACTCCAGTTACAAACCGGATTGGTAATCTTCTGGAGTTTGCTCGTTGCATCAGCGACATTATTTCTAATCGCCATCATTGCTGTGTCATCTGCAAAGGTGGCTATGGTTCCTTCATGAGGTGTTGGAATATATCTTGTATCTAATAAATACAGGATTGGTCCTAAGACACTCCCCTGCGGGACATCGGCAGAGATTTTCTTTAGTTCGGAGTAATCATCCTCAAATTTACACGAAAATGTCTATTGGATAAATAATATCTTAGTATGCCATATAATTGCCTCGGCAGATCTCTATGCAGCTTGGATTCCACTCCACCTGAAGCATACTTTTTTACGTTCTAACGTTCTTTCAATAACGTTGGTGAGTCTATGCACCTGTTCAATTGTGGAGTGCTTTTCCCTGAATCCAAATTGATATGGAGAAATTAGTTGTCGGTCCTCAATTATTGGTTTAAGTCTTTTTAGTAATTATTTTTCAAAGAATTTTGACGTAATTGGCAGCAATGAAATTGACCTGTATGATTTTTATCGTTATGTGGTTTATCAGGTTTTGCTATCATGATTATTTCTGCTACTTTCCATTGCCACGGAACATATTTTAACCGAACGCTTGCATTGGTTATGTGTAATAGCTTACGAAATCCTTTACCTGGTAGAGCCTTGATTATTTGGCAAGTAATCAAGTCATATCATGGGGCTTTTTTAACATTCATGTTGCTTTTTACTTCTTCTTTTAATTCTTTCAGAGTTACTTGGCGTATATCAAAATCATATAGCTTTTGGATTGTCATTATATTTTCATTGGCCGTTTGCCTTGGCAGTAGTTGGAAGGTATCCTCGAGATACTCCGCAAACAGATCAGCCTTCTATTTAGGACCTCTTGTCCAGGTTCCATTCTCCTTTTTAAGCGGAAGCACTTGCTTAACTTCTTTAAGAAGAGATTTGAGACTGTTACCTAAATTGTTAAGAATTGTTTGTTCTCCGGTGTTCTAGTTATTTGCCAGGTTTTACGTGCCTGTTGTTTTGCCTACCAACTCTCTAGCTTCCATTGTGTAGAATAGGTTAAGCTAGGTTAAGCTTCTTCTTATTTTGTACAATGGGGGTACTAGCTAGAGCAGCATAGTTAATTGTTTCATTGAGTTGTTCTAGAAGATTGATTTTTTCTCCATTACTTCACGAAAGAGATCCCAGTTTGTTGTTGAATTTGTTAATCTGTGTGCACTCTCTCTTTGAATTACCATTTCACTGACTGTCATGATAACCGGGGAATGATCCGATACTAGAGAATATCTTTGGTCAATGTGAATGTAGTTCTGGGAAATACCTCTTGCTACATAAAAGTCTATTAGGTCAGGTATCTTCGTTCCGTCACTGGGCCAGTATGTTGGAAATCACCAGAGTAAAATTCACATTTTGTCGTAAGTCTAGATCCCCAAAAGGTGTTTTTCGCATTAAAGTCAACTCCAATATTTTAGATAGTTTACGGTAGTCCTAACTTTTCAAGTTATGCCGGGGAGGACAATATACTGCAGAGACAGTAAGCTGTCTGTGTTTAATTTGGATCCGTACAGTATAGCGACTTGCATTGTTTCTTCTGGCTATGAAGAAAATACAGAATTTAAACATTTTCTGCGGTTAGTCGAATTTCATAATCGTGAAGTGTTTCGCATTAAAATAATAGAAACGTTTAAAATCGTCACTTCTGCTAAAATTGAATAAAAATGAATAGTTTTCGTAAAATATTTGCAAATAAATGTGAAAAAGGAAGACGCTTTTATGAGGTGCTATTTCCGGTGGGTTGATTGACGCTAAATTTCACTGGGATCTTCCAATTTATAAGAAAAAATACTTAAATAAGAAGTTTCATTCCAATCGGTCAACTCCTCGTGGTTGTGTAGGGGAAAATAAAACCGACAGATAAACAGACACCTATAGTCCAACCGAGACGATCCATCCCGCAAATAATTTTCGTACTTTATCGGTGTATTGTGAATATTGAAACTTTGAAATTATTTTGCTTTATCTTTTTTCCAGTTTAGCTGTCCGCTGCCTTTACTCGACCATAGCCAGGCTTTTTGTTTGCAATTAATAGTTCTCCCAACGCATCGTCACCAAACTTATTTTACTTTCATATATTTAACTTGATGTTCATTTAAAACATAACTAAATGTAAAAAACCACCCCCATATGTTAAGAGTAGCGGTAAAAGATGAAAACTTGGTTTGAACATTCTCATATATTGGCTGATTTGGCCAATCGTAACATAAGGTGCCGATTTAGGTTTTTTTAAGCTTTTAGTGTTATTATTTCATGATGCTATCATATAAATTTAACTGAATAGGGGGGCATATACGAACCTTTGGTGACTATAGACGGATCCACACTTTGATCAGATTGAAAACTTGTTCGGAATCAAGTGGATCTGAAAAGAAAGATAATTTAATCACTACAGTATTCATCACAATTACATATCTGAATTTCGAAACCTCAACTCCATTCTAATTCTTCCACAACGCAGCTACACTGAGGAAAATATACACGGGACAAGAAAAGACAAGAAAATGTAATGAAATTGTTTAAATAGTTATTTGTATACATACCGATTGTTCAAACTCTCTTAAGCTGAATACAAATCAAACTACAGATTCTTTTGTCCGTGCTGTGAAATTCTGTACTGTTGCTGTGGTGTCTAATTATACAAAAAACTAGCGCATATTTCCCGACATTTTGGACCTTCGAGTTTTATGGGGGATCACGTAGTTACCAATAGTGACAAGTTCCTCGAAACGCTACACATCGGATTTAATAGTGCAGTCAAATAGTGTGGCTGATAGTTTAAAATAGCAATGTTCTGCCGCCAAAGGTGGATTAACGAAAATTTTGAAATTTGCCAATAATCATCAGCAGTTGGTAAATGTATAATCAACAGTCGGTTCGAATGTGTCGGTGGACGAGACCATCCAACAGAATTCGAAGGTTTCATTGATTTATTCAGCACTGCTGTTCATACGAGGGCGCAGTGAGAAGTCTCGCAAATCCCAGATGTCATGTGTCAATTCCATCTGTCACTAGACCAAATTAAAATTTTCAGACAGATCTGTCATTTAGTTCGGTTTTGACATCCATTGAAAACAGACAACCCATTGTTTTTTTTGCGAACATGAAAAAATTGAATTTCGTGTGTTAATTAAACATTATTTTTGGTGTGGAAAAACCATTACGCAAACCAAAACAAAGCTGATAAATATATAAATATTATGAGGACTCTCCACCAACGATTAAAATGATTCACAAGTGGTTTACTGATTTTCGTTGTCGTCGTATACAAGCACAACTGATGCCGAACGTTCAGGACGCCCAAATTAAGTCACCACACCAAAAAAGGTTGACAAAATCCATGATACGGTATTGCAAGATCGCAGAGTGAAAGTGCGCGGGAGATAGCTGAGATAGTAGGCATCTCAGATGAACGTCTGCACAATATATTACAAGAACATTTGAATATGAAAAGGCTACAAAACAATACAAAAACGCACAAGTATGACAACTTCAGAGCCATGTTTGGCGTTGTTCAAGCGAAATAAAATGAAGTTTTCGCGTCATTTCATAACTGTGGACGAAACATGGATTCATCACTATACACCGGAGACCAAAGAACAGTCTAAACAGTGGATTTATACTGGCAAATCTGCGCCGAAGAAGGCTAAGGCGGTTTTATCGGCCAACAAGGCCAAGGCCACAGTTTTTTGGGATGCACGCGGCATAAACCACTTCAATTACCTTCAAAAGGGGAGAACCGTCAACGGTGAATATTACTGCAACTTATTGGACAGTTTCAACGACGTTTTAAAAGGAAAATGACAGCACTTGACGAAGAAAAAGTTCTGTTCCATGAAGACAATGCACGGTTGCAGACCTTGTGTAGTTGTCATGGCCAAAATCCACGAATTACGCTTCGAATTGCTTCCACATCCACCATACTCTCCAGAGTAAGCCCCCTGCGACGTTTTCCTGTTTCCAAACTTGAAGAACTGGCTCGACAGAAAGAGATTCGGCTCTAATAAGGAGATCATCGCTGCAACAAACGCCTATTTTAAAGGATTAGAAAAATCGTATTATTCGGTGGGATCGAAAAAGTGGAAAAACGTTGGACTAAGTGTATCGAGCTAAAAGGTGACTACGTTGAAAAATAAATTTTTTTTGGCCGAAAATATTATTCCTTGTTTCATTTTTACCAGGCTTCTCACTCCGCCCTCGTATGAAGTGACGTATGATCCTGATAGTATTAAATCATAGATAGCATTATATCATAGTTAACTGAAAAGATGTTAACATGAAACGAAAGCGTTATGGGCGCAAGAAACGGTCAGGCCAGATAACCTTGAAATTGATGTTTTTGAAATTTGTAGATAGCCGAGTTGAAACCCTTGATGCAGTTCAAGTAATAAATAAACCCGCTTTTAGAAAGAAAGCCATATTCAGTATTCTAATCTACTGCGCTTACCACATCTTCCTATCCAGTTGACTCAAAATCCAAGTCCCACCCACTGTGTATGAAAGAAGCTCTCCGTTTGATCGATTGTAACTGTCTATACTGAGTGTCTATACTGAATATACTGAGCAACTCAATAGTCAAAATGCTCAAAATTTGTCGCCGAATTACAACATAAGTCATCACATATATGGATGAAGCCAACGAAGGTATAAAATTAGCAAGATCCATCAAGTTTATTACAGTACAGTCAACAGCTATAGTCTTAGTAGTTGACAATTATGTAATCGAGGGAGAATTTGCACAGCAATATAAGATTCCGGATCACAAGCCTCGTTTATTGAAAATTTGATTCTTGTTTTTATATCGTCAGTTTAAAAACAGTTTGGTTCATATGCCATTTATTCTAAATTCGGGTAAACTAACTTTTATGTTGAAGTATAAATTACCAGTAAAGTAGCTGACAAAATATTCTTAATGTTTTATGTAGCAAAGTAATCGGTAAAATTCCAGGTTTTTAGATACTCAGATTGATTGGCAATATAAATGTCAGGCAATCAGAAGAACATAGATATCACCTACATTATAAAAAATTCCTCCCTCCAAAGAATGATTAATCACAGGCAACACATAACCATATTAGATCTGTCAATATCACAGTCAATATTGATATCAAGCTGTTTCTACAGCGGGAAAAAGCGGCACTCGCCGCACAATGGTGCTATAAAATTTCATACGGTAGTAATTACAGTTGAATAAAAAAATGTCGAGCCGACAGGATAATTTGAAGCTTGTTTCGATTACAATTAATGCAAGAAGTGGAAAATTAACAAAAATCCACACTGGCTATGACTTATCAACATACTCTACCAATTGTCAACATTTTCTATGTTATTTTCTGATATTTCTAGATAATTTTTAAATTCGCGGCGTTGCGGCGATTCTGGGAGGAGGGCGAGGTGGATGAGGTTGGTGTTTCGAAACAAACTAAGTTGAGCGCAGAAGAAGCACCTTGTTTCAAGCTCTAGAAGAAAATAATCAAGTGTTCGGAAGACGGACGATTTATTAAGCGATTAATATTCAAGTCCTATCATATCAAGCTGCCAAGTAACTGTTTAGAATCCGACACTCAACGATATGCTCATGACAGACTCAACTGTATGACCGGCCATTCTTATGCCTATTCCTCTGTGTGAAATGGTTTTCTCAGTAGATATCGAGGATATATGCCGTCAGTTATCTGTATACGAACTGCACCAGCGATATCGATCAATCGTTTTGCGAAACGCAACAACTCACTATAGTTACCAATGGAATATCATCGCAGTTCATCCGCAGGCCGCTAAAGCTATACAAGAAGATGATTGTATTGATCAGTTATTCAAAGAGGCTAGTACAGTCGAAGAGGTAGTTACACTGAATAAGGATGTTTGTGCTACCTTTCAAATTTGTAAGTTCCAGTTTAGAAAATGTAGAAGCCGTCATCCAGAACTGTATGATTCGTCTCAAGCAAGCAGGGCCAAACCGCTAGATGAGCATGAAGTTACGATCAAGGTTCTCATATTTCAGTGGTATCCAAATCAAGAAGGTTTTCGATTCGCGACACGAGAAAAATACTAAATCAGTTTCATGATGAGAGTGAATATTCCCCATCGGTTAGAATATTCCGCTCGAAACCCAAATTTGAAAATCTCATTGTACAAAATTGCACAATCAAGTACTAGTTGAAAAAATAAGAAAACGCGAGATTTCCAAAATGGGGTTTCTAGCGTGACTCACACCAAAATAGCTAAGTTGTTATCACCATTGTGGTTACAAAAGTAAACTTTTTCATGCATTACTAGACTAAAAGTTTGCGTGACTATTGAACCGAAAACATCCGCAATGCAGAATTTATTGGGCCGAAAATGTCCGTCGTGCCTCATTACGTTAAGACGGAAATCGTTACCCTTATTTATGAATATAACTTTGAAAGTAAAACATTTTTATTAGGTGTGCAAGTAGAAACTCGGCTAATCGCACGTTATTCTGGATATATGTACTCGTAGCTTAGTATCATTGCTGTTTTTATGACATACAATTCAGTTATTTACAAGCTGTCGTTCTGTGTGCATCAATTTTAAGAGAGGGATGTCGATGAGCAACATCTACGTCATTGCAATCTAGTCAGTTTTCAATTGAAGAAAAGGTGGGTGTCTGTACCACGTGTACGAACTTTTCATGTGAATACGTACAATTTAACGCATA
The DNA here is from genome assembly GCA_963691935.1 of Nephrotoma guestfalica. Lineage (NCBI taxonomy): Eukaryota > Metazoa > Arthropoda > Insecta > Diptera > Tipulidae > Nephrotoma > Nephrotoma guestfalica. Next base: position 83,837,436 of record OY829913.1, read on the forward strand.
TATAATTTTATAGTTCTGCCCCAGGTGCCTCGGTGCATCGGTTAACCAACTACCGAGTTCTGCCCAGAAAGCCAATTCCAGAACTTCTTCAAAAACACATTTAAGAATTTCATTTCAATCCAATATACCCAATCCCATCATAATCGATTAATAAATTACCGAGTTCCATCCCAGGTGGCCGTATTACAGAACTTATAGTGGGATTTTGATCTAGTGTTTACTTAAGAAATTAATTTAATCCAACATGCAAAATCCCATCATAATCAGTTAAGAAATTACCGAGTTATATCCTAGAAGGCCATATTCCAGAACTTCTTCAAAAATCATTTAAGAAACCCATTTTCATCCAACATACCCAATCTTATCATAATCGGTTAAGAAATTACCGATTTCCTCCCCCCCCCCATTCCCAATCCCATCATAATCGGTTAAGAAATTACCGGGTTCCACCCCAGCAAGCCAGATTCCAGAAATTCTTCCACAAATCATTTAAGAATCTCACTGTCGACCAACATATCCAATCCCGTCATAATTGGCCAACAAATTACCGAATTCCGTCCCAGTAGACCATATTCCAGTACTTCTTCCAAAAATCATTTAAGAATCCCATTTCAATCCAACATACTCCATCCCATCATAATCGGTTAAGAAATTATCGAGTTCCGTCCCAGGTGGCCATATTCCAAAACTTCTTCCAAAAGTCATTTAAGAATCCATCATATACAATACCAATCAAGAATCTCATTTCCGACCAACATATCTCATCATAATCGGTTAATAAATCACCGAGTTCCGCCCTAGAAAGCCAATTCCAGAACTCCTTCCAAAACGTATTTAAGAATCCCACTTCAATCCAATATGAAAAATCAGATTATAATCGGTTATGAAATTACCAAGTTCTACCCCAGCAGGCCATATTCCAGAACTTCCTCCAAAAATCATTTAAGAATCCCATTTTTATCCAACATACACAATCCCATCATAATCGGTTAAGAGAATACAGAGTTCAATACAAACGTCGAGAATTAAAATGGCGGTGCTTCCCCCTCCACCACAAGCAATGCGTTACAGTCCCCACTCAACGTAACGAATTCTTTGGTCATTTAGCTATCGAGTGGTGTAGTTGCCAGTTCTCAGTTTCTTGAATTGCTTCCCTCTATGAAAGCAAATTTAAAGTCCTATTCACGTCAAAAATATTGCTCAAGCTATGGAATTCAATAGAGCTTGCAGAACAGTTAGAAGTTACTCACCAAGCAATATCACTTCGATTGCATGCAATGGGAAAAGTATACAGAAGGAAGGAAAATGGATTCCTCATAAAATAAGTTGACATCTGCATGAATTTGCTTTCTCGGTAAAAACGAAACAATTTTTTCAACAAAATCGCTACGAGTGATGAAAAGTGGATTTTGTACGATAATCCTGGGGGTTGGAAAGGAGTCATTTAGTACGAGCTTCTGGAACCTGCTAAAACTGTTACAGCTGAACGTTACCAGACCCAGTTGATCAATTTAAGTGATCCTCTGATAAATCCGTGCTATTAGGAAACTAAAAAGTAAAATCGAATCGGATTTTTCCGATCACACTAAATAAAATCCGACTGCTATTTAGATGACGTATTCTGTATTCGATTGATGTAATTCTGACGTTTCAACAAAATATAGTGAAAGTGATTTATATTTCAATATTATTAAAATAAATTAATTTGTACCATTAAATATATTTAAATAATTAAAAATTATTTAAAAAAAGAATTATGTTGCTATAAAAATTGTGATGCTGACCACAGTGTTTGGTTTGCATTTCACTCGTTCCTACTTTTGTTTTTATTTTTGTTGCTCCCTTTGTATCTATTTTTCATGGATGGTCTTTGGATTCCCAGTGCTCTTGACGCATTTGTAACATTGTGGCACAAATGTTCTTTTTTAATGTCTCAATCTTAACTTTAATATATTATTAATTAATTTAGTGTTGATGGCCCTAAAACACCCACAAGACCCGGTTTACACTTTTATATTATTATTTCCATTTACACAAACCATTCCATTTTCCAAATTCCATTTTTTTAACAAAAAAAAAATCCCCAGAGGTCGCAGTGATATGCCGCGGATTAGATTAGATTATATTTAGTGAAAATTATAACAAATTCAACCCTGCCACAATTATTTGATGTAATTCTACACTTTTTGTTAAATTGTGTATCTACATTTTTGTTTTTTGTTTATTTGTGTAGCTACACTTTTGATAAATGTTGAAAACTTGACACCGGTAGTCGATGACGATGGTTGTCCTGGATCAACCCAAGACATTTTGGGCTTTGGGTTCTCGGAATAGAACCATTTTTCATCGCCAGTCACAATTCGATGGAGAAATGACTTTCATTTGCTTCTGGAGAGCAACATCTCGCAAGTGGTGTTTCTATTTTCCTGTTGCCTTTCATTCAGTTTATGCGGAACCGATTTTCCCAGCTTTTTGCATCTTTCCCACAGCTTCATACGTTTAGAAGACGGCTTCCTGTGACACATTCTTGTAATTCACTGTCTTCAAACTTTTTTGGTGGTCTTCCATGTACTTCGTTTCTCACGTCAAAATCACCACTTTTGAATTAAGCATTTTGAATTAAGCATTTTGCTCACCGTAAGCTTTGACAAGCATCCGATGCGATTCTGCAGCATTTTTCTTTAAATGATGTCCGCAAATCGTAATATGTAGGCACAAAATTCGACATTTTTAACACGTAAGAAACATGCATAATTGTATGAAACTTGTACGGTTATGAATTGGATGAATTGGAGCGACATCGTGGATGTTTTCGTGGTTCAGCATATTTGTTCTCCTGCTGAGTCGTGGGATGCACTTGGGTATGAATGGGTTTCGCAATGGTTGGTTCACCTCAGAAACCGTTGGGCTTGCACAACGATTTAACGACTGGTGATTGTAGCAGCTACCAACCCAACCAGTGAGATTTTGTTAGTGGGTGGTGGTAGTTGGTCAATGGAGGGAACATCATTTGCTAGGCTCTCAGTGTTCGGTTATTCCGCCGTTTTTTCGGTCTCCAGAGTCTCATTGTGTGTTAAACAGGGAGCATCATATGCAGGCGAGGTTGACATTTAAGCTGGTATATAGATCTTCGAGACCAACGTCTCTTACCCTCGTGGTAAGTTACATTTGTGGCTTTATAGAAATCACGTGTGGTGTATTCGAGATCTATACATTCGTTGTAAAAGTAAGTCGGGTGTTGGCCACAACACATACTCACCCCTGAAATTTTTTTACGCGGTCCAATCTAGAATTGTTCAATTGTTGGAATCAACCATATCAACACTAACTTTAGCTGACCAATGATGACCGCCTGTCATCTTACATTTCTAATTAAAAAATCGGAGAAAGTTCTAACTATTAGACTGCAGAATCATGTGGTGGTACTCGATATATTAATCATGCCTTGAACTTCTCACTATATTTCACTAAAGCGACGTTGGATTTTTCGTAATTTTTAATGAGAGCCAGGTCAGTTTAATTCTAAACTAATTTCTACAATATCTAAGTTTAACATTTCATCACTTCAGTGAATATACAATGCAACGCACTAAATAATTTTGTTACCACCGTAATTATAGTTTATGACGTGCGATGTACACCCGTCGATATAACTACTAAATCGAAACATTAATATTCGTTACCAATCATCAACAATAAGCTATATATAATTTTGTACATAGGAAAATCCAATCACTTAATTATATTATTACTTGACGATATAATTGATTATAGCAGCAGCGACAAATCAAACCTTTGAAATTTTCAATAAACTACTTTACTAGCAGCTATATACCTAGCATAGTTCTGTTATTACATTACAATATAATCAACACCCTGATATACACGTATAACTATGTCTATGTATATAGAGCAGTACATTATGTATTTTATAGAAAAATATGAATCTATATAAAACTTGATATTATAACTGTTCGATGAAAATATGAAAATTGTATGTACATAGCAGCTACGTTATGAGCTAGCTATACAGTGGATGTATAAAGACTTTGCGCTGCTGATTGTAATTATATAAATTAAAGCAGCAACAACAAAATCGTTATATTCATCAATCATTATTTTTTTGTAATTTATTCAAATTTCCTAATTTTCTTTTGCGTTTTCATTCAACATTTTCATTTTTCGTTCGTTTGATGTAAAGAAATTTATAAATTAATAATATTTTTTAATATTTTATTTTTGAATCAATAATGTCATAATTTTTTTTTTCGGAGGGTTAAGGGATGGAGGGTTGAATTTTGGTGTAATTATAGAAGTGTGAATAATTTACGTTCTGTGTCGGCATTAAATCGTCGAAACCTCTTCAATTAACATGATTTAGGCAAAAATATGCAAATTTTCTCTGAATATATAAAATCTCTATTCAAATCGAATTATATTTGGTCAGACATTCTTTCGAACAGGCGTTATACGGTTCACTAACCTTAGACATTCCAGATATTTGGTGCCTTCATTATTTTAACATAATAATTTTGGAGATACGGGGTTGATTCAGTAACTGTTGATTATCGAATTTGCATGCAAAAATTACTTAAGTAAAAAAGCTTGTTCACCAGAATTTACGCTTGGTGAATTTCGTTTTACTTGGCAAACACACAGAAGTGACAAAATAAAAATGTTTTAAACTCTAAATACTGCATCGTTGATGCTTTAGAATTTCAATAGCCGCGCAAACGTTTAGTCTAGTAATTTTTTGTAACTATTGCCACAGGCTTTATTCTTGGATCTTTCTTTATACGAAACTAACAAGAAGTGTGAAATTCTTAAAACTATAGGGTTTTCCAATAGGAATGATATGACTTTTAAGTGACGTTTCGGCCATTTGTAATATGTCATGATCTGTCATTTTTTGTTTCATTGTATTCAGTAATGTTTACAATTTCATCATGGTGAGATATACGCAAGAACAACGTTTACAAATTATTCAGTTTTACTATCAAAATAATCGTTCGCCAATTGCAACTTTTCGTGCGCTTTTGCCATTTTATAGTCGTAATAATCGTCCAAGTGAGCGAGCGCACTTCGTCGAATTGTTGAAAATTTTGACAGGAACATTTTCTTTACATAATGTTGAAGTGCCAATAAGACAAAGATTCACTCGAAGTAATGCAAATATTGCTGCCGTTCAGGCAAGTGTTGCTGATGACCGCAATTTGTCGATTCCAAGTCGTTCTCAAGAATTGGGACTGTCTCAAACCACAACCTGGCGCATTTTGAGAAAGGATTTGGGTTTGCATCCGTATAAAATTGTTCTCACTCAAGAACAGAAGCCATTGGACTACCGTAAACGTCGTGAATTTGCTGAGTTTGCCTTGGAACAACTTGAAAACGATAACGATTTTTTTAAGAAAATCATCTTCTCCGATGAGGCTCACTTTCATCTGAGTGGTGCGGTAAATAAACAAAACTGTCGATTCTGGTGCGAAGAAAATCCACAAATTATTCATGAAAAACCATTACATTCACCTAAATTGACAGTTTGGTGTGGTTTTTGGTCTGGTGGAATCATCGGTCCGTATTTTTTTCGAAATGAAGCTGGTAACACCGTTACTGTCAATGGAGATCGGTATAGATCGATGATAACCAACTTTTTATGGCCGAAATTGGAAGAATTTGATCTTGACAACATTTGGTTCCAACAATACCGGGTACGTGCCACACAGCAAGTGCAACAATTTTTTTTAAAGACATCATATCACTCTTATTGGAAAACCCTATATTTATAAAAAACTATAATATCTTATTGTCATCTTTATTTAGTAAACTCTAGCTCCACATTATTTGGAGTAATTAAATCAACATTTTTTGGCGAGCGTGGTGGAAGATGATAACCAAAAACGAGCATTTTTCTTGTTTATTGTTGGAGATTTTATCTTCAGCATTTTGCAAAAAATATGTAACGGGGACATGGTAAATAAGACATTTAAAGAACTTAGTGGACGCTTAACAAAATATTTTGTTTCAAAAATGTATATTATGGCCGCGCGATACGAATTTAACAAGACTGTTATGACACCGAACCAAACGTATGCTGAATGGGTTGCCGATCTTCGTGGTGTAGCCAGAAACTGTGCTTTCCAATTGCCTAAAGACACGTGTAAAACTTCATTCGTCGATGATTAATTTAGAGACATCACTGTTATAAGCACGCCACACGATGTTGCCCGTGTGTCATGTCTACAAAAGCAAAATCCAACGCTCGATGAGGTGCTAGAAATTGCGAGAATTTATGAGTCCACAACAAAAACGAGTTTGACTATAAAAGGAGAGGCAAGTGCAGCCGAAATAAACGAATTATCGCACGATGCTGTTCGTTTTCCAAATCGCAGTCAAGAGCGATCGAATTCCCGTTCGATTTTTTACCGTTCGTGTCCTAAATGTATAGACGAACATTTGCCAATGCTAGTTGTGTTCACTGTCGGAAAATAGGTCATGTTGCTAGTGTTTGTATGACACGTTCGAGGGGTCGATCCACATCAAGGCCAAATAATCGATATGACGATAACCATCAACGCGATATACCGACGCCGTACTAATTATCGGCACTGCTCGAGTTCCAGTCATAGCCCAGCGAGGGATCGAAATGTTACCAATTCAATTGATGTGCAGTCACCATCATCGGTTTTTACTGTAAACAACTCGTGTAGTAAATTTTGGATTGGACTTAAAGTTAACGGACATTCAATCTCTTTTCAAATGGATACGGGTGCAACTTGTAAGATGGTGATGTATAAAAATTATAAATCAGTTTTACCGTTATTTGTGGTAGACCAGGAGGATATATCGAATATTATGGGCATCAACTGGTTTGAATCGTTTAATTTCAAAATTGTACATGAGTCTAGTAATATATTTGCAGTGTCATCCGAAGAAAAGTCTGTAGGCGAACTGAAACAAGGAATTGCTAAATTGACTCAAAAGGATGATGATTGACTCAAAAGGATGATACTGTTTGACAAATGCTTGGGAAGATGTACGTCGTCGATTATAAGGTGGACAATATTTCACCAAAATCGATTTAAAGGATGCATATTTTTAAATTGAACTGACGGAGGAGACTAAAATGTTCATGGTAGTGAATACACCGTTCGGGCTTTATCAGTTCCAACGACTACCATTCGGGATTGCCACCGCTCCGGGAATTTTCCAACGGTTGATGGAACAACTGACAGCGGATCTAAAATGTTGTGCTGTTTATTTAGATGATCTAATCATTTCTGGACAGTCACACGAGGAACATCTAAAAAACCTTGAAATGTTTATTATTAAGCTCAAGAGAATTATAGCCAGATAGAAAAAAAAAACTCATCTGTCATTTATGGTGTCACTAAATTTCACTAGTATCTTCACGGTAGAAAGTTCCAACTCATAACGGATCACAAACCCCTTCTCACATTATTTAGCCCAAATAAAAAATTACCAATACACACTATCAATCGATTGCAAAGATGGGCAATTATTTTAATGGGTTACGAGTACGACATCATATACAAGCCAACGCACAAGCACGGCAACGCAGATGCACTCTTCCGATTGCCATGCGGCGCTGATCACACGTTTGATTCTAGTGAAGAAGCCTGCCATTACATTGATGATATATACGAGTTAGTAATTGAAAACTGCCCTATTGATGTTTCAACAATTCGAAAACACACACACGATAATATAGAGCTGCGTTAAGTTTTAGAATATATAAAAATTGGATGGCTAAAATATTTACCACAGTTCACTAACCAAATGTCTTACTTAACCGCCTGTTTTCGGCGACACGACGCAATTTCTTCATTTAATGATGTTATATTTTTGCAGACAGATCACACACGCGTAGTCATTCCATCAACACTCCTCAAACAGCTCGCTAGACGATATTGCTGGTGGCCATCGATTGAGTATGACATCGAGAATATGGTAAAGCGTTGCGAAAGTTGCTCAACCTATGGTACTTCATCGGAAAAAGGATTTTCTGAATGGCCAGCACCGTTCAGCCCATGGGAACGGATACGCGTTGATTTATGTCCGTTTGAATTTCAACAGTTTTGCCGTTTAAATAATATTGAGCACTTAACGTCTGCACCTTTCCATCCCGAATCCAATGGTGAAGCTGAAAGACTCGTACGCACTATTAAAACACTCGTTAGGGTGTGGGTCCTTAGTGTTACTATTATTGGTGAGTGATCTGATGATGAATCATAACAGTCATCGACTCCTAATAAATCAGAGATTTTCTTTCTCTCTGTGGGTCAAATGTGGGATGTCCAGATGATAAATAATAAAGTTTTTCCCGTTTATTGCTTCGTAGAGTTGCTTGCCCTTGGGTGGCGTCAACCTCGAATCCCATTGCACATGTTTAGCATTGTAATCACCCTCTGCTAGAAGTTTGATTCCCAACTGATTAAAGTAATCGATAAATTGCTGTTTTTTAATTGCGTGTTTCGGTGGATAGTAAACAACCGATATTACAAATTTCGCAGACCATTCCTCCAAACAGATAGTTATAGCTTGGATGTAATCTGCTTTAATCTTCTTTTTATTAAGAATGCAGTGCCGCCGTGTGCTTTTCCTTAAGTCTTATAAATGGAATCACGCCAGAAATCCTATTTTCGAAATCCCGCGGTTTGCTTATTTTGTTGAGTAGTACTTTATTGTGTAATTTTGTACTCCTGGTAAAATTTGTCCATTACGAGTATGTATTTTGGGAGAGAATGTAAGATTTCTGACCTGATTATCACACCATGGGTCATGGGGCGTGGGGATATTTCTCATTTATAGGAATATAAACTCTATCCTGATATTTTCAACATTATTTTGTAAAATCCTCATCAGTAGATGAATACAAACTGTGATGTAATTTGCTGGTTGCTTGTTATCTTCTCTTTTCTGATTTGTTAGGTGTTTGCAGCTTCGATTATTTTTAAAAAAAATTGAAATCCGACAAATTTACAAAAAATAGTAAAAAATGCGATCGCTCTCATTGTTAGTTCTCTTCCAGAATAAGTCAAGATTGTTCCTTGAACGACTATATCTAACCATTTAAGTGCATTATGTACAGAATGTGTTGATGTAAATCTAATATTTTAGAAACTATAGCAGTTTTTCGTAGCCAAATTGTTTACACTAGATTTATATAACCTGTTAAGGCTGCGATTCACTGTTCATTCTCCACATCAGCCTGATTTGGTTATAGAAAACCATTAGTTCAAATTTTGTATGAGTGATTTCTTTGAATCCCATCTTTTAATAATGAAAATATTTAAACTTGTTGTACTGAACATACTGACTCAGTTTCATGAGTTTCATTTCATGAAATTGTTGTACGTCCGCAAATAAAATCGCTTATGTGGAGTATAGTTGTGGCCAATCTTATTTCACTTAGGTAAGTATTTTTATTTATTCAATTCAAAATTTGCTTGCAGATTACCTTAACTAATAATTTTTCGATAGATAATTGTCCTACCTGTTTGAGTATTACAATAAGTATTTTGCTAGATGTTATAAATTAATAAATTTTAATATTTAATTTCTATTCTAGGAACAAATGAATTGAGGTAGGTACGCTACCTTGAGCGCGGACCTTGATTATATGCGACCTCCCAATTGAGAGTTGACAAATTTCCCTCTTTAATCAATACGAGCTCGTCTTTGATGAAATTTCGCACTTGACGCTGCCATTTAGATATTTTTTGTTGCGTTGTAAGGTATTCTGCATGCCACCATTTCTAGAGGCCCGTAAACATATTTTGAATGAGCTCCCAACGTGCTTTCAACTTCCAATCCATCCATCTACCAATTAAAAAATGAAGACCTGTCAATATCTGCAAATCGTCTGGATCGTTGTTCATTGGAGTTGACGGCCTTGAGTTTACAATCGCCTCGATTTGTATTAGGAGGGTTTGAAGTTCTTGAAGCGTTGGTACTGTCTCATGGGCGAAGATGAGTTTTTACGGATTTTATACCGGCTTCCCACATACTACAGTATATGGTGGTGTGCGGTCAGGAATGATGATACTAGGTCGTTATGAATCTTTGATGAAAGAATTTTAAAAAATTCATCAAATTTTATTTGAGCACCCACAAAGTTCGTGGTATTGTCACTCTATATGGCCCTTGGTAGGCCCTCTTCTGCCTGTGAATTTTCTTAACGCGGCAATGAATTCGTCAGTTTAGAGTTCATTTACAACTTTTAAATAAATGGCCTTGGTTCCCATGCACACAAACAAACAAACGTATGCCTTGGTACGTTTGGATCCTTTGCCTTCCTTTGAACAAATTGCGATTGGCCCAGCAAATGCTCGCGTTAGATTAACTCTTAGAGCAGGTAAGTTATCCATTAGATGTTTTGCTATCTTTGGACGAGTTTTGAAGCAGTACAAGCATCCACTTGTGATTCGTTTAATGACATCCTTTTTGGCAGCAAACATTGGCAAGCATACTTATTATGTAAGTATCTCCCGATTTTCTCTGTTAATTGGTGGTGCTTAAATAATATAGCAGGATGTTTCAAGAAAAACGGGATGTTCAAATTGTGAAGACGGCCACTCACTCGTAGTATACCATTCTCGTTTACCAATGGATGCAATGCTCTCAGTCTGCTATCACTTTTGGTCGATGCGCGTTTCTGGAACTGTTGTATGTCGTCATTTTGTGTCGATTTAATGAAAACCTGTTCACTCTTTCTCAGCTGCTCACACATGATACGAGTAAATGATGATTTTGTCTTGCGACATGATTCGGTTAATCGGAAGCTAATACCCTGAAAATACCTAATAAAGCCAGCCGGAACCCTACTACAGCCAATCCTACTATGGTACAAGAATCACAATGTATTGTGCATAACTCTACACTATAAGATTTTTCAGTAGGAACCTTATAATTCCAGCCGGAACCTTATAAAGCCTGCCGAAACCATACCCTCTACAGCCAAACTAACTATGACACAAGAAACACAATGGATTGTGCATCATTGCGAACTAAATTATCTTTCAGTCGAAACTTTATAATTTCAGTCGAAACGTTATAAAGCCAGCCGGAACCATACTACAGCCAAACCAAATATGACGCAAGAAGCACAATAAGCGTGCTATATATGATTTTCCATCTGGAACCTTATAATGCCATCCGGAACCATAAAAATCCATTCGAAACAAACCGTTAACACGAATAATTCTGGCGTTTGCACAATGGTGGCAGTGCAATTTGGATGATAGTGCAATATATGAGGTTTTCGGAACGATGAAAACGTTATCCACTATATATTTCATCGTTTACATAGTAATACTATTTGCAGATATGCCTGGTTTGGATTCTTGCAAATAGACAACAAGTAGGCATGCATTTTTCTTGAACTGTTGGTGTTGGTTTCACTTTTTGTAAGTCGTCGTAAGCAAATAAAAAATGTATTAGCTTAAATCAGCGATTGCGTTATGTCACTGCAAGGAACCTATTGGTGTTTTTCCACCGGTTCATACGGCTCGACCTCCAATATTATTACAGTATTATACACTTTATTTACATAATGTAAGTTGTCACAGCTTCAGTAAGGTTCCCGAATATTTATGTTTATTGAGTTGCTAAATTTTTTCAAACTAGTTGTTTGTTGAATGCAATTGCAACTTTCTTTCAAGTTTTATTCCACATTTATCACTAATTTTTTGAATATCACCTCAAATAACATGGTCGTTAAAAATACATAAATCTATGGAAAATCCTCCAATTAATGATTTACAATCTATGCAGATAAGCCGAAACTAATAAACGTATTAGTTCCGGCTGAAAGCTTATATGTTTCATTAAGCGCATTGTGCTCATTGTGCGAACTCTTAATGGTTAAGGTTGTTAAAACTCTGGTTCCGGCTGGTTTTGAATGGTTGCGGCTGGCTTAATACTGGTTCAGGCTATAGTGCACAATGATGCACATTGCATTGTGTTACTTGTGCCACAGTTGGTTTGGTTCCGGCTAGACTTATAAGGTTCCGGTTGGATTTATAAAGTTCTGGCTGGGTCTATAATGTTCCGCTAGAATTATATAGTTCTGGCTGAAAAATCATTTTGGACAGATGGATTCACACAATTCATTGTGCTTCTTGTGTCATAGTTGGTTTGGCTGTGGATGGTATGGTTCCGGTTGGCTGGGGGGGATTGGGGTTCTCATTGAGATTCATGCGTCACAACTGTCATATTCATATGACATTTGTGTTCAGTATTCATTGACATTTCACCTTGAATAGATTTACGCGAGAACAACGTTTACAAATTGTGGAAATTTATTTCAAAAATCAGTTGTCAGGGAAAAATTGTTTTCGTGCTCTTCGACCACTTTATGGTGTTCATAATCGTCCAACGTTCGCCGAAAATTGCGTTTACTATTCGCGAAACAATCAATAAATTTCGAACCATTTTTTCATTATTGGATGGATATTTATCAACCGACTAGAGTGCGTCCAAGTCGATCTTTTGTGAATATTGCTGCTGTAGCTGAAAGTGTACGTGAAGACCGCAATCAATCAATTCGTCGCCGTTCTCAAGCTCTGGGTCTCTCGTATGGCACATTGTGGTGTATTTTGAAGAGAGATCTTGGTTTGAAGGAATACAAAATACAGCTTGTTCAAGAATTGAAATCGGTTGACCTCCTTTGCGTCAACGATTTGGTTTATGGGTGTTGGAACAGAAATGGACCCGTGAATTGGCCTCCAAGATCTTGTAATCTAACGCCGTTAGAAATTTGGGTTGTTCCCAAGACGTTGGAATGGAAGCTTGGTTTCGAACTAATGAAATATGAATTTTTTAATTTAAAAAATTCGGTCGTCTCATCAGACTGTAAGCAGAACAACCCAAATTTCATATAGAAATCGCTTGTATGCAGCAAATACAATAAAATTCGAGGTTACGAAGAGGTTGATAATTGCGTAGCGAAACATAATAATTCGCTAAGGCATTGTGATTATACTTTATACGTAAGTGCAAAGTATTTTCAATATTTTTGTAGTTTGGTCACTGCAGTCTGATGAGACGACCGAATTTTTTAAATTAAAAAATTCAAGTTTCATTAGTTCGAAACCAAGCTTCAATTCCAACGTCTTGGTAACCTCACCTAAATGTTAACGCCGTTAGATTAATTTGTATGGGGGTATCTGAAATTACTTGTTTATATCGATAAACCACAATCGAGTCCTGCATTAGAAGCGAACATAACACGCGTAATTAACGAAATATCGGCCAAAATGCTCGAAAATTGGACCGATAGAATTGATAATCTAAGACTCACTCACGGACAACACTTAAAAGAAATTATTTTCAAACATTAAATGTCATAAACCGAACTTACGTCACAAATACAATTTTTGATTTTTAAATTGATTTTAATGCGTTTTATTTCAAACAAACTTCCGGAAGCTCTTATTGGATAACCCTTTAGTTCCAGCTAACCTTGTTATGGTTCCGGCTGAAAGCTATTAAAGTGAATTGCGCTCATTTACAAACTCCTAATAATTCCGGCCGATAAAACTCGGGTTCCGGCTGGCTTAATATTTGTTTGGGCTGCAAAATCAGAAAGCGCACAATGATACATAATGCATTGTGCTACTTGTGCAATAGTTGGTTTGGTTCCGGCTGGATTTACAAGGTTCCAGCTGGAACTATAAAATTTCATCTGAAAAATCGTATAGAGCACGAGTCTTGTGCCATAGTCGGTTTGGCTGTAGTGGATATGATTTCGGCGGTTCTTAAATGATTTCGGATGCTATTGTAGTGGTTCAGGCAGAAAAAAAATCGGACAGTACCTAATGATGCACAATGCATTGTGCTTCTTGTGGTATAGTTAGTTTGTTTCCAGCTGGCATGGATTCGGTTGGTTTTCTAAGGTTCTGGCTGGAAAACCATATAGGCCACAGTGATTCACAATACATTGTGCTTCTTTTACCATAGATAGTTTGGCTGTAGAGGGCATGATTTCGACTGGCTTTATAAGGTTCTAGCCGTAATTGCATGGTTCCGGATTAAAAATCATGTAGCACACAATGATACAAAATATATTGTGCTTCATATGCCAAAGTTGGTTTGGATGTAGTATGGTTCCGGCTGGCTTTATTAGATTTCGGCTGGAATTGTAAGGCTCCGGCCGTAACATCATAAAGTGCTCAATGAAACACAATAAATTGTGCTTCTTGTTGGTTCTGGTTGGCTTTATAAGGTTTCGGCTGGAATTATGAAATTCTGGCATTAATATCATATAGTGCTCAATGACGCATAAACATTGTGCTTCTTGTGCCATAGTTAGTTTGGGTGTAGAGTGTACGGCTTCGGCTGGCTATTATTAGGTTTCGGCTGGAGTTATATGGTTCTGACCGAACAATCATTTAGTTCACAATGATACATAATCCATTGTGCTTTTTGTGTCAAAGTTTGTTTGGCTGTAGTGGGTATGGTTCCTGATGACTTTATAAGGTTAAGGCTGGAACTGTAAGGTTATTGCCGAAAAATCATGTAGTGCAAAATGCTGCACAATATGTGCTTCTTTTGCAATAATTGGTCTGGCTATAGAGTGTGTGGTTCCGGCTGGATTTAAATAGTTAAGAATGAAAAATCATATAATGCACTAAGATGCACCATGGATCGTGCTACTTGTACCATAGTTGGTTTTGTTCCAAGTGATATGGTTCCGGCAGGCGTAACGGACATCAAGAAATGTTAAATCTGAAAAAAATTTCATTACTTTTTGCATCTGAAAGAAATTATGCAATACTTTATCGAGGAGAAGCGTGTCATTATACTAACCCACAGAGCATGTATTCATGTGGGAATTTCATTGCTTCTAACGGAATTTCCAATCCATTGCAATTCAACCGCCTGCGCTTACATAATATTTCGTTTATTATCACTCCAAAACTGCGTAATCAGGCTTTAATGCTAGCTTGTATTGATCAAATACTTAAGACGTTAGTTATAAATCAGTCCCTCGGTACTATAAATTAAATTTTTAACGCCGTCATTAGTGCCATTTTCGATAATTAGTATATTAAGCGTTTCTATTCATGTTTTCGACACCATCAATATAGTTGACTACATACATTGTATAAATGTGTAGACAATACGGGACAACACTGATCACAACAGAAATTGTTTTTTTGGCATGTCCCCTAGGTTTGGCTGTCGCGGGAAATATGTAGCTAATTTGAAAATAACACCTCTATAAAATCATAGTCACAAATGGTAGTTTATCGTGTTATGTCTGGAAAAATTGTATTATTTTAAGTATTCGACGTTGATTACTGCAGGGTTCAGTGCCATTGACCTTCGGGATGAATAAAAGTGCATTACTGAAACATTAGAACGATTAATAAAAACTTGGAAACAGCTAAATCAACTTAATGTGGCAAGTATAGGTATCAAAATTTCCAAACTGCGTAGCTTGTATACAAAACCAAATGAAAAACTGATTTAGTTCAAAACGACAACGTGAATGCCTATAGCCCTGGATATATGTGTATCGTTTAAGCAAAACGAATTTCTGTTTTCTGCAAATTTTTAATCCAATTAGTTTATCAAATTTCACAATCGTGCGTCCTTTCATTATTTTACAACGAAAATTTTAATGAATTTCTTTGAAATATATTTTTAAAAGATTGTCGCGATAGCCTAATCGAATATCAAGAAAAATATTTTTTTGTGTAGCATTAGTTCAAAGTCATTCCCCCTCGGTACAACGTGAAAGTAATAAAGGTACGTATATTTTGTTAAAATGAAAATCATGTTACACCACCACCAGCACCATCGCCAGAACAAAAATTATAATTATATCAATTAGTTAAATTAATTTAATATTGTGTATTCATTGTCACAGTACTAGTGCGTTAACCACATTACAAACCAAACCTTTCAGGATATTTTAATTGATTTGATATTATTAATGCTGTGTGTATATACCTTTGAAGCACACTTTTAAAAACATCAAAAAGCAATTTTTCATTTAGTCATATTTTCCTATTATACCTACAAAACTAAAATGTAGCACGAGACACACGAACATAATTAAATTAATTAATTAATTAAAACAACAACGCCAAAAAATCATCGGAAAAATATTAAAAATTAAATCACATTACACCGTATTTAACTTAAGCATTGAAAGCAAAACCATGTTCCAACTAAAAGTTTAGAGTGGTTTTTGTTTTGTTAGGGATTACCGTACCATAAATGTTATACAAAAGCTTTAAGGTTTTTGTTTAGGTAATTGACAAAAAAATAAATGTGAACGTGGCAAATCTTATCGCAGTGAGAACTAAAATGTAATACCGAAATCACGACGATACTAAATTGTCGAACAAGTCAGTTTTTTGATGGAAATATTGTTTGATTACAAATAGAGTTTGGAAAAGCTCTCAGCAATTAAGAAAATTTTTAACGAAAATTTGTACTTTAGAAAATCAGTATCGAACTGTTTTCATCAGCTGTAGTTTGAGGGGGTTTAAATTTGGGTGAACCGTATGGGAACGCCATTAAAGGAATTGTTAAAAGGGAAGGTCAGGGATCTTTCGCCTATCATCCCACGGCATGCCAGTATGCTCATTTAGCAATAGTGTGTACCTTCCAACAGCTCTAGGACCTCAAAATAATAATTTACATAAAAAAATTTGTTTATTTAAGAGGCTGTTATCAATAAACCTCTTTATATTTGACAATTTTACCAACCACGATTCAAACGACGGACGTTGCTAAGTTGCTGACTGAAAGAAACGGTTAGTTTTTAAAATTTCGACATCGATTTTGCTATACTAATTTGTGGGATCCTAAACTTATATAAAATTAAACATGATGAATGAATGTGTTTGATAACGTTACGGTATTGAAAATGGTCACTTGTTTTACTATGCCAATTCCATATATAATGGCGCTAGATAGGTTAGAGTGTTATCCCGAATAACTCGCCATCAAAACCATTCATTCGCTTGTAGATCAGATGAGAAAATTCCATTTTAACCTCCCGGTCCAAGTGTAGAATGTGTCATGGCAGTACGTTGTGGGTAGCATTTTATTATAGATTTGGGGTGGTATTGATAAGGTTTCTATGTACTGTTGCTACATCACATTAAGGAATTTAACGGCCTCAGAATAAGGTTTACTGATCATTTGTAATATCGGATTAACGAATGATCAATCCATTGAATACTAGCCAACTCCCAGATTTAGATTTTTTAAATACATTTCCATATAGTGGTTAGACAAAATTAAATTTCACGCATTAACCTCATTAGACCTCTCCTCCAAATTTTACCATTAGAGTGATAGTAGAACGAAATTTCGCCGACCGGACGAATTTATTTTAGCAAAATCTCGAATGATAATCAATTTCATCTTCAAGAAGCCGGAGAAGTTATAAGTTCAACTTCATAACCACATTCAAGTAAAATCTCGAACCTATCAAGCTAGACCTAGAAATATCTTGAAAAGAATATCATTTACGAGAAAAACTACTACGAACTAAAAGATTTTCGATTAATTTCGCAACAACACCCGGTCCAAATCATTTTTCCAAAATGAGCGGAAATTACCATTTTTGACAAAATCATTTTTTCAACCGAAATTCAGCCTTTGTACAGCCCACACGGATTGATTGATCGAGATGAAATTTGATATTTTAGCTTTTTCCATTAATTGGGAAATCCTTCACATTTCGGATGGAAACCTGTGTACTGGAAGTGGCAGTTTTCGTAGAAGCTTTTTGAATTTTCGTAATGATGTTGAAAAGCACAGAATTTACAAAGTATTTTCAACAAGGATTGTTCTTGTTGGTTACCTTAGAAATGAAGTGTGTTGTATTTCAGATCTATGTACAATTGTTGTAAAAGATAGTTGGGTGTTGGCCTCAAAATACCATAGTGCAAGACCATTAGAGAGATGGCATGAGCATAACAGTTTTCAATGACTGATTATGAAATAAGGCAGTAATCTAGCTAGGTGTTAATTGTTTGTTCCGCTTTTTATTCATTATAGAGGTTTCAATGTGTCGTGTCTCGAAGAATTTTTTTTTGTATAATTAGATATTTAAATTTCAGCAACAAGTAGTGTTGTCATACCAAAGTTGCAAGGTTTAGGGAAATAATGAGCTAGAGCTTTAGAAAATTTCTCAGGACATTTATAATGGCAGATTGCATAAAATGTGATAAACATCAGAGAAATGTGGTTCGTTAACTACAATGAAAAGCAAAATCGGTCTAATCTCCTCGGCTAAAATGTTTGAACATCAAAACATGCAGTCGAAAAAACGGGAACCAACTTATGCGAGACCAATCATTTAGCTGGCGAAGCACGGTTTTTGCAAATTTTACCCCGTCCCCTACAAATCGCGCCGAACTCTTTTTCCAATCTCCTTCCGAACAGTGGTTATTATGATTGATTTCTAACATCAAATGCTAATTAGAACCACTTTGATCACTGTGCGATTTGTAGCGAAGTTTTAAAAAAGTCATTTTATTACTTTCACTGAAATTTTTTTCTTAAAATTAAAATTTCTCTGCTTAATATACTTTGGAAAATTTCTGTTTATTAGAAATGTTTAAATAGTTTATAGAAGTTCATTTTGAGTGTCTTTTCAATACTTAAGTACTTATGGGCAGTGTAGGAATTGTTATTTTGGCATAAGCTTCTCTCCGATTATCTCGCTGGAATTTTTATTTCGGCCGAGCCTGCACTGAACTACATAAATCTATTTTTTGGGCTAAGAGAACGATAATTGATTACGAATGGAGTCACAAAGCTTTTTCATCGTTGAGTAAGATTGCGTAAATTATAAAAAATATTTCTGAATTAAATACACTTACGGGACACACAAATTAGTTTTATTTTATTTAAATAAAACTAATTTGTGTGTCCCGTTTGTGTGTTTTTTGGTGGCGGAAGGAGATCTTCCAACGAATTTACATCTCAATTATTAAGCGACATGTAAGACTGTTAAATTTTTACCAACTAAAATCTACCACTATCCAGTACTACACAGCGGAACTATCGCTAGGCATTACGTTGCAGGGCAGGGGCCCAGTAATATCTTTATTTTTGCTTGTGCTGTCCTTTCAAGCAAATCTTCATTTCGTCGGCCCAAATTGGAGTTCCAGCATTACTGATCAAGCAACATTAGCTAAAAGCACTCTTCATTTTTGTCTTGCTCCGTTTGTATTGGAAATTATTCGAGACAGTGGGTTGCTTACAATAGAGGCCTTTTTGCAGCATTATCGTTTTGGTCTAATACGCTATCCATTATGATACCTAGATAATAACACTTTCGTGTACATCCAGAGTTCCGTCTTCTGAGCCAACTGTTAACTGCAACCAGTGACGAATCATGCGAGCTGCTTCGTTACAGATTCGGATTACGAACTCGATAACATTTTTCAAATACCTTCGGCTTTTCTTCGGCGAAGGTTATCAAGAATGCGCTTTCTAATATGCTATGTTAAAAACATTCGTACATCTAATGTACCAGTTACTCAGTATTTATTTTTACATCCCTTCCATCTACTATCGCCAATCGCATTTTGGGCAATTTCTTTGACAAAGTTAATGACATCAGCTGTTGAGTGTACCTTTCTGACACCATACTGTGTTAGGCTAGGTCACCGGATACAAAGGTGAAAGGTCTATACGACTATACATTTCAGACGGGTGCCTTACCTACTACCTACTTTCCTGAAAGTCTTGACCTGTTCCTCTTTCATAATGAGTGGTATTCGTTCGTCTCCATCATTTACCGCTATCCCGCTGGTCGAAACTTATTTTTGTTGTGATCAACCCCACCATTCTCTATCAACTTCCTCGCCAAGCTAAAACATTTCCGCTTGCTCAATTTTATAGTGGATATAAGTTTCTGCTGCAACCGATTGCCGTAGGCTTGTCGAAAATGTTCTGTCTATCCATCCCTTCAACTCTGATACTTCCTCGATCACAGCCATTTTGAAGAATTACCTAAATGCCTGCTTTTCAGCCGTTCCAAAGACGGGGTTTTTTTTACACGTACAACATCATGTTCTCGTCGAAATGTTTGGATGTCCAACCGGCATTTATGATATAGTTCCCTATCCTTCTATAAGAAGTAACACCGTAAAGTCCGAAGATTATAACATTGGTGGTCTCTATTTGAGTTACACTCAATCACTTTTCACGTAACTATACTCCACTAAAAATTATTCTATACCAATTCTCGTATCTGTTCAATTATTGGTGTGGCATTACCTCTGCGGAATGATGCTATGTGTTGTCCGTTTTTAACAAGGCAATCTGAAGTGTGGGAAAGCTTCGAATAAATCGTCTTCATGATCGTTCGATACTCGGCTGCCCCGTTCAGTAGACCAAGCATTAAAGTCCTTAAAGTCTAACGTCTTTTGCCAATCGATCAAAAGACTTTTAAACGACTCCCATGACATTCACGTACCGTCGATTGTCACCCTTCCAAATCCAGGCTACCTCCAGCTGGTGCTTTGAAATGAAGGTTGACTGCAAGTTAAAATGGCGGCCTTCATCCATTCAAAAACATCTTGTGCTGCTTCACAATGATATTATGATTTAGGTGTAGCAAAATGATAATAATTTAGTTCGTCTTGTTGTCATTTTTGACATTGAAACTATCCGTGAATTGATTGATTCGTCCAACGTTGAAATCTTCCCCAATAAACATCATGCAGCGCGGCTTCCCTTTGCATGTTCTCACCATGTGTCCATCATCGCCGCACTTATAGCAGAGCTTTCAGGGGTTTACGTGATTGGAACATTTCCCAGCAACATGTCCACAATCCAAGCATTTAAACCATCTAGTAGCGACTATTTGCGATCGTAGTGAATATGATAACCACATCAAATTCAAGTTTTGCCTTCGAATGTAATCGAAAGATGACTATAGCTACTTGGGTTCTACGGTGTCTGGCTACAATTTTCTTTTCTTCGAATATACCCTCAGAGTCCTCGAACATTGTTTCGAGAGCACTTCTTCCGCCGTTGTAACTTCATCGAAATACTGGATACCAACAAGAGAATCATACGTTAAAGACCTTATATTAAGATTCCTGACCAAAAACATCATGTTTTAGATTTTGCACGCAATTTCATGCTGAAGTTCGTTTCTTTCATGGTTTCTGTTCTTCTTGTTTATAACCGTCTCTGACATTCAGAGTGTTTTGAGAAGTACTATGTGAAGCGTCCATCTTATACTAATAGCTGATCCAAAGATTGTGTTAATTGTGTTTATTATCTTCTTGATTTCACTGTACACATTTTTTATCAAATTGACAAGCTCGTCGGATTCTTCAATTTTTCTTCCAAGCCTGGTCACAGGCAATCCTTTGTTTCTGCCTAGTTACCTTCCAAACATGGCAATGGAAAACATCTCTCCAATGTACTGGTTGCCTCGGACTAGCTTCATCCGAAGGACTTCAAGCGCAAGCTTCGGCCAGAACCGGGTTACCACCGGCACTAACGTGAACGTATCCATAATGACTAGGGATGGAGAGACTAGGCCTAGTAGTTGGCACTACGAGGTAACATCGCATCATAACCCAGACAAAATGTCTCTGCCCTGAATACAGTCCTGATCGGGGTCAAACTTCGTGCCTAACCTTATTTAGTAAATTTGAGGTCCATGAAAAAAGTTGTGCAAATTTGCATAGCGGAAGTCGCAGCTTTCTCCGAAAGATATCATTTAAAAAAACAACCAGAATTAAATGATTCAAGTAAAAGTTAAACAAGGGTTTTTGATTAACTGAAATTTCAGCGATACTATTGTATTTTGATTACACAAGACCGTTTTACCAAAATTTCGGAAAATTAAATTTTTTGCTTTAGAAATCAAGTATTTTGTGTTCGAGCTCTATGTAATTCGTGGTAACAAAAAGTCGGATATTGCCCACCACATATTCACCACTTCATTAATTCAATAGCAACGTATAAGTTTCCACTTGTCCGCTAAGCATTAAGGCTTAAACTCAATGCATCGTTCCCGCTCGTCTTGTTTTTTTTTTTCAAAATGTCAGTTTGGAGGTAAAAAGAAAATGTGAAAATCGATGCATTGTATTTAAGTCTTTAGTTGACACATCAAACTACATTAAAA
Source organism: Nephrotoma guestfalica (assembly GCA_963691935.1). Lineage (NCBI taxonomy): Eukaryota > Metazoa > Arthropoda > Insecta > Diptera > Tipulidae > Nephrotoma > Nephrotoma guestfalica. Next base: position 83,859,580 of record OY829913.1, read on the forward strand.
ATTATGTAGAGGAGTCTAGCTTTGCTATATTTAAATTCCTAGTTTATCCCGAAATGCTTGAACTTAGACAAATAAGAAAATACTCACTCTACTTCAGCTGTTTATGCTGCGGCTACATACAGTTGATCAATTTTTTGGTAAACTTTTGGTTGGGGGTAGGTCAGGCCGTTTTTCACTTGTTATAAAATATTTCATATAAAAAATTCCAATTTGAAAAGAAGCCATCAGAAACGGGTATTTTTTAAGAAAGGGATACCACTTCTTACCTCTAATCCAATTGGAATCATGTAGTTATATTTAAAACGGCTCCGCCGAATTCGATTTCCTCAACAAAACCCGGAAAATTGGTAATACATTTTTTTAAAATGCCTATCTCCTCACTGCTGAAATGTATGTGGGTAGATAGCCAAATAAACCGCCAACTCTACTTTGTATGCGCTAAATCTGGTCGATCGTTTGGTGCAACCATGGATCAATTGATACACAAGAAAATCAGAGTAATTGGTACAATGCGGAGTAACAAACCACGCACCCCAAAGAAATTCGCTTGTTAATCTTAGGTAAAGCAAAGACCCGAAAAATCCTCGCTGTTTTGTTTCATTAGCCATTTAAGCATTGTATAAGTCCACTAAAGGAAGCGTTTACGCACTGGGCAAAATAGATAAATCATATGTTCCAAAATTTTATAATTTTTTCGAATTATGGTCTCTCGAATCATGGCACATATGCAAACGAAAAACAAACAGGTAGCCAATGGTATTGTTTTTCTATATGATTGACTTTAGAAACAAGGTTGTTCCTCAACTCTTCGTGTAGCGGGTATCTTCTGCATGCAAGATCTTTCTGAAATAATTAGCAATACAATTAGTAAACGCCAACATTTTGGAACGCTTGGAAATATCTCAGGGTACGAAGAAGTGTATTAAAACTACAATGCATCATATAAGGCGGGGGGTGATCACGTGCTAGCTGAAGATCTCGTTGCTCCCTATTCTCTTGAAATTTTGACGTTACGTAAAAAATTAGCTGCTATTTTTGCGAGTAACCAACATGGTCCCATACATGCAAAGACACATTGCGACGGATGCGTTAACAACAAAGTGCTCGATTCAGAAGAAGGTGAACTGAGTTTCCGATCTCAACATGAAGATAGCAATACTCGTTAACAAACGTGGATTTGTGTGTGAACATTTTGTAGTTGTTTAACAATCGTTTGAGTGAGTCGATGTGAGTATTTTTGTGAAAATGGGGAAAATCGAAAACCAAAGACGAGTTGGATGCTGTATACGGGGACTCCGCAGAATCATTTATCACCGTGAAGAGCGTTCGGAACGTGTAAAAAGTGCAATCACTGATGATAACATCGATCAAGTTCACCAAATGATGCCAGACAACCGTCGAACTAAAGAACGAGAAATAGAAGATGCTAGGAATATGTCCAAAGAACGTGTTTACCACATATCGAATAAAGATTTAGACATGAGAAAGCTGTCCGCGTGTAAGGTGCCGCGTTTACTCACTTTGAATCAGGAACGTGTTCGAATGAACATTTTCAGCGCTCTGTTGTAGCAATAAATCAGAGTTTTGGCGCCACCATTTGGGTACACCATTACCCTCCAGAATCAAAAATACCGTGAAGTGACAAAGTGGAATCAGCCCCAAACAAAGACAAAGGTTGTTTCTTCGGCTGCGAAAGTGATGGCGACCATTTTCTGGGACAGACCTGAGTTATCTTAATCAATTATCTTCAAAAAGAGAAAACCATTACAGGAGCATCATTACTTGACTATCTGAAGGCTAGCTGAAATTGCGGATTCACGGCGATTCCCATAGTAGACTTACAGTGATGCTATGTAGAGAAAAAAAATAAATCTACGAAAAAATGTATTGTATCTTTGTTATATCTAAAAATTATCAGGTACTGTCTAAACGGCACAGTCGTTAAAGCTTTAGTGTTTTGATCGGATGGTACCGAGTTCGAATCCTGAAGCTGGCATGAAGCTATGCAATGTGCAGATGGCTATACGAAAATCGGACCTGTAGCAGTACGTCCTTGAATTTCCTGGCAAACGGTGTAAAAGTAGAACGTGAAAAACCAACCGCGAAAGAGTTGAAAGAGCATTGGCTCCAGAAAAAATGGCAAAAAAAACTTTCAGACAGCCATGGTGGACCATTTAATCGGTTTGTTTTTAAATTATAGGCTATGTATGATAACACTTTTTGTCAACGATTTGTTTGATATTTTATCAGCTTATCAGTCTGATATTTCGCGACACGAAACAATCATGGTTTCACTTGAGGAGCGTTTCCGTTGACCGTTGAAATTGGTGAAGAAAGTTCGTGAGAAACGCTTGTTATAGTATAACAGAAATGGTCCCCGACCTCGGGTAGTCCGGACGTCCTAGAACATTTCGGCTGTGGTACATAGAGTAGGACAGAATCTATCAACTGCACAAGAGAATACTGCACAAAGACTTCGGATTATTGAACTATTCAACTACAAGGTCCAGTTGACTCAACAGTTGAAAACAATCCGCTTCGATATCAGTTCTCAGCGTAGACCTTGGAACAGTTTCATAATGAAGTCGATTTTGGTCTAAAAATTGTAGTGCCAATTCAAACAAATATTTAAAAAAAATTATTTGTTTTGCGATTGTAAAGTAGATTGCTCCGAATACAATTAGTAAGATAGAACAAAAATTATTCACCTCTTTAACTTATTCAAATAAAGGTGGGTTCACATTTACAAAAAATTGTGCTAAACTCGTTCGTGGAAAGAATTTTCGCCGCAATATGGAAAGTGCGGCGCACAAAAACGACACAAACATTTATGCCACATTCACCGCACGCGATCCAGCACTTGTTCGTTTTTTGACAAACATCAACAAATTTGCGCTGCATGGTGCTCTAGCGTTTACGTCGCAAATATTTTTGGCGAATGCGTTCGGCACAAATGTTTATAAATGTGGACTCTACTTTAAATTTAGTTAGTTGCGACCCGACGGAGGATATACCCCAATATCCGCATCGACTCAAACGGAATATTTTAAAATGGTTACTCTTACGTTTTGTTAAAATTTTAATGAAAAAGTCAGTGTGCACAAAATTATTTGAAGATAATTATCGGCCAAATCACAGATGTGAACAACTGTTTATTATTTTGATTTCTATTATATGCATATCTGCAGGCTAAAGTGAATAAATTGGTTAGGGGTGATCTCAATTATTGCACTCGAATAATATTTTTGATTGAAATTTACCCTAACATTACTGTTGTTGTTTTAGTTAAAATGTTTTGGAATATCATTCATAACCTTTAATTTAACACGGTTCAAATGATATAAATGAAACCCTTATTCTGCGTATACAACAACAACTACTATTCGAGTACAACAATGAACCGTTTAATATGTGAAAAACGAGTAGGTTTAAGGGCCCGTCTACACCCAAAATAGGTTTTAATTATAACAAATATAAAATTGATATGAAAACAATAATAAAACAAACCAAAGACAAAAACAATTGTGAATCGTGCACCCCCCTTACGTAATGGAAAATCATGATCCATTAAAATATTTTAAAATTTCGTGTAGATAGAGCAAAACGACAGGGACACTTTGTATAACGCAAATTGTTGTAGTAAGCAATTCGTCGATAACGTCGACAACTCGTAGATAATGTAGACTACTCGTAGGTAACGTTGACAACTACTTGTAACTCATGCCACTAGTGATCGAATGATTTACATATTTCTAACTTTTACCTGACATTTATGAAAATTATTGTTACTCCAAAATATTATTTGGAGAATTGGTACAGTTCGTTACATATATTGGAAAAAAGTAAAAATAAAGGAATCGATTCTCAAAGAATTTCTGATGAGCGATGTTGATGATTTGTGGCCAGCCAGACATCTATATACGAACAGAGAAACTCCGAGGTCGCAATTGATCCGCAAATCATTAATTTTTGCTTATACATTTTTGCTAACATCCGATATTTCTCAAAATTCTATAATTTTAAATCAAACACGTCAACAGTTTAGTTAAAGTAATATTTATTAAATTTTATGCATGTCAAATGGAACAAATAATATTTCAAGAAGAATTAATAGATGCATGTAGTTCAAATTATACATTTCAATCATATTCAATTAATTTAAACATTAATATTTTAAAATATTAAATTATTCAAATTAACCAAGCGCACCCAATGATGCTTCAACTGCTGTAGCTGCTTCATTAACGAAATCCATAAAAGTGGGAGCACCGTAAACCTAAAATACATGCAATATTTCAGAAAATCTTATTGTATTTTACGTAGTGTACAGGTATACTACTTACAGCGGCAACACCAACGAGAAGAACTATAAAAACGGTAAATTTCATTGCAAATTGGTTTTTCAACTTACAAACTGATAGCCTGATATGAACTGAATAATTTACTTATGAATTTTGGCGAGTTTATATACCGAAATTTTTATTTACCTACGATGTGCTGTACCTAAAAATGTGTAACGAAATTAAAATAAATTTGCTTATTTTGTTTGAAGATGGTCTGTTTGTATTTATTTTCACTCCTACTTCTATTTAATCTAATATTTTGGAATATTTTTGCATTTGATCAAATATTTTCAAAATTATTGGAGACGAAATTCTTTTGTTATTCATCATCTCGTAAATTTCTATTCTGGAACAATTTTTTTAGTTTCTAAAATCTTTATTGATGTTAGATACACTTGGCTAAATTGGAGGTTATGCTCCAAGGTTCAGCATAATATCAGATTTAACCAAACATGGAAAATTAGTAAATGCTTCGCTGGATGTTGCTTCCACAGTTCGCAGAGTGCAAATAATTTCAGAAATCTAATGATCCAAGTTGCAGTGATTATCCTCAAAATACCATTGAAAATACAGAAACCATTAATACTTGAGTATTAGATTTCATGAACTATTTCCTAAACTATGCTAAAAATTAAAATTAGGACGATTTAGGATAAACTTCACACTTGTGTACACAATTGTAAATATTTTGTTAAATCCCAAATATCTTTATATGTATAAGTGAGTGTAATATACTTTATTCGTATAAAACGATAAAGATAAAATTTAACTTGTTTATGTGAATTTGCTGATACCTATACTTTATTTTTACATAACATTTATCTTTTATTCGTTAACTTTAAAATATTGGAATTATAATTTAAAAAAAAAATAATAATGCTAGTACAGTATTAATAATAATTAAGCAAACTAATTAATCAGTATATGAATTTGGGTTAATATAGAACCAAACTAACATGAAATTATCATCCTGTAACGGATCGTCACCGTGATGGTGAATTTAAAATCCCCAAGTATGACGAACCGTTAACAGAATATCTGTTCAAGGACTTCTGAGCGGTGTTTGGTAGCCGGCGAAGTGTGAACAGATCTGGAATATACCGCTGAACAGGAACACAATGAATCAACCTCAGACGCGTAGCTCATGTTCTACCCAACATCATCACCTTTTGAAGCTTTTAACTATTCATATTGCGAAAAAAAAACAAAGCGAAATACGGCCGAGCTGAATTGATAAAAAAAACAAAATGTCATCGAGAAATAAAAAACAAAACAAACAAACAAACTGAGAATTACCAAATATTTAAAGACACAAAACTAAACCTTGTGAAAGTTAGCCGAAAGTTGCCAGCCGAAAGTGAAAAAATCGATAATGCAGATAGTGTCTTGACTACTTGAGCCGAAAGTTACATAAATTATATATTAAATTGAAATATCAAATACGGAATATCGTCGGAATAAGGGAAAATAAAAATTTCACCCCTATAACCCCATCAGACTTACCCCTAACCTATATAATCAAAATCTACCTATGGTCATGGGCTATCGAATCAGCATAGTCAGATTGGTGTTCATGTCCCAAAATCTGGAATGATGAACGATTTTATCGTCGGAATAAGGGAAAATAAAAATTTCACCCCTATAACCCCATCAGACTTACCCCTAACCTATAATCAAAATCTACCTATGGTCATGGGCTATCGAATCAGCATAGTCAGATTGGTGTTCATGTCCCAAAATCTGGAATGATGAACGATTTTATCGTCGGAATAAGGGAAAATAAAAATTTCACCCCTATAACCCCATCAGACTTACCCCTAACCTATAATCAAAATCTACCTATGATCATAGGCTATCAAATCAGCATAGTCAGATTGGTGTCCATGTGCCAAAATCTGGAATGATGAACGATTTTCTATAACCCCATCAGACTTACGCCTAACCTATAATCAAAATCTACCTATGGTCATGGGCTATCGAATCAGCATAGTCAGATTGGTGTCCATGTCCCAAAATCTGGAATGATGAACGATTTTATCGTCGGAATAAGGGAAAATAAAAATTTCACCCCTATAACCCCATCAGACTTACGCCTAACCTATAATCAAAATCTACCTATGGTCATGGGCTATCGAATCAGCATAGTCAGATTGGTGTCCATGTCCCAAAATCTGGAATGATGAACGATTTTATCGTCGGAATAAGGGAAAATAAAAATTTCACCCCTATAACCCCATCAGACTTACCCCTAACCTATAATCAAAATCTACCTATGGTCATGGGCTATCGAATCGGCATAGTCAGATTGGTGTCCATGTGCCAAAATCTGGAATGATGAACGATTTTATCGTCGGAATAAGGAAAAAATAAAAATTGCACCCCTATAACTCCATCAGACTTACCCTAACCTATAATCAAAATCTACCTATGGTCATGGGCTATCGAATCAGCATAGTCAGATTGGTGTCCATGCCCCAAAATCTGGAATGATGAACGATTTTATCGTCAGAATAAAGGAAAAATAAAAATTTCACCCCTATAACCCCATCAGACTTAACCCTAACCTATAATCAAAATCTACCTATGCTCATGAGCTATCGAATCAGCATAGTTAGATTGGTGTCCATGTGCCAAAATCTGGAATGATGAACGATTTTCTATAACCCCATCAGACTTACGCCTAACCTATAATCAAAATCTACCTATGGTCATGGGCTATCGAATCAGCATAGTCACATTGGTGTCCATGTGCCAAAATCTGGAATGATGAACGATTTTATCGTCAAATTAAGGGACAAATAAAAATTTCACCCTTATAACCACATCAGACTTACCTCTAACCTATAATCAAAATCTACCTATGATCATGGGCTATCGAATCAGCATAGTCAGATTTGCGTCCATGAGCCAAAATCTGGAAAGATGAACGATTTTATCGTCATAATAAAGGAACAATAAAAAATTCACCCCTATAACCCCATCAGACTTACCCCTAACCTATAATCAAAATCTACCTATGGTCATGGGCTATCGAATCGGCATAGTCAGATTGATGTCTATCTGGTTAAATCTAATCGTTCACTTAAATGAGACTTTTCCAAACTTTCGGCTGAAGTAGTCAAGATACTCTTTGTATTATCGATTTTTTCATTTTCGGCTGGCAACTTTCGACTTTTTTCTATATAGGTCTGTTATTGAGGTTTTACTTTTAAAAAATTGATGTATTATTTGTTACTTTAAAATCTGTATTGACGGGATTTTTTGATTGAATATTGAAGTTAAACACAATCTGCATTATCGACATATTACGATATTTCATCTTGGGGTGGAAATATCATAACTGCATTGCCACCTTTCGGTTGGGTTATCAAAGAGTTAATAGCATGTTTTGTATTTCCAAACCAAAAAAGTTTAACTAAATTTACAACCAAAAATTCTAATTTGAAGTCCGGACCCGTTTTTTCCTAATTAAGGTTAGTACAACTTAATTCTAAATTCTAGGGGTTAATTGACTTAATGACGAATATAATAATAAGATAATAATAATAAATATGACCTTAAAACTCGGTTGAGTTGGTGACCGTCGGTAAAGGTGATTGTGAACGCCGTTCGAATATCCAAAAAAACAGCAGATGGAGTATCGTACTGACGATACCGATATCCATATACTTTGATGATGATTTCGGACTTGATGGATTATTGTGGTATACGTAACTGGGTATGACTACGTCATGAGCCTTGCAGTAGTTTTCTTGGCTTAACTTAAGAATAATTATTATAATTGTTTTAATATGTTTTTTTTTTAAATACATATATGCAACTAAAATATTAAACTGGTTGTTTCGGATTAATATTGACCAGCAAACAAACTTAAACTATACTTTGCTAAGGTCTTTAAATAGCTCACAATAGTTATAATTATAGTTATAATCACGATTTAATTGCAAAAATTATTTTTTTGTTTTACGCTAAATTTTATTTTTGTAATGCCTACAATTTTTTTTAATGATTTCCGACGTGGGCAATGCACAGTTTTTTGTTTCTTTTTCACATTAAGGTGGAAACCGTTCGCTCCGTTTTAAGCTTTCTTAAACTTTAGAATACTAGGATTCAAATGCACTTAATTTATCGAAATTAATACACGACACGCCGAATTCCAACGTTCGGATTTTTCTTTTAATACACACAGATCACTGTATAGTTCATAAGGTTTTTTTTATGTTCTTTAATAGAATGACACCGTCTACAAAATTTTTCACAGTTTGAAATCACGATATTACGCTATACGCGATCCCCACGCGTGTTTTGTTTGTTTCTTTCTTTTTATTGGTTTTGTTTATGGGGATTCTTTATGCCCGTTTACACTTAAACAAACATCAAGCCCTAATTTGAGATGGTGGCCATCCATTTGCAATACTTTTATTGAATTTTTATTTTTTTTTTATTTTTTTGCCAAACAATTTATCGTCGTGTGTTTGATGTCTCATCCACACGATTAATATCAAAACTGAAAACGCTCGTTCCGACCAAAATTCGGTATTTATACTCTTCTGACCGGTTGCACGATCAACAGCAGGGTGAGTCAATACGCAAAACAAAGTCAAAAGGTACTAGAATAAAAAAATTATTATAGCACTTAAGGAGGCGCTGCACCAGTAACGCCGTCAGCCGACGCTGGCGCCGTTACAATCCCTTGAATAGTTGTAAGGAATAAAGTGGTTGAGTACGCGCAATTTGTAACATAATAAATTTTCGTTGTAAGCGGTTTTCCATTACTAAGTATACATTCGAGATAATAAGGATCTAATCGAACCGAAAGTCATCATCCCTTGAAAAGTTATAGGAGCTAAGAGTGTTAAGTACGTTCAATTCGCTAAACTCGATAAACTTACGTTGTAAGCGATTTCCATAAAATGTTCCCATGTCCTAGAGAACCCCCACCAAATACTAAGTGTGCATTCGAGATAATAAGGATCTAATCTAACCGGAAATCATTATTCCTTGAAAAGTTATAGGGGCTAAGGGTGTTTAGTACGTTTAATTCGCAATTCGGTAAACTTACGTTGTAAGCGATTTTCCATAAAATTTTTCCATGTCCTAGGAAAACCCCGAACCAAATACTAAGTGTAAATTCGCGATAATAAGGATCTAATCTAACCGAAAATCATCATCCCTTGAAAAGTTATAGGTGCTAATGGTGTTAGTATTCTCAATTCGTAATACGATAAACTACGTACGTAGTAAGCGATTTTCCATAAAAAATGTCCATGTCCTAGGAAAACCCTCACATGTATGACCCTGTTAAAGTTAGCCGATACTTTCCAGCCGAAAGTAAAAAAAATCGATAATGCAGATAGTGTCTTTGCTATCTCAGCCGAAAATATAATATGTCATGTCAAATATTAATATGCATCAGCCGATATTTTTCAGCCGACATTTCTCAGCCGACATTTTTCAGCCGACATTTTTCAGCCGATATTTCTCAGCCGATATTTTTCAGCCGAAAGTGCTTTTTATACAACAAATATTTGATTTCTACAACAAAAAAAAATTAAACCATTAAAAATAAAACACTAATCAATATTTTTAATAGCATTTATAGTTATTCGGAAAAATTGATTTTACTATTGGGAAATTGCAAATAAACATAAAAATACAAAATTTGAAAATTTCTAAATATTGACCGTTTAAAGTGTCATGGTTGGAAATAGATTCAAATGAAAGGTCTTAATGATGCTCGCACCTGGAAAAAATTTCAGGTCAATTTTCATGTGGGGAGTCCGGGAAAACTTGATTGAATATATCGCACACATAAAATTTGAAAATGTCTAAATATTGACCGTTTAAAGTGTCATGGTTGGAAGTAGATTCAAATGAAAGGTCTTAATGATGCTCGCACCTGGAAAAAATTTCAGGTCAATTTTCATGTGGGGAGTCCGGGAAAACTCGATTGAATATACCGCACACACAAAATTTGAAAATTTCTAAATATTGAAAATATAGGTGCGAGCATCATTAAGGCCTTTCATTTGAATCTATTTCCAACCATGACACTTTAAACGGGTTATAATTAGAAATTTTCAAATTTTGTGTGTGCGATATATTCAATCAAGTTTTCCCGGACTCCCCACATGAAAATTGACCTGAAATTTTTTCCAGGTGCGAGCATCATTAAGACCTTTCATTTGAATCTATTTCCAACCATGACACTTTAAACGGTCAATATTTAGAAATTTTCAAATTTTGTATTTTTATGTTTATTTGCAGTTTCCCAATAGTAAAATCAATTTTTCCGAATAACTATAAATGCTATTAAAAATATTGATTAGTGTTTTATTTTTAATGGTTTAATTTTTTTTTGTTGTAGAAATCAAATATTTGTTGTATAAAAAACACTTTCGGCTGAAAAATATCGGCTGAGAAATATCGGCTGAAAAATGTCGGCTGAAAAATGTCGGCTGAGAAATGTCGGCTGAAAAATATCGGCTGATGCATATTAATATTTGACATGACATATTATATTTTCGGCTGAGATAGCAAAGACACTATCTGCATTATCGATTTTTTTTAACTTTCTAAAATATATAACATACTGTATTTTCGGCTGAGATAGCAAAGACACTATCTGCATTATCGATTTTTTTTACTTTCGGCTGGAAAGTATCGGCTAACTTTAATAGTATCACATGTATGGCTGGATACAATCATCTTGGAACTCTTTAATATTTGTGTGCCTTTGTACGAAACAATTCTAGTTTGTGGTTGGGAATATTTTCAGTTTTTTTTACTAGATATTGAGGATAGTTAGCTATTATGGGGTTGCTTATGGCTAATGGATGAATCAGTAAAATCACCGAGCTTTCTTCTTCTAATTGTGGTACTTCTACTGTATAGAGAAGCGTTTGATGCTCGTTTATTGCTATCTTTGGGATGACGTGCTGTAAGGCTTCTTCTGGTAGTGAAATATTTCGTTTAGCGAAAGATTTTTGTTACTTGTTAGTTAGGCTTTGGTTCTTTTTGTTACTTCTTTTATGTCTTCTAGTATTTCATTGATGGTGTCAGTATTTATGATTTTTGCCATCAACTCGATCTCCGTTAAGATTATTTTGTTGGCCATTGTAGAATTTGCGACTGCTCTATTTACCGTATTGTGGTTATGGTTAGCTTTTGGTTGATTCTTTCGTTGATCTGATGTTGTTGGTTATTCTGGTTTATTAATTCTTTCGTTGTGCTATTAGATCCCAAGCTGATCCCAATTCATCATATCTTTTCTGTCTATTTTTATGAAGGGGTCCTTTGGGTTTGTAAAATTTCCTAGAAAATGTTTTCAGCCTTTCTTCTACCTATTATCTTACTGAATTTTAATCTCTCGTCTATTTTATCTAATACAAATATATCTAATGATCTAATAGTATTACTAAGTTGCCTAAATTTGAATTGACTTATATTTTAATTATTTATCTGTAATTTAAAGAAAACAATTTTTATTTATTGTTTTATTCTTTATAATTTTATTTAAATTTCTCTTTATATTTCTGTATGTTCTAAATGTTTTAAATTTTATATCTCCAATTTATGTTTTTACACCACTTGGTTGCACCTTTGTTCTAATGTTTGGCTTTATGAAAACTGTTTGGTTATCTATTAATGTTGGTGGTCCCTCCTTATTACTATTTTGTTTAATCATCCTAGCTTTTGCTAATTTAAAATTTCCTCTTACATCTTTAAATGTATTATCGGCCTGTGCTCTAATTTCGAGGAAATCTATCGAATTAATTTGGTTAAAGATAACCTCATTAGGAGTGTAGTCGATGGAGGTACGTCGATGGAGGCACAGTATTGTTATAAAGTGCCACTGAAAGTTCATTGGCAGCTAGAGTATTTGGGATGAGGATTTTATGTTTATTAGTGTTGAAAATTTCGATCATCGTAGCATGAGTCTTTTTGATTTGCCCGTTTGATCCAGAAGACGATGTTTACTCAAGTATATTTAAATTATTTAGGTGTAGCACCTAACAGGCAACGAAAACAGGTTTTAAGGACTGCTATTGTTCTATCAATAAAATTTCTCGCGCTGGAGTGTTTCATATTGAAACGGCTTTCATGAGAATTCTGGGCTGTTGTTCTAAATGGTGTAATTACATAGGGCTTAAAAGCATACCCAGCATCACCTAAAATTGAAAAACTTTGTAAACTGAATCATCTAACAGTTTTAGAATGTTACCTAATAACCACGTATTTTGTTCACCATTTTCATAGCTGGTGTTGAGTTCTGTATCTACGTTACTGGTTACGCTTTGAAAATAAAAGCATCATGACATGATTCTGGATGATTGCTATCTACATAAGTTATAATCATACGGTCATCACAAACCTTAGAAATATGATTTTTTTACATTAAATGTAAAAATCTAATTTAACTACAAATAGTATTGTATAGATGCATGTCTCTGTGTTTATATAGAGATACAATCTTTATGTGCGTTCCATCGACGCAGTCAATGACCCCAGGAAAATTATATTTCTCAAAAAATGCCAGCTTAATTCTTTCTTTTTCGGCTTCACTGGTAGGGAAACATATAAATTGCGGACAAATTTCATTTTCGCTGAGCGAACCCATATAAAAAGTCTGGTAGTCGCCTTCTGCATAAAATCGCAGTGTAGCTGCTAATTTAATAATTGGCAATACAGACCCTAATCTAGTTGTCTGTTTCAACGAGACTTCAATTTTGGTTAGCAAATACTTAAATCCATCTTTATTTATTCGAAAGTTTTTAATGAATCTAAAAAATAAAATAAAAATAAATAAATCATCGCTTATAATGACTTACAAGTTATTCGGTATTAACATTCGGTAACATTTTTATCGTCACTATCGGAGTAAAATAACTGGATACTACTAATTTTTATTAATTAAATCAATTTTTTCAGAATCACCTTGTACGTAAAAAAAAAATCACCTTGTACTTAAAAAGAATCACCTTGTACGTAAAAGCAAGGAACGTTTTAGTGATTTTAGCACGAAGTGACAAGACAGTTGTCCCTTCACTTAAAGTGATGTGACTACGGGATTCGAGGTATTTGTGTCAAGAAATACAAAGCAGTTTTTTGCAATTTTGTTTGGAATGGTGCCAAATTTTATTTAATAAAACCCCTAATACATGGAAGGATGACACGGAGTACATAAAAATGCAGAAAATTGTAAGAAAATTTCAGTAAATGATGTTGAAAGACATGAAAGAGAAATTAGCTCATTAAAAATTATAACGCGGTTTTAACGCATCAAGAGCTAACTAATCTTCTCTAAGACAAACTGACTTCTCTGTGACAAAATACAAGATCTCTTAGAATCCTTCATAAGGCATTAATTAATTTCCAAAGAAGTACTAGTCACATTGTTTTATCTATTTAAGTCTCTTTTGTTTTGTATTGATAAACTCGAACCATTGAGTTAACAAGTGGCAATAAATTATTTGTAATTTGTCCTTTTTGGTCGTTTAAGGGCTATACGATTGTTACTTTTTCAGTTATGATGATGTGCAATGTTTCATTTTTTCATATTTTGTTTCTCTATAACCACAAATAGTTAAATTTAGACAACCATGATAGCTACTATTTTAAAAATTATTATGAACTGACGAGTTTCAATTTTTTTTTTTGAACCAATTTGAGTAACTCCTTAACGGACCACGATCGACGTGACAATTTGCATGAGGTCGTTTCTAATCTAAACGAATATTTTAGCCCTGAGCTCGGCCAAAAAGCAGACACGAGGAAAAATGGATCGCCGATATATAGGGTGGGCGAAATAATTTTTTTTTTAATTGCAATAAAACAAAAAGTTCTAAATATCTTTTAAAATTTATTTTTGCATTGTAAAGAACAATCCTTCCGGTGTGTGTGTGTGTGTTTTTTTTATGGGCGGAGGAGGAGTACCTTCGATAAGCTTCACGCGTGAACCCATATATCAAACTCGTGATAGTGTCGGATTCTTACCGACCAAACTACCACCCCCGATAAACTTCGCTTTCGCTGCTCGGCAGGAATTAACTCCTCACCAATTTCTGCTTCTTTCGAAGCGTCTCGACTCTCTCATTATCCGTGAGACACTTCCGCTTAAGGCGTTCCACCCATCTTGAGATGACAGCATAAACTCCACTATATTTTCCGGCGTTCGTTGGACCCCATGTACACAGATATTCCTTCTCTCTTCAGCAAATCGTGGATACTCGAATAATACGTGCTCTACATTCTCGGTTACTCCGATGCATAAAGGACAATCTGGTGACTCTTAGTGTTTGAATTTGAACAGGTATGATCTAAAGCAACCATGGCCCGTCAGAAACTGCGTCAGATGGTAATTCACTTCACCGTGTCGCCTGTTTAGCCACGCCTCGATGTAGGGGATCAGGTGATGGATCCATCTACCATTCGTCGACTCACTCCATCTTCTCTGCCTTACAGTGATTTATTTATTTTATTTATTTATTTATACATATGATACAATTTAGTAACCACACACCCCATTTTACAAGCTCATTCATAATGGGATGTGCAATTGAAAGGATATTCGAAATTTGATTTTTCTATGCTTTCGGTATTTATAGTTTTATTGCATGGCATGCATATTTGAAGATGGTTGCTATTTCTCTGCCTTAACAAGTAGATATATAGGGGGCATTCTCGCAAGAACACCAGCAGCATCTTCTGACACCGTCCGAAATGCGCACAATACTCTCAGAGCACTTAACCTCTGAACTGTTGCTAATCTTTGTCTATATCTATTCTTCTCCAACGAGTTCTCCCAAATTGGTACATACATCATTATAAATAGATGTAACGACGTTGGCGAGCAGAACTCTGCTGCTCATCCGCGCCCCTCTTGTATTTGGCATTATTCGTGCTAGTGCCGCATTAACTCTCCTTGCTCGCTCGCTGGTGGTAATGAGATGTGCCTTATTTGACAACCTGGCATCGATCATTACTCCTAGGTAGGTACCTGATGGATAGTTGACTAACAATTTGTTGAGCTCCAATCTCTAAGGTTACGTCTTCCATTACTTTTCGGCTATTAATAAGGACATCTTCTGTTTTATGTTCTGCTAGTTGCAGTCCATCAGATGTTAACCACTGTTGAATAAGTCTGACCGTCCTATTACAGATGTCCACAATCTCCTCTCTGTGCTTTACGACAACTACAATCGTGATGTCGTCCGCAAATCCAATCACCTGTGCATTACTTGGTATGTGCAGTCGAAGTACACCATCATACATCACATTCCAGAGTGTAGGACCTAACACTGATCCTTGAGGAACTCCACCAGTCACCTCGTAAGTTTTCTTTCCTTCCTCCGCATCATACACCAAGATCCTTTCGCTAAAGTTGCTGGAAACTAGTCTCAGCAGGTACTTCGTTATGTTCATCCGCGTCAGTGTGTTAAATATGCAGCTCCAATTCGCCGTGTTGAATGCGTTTTTCACGACCAATGTAACTATGGCACATTATTTTTTACCCATCGAGAACCGGATATCGCCTGATGTGCCGTATCTACAACCTCTTTAATTGCATCCACCGTTGAGCGCGCCTTTCGAAAGCCATACTGCTGCTCTGCCAGGTTTCTTGCTCTAACTATAGCCTCTTATAACCGGTCACATACAACTCTCTCTAGGGTTTTGCCTGCCGTATCCAACACACAGACTGGATGCCAAGACGCCGGTTCACCTGGTGGTTTGTCTCCTTTTGACAACAATACTAGTCTCTGTTCCTTCCATTTACTAGGGAACACTTCCTCAACTAAGCATGCAGTATATACTTCCGTGAATAAGTTTGTGTATGCTTTAACTGCCAACTTCAATGCAATATTCGGAATGTTATCCGGGCCAGAAGCTTTATTGTTACCCACTTTGCCACATGCCTTCAGAACCTCCTCCTCAGTAACTGGTGGTATATCATCCACCTCGTTGCCTAATACTTCTAACACACAATCGGGTTGCTGCGGGAACAGGTGACTCACTATGTCAGACAGTATTGCCGGGCATGTAGGTGCAGTGGCGTAATTGCTTCTGAGTTTTTTCATCACCAATCGGTAGGGTCTACCCCAGGGATCGCGGTCGACCTCCACACACAGTTCGCGAAAGCACTTTCGCTTACTTGCTTTAATGCTTAAGCTCCGATCGAGCTTTACAGTATTGTTGTCGAAGGGGAGAGTTTTCGACGTGTCTAGCACGCTGGTATCGCCTTCTTGCGTCCAGGCACCTTTTACGCAATTCAGAACCATACAGCAAGCTCGATTCGATCTATCTGAAGCCCAACACCGTCTATCAAGGTTCCTATATTGCTCACACACAATTACAATGTCCGCTTTTACTTCCTGTATGGATTGTTGCAGCAGGTCCTGAGCAGCCTCACAGTGGTTAAGATTGACTTGGATGAGTTCCATTTCCAACACTCTTTTTGCAGCACTTTCTGGTATACCGGACATCTAACACTACCAGTTACGTGTTTGCTACAGCCTTTGGCCGTTTCGTCGCGTAGCATGCATTTTGAATCTTTTTGGCATGTTTTAGCAAAGTGCCCTTCTTCACCACATCTTCTGCAGAGCTTTGATCTATCCGCTTCGCTTCTACAGTTCCTTGATAGATACCCATACCCGTGGCATTTAAAGCATCTAGCCAGCTCTATTTTTTCCCGTATTCGGTAAGAAACCCAGCCGCTTCCAACTTTACCCACTTCTAGTACTTTCCCAAGCATAGTGTTAGGGAGGCTAACAACCGCTGTCTGCGTTCCTCGGTAGGCCTTCGTGAGTGATTTAACAATACAGACACCGTTCGCCCCTTCGAACTGTGCTTCCAGAGCCTCTATCACCTCTTCAGACGTGGTAACCTCGTCCATGTCTTTGATCACCAGTAACGCCTGCTGGGTCAAAGTTTTAACCGCCGCCTTGCCCCCGATCGCTTTCGCTAATTGCTCTCGAAATATTGCGGTCTTCAGCTGGTCTTCTGTAGTTTGTAGCTCCAACAATAGGTCTCCACTATAAGTTTGACGTATGTTTGACACCCTTTCACCCAGAGTATTTAGCGTCGGGTCCACCTTAACTTTCTGCAGCAGATCGGCAAATGAGATTTCATCACTCTTCTTTATTAGCAGCGCATCCGGGCGAGCCCTCTTCCTTCGCGGACGTGATCGTCTTTTTGGCGTTCTTTTCCCCTTCACTTTCTGCCAGTCTTGTTCTGAGCTCGTAGTGTTTATATCTCCATTATACGACATAGATGCTGTGGTCTTTTGCTTCTTGTTTCCGTCCTCCTCATTAATAAGAGTGGTGTGTGTGTGTGTGTGTGTGTGTGTGTGTGTGTGTGTGTGTGTGTGTGTGTGTGTGTGTGTGTGTGTGTGTGTGTGTGTGTGTGTGTGTGTGTGTGTGTGTGTGTGTGTGTGTGTGTGTGTGTGTGTGTGTGTGTGTGTGTGTGTGTGTGTGTGTAAGTCTGTGTAAATATAATTTTATGAAATAAGAGTATCTACCATATGTTTCGTAAGCTTAAGAATAGTCATCTTGGTGCAAAAGATAGGAACTGGTAAGATAAGGGATTTTGTCGCTTAATGATGCAATACAAAATATTTTCAAACTTTCTTTCAAATGTTCAACATTACAAGATTAAACATCCACTTATTCTGAAGTATTAATGGTTCTAAATTTTCAATGATATTAGATTATTTGAGTTTGGTTAACATCTGATAACAATCTGAATCTTATAGCATAAGCCAATTTAACCAAGTGTATCTAACACCAAAAAAGATTTTAGGAACTTAAAACATTGTTCGAGAATATAAGTTTACGCGATGATGAATAACGAAAGAATTTCCATATGCGGTTTTAAAACAACTTTGAAAATATTTGAACAACTGCAAAAATAATTTAAAATTTTAGACGAAATAGACGTAAGACCATCTTCAAATAAAATAAGCAAATATTTATTTCGATTTCGCTACAAATTTTTAGAAACAGCACATCATAGGTAAATAAACATTTCGGTATATAAACTCGCCAAAGTTCACAAGTAAATTATTCAGTTTGTACCAAGCTGTTAGCTAGCTTAAGTTTGTAAGTGGAGACTACCAAGTTGCAATGAAATTTATCGTTTTAATACTTCTCCTCGTTGGAGTTCTCGCTGTAAGTATGCCTGTACACTATACAAAATACTATAAGGTTTTCTAAAATATTTCACATATTTTAGGTTTACGGTGACCCCAAATACCCACATATTCCCCATCTCCGATAAGTTCAGCAGTTTCAGCAGCAATGGATATACATGCATCTATTAATTCTTTAAAAAGCTGAAACTTTCAGTAATTAAAAATATAATAAATTCAATTTGTTTAAAACTAATTTCGAGTATTTACATTGAAAACTTGTTTATTTTAATTCAAACGTATTGCAGAATCGCATGCATAGGTTCTCAGTAGGAGAAAATGAAGAAAATGTAATATCGTTATTACAGCGCCATCTATCATGAATCGAAAAAATGTTTTTAAGAAATCCTACGTACTTTAAGCCAAGCGTATTTCTATTTTAATTTCAATGTTACCCTCCGCCCCACCTACAAGAAGGAGATAAGGGGTACTAATTTTAGCACTCATTTATGTCCCCCCCGCCGGAATGATTAAATTTTAATTATGAACATTTTTTTGGTAGAGTGTTTATTTTCCGAGATATTTGAAAGTTTCAGTGAGTGGCACGCGTGTCATGTGTGGCACGGAGCGCCGTCTTGTTGAAACCACATGTTTTCTATGTCCTCCTCTTCAAGTGCCGGGAACAAAAAATAATTTATCATGGCGCGGTAGTGCTCACCATTGACAGTAGCGGCGGCTCTTTGCTCAATTTTAAAGAAAAATGGCCGACTTAATGGACAATTCTGCTTGTTTACATAGCCGCCAAAATGGAAATGCACCTCATCCGAAAAGATGATTTTTTGGGCAAAATCGGCATCTTCTTCATATCGATCGCAAACCCACTCAGCGAACCGAAAATGCAATAGGTGATCCCTTTGCTTCAATTCCTGAATCAATTGAACTTTATACGGTATCATACCAAGCAAGGTGCAATACCAATACCCGGTGTCATACCAATGCAGAATTCGTCACAATGTTGTGTGTGAAGTGTCAATAATTGTCAATAATTGAGCACGATGATGAGTTGACGTTCCCGGCGACTCACGCACGTTCTCGGCTACAGCATCAACATTTTCGGGTGTACGCTTGGTTGGCTGCTTGGTTCGTGTTGGTTTATTAATTAACATGCCTGTTTCTTTAACTTTATTCACAAAATAACGCACATATGGAGCTCCAAGCACTTCGTTTCTTCCGAAAACCGCACGCAATTTTCGCACACATTCTGCAACATTACCATGATTTTCGAAGTAATGTTTCAATATTTCCCAGCGTTGTTCAAGCAAATACACAACCATTTTTTTTCATTCAGCGGAAGGATAAAACTAACTTTCTATGAAATCAGAAGTGACATAACCCATACCATACTCAAAATAATCGCTAGTTCACAAAAAAAAGTTAGATGGCCCACCCTATATATATATGTATATATATATATATTCGATATATATATATATATATATATATATATATATATATATATATATATATATATATATATATATATATATATATATATATATATATATATATATATATATATATATATATAAGTCGAATTTATAAATCTCTTACGATACGAATGCAGCTCACAATATAAATTTCAATTAAAACACGTCAGGCGTCTTTCGTATCCTAATTGCACATTGTTAATAACTACTTACATTAGTATATGTACAAATACAAATAGCGGTATCAAGAAGGTATTTAATATAGAGTGCTCACAACTCTATCATTTAATTTGGCTCGGCCGTTTTGCTCTGAACCATGCCGGTGAAGCCATCACCATCCTCATTATCACTCTCCGTCTCAATGTCAGAAAACCCGGTAAATTAAAGCTTCATGTACTCGGCAGATGTTGACGAAATTTTAGGCCCCTCTCCTTGACCAACTTTCTTCACCCCGTATCGGTCTCGCCCATTAACCCATACGACCTCATAGGGTCCAAGATATTTTGCTGCGATTTTATCAGTATTGAAAAATGATGTCCTCTAGTATCCCTAATTTGGTATTTCGGCGCCTCTCTTCTCTTACGATTATAACTCTACTTATATTCTTCCTGAATCGACTATCGTGCCTGCTCTCTTAAATCTGCTCGCTCCTTGTAAAATGATTTGGCCAATTCCTCTTCGATTATCTCCTTTACCCGTAAATCTTGAGCACTCCGCATTTTCACGACCATCACCACTTCACACGGCGTCATCTTAATACTCCTTTGATGAGTATTATTGATAAATTGCTGCACCTTAGGCACATGTTTATACCACTCGGTTTTTTCAAAGACAATTATTAACCATACGGTATTAACCATACGGGTATTATGATGATTTTGTTTAATCGTTCTGCTTGCCCGTTTCCCAGATGTACTGTAATATTCTCAGTTTGACAATAATGTGAGAATTCCGCCGATGTAAAAGAGATAGCTTTGTCCGAAATAATGCACCTCGGATTGCCAAATACAGCTTTCTGCATCTCAAGCTTCTGAATGGACTCTTGGATGTGGTGTTTTTCGTAGGGTGCAGCCATGTGAACTTGGAAAATCCATCTATAACGCAAAATATATACTTATATTTTTTGTAGTATCCGACAATTGATTGCCCTAGATGATCGATGTGAAGTGCCGATAATGGCACGTTCTTCGATATTGGCGTAAGAAGCCAATCTTGCAGCCCCTTCTTCCTTTCAGACAGAATGCATGGAGTGCAGTTTTGGATGCGCAACTTTATAACTGTCTTCTTAACTAAAAAGGGCCCGTGCTCGTGACATGACTTAATAACTTCATTTCGCATCCTCCTCGATACCACCATACATATTCCGCCTTGAACTATTTTATACAAAATACCATTAGTAACCGTATAATTATCATACGAACCAAGTTTCAACAGTTCGAATATCGGTTGTAAGTCCCGATCATTATTCTGTGCGGCCGATCATTATTCTAGAGTTGAACTCCTGCAGCCCACCCTGCTATTCGTGAATTAATTTCTTAATGCTGCACATTCAGTGACTATGCGAAATTTAAGGCCTAGCAAACAAACCCGAAATTTGCTCAGAGCCCTCACGATTGCCAATACCTCCACAACTGGTAGCTGTCATACTTCTCCTTACACGACGAAGTTTTGCGAGGGTAGAAGAAAACTGAAGAAAGGATTTCTGATCATTAGCATACAGGTTGGTACGTCAAAATCCTCTTCACCTGTTTGATTGCCATCCTCTGATTCAACTCTATTTATTGCAAACCTCGTATGTTTCCACAACAGGTTTGACAGCGGTTTACCGAGTATCGCGTAATCTTCGGAAATTTTCGGAAGTAGCCCGTTAAACCTAGAAAACTTTGACTATTTGCTATAGAGTTTTCGGTACCGGATACTTCTCAATAGCTTTTAATTTCTCATTTCCTGGTCTTACTCTTCCCTCCTCAATCTCATACCTCAGAAAATTTATCTTCTTATATATAAATTGGGGCTCTCTCCAATTAATCTCCAACCCATTCCATGCTGCGGTTCCTTTTTCTTAACGGCTAACACCTTCTTCTGTGGTTTCCGAAGGCACAATTAAATCGTCCATGTAAATACACAGAATCTTTTGGCATACATAGAGCGTTGAATATTGAGTTGATGAATCGCTGGAGTACTGCCGGCGAATTACACAGCCCAAAATGAACCTGCAGAAACACGTAGTGACCGTCTCGCGCCACGAACGCCGTGTATTCCATCGGCTCATTCGCAATCGGCACATGGAAAAACCAATTCCTGAGATCAAGTAATGAAAAGTATTTTGACCCTTGGAGCCGATCAATCTGGCCTTCGATCAACGGTAGTGGAAATTTGTCCTTGACCACCCATCGATTTAATTTCCGGAAATCGACACACGACCGCATGGATACATCTTTTTCATCGCCAATACTACAGGACTTGCATACCGATGAGTTTTCTCTTATGATGTTGTGTTCCAGCTCCTCATTAAATTGTTTTCGAATAACCTGTAGTTCCTTCGGTGTTAAACGGCGTGCTTTTTGATGAACTGGTTGGTCGCTGTTCACTACTATAGTCATTTCCACTTCACTTCTCTCTTCGACCTTTTTCGGACTATAATTTACTATCATATTTGGATGGCAACTTTCACCTTCTCGTCCTGGATGTGATTCAGGTTCACTGCTTTCTCACATTGTACAGTGAAAACTCCGCATTCTGGTAAAGATTTCTTCATCGTGATTGAACTCGGGGTGATTACGGTGAGTTTTATTGAGCAATTCTCGGCCAAAGATGATGTTAAATTTGGTTTCAGAGATCAAATTGAATCAAATTCAATCACTGCCACGTCTATCAAGGCCGTCAAACTCTGACCGTTAAACGAAAATCCCTTCAAATCATTAACGACCGGCTGATTGATTGCTGCAACGGACATCATCACATCATTCTTTTTGCATTTTGTAGAAATGTGGCCAAATTCCGCACACTTCACTCTTTTTTCTTTGTTCAAACACTGTTTTGCTGTATGGCCATTGTCACCACACGCGTAGCATCGGATAGTAAACCTCACAAATCTTCTGAGGATTGATGTTGGCGTAGTCGGTTTTGTTATTGCGATTTCTTCGTATAAGTTTAATTTATTTTTAAAGTCCTCTTTATTGTGGGCGCCAAATAATATTTGTTTGTTGAATTCCGCGTCTTGGATGCCATCAATGCAATATTGAATAATTGAGAGGTCTTCCACTTTGCTATGACTTCCGATTTGACGCAACTCGAACAAAAAAGGCACAAAAGACTCGTCTGGTTTTTTTCTTCGTTGGGATATTTGGCGATGTATAGCCGCACCACTCATCATCATAGAAAATTTGGCCTTTAAGAATGTTTTTAATTTATCCCATGAAGGACCACCGCGTCTGTCGTATATTTTGACAAGTATTATTATTTCGACGTGCTATATTGAAAGCCTCCTCGTTAAACGACTATAACTTGATAGGGGGGCGGTAACGTGCAAAGTGATAAAAGTAACCTCACCTTCGTTTTGATCAAGGAACCCAACTAAAGGTAGCATTCGTGTCAGCTACTTTAGGGACACTCTGTATACAACACATAATGTGTTTGATATACTCGTATACATGATTTTACAATGGTTATTGTTTGGTTCTTTCGTGAGCTATAGGGTTGCTCAACAAACTAATTTGCTGTATTGTTTTGAGAATTAAAATATATGCGTGATCAGTTTTGAGTTTAGTTTTGGTTGTTTATTAAATTTTCCATAACAATAAATAATTATTCATCACAGTCGACGTTTTTATCAGTAGTTTTATCACCTCGATTTGTTTATTTCTCAAAGCACTAAATTATTGTAGCCACGTATTTTTCGTAACCTAATCGAAAATTTAGGGTAGGTATCATTCGAAGTACCCCTGTTCATAGATATTTGACTTACATACTATTCACTTTTCTAATCGAATTTTTCATTTTTCTTTTGTTTTTCATTTTCATTATGAAAGAATTCCCGTTATTTTAATCACTATTGTGTTACGGTGCGGTGGTGCTCGTTCCTTACGTATTAGTAGGAACAATATAATTATGACTATTCTGAATTATTATTTTATTGGGGAAAATGAAGAAAATCTTTATAATAATTATAATTACTATTATGATAACCTTTTTGCTTTCCTTAAAAAAAAAACGAATAAAGGGAAAACTCACTTTAACCCCTTTATATGAATTTCTTTTGTTGCCGGTGCTTTTATTTCTTCTGTATGTAACGACGATGAGTATCTTGATCTATAATATACGACGTGGAAAAGACGGAATCATTTTCTTTATATTTTCATTATTTCTTTTATTTTTATTTTTGTTTGTTAATTGAGAAAATAAGTATGATTTTTGATTTTTTGGTATTCCGGAACCGAGTGACTCAACAGAAATTGATAATTTTGATTTATTTTCGGAAAATTTCCTGTTTTATTTTCTACTTTGTGCGCTGTTCGCTGTTCGACTCCGGAAAAATGAGTGTGGAGAAAGTATCATAATTATTCAATGAGTTTTTATTTTATTTTTTTGGGTTAAATGTTGTTGTTGGTTTTCCTACTTAAATTGTATTATTATATACAGATGGTCTTTTAATTGCTTTCCAAAATTAAAGTTTCTATATATAAAGGCTTGGCATAATCATTATGTATAAGGTTTGTTATATATTTTTTTTGTTAGACCTAGAATTTTTGATTAGGAATTTTTCCAACGAAATTCGATTTTAATTTCTTTATATACGCCCCCGTATTGTTTAGGTTTGTGTTTTAAAAGATAAAGTGTAATATTAATGATTAACAGCTGGTTTGGGGGACGAACACAAGTTATAAGTTTAAATTAAGTACAGCCAGAGCCAATAAATGATGATGAATAAGGGCATAACTCTGAATACCATATGATAAGATTGAGGTCTACTGTTCCACTTGTACCCGCACAAAAAATTCAATATTTAAAGGAACTTTTAAGAGGTGAGGCACTTTCTCTTGTTCGGCATTTTCAATTAAATGACACGAACTTTATAGAAGCTTATCAAAGGCTCTGTTAGGGATATGACAAAAAAACGTTACATTGTGTATTCGTTCGTGGAGAGCTTTTTCGATCAACCCCAAATAACGCAAGCGTCCACACAGTCCATTGCTCGATTACATGATACATGTGATGAAGTAGTGTGTGGTCTTAAGGCGTTAAGTCAAGAAGCAGAGACTCGAGATCTTTGGATTATTTATATCGCCGCACAAAAAATGGATCCATAGTCAAGACAAATGTGGAAATTAGAAACATGCGATATAGAATTCCCAACTTTCGACAAATTCTTAGCCGTGTTAAATAAGCGAATGAATATTGCAAGATATGAACCCTGAAAACATTAAAAGTCAGTCTTCTAAGGAATCTAGATCACAAGTTTATCGAATGCGCAGAATTTCTTCCCTTGCAAATTCAGCGACGGAGAGATTACGTAAAACAGCTTACCGAAGAAAAAACATAGCGTGATCCTCCACTTGGATATACCTGCAAATATCCCTGCAGTAATCGGTAGGACTAGCAAAAAGGAACTATACTTATGGTCATGCTAATTCAGTCATTTATACAATTCTTCCAACTGCATATAACGGGTGTTTTTTTAGGAGGTTTGTTTTTCCGATAGATGTCGTTTTATTTTATGACAGTTGTTTTGACAGCTCAAAGTGGCATTTCTACTCAGTATTGTTTGGCAAATCATTATGAATAGGTTAACTCCAGAACAATGTTTTCAAATCGTGGAAATTTATTTTCAAAATCAGTGTTCAATTAAAAATGTTTATAGAGCACTTCGTGAATTTTATGGTGCACATAATCGTCCGTCAGAGACCACCATAAAGAACGTAATTACCAAATTTCGGTCTACATTCACTCTTTTGGATGCCAAGCCACCGACAAGAATGAGAAGAGTTCGTACAGAAGAAAATATTGCTGTCGTTGAGGCCAGTGTCGAAGAAAACGACAATTTATCGATTCGTCGTCGTGCTCAGCAAATTGGACTTTGTCCATCGACTTTATGGAAAATTTTACGTAAAGATTTGGGTTTGGTGCCATACAAAATTCAATTGGTGCAAGAATTAAAGCCACACGACCATCGTTTGCGCCGTGAATTCAGTGATTGGTCGTTAAATCAATTGAACGAAGATCCATTTTTTTACCGTAAAATTCTCTTCAGTGATGAGGCGCATTTTTGGTTAAATGGATACGTCAACAAACAAAATTGTCGCATTTGGAGCAAAGATAATCCACAACGCCGTTCTAGAATTACCAATGCATCCTGATAAATGTACTGTTTGGTGCGGTCTATGGGCTGTTGGGATCATCGGTCCATATTTCTTTAAAAATGAGGAAGGACGACGCGTTACCGTGAATGGAAATCGATACAGAACCATGTTAAATGAGTTTTTGTTGTCAAATCTTGAAGATATGGATATGAATGAAATGTGGTTTCAACAAGATGGTGCCACTTGCCATACAGCACGTGAAACAATCGACTTATTGAAAGAAACTTTCAACGACAACATTATTTCGAGAAATGGTCCGGTGAATTGGCCTCCGCGTTCGTGCGATTTGACGCCACTCGATTACTTTTTGTGGGGATACGTGAAGTCATTGGTTTATGTGGATAAACCTCAATCGATTGACGCTTTGGAAACCAATATTCAACGTGTCATTGCTGACATACGCCCTCAAATGCTTGAAAAAGTGCTGGAAAATTGGACCTCCAGAATGACATTTGTGAAAAATAGTCGTGGTAGCCATATGCCAGAAATTGTGTTTAAATGTTAAATGCCAAAAAATTATCTACCAAATAAAAAAAAATTTTGGTCATTTCATAATTTTATATGTGTTTTATTCAAAAAAAAAATCGGCAACCTCTTAAAAAAACACCCTTTAGTTGAAGGACAAAACGGCGATGGCAGTATTGTAGAGCCTTGCTTGGTACTGGCTCACAAACACCAATTGTTACGGAGGAATCAGAACTTAAGAAAACAAATGGTCTGCTATTAATACAATGCCTTAATGATGTTTCGTCAGGAGTGTCAAAGAGAGTGACAACTATCCGAATCAAATCTCGGTTTAGCACTATTTCATACGAGATAACTGCAAAGGTCCTGATCGTTCCAAAGAAATCGTCATATAAACCCGAAATCAAAAGACTGAATCGCTCACGATGTTTAAGTCATATTCGATTAGCAGATCCACATTTTCACAAAGAAGGAAAAATTGATGTACTACTGGGAAGTGATATATTCTTCGACATATTTTGCGATGGCAAAAAAAAAATTCCGAGAACAAAATTGGTTGCTTATAATACGAACTTAGGATTGGTGATTGAAGAAACAAGGCCAAACTAAAACTGAGGAAGTTGCAATTAATCTTCATGTAAATGTTGGTCTGACGATTTGAGCACTTCCGACATATAATCCGTAGAGCCACATAGTTAGTCTACGTTTCAAGAATGGTTTGCAGAAGTTGAGCAAACTCAAAATGAAGGCAATAAATAGAGTGTAATTTAGAAAAGGGATTCGTCCGTGATGCTACATTAAAGTAGATATATGGAGAGTTTATGGATGACTTCATATAGGCTTCATTCAGTTATGATATATGCAATTAGCCAACAATAAGGAGAGTAGTACAACCACCAAGCTTCGGGTGGTATTTGCTGGTTCGACTAAGACAACGGATGGAAACTCTTTGAACGATAAATTGGCTGTGGGACCAGTCGTACAATCTACTTTGATGGAATATAACATATTCACGGCGGACATCGAGAAAATGTTCCGGAAGATTTGGGTTAACACAAAGGATACATGGTTTCAAAAATCGTTTGGAGGAAAACCCCGAAGAAGAGTTGCGCACTTGCGCAGATTATTAACGATCACATATGGTACAACGTATGCTACTTTTTATTGGCTACATAAACTTTAAACCAAGTTGCGTCAGATTACCAATGCGAGTTTCCTGAAGCGTCTGAAGTACTCAAACGAGATTTCTAGGTTGATGACTTTCTGTCGGAAACAAAACATATCAAAAACGCGCAAAAGATAGTTCAAGATCTAATTTTTATCGGGAAAAGGGGGATTCAACCTACGTAAGTGGACTTTCAATAGTACTGATCTGTTGTGAACTATCCTCATTTGAAGAAAACGAGGAGCTTTCGCTCATTAACTTCAAAAACGATATTGAAGCCATTTCAGTACATGGAATGAGGTACTTTTTTACTGACACTTTCCAGTTTAAGGTGAATTTAAGTTCCTCAAACGCAGTATGCTATCAAAAGGAGCGAAAATATACGACCCAATTGGATGTTTGTCGCCATCTACAGTCAAAATAAAAATTGTGTTCCAAAGGCTCTGGTTGCTAGGGGTTGACTGGGATGAACCGTTACCATATCCAATTTACTTCTTAGCAATAAGAAGTACGTTAAACAGGTGGGGAAATATTCGAATATGCATATGGTTATTCAGTGAGAGTCAAGAATTTATACTGCACGGATTTGCTGATGCTTATCCGAGTTAGTTTACGGATCTGTCATCTAAACTTGAGTGAAGACGATAGATGGTTATAAGATAAATATACTTACGACAAATACCAATTAAAACCGGCGCCAATTAATATTATCAGTATTCCACGATTAGAACTTTGTGGTTCAGTGTTGCTATTAGCTATGCTGCTAAATTGGATATCGAAATGCCCAAGAAGATGGCAGACATACTTAGTGTAAGGATCTTTAACACAGGCATGGGTCACGAACAATATACCATTATGTAGTGGAACTAGTTGCCCAGATCGAAAGCAGAAAAACAAAAAGTAATTAATTTATGTTAGAAAAGAACAATGGTTCTAATTCTAAATCCTCGGAATATCAAACTTGACTTTCTTTTCCCGTGTTTCTTCTCTCCCCTTTTTATAGGTAAACCAAAAAAAACCGTAATAATGATCGTGCGATTTTTTGCTTCGTTGTCAAGATCGAATCTCAAACCCAGTTATCCATATTTACGAAAAAAAACAAAATTGTATTTCGTTAGTATTGTAATCATAAGGAGTGACCACCGTGCCTGTTCTTGAAACGAACTGAATTCGTAACTGTAATCGTAACTAATCGCACACCAATGGAGTCATATACCATCATTTGATAATCCGGCAAACCGCGAATTAGTCAGCCACAATTTATGATGGAATGGTCCATGGTGGTGGAACAAAGCAGACATTTGGCCATCCAAATCAGTCAAAACTCAATTTGGAATTTCCAGAAGCAGCTTTGAAAGT
This sequence comes from Nephrotoma guestfalica, assembly GCA_963691935.1. Lineage (NCBI taxonomy): Eukaryota > Metazoa > Arthropoda > Insecta > Diptera > Tipulidae > Nephrotoma > Nephrotoma guestfalica. Next base: position 83,888,883 of record OY829913.1, read on the forward strand.
CGTATTGTTGAATGTAGATTCAACAATGATTGGTTGTTTGGTCTCCTAAAGTGATGTTCGAAATTTTCTAAAATATTTCGGAAAATGCTCACATTTTACACGGTTAAAAATGGAAGAATAAAAATTAGTTTTAGCCCAAGTATAAAATTATTTTGAATAATTTGGAACATAAAATACATTCTTTTCGTAAACCTAAACATTATTCTCGCTTATTAAATGGTTTTTATTCTTATTATGTAATGTAAAATATTTTAAATATTAGCAAAGTTAATGGATTTTAACTAACTGGTTCATTTTATTCCAAATTGGCTAAAAATTAGCAAAATAATTTAAGCTTAAAAGTATAAATAATCAATTTATCAACTTATTTATTTATTTATTTATTAATTTTTATTTATTATTATCGTAGAAAGAATTTCCAAGAAATTGACATTCAATATTTCCAAATTGGACTTTCAAAATAATTGCAGCAACTCGTATTGTGTTGAATGAAAATTTAATAAAAACTACCAGTACTAACACAAGCTTGAAACTGATCCTTCTAGTTCAAGAGTATATTGTATGGAGACATAATTATTTTATATTTTTACAATTCTTGACAAGTTTATACTATAAAAACTCTAAATTATTATTATAAATATTTTATAAAAATTTATAGATCTGGTGTAATAAATTATTAAAGTTGGTAGAGATTTCACATTTAAATTACCTATATTTGAGGGCTTTACAGTTTGAAATCAATTCCGTTTAACCAGACAAAAATTAGTTTTGACGTGCCTGGATAAGGTTGGTGTGCCCGTCACAAGGTATATCGATTAACATTTGGTCTTTACCTTTTGAAGCAAATCCCGTGTAACCTGGCTCAAAAATAATTTATTACACACCTGAATAAAGTTCACCTGCCCATCACAATGACCACGGAGTATCAACAGTCCCAATATCTGGTGGCAGTCAGGTGTAATAAATTATTAAATGTGGTAAAATCGAACTTTTGGTTACATACAGTGCTGGGGAAAAAAAATTGAGCAAACATATTTTATTGCAAATTGGAGTCTTTTTTTGCTAAAATTACAAAACTTTTGAAAGCAATTGGCTTATTGTTTCATTTTAAATACATGTATGACGTAATTTTTTGAAAAAAATGTACCTGCAATTTAGGGGCAAAACCCCGAAAAATGCGAATTTTTTTTTAATTTTTTTGTTTTTTATAGATTTATAGAAGTTCTACCTTTAATATTAATATTTTTTTAGACCGCCATTTGCTTTTATTACAGCGACACACCTCCGATTCATTGAACTTGATAAATTTTTCAAAGTCTTAGGAGGTATGGATGCCCAAATCGTCATCAACAAACTTTTTAAAGCTTGAATCGATTCTGGGCGCTTTCTTGCTACTTCTAGCTTCATTATAGACACAATATTTTCAATGGGATTTCAGTCTGGACTATACGGAGGCCACCTCAACACATCGATACTTCTTTCTTCGAAGTAGTTTTTTACCTTTAAATTAAAAAATAAGAAAAAAACAAGCTTTTAACAAATTATTTATGTTTATCAGAAAGGCAATTTTTTTATCTACAATTCAAAATGAATAACTCACATCTTTGGCGGTATGGCACGGAGCGTTGTCCTGTTGAAAAATAAATTTGCAAGTCTTGCCAAAATGCTTAAACACAGAAGGGTCAAATTCGTTGTGTAGGACCTGCAGATAAACAGCTGCTGTAATGCTGGAACTAAGGAAGCTCAATCGACAGCTTTCATTTCCAGAAAAGCATCCCCAGACCAGAACTCCTTTATTTTTCGGTGGAAGTCTTAAAAGACATTCGTTGCTAAGCCTCTCGCCCGGTTTTCTTCTCACGAGAATTCTTCTATCTCCAACATGCAGCTTGAAGTTTGATTCATCGGAAAAAATCGCATCATTCTACATCTCTGCTCGCTCAACAACCCGTCTTATGTCCGATGAAGTTTTAAAACGGTTCCGACGACATTGTAACATTATGAAACGATCTTCTGATTCTTCTGGCGTTGTCTTTCTGGACCTTCCAGAGCCTTTCTTTCTTTGTGTACTGCCCATCTCTCGCATTATTTTAATATTCCACGTGACAGTACTTTTATGAATGTTTAATCTTTCTGCTATTTCACGCGTGGTTAAATTTTCTCGCGCCAAAATCAACATATTACACTGCTCACTAACTTTCCCCATTTTTTTAAACTAAAATTGCACTTTATTCTTTATTTGACTAGGATCACTTACAGAATAACTTAATCTTACAAAATATGCACTATTAATACTCAAAAAAAATTACAGGCAATAAAACATCTGCACCCTATGACGGCCAACAGCGGTAGGCGTAAAAGAAAATAATTGCTTGACCAATTTTTCTTCACATCAGTTGCGGTGTTGTACCGGTGTAATAAAGACAAAAGGCGGTCCAACAAAATACTAATATTAAAGATAGAACTTCTATAAATCAATAAAAAACAAAACAAATTAAAAAATGGGTGCTTAATTTATTCCATTACTTTAACTCCAATCACCGTATTTTGAATATTTTGGCATTTTTCGGGGTTTTGCCCCTAAATTGCAGATAATTTTTTTTTTTTTTAATTTACGTCATACGTGTATTTAAAATGAAACAATAAGCCAATTGCTTTCAAAAGTATTGTAATTTTAGCAAAAAAGACTCCAATTTACAATAAAATATGTTTGCCCAATTTTTTCCCCAGCACTGTACTTGAAGCTTGTACACTCTGAAGCCAATCCCGCCTAACCTGATAAAAAGATAATTTGGTACGCACCTGAATAAGTTGATTTTCCCTTCACTAGGTTAACGAAGTAACATTTGACCCAATATCTGGTGGGTGTAATAATTTCTTAAATGTGGCAAAACCGACCTGTATATTTCAATTTGAAACCTACATCTTTTGACGCTAATATTATGTAAAAATAATTTATTACCCACCTGGATAAGGTTGAACTACCCTCGACAAGACTTCTAGACCATAATTTGGCCCAAAATATAGTGGCCGTCTGGTGTAAAAAAATATTAAAGATGGTTAAATTGACTTTTTTGAAATACATAATCGTTTTTGGGTGAAATTTACCCTTAGGCAAGTTATAGGGGTGGTCTTGAACTTTTTTATTCAATGTAATTAATTTGTGAAAAATTCTGGTTCAAGAACCAACCAGATATCACAGCTACATCAAAAGTTACAATTTTGGCGGTTGCAGGTTTAATTGTAAGCTAAAACGACCACTCGTTCCTCGAGAACGGTCACTGTAATAAAATCGGGAGTTGTTGTATTAAATTGTAATAAATGTGGAACAAATTATGGTACAGGTGAGCTATCGAAACACCCATTTAAAAGCTTTTCTGACCTTTTTTGGTCACTGTAAATGTCGTCGATATGGATCAACATTCGCAATGTTATCCATTCAAAAATTACATATACGCACGAGTATGTATCCAAATTTATTTTGCGCAATGTTAAATATTTAAAAACAGAAAATTACACAACAAATTTTAATTTCCCACAAAAACCGAGTAAATTATTAAAACCACTTCAAATTTTCCCAAATAATAGCAATAATAAATTGAGATTAAATAAAACAGCAAGAATCAATAAAATGACTACCGCAAATTTTTAATTTTTATTTCGTTTTTTAAATACCACAAAAATTACAATTTTAGTTAGTTAAAAAAAATCCATTAATCATTCAAAATATTTTACAGAGGAAATTGATTAAAATTTTTAACAATAAAAAATTTTAAAAAAATACAACGCCAGTGTTTATCTTCTTTTCATTAAACCATTTTCAAATTTTTTTTTGTCTTTTTATTTTTAGCTTTTAGTTAGCTTACCACTGTTATAAAGCTTCTGTGTATTTGGAGAAAAACTTTTTATTATTATTATTATTTTTTTTTTGGTTCAAAATAGAAAAATTAATTAATATTGTGTTCAGCGGCTAGCAGCTTAGTTTACCGTTATATACCTTTTTGTTATGCCTATATAAACCATTTGATGTAGACTTAATTAGAATTTTCCGTATACAGTCTGTGCCGAATGTATTCAGAGATGTACACTGATGTTGATAATATTACTCGTATAATGACGATGATGATATTTGTATGTTTTGTCTGCCTGTGTATATAATGTTATATTGATAAAATGCCAATTTTCTTTTGACGGCGGAAGGGGGAGTACATTTAGATAATTACTAATTAATTTGTTTTACTCAAAAAGTAAAATTTTGTACCCTGGTTGGGTTCTTCATCTATCGTTTCTGTTTTCACTGTGGTTTTTGATCACAAAATGAACGAAATATCTATGTACCGTTCTATATAGTGAAAAGCATAAAAAAATTATATTTATTTGTTTAAAAGTTGATTACTTTTTAATTAGGATTAAATTATTTGACTGTGTACAGGTACTCGTATCTAATAAATTTTAGGACATGTTACGAAGAATTGAGCACATAAAAAAATTCCATTGTTATTTTTTTATTTTGTCTGTTGCTTGCTAGACCACGATTTTCCGTTGAACTCCGTTTTTATTTTATGGAATGGGCATATTGTTAGTGGTCGCATTCATTTTAGGTACAATTTAAATTATTAAAAAATCGCATAGTTAGGAATGTTACGATTTCGAGTAGAAAACCAAAGTCGTGAACAACTTATTTCTTAAAAGCTCAAGGCGATAAGCAAAAAATTTAAAAATTAGTAAGGTCAAAATTTTATTTTTGAATTTTTCGACTCAAATTATTTTTATTTGAAATTGGTTTAGAGAGAATAGATCTGGTTTTTAATACAGGTGGTAGTGATTGTAATGAGGCCCAATGTATGGAAAAAAATTATTTGCATTTTGTTAGTTTCTATCTTAATTTGTAGGTCTCGAGATCTATGTTCATCGCACGCTCCTATCATTTTCGAAATCCTATGATCCTAGAGGATCATTCCTGGTGTTATCCATCTAACTCGGTTAGATTTAATGAATCCAATATTGTTACAATTTCCAAAGAGACATTTGGTTTCGTGATTCATTCGAATTCCATATTCTTTTTTATTTTATTTGCAATCTGTTCTGGGGCCGAGGCTCTCCCGGCTCTTTCATGGTTCACTTTTCCCGTCTTACTTTTACGCTGTCGTCAGCCAATTCGACCATTGCATAGCTCCATGCTAGCCTACCATCTGCACATTGCATAGCTCCATGCTAGCCTATAGTACTGCCATGGAAGCTGGGTAGAACCGCGAGTTCTGCACCCCGACAAGGGGTACTAAGTCATCCTCAGAGGTACCTCTTGATATATAGAAATCCATAAGGCCAATAATTTTATTTTGGTCCTTAGTCCAGTAGGTCGGTTTTCTAGTAAAACTCACATTTTAATGTCCTGCCTGCTTTAAATAGTTCTCTTCCTTTGGGAGTAGTTCTATTTTATGTCCAAAATATGTTTCAAAGTCACCTACAATTTCAAAATTATTACCAAGCGATTTAAGAAGTTCGATGCAGTCTACGTTTTTTGCTGATACTGCATAGCTTCGTCTTCTATGTTTAATTCTTCTTGGTGTTTAATATTATCCTTAATTATAGATTACTGTCACACCTTTCTGATATAATGACTTTGTGAGATTAAGCATTTAAAAACACTTCTAATTCTGAAATGAGTTGCGCAAGGCTATTTCCATTGCTGGCAATAATTCTTAAATAGCGTGTCATTATTCTTTCTTATTAAGTTTGTATGGACTATATAGAATCAAGGTAGTCAATGACTTCTCTAGTTTTCCTTGTCGCATCCATTATTTTTGTTATCTTCGCTCATCGATGTATTTTCCAGTGTTCCTAGTTTATGTTTTGGTTCATTCAATAGCTCGCCCATAGATTCTAATCTTTGGTCCTGCGCGGCCTGATGCGAATTGAAAGCGTTTATAGCTTCTGAAGTATTTCTTGCAGAAGATGGGTTTCCTGGCTCGGTGCTTGTGTTTTGCCTACTCTTACTTTGGCGCTATTTAGACGGCTTTGTTTTGGGTAGGATTGCATCCTAGGTTGTGAACTCTTACTAGTTTCATTTCTCTTGTTGTCTCTCATTATTTGCAGCTATTTAGCTACCTCATAGCCTATGTAATTTGCTGGGTGATGATTACAAAAGTGTATGCATTTCCCAACGCACTTTACACAATTGTATCATTGTGGCATTCTACTAGTGTTTTTTTTAAATGTCTTTATCGTATGCTCTATGCCCATGATAAGCCGGGGAGCCCGACTTTGGTTATTTCACAGCATTTAGGAATTTGAATGCATTCTGGATAAGTTCCTTAATTATTTCTACATTTGGGCATGTGTTGATGTAGCCCTCTGGCCATGATTTTAAATGGTTGGCTCAGCTTTGTTTTGAGTGAAGGGCATTCACTTTCCAAACGTCACTATTCAGTGCAGTGACTTATATTTATCGTTTGGAACTACTTGCACTATTTTTTAATTGTTTCATATTCACTAAAATTAAAAATGTTAATAGGTGGAGGTGGTATCTCTTTAAGTATTGGTTGATTTTCCTGCAATTTTCACGTTAATTATACTTTGGGTGTATAACTGGTTGCGTATCTCTTTCTGTTGCAGTGATATGTTTTTATGTACATTCACTAGGTCCGTGGATGACTGGGTCGGCGATTGATCGTCGTAGAGGAAGGACGTGTTTTTGTCTCTCCTTTAAATAAATAAATAATTTATTTTAAATGTATTTTAATTAACTAATAAAAAGTATAATATTGATATAGTTGATAATTTTAATAAATAATAATTTCAATAATAATTTGCGTGAATTTAATAAGTGAAGTGAATAGTTGTACGTATTGTATATTTATTTTAATCTGTGTACGGTGCGCTTGTGATGGTATAGAATATGTACATAACAATTTTCGTTTATATGTATTTTGATACCGTTGCTTGAACGCAACGTACGCAGTGTATGTAAATCTTCAATATGTATGACTTTTTTGATTCCAATGGATGCCTAAGATAAGTGTTTTTCATTATTTTAATTCATATTTTTCCGAAATAAATTTTAATTATATAAAATATGTATGGAGAGGAGCGTAAAATAAAAAATACCATTTCATTTATATGTTTTGGTTTAGTATATTAAATATATACATACATTTCTATTTTTTGTTTTTGCGCTTGTTGCGTGAGTGAGAACTGAGAATAGATTATTATGATCATGCTTAGTGTTTTATAATTTATCCCTTCCAAGTTTCAACTAAAAAAGAATAAACAGAAAATAGACAAATAAAATACATAAAACAAAATTTTGAGGGGATAAATATATGACGAAATTGGATAGAAACTAAACAAGCATGATCGTGGTTATTCTGTACTTTTCGTTTTCTCCTTCACAGATGAATTCATTCATTCATATACACCCATCCTCCGATTTACACGGTAGATTGGTTCCGCGGAAAACGTATTATCGCATTCATATATACAGATCCTTGTAGAAGTATAAATTAATAATTTATTAATTTGAATTTTAGGTTTTAGTGTAAAATTAAATTAAATTTCTTATTATTCTTGTTTTGAACGTGAAAATAATAATTTAACGACTTTTGGATCTCTAGTTTAGGACATGTAGAGGTAGGCGGCTGTGATCGAATTGGAATTGTTGGCTTAACTTTATAACTTTGCTATTTCTGCGGATATTTGAATATTTGGAATTACATGGAAGCTACGGAGTACATTTGAAAAGCAGTCAAATTTGCTATATGTAGATAGTTTTTCGGGATCAAGCACTTTTTAATTAAATTTTTTTCTAGATTATTTGGAAGACTGTAAATTGGTAAAGGTTTTGGTTAACTTGTTCTAGGTTGGACAAATAATTATCGACGTATGTCGATTATATAATTTATAATTTATTTAATGCTGTTGTAGATATATATATATGTGTGTATGTATATGTGTGTGTGTATGTGTGTGTATGTATATGTGTGTGTGTATGTGTGTGTATGTATATATATATATGTATGTATGTAATTTTTTTTTCTGATTTATTTATTTTATAATTAAAGCATTGAACCATATAATTGGGTTATTTGATTATCATGGATCCTACAGATGTGCTAGCTACTTATTATTAATTCCGTTATCTTAAAGATTCCTGATTACTTTAATAGTTTTATTTAATTTTGGTTGAATTTGTTTAGGTATTGGGGATTCTAAAGCTGTGAAAACATTCATTATTAATACATTACCTTACAGATTCCAGATTAGCTGTTTTTGGAACCAGTTTTCGTTTGGTCATTTTCTACTTTTATAAATAAACATATTTGTATTAGATTAGGGATGACAAGGACAAGTGACTTTCATAAATATTTTTTTATAAATAAATCCATCAAATCAACAGACTTAGAAGTTAGGAAGGCCGTGCGTGCCTTTCCTGGATTCGATTTATTTTATTTGTTTTATGAGAACCAAATTAATTTAGTTAATACTAATCGTGTTACTTTACATTTATTTTATTCAAGTATAATTTTATTATATTGTATATATATTGTCCTAAATATACTAATGAATTTTAGAATTATTTTGAATATAGTTCAAATAACTTTGGTTTCAGGAAATTCGACTGTAAGTTGCGGAGTTGCAGAATGATTAAATTAATAAATGTTTCAATTATTTAGGAAGCCGGAAAATATGAATTTAGAATTAAATTTTAGGAAATTTACAGATGCTTGTGAATTAATGCTTCATTGTAATTGCTGATTGTGTAGTTTAGAATTGTGTTGTCATTTTATTACTAACGACTTTACATAGGTGTCTGTAACGGGTCGAGTCAACCAATTTTGGTTAGGAAGCCGAAAAGTATTAATAGAATTAAATTTCAGGACAATTCCAGATGCATGTGAAATAATAATACTTTTTCTTAGGTTGCCGTTTTAAAGAAGCAATTGTTGAAGACCAATACCATCGTTATCCATTAACCTATTAAGCCTTTATCCTTCATCTAGTAGATTAGAATTGTGTTGTCTTTGTGTTACTAACTATCGGCTATACCTAGGTGTCTGTAACCGGGCCGATTCTGTCCCACTTAACTAACCTATCCAATCCTTCGGTTTTGTTATGTGTAAAAAAGGGTGTACGGTGGACCCGGCGTCATCCGGGAACTCAAGCCTAAGAACTTGGTCGTACATTCAAAATCAATCAATCAATCAATCAATCAATTCACTAGGTCCGTGGATGACTGGTCAGGTCGATGGGGTTGCGGTTTTCTCACGCTCTGTGTTGGTTTTTACAACTCAGGCGAAAATTCCTCTCTTATTTATTCATTTTGAGATTCTTTATGCTGTTGAACTCCTTTGAATAGTTGAATACGTTCAGCATTTTCATTATCCTGCAGAGCCGCGGGATGCATTTATCTAGGTGGTGATCTAGAGATTATTGAGCTTGTCATGAATGGGTTTCACGATGCTTGGTTCACCCCAGAATCCATTAGGCCAGCATCGTGTGAGGAAAGATTAGCCAAATGTGCAATTGGCGTACCACCTGGGGTAAAACTTCCAGTCTAATATTTGTTATTTGTTGTTTGCAACCTTAACTGGCCCATAAATGGATGGAATGCCTCTTCTTTCAATGGTATAGATAATATTCTACAATCGTTTGTGGTCAAGGCCTAACTTTCGCTTGCAAAAGCTGGCACAGCTTTTATAAGTGATTTGTAAATGCGAGCTTACGCGACTATCTATTTTAAACTAAATGCGCGTAGAAATCTCGATATCCGACCTCTGCTTTAATATCTCTCTGAATATCATTTATTGATTTAATAATTGACCCACAATATTTGAAGGCTCCCACGTTGTCAAATTTAAGGTTTCTTGTTCCAAGATTTACTGTGTGGATGTTCCTTGATGTTAAAACATATAGTTGTGTTGCTGTTGCCTTTCAAACTCAATCGTTCTGCGTGGAGGATATGCGGTATTAAGTTACGATAGTTAAGTATTAGGTCTCTGTCCAAGAACTAGATTAAATAGAACAGGCGTGGGCTCATCTCGATCAAATCATATTTATCACACTCCATTTTCAATCCAGGTTTTCAAATAACATAAATTGCATTAAGAATTGCTCTGTATTTGATTATGCGAATGCCGACCACGGTTCTAACGGGTGATTTTTTAAGAGCTTGAGAACTTTTTTTTAAAAAAAAACGCATAAAATTTGCAAAATCTCATCGGTTCTTTATTTGAAACGTTAGATTGGTCCATGACATTTACTTTTTGAAGATAATTTCATTTAAATGTTGACCGCGGCTGCGTCTTAGGTGGTCCATTCGGAAAGTCCAATTTTGGGCAACTTTTTCGAGCATTTCGGCCGGAATAGCCCGAATTTCTTCGGAAATGTTGTCTTCCAAAACTGGAATAGTTGCTGGCTTATTTCTGTAGACTTTAGACTTGACGTAGCCCCACAAAAAATAGTCTAAAGGCGTCAAATCGCATGATCTTGGTGCCCAACTTACCGGGCCATTTCTTGAGATGAATTGTTCTCCGAAGTTTTCCCTCAAAATGGCCATAGAATCGCGAGCTGTGTGGCATGTAGCGCCATCTTGTTGAAACCACATGTCAACTAAGTTCAGTTCTTCCATTTTTGGCAACAAAAAGTTTGTTAGCATCGAACGATAGCGATCGCCATTCACCGTAACGTTGCGTCCAACAGCATCTTTGAAAAAATACGGTCCAATGATTCCACCAGCGTACAAACCACACCAAACAGTGCATTTTTCGGGATGCATGGGCAGTTCTTGAACGGCTTCTGGTTGCTCTTCACTCCAAATGCGGCAATTTTGCTTATTTACGTAGCCATTCAACCAGAAATGAGCCTCATCGCTGAACAAAATTTGTCGATAAAAAAGCGGATTTTCTGCCAACTTTTCTAGGGCCCATTCACTGAAAATTCGACGTTGTGGCAGATCGTTCGGCTTCAGTTCTTGCAGGAGCTGTATTTTATACGGTTTTACACCAAGATCTTTGCGTAAAATCTTCCATGTCGTCGAATAACACAAACCCAATTGCTGCGAACGGCGACGAATCGACATTTCACGGTCTTCAGCAACACTCTCAGAAACAGACGCAATATTCTCTTCTGTACGCACTGTACGCATTCGTGTGGTTGGTTTAATGTCCAATAAAGTAAACTGAGTGCGAAACTTGGTCACAATCGCATTAATTGTTTGCTCACTTGGTCGATTATGTAGACCATAAATCGGACGTAAATCGCGAAACACTTTTCGAACCGAACACTGATTTTTGTAATATAATTCAATTATTTGCAAGCGTTGCTCGTTAGTAAGTCTATTCATTATGAAATGTCAAAGCATACTGAGCATCTTTCTCTTTGACACCTTGTCTGAAATCCCGCGTGATCTGTCAAATACTAATGCTTGAAAATCCTAACCACAAAAAAATCACCCTTTATAAACAATTTCCTAGCTGAAGTTGATTGGACAGTTGTTCTATCAAACATGGATATCAATGGTGCAGTAGACACCTTCAAAGACTTGTTAAATATTTCTACACGAAAGTTTGTGCTTAAAAAGGTAACAAAAACAGCCTCATGTCCGTCATTGCCCATGATTCACTCAAGAGCTCAAGAAACTGGAGGCCCTGCGTAATAAAGCTAGCAGGAGCTCAGTTTCAGCTTCAGCACATGCGGTTCTCCTGTGTTAACCGATTCCTGTACAAAAATTACATGATTGATGTATAGAGGGCGATTTACGCTGTACTACAATAACGACTTACCGTCGTTTATGGAATTCAGTGGTCAAAAAACCGATAATCAATTAACAATCGGCAATTTCTTTGCCGATTACTTCAGTAGCGATTTTGTTAAGAATATCTCACAAACTCCAATGATACCTACCCAGGTGTGTAAATATGAAACCGGAATTTTTTATTAGTTATACATTTTCCCTATCTTTCAGGCAATAAAAAAACTGTTCTTCTTTTAAGGCAGACGCAGTTATCGAGCCATTTTCGTAGGAAAATAATTGCTCCTCAGCAAGCCCACGCTCCTTCGATGCAAATAAATGATGATCGGACGGAACCAAGTCTGGCTAGTAAGGCGCATGTGAAAGTATTTCCCAATTAAGTGCTTCCAACGTTTCTGTGATCGGTTTTGTGAAGATGAAGCAAAATCACTTTATGTTGCCTTTTATCATATTCTGGTCGTTTTTCACGCAAAGCTCGATTCAAATTGATCATTTGTTGTTAGTAGCGTTCAGTATTTATACGGTTTCACCAGGTTTTAGCAGCTCAAAATAAATCACACACTTCTGATCCCACCAAATACAGAGCATACGGCCCGAAGCGATTTGGCCTTGCCGGCGATGTCAATGTTTGTCCTGGGTCAACCAAAGACATTTCGCGCGTTGTATTCTCGAAATAGAACCATTTTGCATCGCCAGTCACAATTCGATGGAGAAATGACTTTCATTTGTATATGGCGAGCACCATTTTGCAAGTGGTTTTCCTATTTACTGTTGCCTTCCATTCAGTTTATGCGGAACCCATTTTCGTAGCTTTATGTTTCTCATGGCTTTTAAACGTATGGAGACGGTTTCTCGTGAGACATTCAATTGATCAGCGAGTTGGTTTTGCATTTGAGCGTCATTCTCAACCAACAATGCTTACAATTCACTGTCTTCAAACATTTTTGGTGGTGTACCACGTTCTTCGTTTCTCACGTTAAAATCACCCCTTTTGAATTTATTAAACCACTTATAGAATTGTGATTTACTAAGAACATGCTCATCGTAAACTTTGACAAGCAATCGATGTGATTCTGCAGCAGTTTTCTTCAAATGTATCTTGGTTATGAATTGGATGTCGTTGACAGATGTCCAAAGAAAACAATAGCGTCGATGAAGTGATTGGTCGAAAGGTACATTGGCAGATGGCACCATTTATTGCTAAATTCCGGTTTCATACTTACACACACCTTTTGTGTAAGTAAACAAACAAACAAAACAAAAAATTGTTTTTTCTGAGCTTGATGTGTTGCAAGCATTGATGAATATGAACGCGTCAAAGGGTCCGGGGCCTGATGGTTTATCGGTATCTCTGGTATAGCTTTGCGCAGTTGGTTTTGCCGCCTCTTTATGTCAATTGTTTAACATGACTGTAAGACAAGGCTTAGACTCGCTGATGTTTGGAAAATATCATATGTAATTCCAATCTATAAAAATGGATCCCGCAGCGATGTGACTAATTATCGTTGCATTTCTATTCCGTCCTACATTCTAAAACTCTTCCAGTCAATGATCAACAACGTAATCTTGTTAAATTCTAAGCAATGTATTAGCAGACGTCCGCATGAATTATTTCGGGCCACTCAACGGTCACTAATTTGGCAGTTTTTCAGAATAAGTTAATCAATTCCATTGCTTCAATAATTTATGTCGATGTTGTTTATACCGACTGCGCTAAAGCTTTCGGTAAACTCAATCTCTGGTTATTGTTGAAAAATCTTAGCGATCAACATTATTCCTTTTCCTACTAATGTCCTACTTATCAAATCGTAAAATCTGTGTCAATATTGATATTACGTACTCAGAATATTTCATAATTTCGTCTGGTGTGCCTCAAGGTAGCCACTTGGGCCCACTGTTATTTTTATTGTTTATTAACGGCGTTGTGGACTGTTTCACATTCGCTAATTGTATTTTATTTGCAGACGACATGAAAATATTTGCTAGCATTTTATGCGAATTAGACCGTGTTGTATTCCAACGGGACTTGCATATGTTTTGCGATTGATGACTTACAAATTATATGTTTTTGAATGTGGATAAATGTCAAGTAATCACATATTGTAGTTCCAAGTCTCTATAGTCTTTGTTTACTCTTTTAACGATTGTATTTTGAATAGATTTAATATGATTAACGATTTAGTGGTTATTTTTAGATCTATTCAATGTTTGGATTTATTAAGCGAAATTCTAAAGATTTTCTCGACTCACTAACTTTTAAGTCACACTTCTTTCGTTCGTTCTCAGCTTAAGTCACATATGGTCCCCGTTCAATGATTGTCACTTTAAAAGAATTGAGAGTATACAAAAGCAGTTTCTGTTATTTGTTCTCAAAAAATTACTTTCCTCACAGCGCGACGATTATAGCCTCTCACCTGTTGGTTGTGTTGACTTACTTTCGCTCTTTAATATTTACGCGCCTCAACGCAGCTTACACCCACGTGAGTTTCTTCGTACTCCAACTGCCGACAGTAACTACAGCTACCATGGTTCTGCAACGCGCATAAAACGAGATCTGAACACCGTTGCTGAGTTGTATTTGGATTTTCACATTTTTCGCAATGCTTTTAAGAGGGCAATCGCTGCTCTTGAGTTTTGACTTGGTGCCACCATTGTTTGTTCCAGCTCATCTTATAATTATTAATTGCTGTTAATGGTTTAATTTTAGTGCCATTTTTTGTTTTTATTTTGTTAGAATTTTAATTATTAATTTATATGGCTTGTTTTATTTTCTGTTGTTTTAATTATTATTTTATATATTTCTGTAAATAACCAATTGCATAGTCATGCTGCATGGTAAATAAATAAATAAATAAATAAATAAAAGTAAAATTTAGGAAAACCCCTAAGTGCATTCTATCAAAATTACATCATATAAAACCGCATTACTTTTCAGCCGACCAATCACACCAATTTAGAATATCTGGCTACCAATATTTATTCCCACTAAACCTGAAAACTATGAGAATGAAAGCGGATGTATCATTTTTACGTAGATGTTTTGCATTGTCGATGCATATCAAATGATCATCCGGTCACACGCGGGAGTCTGTGGGAGATTTGTCTTGGCGGGAAAAACCTGTTGATGATTGAACTCCCGGGTGACTGAGAAGGTTGTATTACGCTGTAGCGTCCAAAGATTGAGGTTGCAGTGGAGCTAATGGGCACCGGCGCCAGATCTAGGCTATGATCCAGATTGTTCCGACGATAAAAGCGCTGCAGAACAGAATATAAATTATGGTATAGTGTTGAACATGATGTTGATTTTGGTTGGTGAAGAACTCATTCCTCTGGATCATATGCTCATTTTCCTGACGAGCTGCTATCTCATCTTCCAACTTTTTGGTATCCAAACCGGAGACGAGATCAGATGCGGCGTCATCACACACCTTGGTTTTGATGCGACTTCCAAGATTTTTCAATTGTTTGGAAGCAGCATGGAGTGCCCACAGCTACAATGTATAAATCTCTGTCTCACAATATACAGCCTGCATCGATGCTAAGTATTCCCGATCCCTGAAGAGTGTACGGACTAGATTGGGATCCACATAAGATGTCGACCGTAGTTTCAATGGGAACTGAATAAATCGATGATGATCACATTGTGGTCTCGCATAAAAAATGAGATGAGGAGATAATCTGCGGTTGGGCTTTGATATACATATGTTAAATCAGATAATCGGTGACCAGGGACGCTGACTGTTGTCGGTACATCAACATGTACCGAATCAGCGAAAGTTGTTCTTCTAATTGATCCGGTGTGAGCATAGTGGCATGCAAGATCTCATGATTCGCGGAGTACACTATATCAAGTAGACTCTGTCGTGCGTCTTCCAAATTCTGTATGACCAAGGTTAACTCAATTAAGTTCATTAGCACCGAGCAACCCTGTCTTCATAGCTTCGATACTCTTGTAGCACTATTAATTCTTGCCTAAATCGCCTCTGCTCTTGAAATAGGTTTTTCTTGGACATCATGGTGAGGTTGGTCAATCAATGTTACGGTGTTAATTTCATTAGATGGTTTTCGTTGGCGTTGATCATCTCAAACTAGGATTCGTATTGTTCAGCATCGCGTTGCGACAAGATTCCAAATATATCGCCCAACGCAATCCCCAGTGTATCTCCTAATCTTCGTTTGGATCCCTTGCGCTCCTTATTACTATCTTCTAATAGCTTGTTTTTTGTTATGAGGTTGTTGAGTCGCCATTTCAAATGTTGTAGGGTAGTGTTACAGTTGAATTCTGACAGATCCCTACAAGCTCTTTCCAATAGTCGCTCAAGTTGTAAAAAATTACTAGTTTCCATTTCATGGCAACGGCTTCTACAGTTCCCATTTCCTCAAAGTGTATGCATGATAGATGGTCGAAGGGGCGTATTTTAGTGATACCGTGCGCCAAACCTATAGGGTTTTCCAATAGGAATGATATGATTTTTAAGTGACGTTTCGGCCATTTGTAATATGTCATGATCCGTCATTTTTTGTTTTATTGCATTCAGTAATGTTTACAATTTCATCATGGTGAGATATACGCAAGAACAACGTTTACAAATAATTCTGTTTTATTATCAAAATAATCGTTCCCAATTGCAACGTTTCGTGCGCTTTTGCCATTTTATAGTCGTAATAACGTCCAAGTGTACTCGCTATTCTTTACATAATGTTGAAGTGCCAATAAGACAAAGATTCGCTCGAAGTAATGCAAATATTGCTGCCGTTCAGGCAAGTGTTACTGAATACCGCAATTTGTCGATTCCAAGACCTTCTCAAGAATTGTAACTGTTTCAAACCACAACCTGGCGGATTTTGAGAAAGGATTTGGGTTTGCATCCGTATAAAATTATTCTCACTCAAGAACTGAAGCCACCACCGTAAACGTCGTGAATTTGCTGATTTTGCCTTGGAACAACTTGAAAACGATAACGATTTTTTTAAGAAAATCACCATCTCCGATGAGGCTCACTTTCATCTGAGTGGTGCGGTAAATAAACAAAACTGTCAATTCTGGTGCGAAGAAAATCCACAAATTATTCTTGAAAAACCATTACATTCACCTAAATTGACAGTTTGGTGTGGTTTTTGGTCTGGTGGAATCATCGGTCCGTATTTTTTTAGAAATGAAGCTGGTAACACCGTTACTGTCAATGGAGATCGGTATAGATCGATGATAACCAACTTTTTATGGCAGAAATTGGAAGAAGTTGATCTTGACAACATTTGGTTGCAACAAGACGGAGCTACCTGCCACACAGCAAGTGCAACAATTTTTTTTAAAGAAATCATATCACTCTTATTGGGAAACCCTATAGTTTGGTGCATACCGATAATAACGCCAAGGCTAAATTGCTGGCCTTTCATCCACCCTTAGCTCTTCTTGGCGGTTGCTTCCTGAAAGGTGGAGCGTCATTGTTGGCAGCTTCAAATTCTGGAATGTCTGTCGTCTCCGCTTCTATATTGTCTTTACATTTAACAGTATCTACTCGAACTAGACGATCAGTGCTAGATTGAGTCTCGATAATTCGACCCAATCCCAATATGTTGCCGGAAGTTGGTGGTCTCGTAAGGGGACCAAGTCGATTATCGACGATGCGTTGTTGTAATTGTAGATATTCAGCTGACCATCTTTTGTCTTGTATCATCCGTTGTCCTATAGATGCCCTCTTGCGGTTAGAGGTATATTCTCGCCCACGGCAGAAGGTTGGCTCTTGAGAGCATTTCCGATCAAAAAATGGGCAGGAATTAATGCTTATAGATCGGAGCGATGATTGGCTAGCGGCGTCAATGGCCGCGAATTTAGAAAATCCTCTATTTGAGCGGTTACAGTACTGAATTCTTCAAACGTAAGGGTAGTGGCTTCTATGACTCTTTTTAAGTGACCCTTTACAGATTTAATTCCGGCTTCCCAAATGCCACCAAAATGAGGAGCGAATGGTGGTATGAAATGTCCAGTTGTACAGCAGATGGATGTTGCATTTGCTATCTCAATAGGCAATGTGGTCAAGGCGAAGATTCTTCTTCAATTCGTCATCGGCTCCAACGAAATAGGTGCCATTATCCGAATACAGATCTGTGCATAAGCAGCAATAAAAGCGCCCGTTGGTAAGCTGTTAACTATTTCTACATGCACGGTCATACTCTGGTACCTGGAAGATCACCCATAAGTTGCTTCGCATTGTGTTGTTGGTGACGGAAGCATATAACACATTTCTTTGTGACGAGTGGTACAACCCGCCTTCCATCCAGTATCCAATATACTATAGGTTAACACAGATGCCTCAATAAGTAGAATGGGCGGTAGGCCAGGCCTAGGTATCCGCAGATTATTGTATAAGACTGTTTAACTGAACTATCGGAATTTCTAATATAAAGTTCCAGTTATACTTATTTTTATTAATTTATTAGGTATTATTGATATACAGATTTAAAGCTTCGACTCCCCGACCACTTTTCAAAATAATCTTTGAACTGTTTGTGCCAAAAGATTTATGGTAAATAGATGAAAATTATTCTCTTTATCGGTGATAAGTTTGTTTTTGCGAATGCTACTGATGGGCGGTGTTTGGGTACATAAGAACCGTTTACATTTAAAATCTATAAAAGTTGAAGCAGTTGATGCTTTTACCTAACTTTACGTTTGCCTTCTAGTTAACTTTTTTCTGTAAAATTTTATAAAAATTATAAGAAATATTTTTAGTAAACAAACGAAAAACAATTAATTAAGTTAATCTATTTAAAAGTTAAATAAAACTTGTTAATAAAATTATAACGCGATAAACGTTTTTCTCGATAGTGCGCTATCTCCTTGTCGAAATATTTTATTTAATGAAAATTGCTTTTTATTTATAATACAATTTTAGGAGGAAGAGGGCCCCCTCATATTTCCAACATGATAATATTGACTTTATATCAAACGGATAATGTTGAGAAAAGCAAATTAAGTTATGTTTACTTAAGTTGGCTGCTCTATATACAAAAAAAATTTAATTTCTTAGGTCACGCAAAGTGTCATGTAGAATAACGAGGACTTGAGATTTGTTTGTTTCAATAATGTGTTTATATGCGAAGAAGGATATTGAATATCCGGGAAAGGTAATTATTTAATTTATTTTAAGTGGTTTTAATATTGACGTATATTGTGGTTAGAAACGAAGATTCCATAAATACAACAAATTAGTTATATCGTGAACTTCTTGAACAGAAAGTCAAAATTTATTTTGATAAACCTCAAATTTAGCATAACCTGGATAGTAAATTTTGAATGTGATATTTTACTATTACAAGTTGAAATTGTTTAAA
Organism: Nephrotoma guestfalica; assembly: GCA_963691935.1. Classification (NCBI taxonomy): domain Eukaryota; kingdom Metazoa; phylum Arthropoda; class Insecta; order Diptera; family Tipulidae; genus Nephrotoma; species Nephrotoma guestfalica. Next base: position 83,907,964 of record OY829913.1, read on the forward strand.
TGATTTGTTTAATATATTTTTATCCGCGAATCGTACTAGAAGACATATTAATTCACATTAAGTTCATCACAATTATGACAAGTACGACGACCTTTGTAACCATTACGGAGCAAACACATTTTAACACATAAAATATATGCAGATTGCAATATGTGCTCTGTACCCATATTCAGAATCTATATTCATGCAAAACAAAAAAAGGTAACATGAAAATGACTGAGTGCATAAGTAATTAGAATTAATTGAATGGCATGGTGTTGTTTCGGTTTTGGAAAATTACACAATGAAGATTTTTTTTTTAATGATTTGTCTTCACCATGTTATGCTTGCTGTTTGCGTTCCTCCATAAATTATTAGTAGGAGTTTATATATGCGAAGCAAAAAATTATACGATGAAGGATTCTCTCCTTGTTCGTATAGTCGATTGTTGTGTGTTTTGCGATAAAGTAGAAACATTTTTTGTTGGTTCTGTTGTTGTTTTATTTTTAATTGAGTTTAAGTATGATTTATTTTTAAAATTTGCATTTACATTTTAAACAAGCAGACCCCGTTTAGCGTGGCTTACGGAACAGCTGAAGGATTTAAGATATTTGCTATTAAATCGAGTGAAAATTTAATATTGAATACTTCTAAATATTACTGAATAATATTTTGAAATTTTTTTTTAATAATATTTTTTAAGAATAGGTCTGCCATCCTAATTTCACGACAGCCATGTAACATTAAATAACTACAGACTTATTTCAAAAAATTTAAAAATATCAATTCGTTAATAGTTACAAAAGTCAGTGGAAGATTTAAAAGCACCATACAATATTAAAGTGTGAGTAAAATATTGTCCATTTCCAAGTGATTAAACCGGGTGACATTTTCAAATGAAAGCTCCACAGGTGTTTTTATTAAATAAAAGTGGTCGTAGTGAGCGTTAGAGAATCGGATATTAGAATATTGTAGTTGGCTTTATCTCAATGTGGGGAGCAAGATCCGAGGTTCATACTTTTATGAACCTTTTATGACTTCGGATTTAAATTTGCCGCCATTTTGTTAATACGTTAATACGTTAATACGTTAATAGGGAAGTATTTAAACCAACAACGTTTAATAAATGGTGCAAGTTTTTCGCATAAATGTGGCTGTATTTCACCAATAACGCACCGTATTTCCTCTTTAAGATGTTCAACTGTTTCAGGCTTATTCGCATACACCTTTTCCTTCACATAGCTCCAAAGAACAAAGTCCATCGGTGTTAGATTGCACGATTTTGGTGGCCAATGTTGATCGAAAAATCGAGAAATGACACGGCCTGGAAACTTAGTCTGGAGTAACACCATTGTTTCACGTGATGTGTGGCAGGTCGCCCCGTCTTGTAGCAAAACATGTCATCCACATCAATTACATCCATTTCTCTGGATTCTTGGCCACAGATTCCCTTACTGTCGCTATATTTTCGAGTGACCGACTAGGACGACGACGAATAATGCTCTTCTAATCCATCAGCGTAAATTTGGTTCCAAATTTTGTAATTAAACACCTCACTGAAAAGTTGACGTAATTGGCGAACTGTTTTCGCAAAACTTTCATCATTTTTGTAATGTGTTTTTAGAATAATTAAACGTTGTTGGTTTAAATACTTCCCCATATTCTTAAATCGCGTGGTCTGTACGTGACAACTATCAAAAAAAATCACCGTGCAACTCGCTGTTGCTGAGACACCCAAATTAACCCACTCGTTTCAGCAGGAATTGTATGTTATATTGATATATTTATATATTGTAATATCGATATATTGACATATTGATATATTGATATATTGATATATTGGTACATTGATATATTGATATATTGATTCATTTATATATTGATATATTGGTACATTGATATATTGATATATTGATACATTAATATATTGATATATTGGTATATTGATATATTGATATATTGGTACATTGATATATTGATATATTGACATATAGATATATTGATATATTGATATATTGATATAATTATATATCGATATATCGACATATTGATATATTGATATATTGATATATTGATATATTGTTACATTGATATATTGATATATTGATATATTGATATATTGATATATTGATATATTGATATATTGATATATTGATATATTAATAATAATATATTGATATATTGATATATTGATATATTGATATATTGATATATCGATATATTGACATATTGATATATTGATATATTGATAAATTGATATATTGACATATTGGTATATTGACATATTGGTATATTGATTAGTATTGGTATATTGATATATTGATATAATGATATATTATTATATTGATATTTCGATATATTGATATATTAATATATTGATATATTAATATATATTGCTATAATGATTTAATGATATTTTGATATATTGATATATTGGTACATTGATATATTGATATATTGATATATTGATATATTGATATATTGATATATTGATATATTGATACATTAATATACTGATATATTGGTATATTGATATATTGATATATTGATATATAGATATATTGATATATTGATATATTGATATATTGATATATTGATATATTGATATATCGATATATCGACATATTGATATATTGATATATTGATATATTGGTATATTGATATATTGATATATTGAAAAATTGATATATTGATATATTGATATATTGATATATTGATATAATGATATATTGATATATTTATATATTGATACATTGATATATTGATATATTGATACATTGATATATTGATATATTGGTATATTGATATATTGATATATTGATATATTCATATAATGATATATTGATATATTGATATTTTGATATATTGATATATTGATATATTGATATACTGATATATTGATATAATGATATATTGATATATTGATATATTGATACATTGATATAGTGATTTATTGATATATTGATATATTGATATATTGATATATTGATATATTGATATATTGATATATTGATATATTGATATATTGATATATTGGTACATTGATATATTGATATATTGATATATTGATATATTGATATATTAATATATTGATATATTGATATATTGATATATTGATATATTGATATACTGATATATTGATGTATTGATATATTGATATATTGATATATTGGTATTTTGGTATATTGATATATTGATATATTGATATATTGATATATTGATATATTGATATATTGATATATTGATATATTGATATATTGATATATTGATATATTGATATATTGATATATTGATATTTTGATATATTGATATATATATATATATATTTATATGTTGAAGTAAAATAGAGCTCACGCTGTGAAATACACTGGCGTTTGTCATGATTTTTTGAAAATCTTAGAAATGGTATTTCATTAAATCAGCAAACTAATCCAACTTATAGAGACGATACAGATGGAGAGGTAGACCCGCAAACACAAAGAGAATTTTTTGAAAATTTATTTTTCGTACTACGGTAATAAAACCAAAAGAAAATCTGCAGAAATTTAAAGTAAGCAGTTGTGTTTAACTTTATTAAGAGATAGCAAACTTCTGCAAAGCTACCATTTTTAGTTGTATATACTTATTACCTATATCCAACAATAACGACCCCACAAGTAGTGTCAAACTTTAAAGGTAGTATAGTAACAACCACAGAACTGACTCCTATGCATATATCAATGCTGATTTCTACTTGGGCTTTATACTTTTAAAGCAAACAGAATCCTAATCAAAAATCTAGGCGAAAATTCACATTAAACCGCAAAGTTAGAACTATTGAAATACAAATAATGACTAGGTTATTATGGCCTAATAATTGAGATAAACACTTGCACAAGGTAGCGGCTGCGCTTCAAAATGTAATCCATAGTATCTCTCAGTTTTCCTCGCATTACCTCGCCTTTGGACAGCTTTAAGCCTTTACGAGAACGAATTTTGAATAATGATCGAGGACAATGACTATGTATAAAAGAATTCCCGCGTTTTGGTCGTGGTTATGACTCTAAGAAATCAACGAACAGTTTTGGAAACGGTCTAGAAGATTTCATTTGCTCGACTTTGGGTGGTTATTTTACATTTGTATGCAGTTAGAATTGTATGAGCTTGTTATAATAAAGATTGGGTTAAAGACTGCGGAACCACTAACCTCCAGTCAGGAAGATCTGAGTCTAGTTACCTAAAGCCAAAAGAAGGAGCAATTATTAATTTGTCATCTGGAACGGTAAGATTATGATGACAATTGTATAACTGTTGTACTTGCCTGATTTGTTTTCTATAATATTCTTCCAGAAGTGCAGGTGAGTTAAGGTTTATATAAAGAACTGGAACAAGAGTGTTGCCTTTATTATCAGGTGAAATGAATCGCAAAAACCTCTGTATAGAGTATCGGCGACCACATTTAATGACGCTTCCCGATAACCTATTTGAAAGTCAAAGGACGGCATCTGTAGACTCCACCGCGCCAAGCATCTTTATAGGTCTTAGGGATCAGCCACTTTAAACTAGCGTGTTCTGTAAAAGATTGTGAACAGATACCCCTCTATATAAGGGCGGAATTTTTTTACGCTCGTACCGCGGTGTAACATTTTAGTTCATTGAATGAATAATAATTTTGTGCTGAATTGAGTTTATGGTAAATTTACTCTATAGGATGTCGCCACTATCCGAATCCAATTGATAAAATACACTTCGCTTGTCGACGGTACTGCCGACAGTGCGACGTATATAAAAAGGTTGTTCATAATTTGGATTAGCTGAACTGATATAATAGCCGTCCAGGAATCATTAATGCCGTTTTATCTCTAGATTGTGGGTCGTGTAGAATTTGCCAAAAAGCATCTATCAGATCTAGTGTCGATATATATCGGGTTTGATCCAAACGATCCAACAACGCATTGATAAGCGGCAATGGATAGGCATTCCGGACGGTTATCTTATTCAATTCTCGGGTATCCAGACATAATCTAGCTTTTCCGGACGTCTTACGCACCAATGTGTTTGGAGAATACCATGCGCTCTGGCTTTCCAGTCTGGCCGGTGAAACCGCGTAATATTCTTGATTCACGGTTTCGCAGAGCCAACGTCTATGGTGTGCATAATCAAAAAAATTTTACCTAAACCAATTTAACTTCTTCCTCAATACTCAAAGTATGAAATTTTGAACACACGCCAGGGTTTGAAATTTCGGTTGTATCTGATAGGGTAGATATTTTGGTGGTATTCGAAAAAGGTGATATATCCAAATACCCGTTCAGGATGTCCGCTTGCTGTGCTCACGTGGGCATGGAAAGTGGTGAAATTTAGAATTATTTTTCGACAAAAACCTGCCCAGCTGTCTAAAATTCCATTATATGGTACATTGTTTATTTTAACTTGAGTATATGGTCGGTCATCTCCCGTATCTGAACTAATAATAGAAGAAATAATTAAAGATTTTCGATATTTCTTCCGATGACGCGATAAAAACGTTTTTCAGTCGGACCCGAGTCCGAAGAAGATAATGTAGGTACGATAAACTGGAAAATGTATCCATGTTTGAATTTGTGGTGAGGTGACTGTCAGACATAAACGATTAAGTGTAAGTACAACTTTCCGGAATCCTTGTCTTATTATAAACAGCCGAATACGAGATTTTTGCCGGGGACACCGGGCGCTTATATTATACCGATTTAACGGTATTAGGTGACTGTTGTTTGTGAACCCTAAAACCATTGACATAATAATTGGATTTGCTTACCTATGATCCTGGTTGATTAATTTTGTATAATTTGAACTAAAATTCATATATTAAATATAATGTTATAAATTCTCATTTACCTTGGCTTTCAAAATATTTCCGTTCAATTAAAATTAAAGGTCAATGACATAAATAAATTGTAATCCACAACATTGTCGTCCACAAATGATTAATAAAATTCACCATACAATCAATATAATTTCTCTACGCTAATAAAGAGGTCAGTCGTAGACGCAAAGCTTATTGAAGAAATCAAAGGTGTTTAGACTAGCTAATAAAATTTTAAAAAATGGGTTTACGAATTTTTGCAAGATAAATTTTGATTAATTTTTGATAAATTAAATATTTAAAATGTTGATAAATTTTGTTATGTAATTGGAAGGAGTTTCCGTTTTTTATTTTTTCTTATTTTTTGGATAAGCGGATGGTTCGTTGCTTTCCTTCCTAACGCGTTGTAATCAAGATCACATTAAGTTTCTGGAAACCCACGATCCTCACCCTGAGCAGTTGTCGGCTAATAGCACCAATAAATCTGTTAACGAAAAATGCGTTTCGTTACAACAGGTTTACATTCCACCAACATAACCACAAGTGATATCAACAGTAAACTATTTTTAAAAGTATTGTTCAGCATGTAAAATTTCAAACACGCTAGGCGAACAATGCCTGTTCACTTTTAATATTTACATTACACTCTTGCAGAGCATTGTAGGGAAAAGGGGGAATCTTTCCCTACAATAATGTAGTCTCTAAACGTGAAGCAACCCTAGTAAGTATATTCTATTGTTTGTCGTCGTTTAACTACAAGCTATTTTTAAAAAACACAACACTAAAGAAAAACAAATTAGAAGTTTTTAATTTTATGTAAGATTTATAAAATAGTTTATGTTGAATAATTTCCTGGTTGCAACAAGTATTTTTTTATGTTCGTGTAGTTATAAATATTTATATTGGCTATATAAGGGGATACGCCGCAGAAGTCGTCCACGAGTGCATACTAAATCAAATAAATTCATAAAATGCATTAGAAAATAACGTGTATACAATAAATAGTCACCACATCCCATGTTTACCAGCAACGGCGGGACCACCCGCAACGTAAATACAATTTTTCTCAATTACCCATACTGCCCACAGCTTTTATACATACATCGTGTTTTCTCTTGACCAAAAGCTGTATAAAAGCATAAAGAAAATTCATTTTTTTTGGTTTGTTAACAATTTTTGGATTTTTGATTATAATCGCAAAATATATATAAATGTAATAATAAAATAATAAATAAATAAAATATTTTTTAAGTCATTTTCTTATTATCGTCCCCTAACATCCCTTCATCTTATATGCTTTAGCGATGGTGCGGTACACTATATTCGATATATAATACGTACGTAGGGTAGTATGTAGTTGTTTTTGTTGTTTACTATTATTATTCTATACAGTAAATAATCCTTGAAAATGTTCTATTTTATTTCTAACAAAACGATTTAGTTTTAGCGATATGATCAGTTATGTTGTAAACAATGAGATAATAGGAAAAATATATGTTTTTAAGATGGACTTTTCTCGTTTTTTCCGTCTCCCCATTTTTCCGCCCGCTTTATTGGTGCTGTTTCATTTTTATTTTTCATTTTCATCTACTTAACAATATTTTTTGTTTGTTTGTGATGCTTCGCTACTATTTATACTGCTGGTGGATACGTAGATATCTATATCTGCGACAAGCTATAAGTGTTGTTGTTCGAGATGTTGTCGTGTCTTGCTATAGTTGATTATTATAGCGATAGTTTTTATTAAACTCGGTTTTATGTTTTTATTGTAATTTCAGATTAAAATTTTATTATTACGATTCGTATTTTTTTTTTGCCAACCGATTTTAGTATGTTCAAATACAACTTGAGATTTACAATGTTCTGTGATAACATCTTCGCATACGCGCAATTGGTCGTGATGATTTCATTGGAGAATACATATTTCACATTTTGTTTGAGATGTTTTTTGTTTCATATGAATCATTATGGTTTTTTGAGTTTATTGATCCTCATTCGGCCGTTCATAATTTTTCTAATTGATTTGGTCCTTTCGGGAATTTTAGCTGGGTCGGTAAGTGTTTCAACTCCAGGTATAATTCATGTTCAATGCATCATCCAAAACAACAAATAGGTCATTTCTTAATGAGAAAATGATGATTGGTCCAAAGCTGCAGCAAACAAGCTGTTGTTATAAACATCAATATGTACTAACGGCCGACATATAAAAAATGCATCGGCAGGTGTGGATTCACGAGCAAGATAAAAATTATCAACTCATTCTTTGGAGGACGGTTCGAACAAACCACAGAGAAACTTATAGGTTAAAAACGGTAACATATGGCACCACAGCCGCCAGCTTTCTAGCCGTGCGCGCCTTAAGGCGATTAGCAGTAGTAGAACAGCGATTGTTTCCTATCGCCTCCAAAATCATATTATCTGTAGCACTATTATCGATAGCATAGACCATCAGCCAATTGGGTCTCCGAGAAAGGTGGACTAAAACTAAGGAGGTGGTCTTCCAATATTATGGAATTATTAAAGCAAATACCAACAGAGTTATAAGTTACTGGCAACGTACTGTTAAAGCTAAGCGATTGCATCAAAACCTTGGGGATTCATTATGGCAACTATAACCGGGTGTTTCTTTTAAACTGAGACGATCAAATATCTTGAAAAATAGCCACTCTTCGGAAAAAATGTCCATAATTTAATCATACCGCGGGGGAAATACATTAGTGCAAAAAAATAGTCCCCCACTACCGCTTTGTTGGGGACAATATCCGCATATTGTCCCCAACAAAGGGGGGGTAACTTTTAAACTAAGATAGGAAGCCATATTTTTTATTGCAGATACGGATTCTACGACTAAAAGTACGTATGAATGAAATATTTTGTTCGGTTCATGATAGATGGCGTTGTAATCGACGAAATTCAATTTTTTCAATTTCTCCTGCTTAGAACACACGCATTCGATTCTGCAATACGTTTGAAATAAAAAACATCACGTTTTCATTGGAAATACTCGAAATTCGTCATCTAAAAAATTTATTCAGTTTTGTAAATCACATTTAACGTTTGTGTCATTTCTTATCTTCATGTTTTTCGTAATTGCAAAATAAACGATAAAATACTTTAGAATGGAGAACTGTGCCAGAGAAAATTGAAATGGTTCTGGTTTAGGGAGAAGCTGGCAGAAATCTTGAAAATGCTGTTGCTATTTACGCTCAACGTTTTCCGGATAGGATTCGTTCACGTGCTTCATTTGGCCGTACTATCAAACAATTTATTACTGATGAAAATGTTCAACCGAAAAAGAGGACCCGTATAGCAACAGTCACTGGAGAAAATAATGAATTTGCTGTATTGGCAGCAGTGGCTCATAATCCTCATGTTAGTACACGAGAAATAGTTCGCGATTCCGGATTGTCCCTCACCAGAGTTTGGTCAATTTTAAAACGGCACAAGTATCATCCATATCATGTGTCTTTACAGCAAGATCTTCATGGCGCTGATTTCCAAAATCGGGTAACTTTTTGTCAATGGGCACGTGAACAAAGACAACAGAACCCCAATTTTTTTCGTTGCGTAATGTTCTCTGACGAATCGTCTCTTACAAACCATGGAACGGTTAATCGACACAACATGCATTATTGGAGTGTTACAAATCCGCACTGGCTTCGTCAAGTTCAACATCAGCGTCCTTGGACTGTCAACGTGTGGTGTGGAATAATTGGCAACAAACTCATAGGCCCCCACATTATTGAAGGCAACATGAATGGTCAAATTACTGCCAATATTACTTGAAAATTTGAGCTTAGAAGTGAGACGGAACATGTGGTTTCAACATGATGGTTGTCCTGCACACTATTCGGTGGTGGCACGTGAAATACTTGATCGTGATTTCAATGGTCGCTGGATTGGTAAAGCTGGTCCGGTAAATTGGCCTGCCAGATCACTGTTAGTTTAAAAGTTACCCCCGCCCCGCCTACAAAGCGGGGGGTGGGGGACTATTTTTTGCACTAATGTATTTCCCCCGCAGTATGATTAAATTTTGATTATGGACATTTTTTCCGTAGAGTGGCTATTTTTCGAGATATTTGATCGTCTCAGTTTAAAAGAAACACCCAGTATATGGATGAACTGATTAGAAAAATAAAATAAAAATGTTTCTTCGTTTTACTTTGCTCGTATTTGTCGTTTCGCTTTTTGTTTTCGTTTTGGAGTGCTAGTCGTCTGGTTCCGTTTCGCGTGTACATGTACACCTGCTGCTGCATTTACTCTGTTTGCACGGACGGAGTGGTGATTGGTGAGTTAGTGATGAGCTTGCCAAATGTTATATTTTCAACATGTACGATTAGAGTATTTGGTTGCAATGTTCTAACCCCTACTGATTACATTGATATTTTAATCAATAGCAAACTATTCATCAAAATTCTCGTATCCGCTCATATCTGAATTTGATTCCTAATCATCTTCCGGGATAATTAAATCTACTAAACTCCGTACATGAATTTAAAACCAACGAGAACGAAATCAATCTTCGAATGGGCGGCATTATGATTCGAGAAACCATCAGTATTCGAGGGATTTGCTTAAATTTATTTGTTTTCCTATTTGCGATAGATAATACTGTATAGCAACATGTAGAGCGCTCCGATAATCTCTCGAGCCTTCAAGATTGCCTCGAAAATATATTTTTTTTAATTTTTCGACTTGACAAAGCTACTGTTTGTCGCCGTTCAGTGGCTTAGTTGTGAACTAGTATGATATTGAAAAAATCACATGGCCTGACAACCTTTGATGTCGATTATATCGTGATTACAGAAGGCGTGACAATGGGCTGTGATCAAAAATAGTTTATGCTTAAGTAAGGCAACGACTCCTAGCAGAAGATAAACAGTAGCTTTATGATGGATATCTCCAAATGTTTTCTGGAGATTTTCTTAAAGTGAAGGAAAAATTTAAGGAAGAAAACGAAACAGCTCCCATGAAAGGTGGCACTTTCGATGGACGGTTTTCGACCAAACATCAGTGAGATCTCCCCTTTTATGAACAAAATTATGCATGAAGGCCGAATTTTCGATGAAGAACAGTTTTTTTGTAAAAAATCGTTACTTCCGTTCTAATTTTAAAAAATAAATTGGAACCTATATTGTTGCAAATTAAATTTAAATCTTTCAGTATTTAGTAATTTTTCACATAAATGAGATATTTGTTTCAAAATTTTTGCCAAAAACGATGAACGGGTTCTGATGATTTGCGGACAAAAATTTAAGTGTGAAGTTTCACCTAAATCAATCCATTCGTCTGGGCTGTACAGTGCCGGGCTTTTGTTGAAAAGCAGTTTTTTTTTGTCGAAAATCGTTATTCCCGGTTAAATCTTATAAAAATTAATTTTGGTCTATTTGTTGCAAATTTAAGCTAAAATCTCGTAAATGCTAAACTTTTCAAAAGCTGCTGCTTTGGCCAATATTCACTGGGATCTCCGAATTTATGAAGAAAAAAAAACTTAAAAATGAAAATACATTTTAGTCGGACAAAACGTCTGGGCGGTATAGAGGACACAGATATTTAGTCGCCATATGACAGCTAAACAGTGTATCATAATTACAGAAATAAAATGGAAAGCCTTGCAGTATCCACGGTGCTTATTTAGTTTAGTATTGAACGAACGGACTCTAGTTAATTTCTAAACTATACAGTAATGTAAAAAATAGCAATCAAGCATTTAATAATTAAACTACATGGTGGGTCACCTGTTAGTCCTTTTTCATTTGTAAACTCACATTTTGGGATGAAAAGTCAAAATCATTTATGTATGAAAAACAACATCGTTCATATGCCCAGAACATCAGAACATCAAAATTTTCAATGATTTTACCAAATAAAAGCGGATCAATTACCTCAATTTCTACCGTTCAAATAACCACACAAAAAATAATCAAATTTTGTTAAATCCGAGCTTCTTGGTGGCCAAAGTACTTCTTCTTCATTTTCTTGAACAATAAATGGATTGTTGCAAGACTTGCGTGGCATGTCGCTCCGTTTTGTAGGAATCAAAGGTCGTTGATATGCAATACATTCAATTTTGGCCACAAAAAACCAGTTAACATGTTGCGATAACGTTCCCCATTCACTGTAAGGGTATTTTCCTGTTTGTGTTCAAATAAAAACAGCCCAATGATGCCACCAGCCATGTCTGGTTGATGTGTTTAGTTCATTACGAACACTTTCACTAACAGCTGCCATTGCACCAGGAGTACGAACTGCATGAATATGTTGATACGGTCTACGATATTCCACTGAACCAGTTTCTTCCACGTAATGGAACTCAGTAGGACATCCATGTCGAACGATTATTTTCATAATAAATGTAGACAATCAAAGTGCGTTATGATGTTGTTAGCGGCTCCATGAATGATGATAAATGGCATATTTTTGACTTTTCATATGTCAAAGAATTTTTGGAATAGAAAACATTAAGTATTAAAATTGATCGATTGAAAAAAGGACAACCCTGCAACTCAACAAAACTAAATTGGTTATTAATTTTTTGTACCATTAAACACGTGAGCATCAAACATAATCCTTTGATATTTGCAGTACTATGAAAACTGCGGCCAGTAAATGAAAATATTAGTCATATTGTCATATATGTAACTACAGTGTTATTTTAACTTCAACCACCATAAATAAAAAACAAACCAATTTTCGCCCACCCTATTTAGTATTTCATATTGATTTTTTTATGTTTACCCAATACAAATTTTAAACCTTCCTTTCGAAGAATTATGTAAGATTTCGTATACATACTCGTATATACTCAAATAAAACTTTGCTCGGTACAACCTTTTATGACACTTTAATAAGTAATTAATCATAAAATTGCACAAGCAAAAAATATTATTTGTATTATTAAAACAGGACAGGAAAATTAAAACAATTTTCTTGTGACCTTAATTACACATGTTCATGTTAATTTATTAGGTGGCGTTAGCGAAATATTTCGATGTGAACCGTAACCACAATTATCAAATTTAAAATTAATTTCTCATTATCGGAAATGTCCGTATGCTTCATTACCTTAAGTAAGTGGTACTGGTTGGAAGAGGAGATTTTGAAAATTTTCTTTAAAATTAATTTTCATCCGTTTCCAAAAATTTTGCTTTACGTTTACGAAGTAATTAGGTAAAGTGTTTTTGACGGGACCATTTTTAAATATGGGATACTCGCATCTAGCTCGCGTGGTTCTTTTATAGCACCCTTATAGCACCCCCCTAACAATAAGTTGCCCAATCTTAATCACTAAGGTAATTATGTAAATCTTCGGATGATAGTTTCCCTGCATACCTGATCCGCTTCTGTAATCATTCTGAGAACCTTTGACTGTGTTCGTTGGACAATGCCAATATTCGAATTTGAGGTTGATTACCATAATTGACGACCAAATTGGTATAATCGTTGTGTTACACAGGAGAAGTTTGTATTCTAGGTCAATGGTTGAATATTTCCTCATCAACCATTGCATTTTATCCACTTCCCTCTAATGCGCGAATTTTTTTACGAGCTGGCAAATTCATATTAGGTGGAAATGGTGTTGAATAGGATAAATTAATAGGAGAAAATTGTTTTTGAGGCCAATCCAGCCTGCCACAGGTGAAAATTCAAAGTCCGCCTTTAGGCGGCATAATGCAGTAAGACGAAAAGAAAAATAAATTTTTCGAACGTAATATCATTTCTTCACAAAATCACAAGGCGAAGTAAAACAATAAAATTCATTAAAAATAAATATTGGTCGTTTTGCAAGTCAAATTGAGCTTTATCAGACTTTTTATTTATTTATTGTGAAAGTTAATGAAGCAGCTCAAAATTTTGAGTTTCAGAAGTACATTTTGAAAATTTACAATGCGGGTTACCTAACCGATCGCGAAAAATGCACCAATGACCTACTTGTTCGTAAAGCGGACATCTGAAGTGGTAAAAATATTCGCTCTTGGCTCTCTTGTCTCCCAACATTTATCTTCTCCATTATTCCACTGAAACAAAGTGACTCCACTTCAGTCCGACATATTAGAAGCTCAATTTTTCTTCGTTTTGATTTATCCTGTGGTACAGAATAGGTGTGTACAACTGCTACGTCAATAAGGTGAACAAAAATTCGGTTCAACCATTTTCGGATTTTCATTCGTATTTGGTAACGGCCTAACAACCCATCCATCAAATTTACACCTCTCATATGCCGGTCGTATTTCTTAATTATGTACGAAAATCAATTTCATATTGATTTTTTCTTTGTTATCCCATCAGGCAGCTTTCTGTGGTTGCAAGGTGCCTTTACACGAAATAAATGATTTCGTACCAACATTAGTTGAAGCCGTACGGTTTTTATTGTCGTACCACAAAACTGATGAAATGAGCACTCCAAAGGCATTTCCCACGTACTCCTCAGAGTATCCTCGGCCGATTTTCGGCCCATACACGTGTAAAAATGATCGAAATATGGAATATGGTTGACAAGATTCACTATATTGTCCGAAGATACGATGTTCCAAGATTAAGTGTGCCTTCGGAGATTTTATTATCGCCAGCATCTCAATAAATTTACAATGCGTAAAAAAACCACTGGAATCGCAAAGCGAGAACAGTTTGAACCCCCATTTATCTGTATCTGACCCGTCTTGTTCGGCATATATTGACGGAAAATATTTCCTGTAATTTTAGTTGAGCACATTTAGTGGTCTACACAAAGCCTAGGTAGCATTGGTACTGAACCGAAAGTTCCATTAAAGTGTAATATATATATAAGCGGCCTAACCTTGAACAACCGATCATGATCGGAATGGTTTTTATCAGTTGTAAGAGAATTATCGTTGAAGTGAAGATATCGGCGAATTTCTTCAAATCTAAGTACAGGCATCACTTGTCGGATCGCTTCAAATGCGTGTCTTCCCCAGTATGCCCGAGTATAGGGGTAGCGATAAATAGACATAAAGATTAAGACCCCAATGATTGTTCTGTTATATGCATAACAAGATCATGGTTCACAAAATATGTAAAGCAATCATATGATGTTTCAAGTTCCGTCAACTTTGGTGGTAACGTTTTATCCACCCGAGATATTATATCGTAGTCGTTTTTTATTTTCAGTACATCCCCCGAAAATGTAGACAAATGTGGTAACAATAGGTTTGTTTGCTTCTTCTACCAATTTCGGTGATCGGATACGCTTATTTCGACTATTTTTTTATTGATTGAACTAGTATGTTTACTTTGAGCTGGTGTTAATGGCTCATTCTCTGAGAACTCGAGTTCATCTCTCAGTGCACCTATACTGATATCAGTCGTTTCCTTTGTTACCATATCAGATAATGGATACCTCAGTATTTGTTAATGGAATTTGATCATCAATCATATCGGATGGTATTGAAGCCATAAGTTCTTTGTTATCCGCATCGGTCGTTTTAGAAACATTGTAAACTTGTCGAGAAGCCATATCTAGATAAAGTACAGATGTATTAAATTATAAGGGTTTTCCAATAAGGACTTGGCAACTTTTTATTAAAATAAAACGCAAACATCGTTCATATGTTCATGTTTCGATTACTTGGCCACACATTTCGACGGAAACGGCCGCTATCTCTCGTTCAATATTGGCTCCGAGCTCCTCTAACGACGCTGGCTTATTGGCATAGACCAATGATTTTACGTAGCCCCATAAAAAAGTCTAGAAGTATTAAATCACACAATCTAGGCGGCCGTCGATTGATAGACCCGCTATGTGGTATGTCTTGTTGAAGTCACATATCATTAATGTCTAGCTCATGCAATTGACCAAAGAAATAACGTTGCAACATGTCTCTGTAGCGATCCCCATTGACCGTAACGAGACGGCCATTTTCATCAACGAAAAAAAAACGGTCCAATGACACCACCAGCATGAAAACCACACCATACAGTTATTTTTTGAGGGTGAAGTGGTGTTTCTTGAAGCACATGAGGGTTTTCACCTGCCCAATAATGCATATTCTGTCTGTTTGGCAAACATTTCCAGATTCCAATCCGAGAACGTACGTCGCTTCATATGATCGAGTGGTTTTACTTCTTATCTTAACTTGATCTTATAAGGGTGCAAGCCAAAATTCTTTCGCAAAATTCGCCAAAGTGTGGTCTGAGCGATGTTCAATTCTTGAGAACGCCATGGAATCGCCTGTTTTGGTTCGTTTGTGACGGACGCTTGAACGGCAGCAATATTTAGACTCAAATTTTTTCACTACACACTATGAATTGCTTGTCTACTGGGACGATAATTACGACCAAAAATTGGAATTAACGCTCTTGAAGTTGCAAACACCGATTCGAATTTGTTTTTTTCGGAATTTATCGTTTCATTTCAATATGTTTTCGCCAAGTTAACCGTCGGTCTAGATTTGCGCCTAGGTATTTTGTTCCGTTTACTTGAGGGACTTGTGGCGGACAAGTAAGCTTATTTAATGTGAATGTTACGTAGATCGACTTCTCTATTGATCTTTATCTTCCATTTATTTAGCCAGATCTCGATGTCATAGACATGTTGTTGTATAGTTTCGGACACCGTTTGTGGATGTTTATGGGTACATACCTTGCCGTTTCATTTGCAAAAGTAGTCATCATAATTTTTCGAAGACCTTGGTAGATCTGAAGTAAAAATTGCACACTGCCTTGTCACACTTCAGCCAAAATGTTTTTCTCACCCGATTTAGAGGTATTGTATTTCGCATAATATCTGCGATTTAACATCCAAGAGGAGGATGGAGCAGTATTTTTTCTCTTCGTATGCTGATCTTATTTCTGTAGCTACTCGATGCACTTGCTCAATGGTTCTGTGCTCGTCTCTGAAATCAAATTGATGATTAGGGATGATATTTCGTAGTTCCGGTTTAATATTTCCGATAATTGTTTTTCTTTTTCGAATACTTTCGAGATGATTGGCACCAGTATTGGTCTATATGGTGAGACTTTGGTAGGTTCCTTGCCAGGCTTCGGGATCATTTTTATAGTTGACAATTTCCAGCCATATCCTGATTCATAAATTAAATTGAAAATTTGAGCTAGTCGTCCAAAGGTACCCTCAGGCAGTTGTTTAAGCATTCCAAGTGTAATCCGATCATACGCAGGGGCTTTCTTTAATTGAATTTGATGTGCAATAATAACTTTACTAGTGGTTTCTTTATCTTCATTTTTCTCTCAGGCCTGATTGCTACATTTTCAGTTTGAGCCACCAATTATCCAAGGTTTGGAGTGAATACACTTTCGGCGCAGGTTTTAGTTTGCCCCTCCTAGCGGCGTTTCCCCGTTAACATATTTCCTATTTCGGTGGATATTATTTTGTGTCTTGTATGTTTGCTCTTTGATTTAGTCGAGGCTGAAATAGCTGCAAGCAGCTATTAAATTTTCCATAGTAATGTGTATACCCTTACCCATCTGTAGTGTAGACGTCACTTCGTTATCGAACTGATGTACATCTTGAATTGCAACCAGTTAGTGAAGTTGTTCTTTTGATGGTTGTTTGTAGAACATGGCAATTTGTCAGCACAGTAATGTAGTAAGACCGGAGAGTAGTCAGAAGCAAAATCAAGGACGTTAGGGATTTTTCGATGATCAGCCAATAAATTCGATGGCCATGAAATGGGACATGGCATAGTGGTTTCAGACAATCTTGAACACCATTAGATATGTTTGGCATTATAGGCAATGCAGTTCCTCCTCGGCTTCCTCCCAAGGGATGTTTTGTAGACTTCGTAACCATTTATTCCGAAATTGTGTTTATCAGTTAAGTGGGTTTCAAAGAATAGAAAATCAATTTATTGTTTTGCTAGAAAATATTATAATTCGAGTTCATATTGACTTATATCGTTTGCGTTCCAGTGGCATATCTTCAGTAATTTATCGGAAACGTTCTAGTTTCTGGATGTTAATGGTTTGATTTTGTAACATTGCTTGTAGCATATTTTGAATTGTTCTGATTAATCATCAATTGCATGCAGTTATTCAGAGTAGGGCCAGCATTTGAGAATTCACCTTAGAGAACGATGTTATATGTTGGTTTGATGGTTGATGTTTTGGGCGAACGAGAATCATTTGGTGTATGCGAAGATATATTATTCTGCGCATCTCGTGTAGTTTTATACTGCCGCCTGGGACGCGACAATTAAATAATATTTCTGTAGACTGGGTATCCTCGGTAGTTTGTAGTGTGGTTTCTACAGAAATTGCTGCATTTCCTTTCAGCTGAGGAATTCTTTGGTTTTTGACAACTTTTGGTTTGGTGTAGTTCACCGCATAGGACGCACTTTCATATCAATTTGCAATAAGTCTTTGAGTGACTATATGGTTGGCAGTTTAAACACTGTATTGGTCGGAACCTTTTCTTTGGTTCTTCAACAGTTGTGCGTCTGTGTATCCCATCCCCTTTTCAAAATAATTTCTGGATGAATCCAGTTAAACTTTGACCATTGGTTGTGGTTGCTTCGAACGGTTCATGATCTTATATACAATCTGCATCCTGAAGACGGGTTCTTCAATATTCGCGACCTGGATCTCGGTTGTTAATTCAATTTGGTAATCGATGCCTTTAATAACGACAGATAATCCATTGCAGAATTCAATAGTAGCTAGTAGTATTTTCTGTTGTGAGCATCGTAATAATTAATGACTTCTTTATAGTAGTTGACCTCGTGTGTTAGAATTTTTACTTCGGCATTTTGCCGGGTAGTAAATTTGTTACGTGAAATGTTATGCTCACTTTAACGCTTGTGTCGCTACTGTACTTTTTGAGGAGGGAGATTTGGGGTATCATCTACCACTTCTAGCTTCATTGAACAGCACCGGCTTGAACATTGAAGTTGAAATTGATCGTTTGACAATACTTGCAGCGGACGATTTTATAGGCGATCTTGTCACCATACTACTTCTTAAGAAAGGGTTGTTAAATCCCGTAAAAAATTTTGTACTTAAGTCTGCCGTACTGGATGAACTATACTCAACAAACTCACTACCTGAGAGGTACTTATTTATAATGTTAGGAATTTTTGCGGACTTTTGGTATTGTTTCACACTTGTTCCAATATAATCTGCAATGCAACATAACTGTTTTAAAACTATCTCTGATCGTACTACTTAAACCACTGTTAAAGTTATCCGATATTTTCCAGCCGAAAGTAAAATAAAATCGGTAATGCAGAGGTCCTTGCAATCTCACACAAAAATATAATTTGTGTTATGTCAAATAAATACGCTTTAGCAAAAAGTCATCAGCCGACTATTTTCAGCCGACATTTTTCAACCAACATTTCTCAGTCGAAAGTATTTCTTTATACCAAAAATATTAAGCAACAAAGATAAACAATTTCAACTGTTAAACCTAAAACACTAAACGGCTATTAGCATTAAAATTCATTTTTAGAAAATAAAAGTTCAAGTGCCATTGTTGAAAAGTAACTGAAGTTAAAAGTCTTAGTGATCGCTACTTCTGAATACATTTTAGGCACTTTTCACGTAGAAAGCCTAGGAAAACTCGTTTGTAAGAAATGGACGCCGTTATGGAAGGTACAATGCTAATGATAGTTGAACGATGGAATACATATGATCGGAGTTATTGTTGTTGCACTTTTGATCTAAATTCAGATCCTTAGGAATTGTTTGATTGAATTGAATGCATGGTCAATAGGATTAGAAAGGTTATTAATAGTTGGGACAGATTGGCCCGGTCAGGACATCTAGGAATGGCAGATAGGTAGTAACACAATGACAACACAATTCTAGCCTACTTATTGAGTGTAATATTGCTCATTCCATGACTGGCACTCCTACTTTCATTGATTGAAGCTTTTCTCATTTTTATGGAAATCCCAATAATTTTTTGCAGTAATCAGTCATCCGGAACTGGCAGCTTCATTTTCGTTTTTTTGCAAACATTTTGAAAAGTATATCATTTACGAGAAAAACGATTATGAACTAAAAGATTGTAAACTAATTTGGCAACAATACCAGGTCCAGAATAATTTTCCAAATTGGAAGCGGAAATAACAGTTTGTTGCAAAAAACAAAAATTGTTCGGAATGAAAATGTATACTTAAGAATATCCATAAATTGGGAAATCATAGTAATTCTTACTCAAATTTGGTCCGCTAGAGGTGGCCGCTTCGCTAGTTTTTGAACAAAATGTCTGTCGATCGATGGATAGGTCAAGGTGTTCAAAGCCCAAACCAAGAAAGTGTTGCCAGATCTCCGGTTTTAAATCGTCCAAATTTTTTAATTTAGGAACATCTAAAATCAATCGGACATCCAATTCTTTATAATAAAAAATTAAAACAAAAATTTGCTCCTAACGAAATGGTATATTTCGTTTCCCTATAATCAGCCAATTTTTTGCAAACTTTTTTCATGTGTTGGCATTTTTGTTTTTTGATTTTTGTGTCAATCACCATGTTTCTACTGGTCTTACAATTAACTAGCCTTGCGATTAAGTGCTTATATGGTGCTGTGGCTTTACGGTTAAATATTTACGATGAAGTGGTCTAAGATTAAATGTTCACGATGATATGGTCGAATACCAATATCACATATCTAATGGTCGTAGTAGGTATGAGTCACGCCAGACATCCCATTTTGGAGATCCCAAGGTTTTCTTATTTTGTCGAGGAGTAGTATTTGATTGTGCAATTTTGTGTGTCTAACGGTAAAATTCGTGCGTAATGTATTTTGGGAGATATTGTGGGATCTCTGACGTGATTATCACACCAGAACTCCCATAGATCCGTTTAATCATTGGATCATATGTTTTGCTTTAGTTTAATTGTGCAAAACTGTGCATGCTAACATCAATTTAGTTCTCCTCCAAAATTGGTCAGCCTTCTCCTAGAACGGCTTTATTTGCCCATTTAAACGTGTTATGCAGAAAATGTGTTAAAGCAGATCAACTATGTTTGAAAAAGTCGTAGTTTTCTAGCCACAATGTTTAGACTAGAAGTATATAACCTGATAATACCAGGATTCACTGGTGGCATTCTCCATATCAGTCAGAATTGGGAATATAAAACCCTTAATTCGACCCTAATTTAAAACTGAAATTTTTGAAATATTCTTAATGAATCATTTTTGAAAATCGCACATTTTATAAATGTAATCACTTAAACTGCTTGTACTGAACATATTGATCAAGTTTCATGATTGTGCTTACTCCCCCCATCAGCCAGAATTCCACATACAAGACTTTTGCTTCAACCCTAATAAAAAGTGGGATTTCCAAAATTAGATTTCTGGCGTGACTCACACCATAGTAGGAGTGATGGGAAAGAGGGTAACACAAAAGATACAAAACGTTTTACTAGTTTAGTTTCGAAAATTTCTACATTTATTGTATGGTTTGTATGTCATAGGATTGGGACTAATCTGGTTAAAATAAATGGCTCCTGACGGATTTTTACTGCAGTTTGATTATTAAGAGGTGATTGTAGAACTATATAGGTATATCGACTAATATATCTTTAGGCTACAAAATATTTGTCCAGCTAGGATAGCAATGTCATTATCAATATTACCAATTTTTGCTTGAAAATTTTCGGCTAACATAAATAGGGTTTAGTAAAGCCTCTGGTCACTAGGCTGCCGCCAATTGGTTGGAGATTTTCTACAAATTTTTGCTCCAAATAAAAATTAATTAAACGATTCACAAAGGATTTCGAATGAGCGAGTTTGATGATTTTTGGCCAACCTGACGTCTATAAGAACTGAGTAACGCCGAATTAAGCTTTTCTTATACATTTGTTTACTTGCGACCTTGATGGCGGATATTATCCAAAATACCTCATAATTTTTAGTCCAATAATTCAACGGTTTAGTTAAAATAAGATTTAATCAATTTTATTCATGTCAAATAGAACAAATACTATTTTAAATACGATTAGGTTATATTTTTAAAGAATTAATAGATGCATGTAGTTGAAATTGTGCACTTCAATTTTATTCAATTAATAAAATTAACCTAATAAAAAGGAATAGTCACTCGTAACTTTGGGGGTTCCGTAGACCTAAAATACGTGCAACATTTTAGAAAATCTTATTGTATTTTACGTAGTGTACAGGTATACTTACAGTGACAACTCCAACGAGAAGAAGTATTAAAACGGTAAATTTCATTGTAACTTGGTTATTTTGACGTACAAACTTATAGCTTGGTATGAACTGAATAATTTCCTTATGAACTTTGGCGAGTTTATATACCGAAATTTTTATTTACCTATGATGTGCTGTCTCTTAAAATTTGCAGCGAAATCGAAATAAATATTTGCTTATTTTGTTTGAAGATGGTCTGTTTGTTTTTATCTTCGCTCTTACTTCTATTTCATCTAATATTTTGGAATATTTTTGCATTTGTTCAAATATTTTAAAATTGTTTCAAACTACAGATGCTAATTCTTTCGTTATTCATCATCCGGTAAATTTCTATTCTCAAACTAATTTTTTTAGTTCCTAAAACATTTTTTGTTGTTAAGCTATAAGTTTCAGCTTATTATCAAATGTTAACCAAATCTGGAAAATTATGAAATGCTTCGGTGTAAGTTGCTTCAAAATTTCGCTGACCACAAATAATTTCAGAAATCTAATGATCCAAATTTTAGTGATCATCATCAAAATAAGCTTATATCATTGAAAATATAGAACCAATAATACTCGTACTTGAACAACAGTGGATGTAAAATATTAAACCTTTGCAAGAATATTTAAAAATTATTTTGTGGTTTAACTCTTTATTGCATGACTTGATTTGTTCGTAAATTAAAATAATTTTTGAAATTGTTTCGTAATCTTGAAGGAGAAACTGAAGTTGAACGTCATGAAAAATAAATATTTTCCGAGGAAAGCGATGTTTTTCATGCATATCATGTATGATAAAATATGCGTTTATCACAATAAAATGTTTATGTTTGAAAATTTCGTTCGCAATTACGCTCCTTATTATACCATAAGGATAAGTTGCATTTTGTGCATTTTGTGTATGATAGTATGTTACAGTTCGGGTATTTGCAATACAACCGTTTTTCTGTCCATTCACGAAAGTGACGAAAGTGAATTTCCTTTGGCGGCAGTGGTGCAGCAGTAATTTTTTTCGTTTTATCTCAGTTTTATCGTTGAGAGATTTTGAAGGGCGGCCTACTCGTACAGGCTCCTCGAACTTACAAAGCACTTCCGCTACTTCCAATTTAAAATCAAAGAGCGCCAGAATATCTATGTTTTTTGTCCCATTTTGTTGTTTTGCCTAGTAATAAACAAAAAAATCGTAAAAGTTAGCGAAATATTGTAGAAATTCGTTATAGTGTTCTACTTGTTGAGGATCCATGAATTTACGACCGTCACTTAGAGTAAATGGTATAAAACACTCATATACCACTTTCGAGAACGTTTTTTGATTTTGTACCGACCCAAATTTGAGTCCACCGACTCTCCTCCGCCAATAAACTTGTTATATTCTTTAATAATTGATGGAGATTCCACATTTATGCTTCCTGCATTTCTTACTCTGCGGCTCGATATTTGAGCGGGGATTTTTCCAACTAACGTTGACATTAAGGTCACTAATCTTCTGTCCTTCCATTGCACAACAGCTATCTCGAAATCATTTACACAAGCAACGAGTTTGCAATTTGGAAGCCGGTTTTTCTTGCAGTTCCTAGACTATGGATTCTACGTTTCGCCAACTCTACTAGTAATGGGACTGATGTATAGTAATTATCGAAGAATACTTTATAATTACTTAATGGTGGAGTTATTCTACACAAGCCATTGTTTTTCTGGCCAGTGTATATCTCTATGTTGTAAGCAAAGCCAAGTGTTCTACACAAAACAAACAATTTAAACCTTCATTTATGCGGTTTGTTCCGTGTATATTGCTTCAGGTAGCATCTTGGTTTAGTTGAACACATTTTTTCGTCTACTGCAAGGCATTCTTCAAGAGGTATTTTTTTTAAATTGTCAATCAAACTATTAAATACTGAACGTACTTTGTGATGGCGGTCATAGGAAGCACCAATAGCGTCTGATGTTTCGAATTTGGACAATGGAGTAGACGTCGAAATTCCCATATAATTTTTATATCGTTTGCCGTAAACAACGTGTCTATGTTTGGGTTTTCTTGACAAGCGTATAAATTCGTTTCAGTAATAATTCGGGATATTATTTCATTGTCCATAAAAAAAATAAAATAATCTGAAGGTGTATCTAAATTCAAAAACTGTTCTGGTTCTCTACACACAAAACCGTACGTTATCGTCATTCACTGCAAAAATTTTGGTTTTCCAAATAGTTCTGGAATATTTGTCCTTAATTTGCTTTAATTTGGCAAGAGCACTGGCAGAATCTTTTAATATGGCCTCATTTTCAAAAGCCCCCAACTACCATATTTTCAATATTAAATGGCTCATCGCCGTTACATAAATTAAAAATTTATTTTACAAGGACTCAATGGCGAGCAATACAAATTTTGGAAGAATTTAATTAAGGGGTTCTCTAGTAGGACCTGGGAGCATTTTTAATTATCGTGAAGTATGTAATCATTTTTTCTTTAAACTACAAAAACAAAAATTTGGACACATTTAGGATACTCGTATATTATATTTCACGTTTGTTTTAAAATTCGTGGAGTTTTCCCTTGATCCTAAAAAACTGTATATGAATAAGGTAATATCAAATAAAATAAGACTTACAATAATGAAGACAACATAATGAAGCATCCCGCAACATGGTGCTTATTAACGGCTCCACAGGAGGACCCACTACCTCTAAACATTTCTTAACAAACTCACTCGAACCAAAAAAAAACACTCAAAACACTAACGCGGCCTTCACTGGAGGACCCCTTAAATGAAATTTCCCGGAATATGAACTCTTTGCAATTAATTTATGTCACTCAAAAATCTCCTCACCAATTTTAACTTAAATTTTGAGGGTAGATTAGATCAAATGCAAATCGAACCCTATCGTTGGACATATAAAGCGTTTCTATTTTCTGAAATCAGGATACATCCTTCCCCTTATTTTCGTCAAAGCTGTTTGAGCTCAGAAAAAATAGATTAAAAGTGTAATACCAATGATAACGTCCAATGGTTTTTGGATAATTGTATGAATTGTCATTTTCCTTATCGGATGTCCTCAGTTGCTAAAGGTAGGAACTGTTGTTAAAGATTTTGACTCAACGAAATATTGAAGCAAAATCTGTCGAAGCATTTCCAATTTTTCAAGTTTAGTTAGCAACTGATAATAATCTGAATCTTATAGCATAAGCTCCAATTTAGCCAAGTGTATCTAACACCAAAAAAGATTGTAGGAACTAAAAAATTAGTTCGAGAAAATAAGTTTACGAGATGATGATTAACAAAAGAATTTGCATCTGTAGTTTTAAAACAGTTTTGAAAATATTTGAACAAATGCAAAAATAATCCAAAATATTAGACTAAATAGAGCGAAGATAAAAACAAACAGACCATCTTCAAACAAAATAAGCAAATATTTATTTCGATTTCGCTGCAAATTTTAAGAGACAGCACATCATAGGTAAATAAAAATTTCGGTATATAAACTCGCCAAAGTTCATAAGGAAATTATTCAGTTCATACCAAGCTATAAGTTTGTACGTCAAAATAACCAAGTTACAATGAAATTTACCGTTTTAATACTTCTTCTCGTTGGAGTTGTCACTGTAAGTATACCTGTACACTACGTAAAATACAATAAGATTTTCTAAAATGTTGCACGTATTTTAGGTCTACGGAACCCCCAAAGTTACGAGTGACTATTCCTTTTTATTAGGTTAATTTTAATAATTGAAAAAAATTGAAGTGCACAATTTCAACTACATGCATCTATTAATTCTTTAAAAATATAACCTAATCGTATTTAAAATAGTATTTGTTCTATTTGACATGAATACAATTTAATAAATATTATTAGGCGTACGAGTAGAAACTTTGTTTTCTTTGGTCAAATTCATCTCTATTGAAAATATAATTGTTACAAAGATTATTTATCGAAATATTCGCCATTATTATCTATAGCCTTTTGCCATTTATCAGGTAGGTAATGAATGCCATCGCCATAGAAACTTGGTGGTTTCGAAGCAAAATAGTCATTGAGCCATTTTCGCACATCTTCAACTTTCGTGAACCGCTCCGCTCGTCGTTCTAATATGATAACATTGATCTGAATAAGTGGTAATCTGAGGGGGCCAAGTCTGGAGAATATGCCGCATGCTGTAAAACTTCCATGCCTAAGGAGAAGATGAGTTGCTGGGTTGAATTTGCCGTATGTGGACGAACGGTTTTTTTCTTCCAGAGCATCACTTAATTTAAACAATTGGACCTGGTAACGTTCAGCTGCAACATTTTGACCAGGTTTTAGAAGCTCGTAGTAGATGACTCCTTTTCAATCTTAACAAATACACGCAGTAACAATTTTTTGGTAAGAATATTAATGTTTGCAACTGATGTTGATGGCTGGTCTGGCCCAACCCATAGTTTTCTCCGTTTAGGATTATCGTACAAAATCCACATTTCATCACCCGTAATGATTTTGTGCAAAAAATATTTCTTTTGTACCGAGAATGCAAATTCATCATGGAGATCAACTCTTCAGTTCTTGTTTTTTTCGATAGGATTATGCGGAACTTATTTTCCTTCCTTTTATATTTTTCACATTGTATGCAATCGAAGTACATAGTACTACTTGGTGAGTAACCCCTAACTTTCGTCCTGTAAATCTTTAAGTTTTTCGTCTTCAAATTGTTTTACTGCACCTGGACGTGGATCGTTCTCAAGATTAAAATTGCCATCACGAAATCTTTGCAAACCACCTTATTCCAATTCCATAGCTTTGGAAGCAGCATTTTTTTCATTTGGAACGAAATAGAATGCAATGAATTATATGTTGCTTATCGACAAGCATCTCTTAATATTGATGAGCACGAACGACAGCTTCTAAATTACTGAAATTTACGACATAAAAATAACAAGAACTAATCTACATATACCCAAAATGTCGGGCGATTTAGATGCGTTGAAGTATATTTTAATGCAACCAACTTCTGAACCGAGTTATTACTTGCACACCTAAATATTTTAACTAAACTGTGAAAATATTGAACTTAAAGTTACGGGAGTCTGAGAAATATCCTCGGAGTTACTCTGTTCGTAGAGACGTTTGGCTAGCCAAAAATCATTAAGACAGCTCATCCGAAATTCTTTGAGAAACGATTCATTTATTTTATTTTTTTAGAGCAAAAAGTTACAAAAAAAAAATCCATTCAATTGGACAAATCAAATTGGGTAAAGAATTACCGCGAATACTGTAATTTGACGACAGAGAACGGTTAACAATTCTCCTCGGTAATGATATATATATATTCAGCATGCCTGAAGTCGAGACCGTTAAGCCCAATTATCAACGATCCTACAGACCTATCCGTTTTAACTCAAAGGCATTTTTTGATAGGGGATGCCTTAATCGCTCCTCATTAACAGCAATTAAAAACCAAAAAACTCGGGAATCTATGTAGATGTAAGCTAATAGAGAAGTTAAAGCAACACTTCTGGAACAGATGGTAACAAGAATATCTTCAACAATTACAACAACGAGGAAAATAGAAAGAAACAGAACAAAACTTAGAACCAGGTCGGTTAGTTTTAATCCGAGAAGAACGACTACCTCAGACAAAGTGGTTATTAGCTCGGATAACCAAGGTACATTCTGGCAGTGACAACAAAGTCCGAGTGGCAACTGTCCGTGGGCCCGGGGGCACCCTCTTTAAGAGACCAATATCAAAGCTATCACCGTTACCACAACAAAAAGAAGCCAGGCAACACTCTACACCAAAACTAATCAACGCAAGGATCAACAGCCAAGAAGCATCAAAGAATATGAAAACTAACCTTGTCACAATTACAAAATCGGAGTCCGAATCATCATCAAAAGCCCAAGAAGGCAGTTCACTTACGATAGCGCCACAGAAGACTTAACAAAAACGCACAAATGAAAGCTATGATAACACAGATGGACAACGGAATTTAAAGAGAACAGCTCGGGATTGGATGAAAGGAGCAGAATATCCACAGGTAAGAGAAACTGTAGCAAAATTAGTCCAACAAATTCCATCCTAAAAACTCACCACGAAAGATGAAGACATGCTAAATTAATCCCTGGACGAAAGCAATATTGTCTACTACAACAATTTCTATAACAACTACCTCCAACATTAACCTGGGATATTTTTCGATGAAATTCTGAGAGCCAACGCGACCTATATGAAAAACCAAACCACTATGTTATTGCTAAACAAGTAACCCACATCGTAAAAGAAGTAGAAGATCGAAACCAAATATTACAACCGGATAAGTGTCTACAACACGAGACAGAACATCTCCATCTGACATTGTTGGCGATTTCGCAAACGAACTCTTTGGGGTACTTGATCAAAGAGCAGCAGAAAAATATAATCAGCAAATTGAATCTCTGGCTGAAAATCAGGCCTACATACACGATCTGGTTAAGAAACAACTATCTATCACAGAAGCAACCACCAATATCATTAAGCGTGACAGAGAGTTAATCATTAATCATTACAAAGTGGTGCAAGATGAACTAGCGACTGTACTGTTTCTTGAGGAATTCATGGATGCAACGCTGCGAATTATTGTAGCAATAATAACTTTTCAGGAGGTGCAAGAAGCGTTAATCGATGTCATCTCCGATGTACACCACAACCGCTTCAGTATTCTATTATTTACTCCTAACCAACTGGAAATACAATTACATCAAATTCAACAGACTTTACCGAGTCACTTGAACTTACCAACTAATTAAAACAACTACACAAGCTCTTCAAACTTAAAACAAACGTAATAGATGACAAGGTAATTTTTGAAGTAAAAATTCCATTAATCGACAGGGAATAATTTCAAATTCTAAATGTGATACCAGTACCAACATGTCACGAAGAATCATACAAAAAGATCAAGCTAGGAGTGGTAGCTGCGAACTTGGATTATTACACCACAACAACGAAGCTCTAACCCATTGCGCCGTTACATCCGCATCACTTAGCATGGTATGGATTCAGCTGTATTTGTCAAATAGTTGGATCTTTGTTGCAGACAAGCAGTATACCTTCGATAGCATATGCAATAATACCATCAATCCAATAACCATCTCAGGTACAGGAATTATTCAACTGCCGGTGCATTGCACCTTGAATGGGGATACTTTCGCTCTGTACAGCAGAACTAGTTATACAACATATTTAAATCAGTCGTTTATACCAGCTTTCAATTTAACAACGCATGTCATCAAGAACAGGTAAACCACCACTACTGACGATTCCGATATTGAAGATCTGGAGAACTCAATCAAAACATTGAAACAGACTGAAGGACATTACGTTCAGACCAGCAAACATGATTCAAGCGAACACTATTCAAACCAACGAATAGGTTTTTATTTTTGACACTAATAATATTTATATATACGAGTATATGTCGGTTTAGGTTAATCATTATTGTTTCCATTCCACCAAATTATATTTATATCGGGAAATAATAGATCATATTCCGGTAGCTATACAAAATTAATTATAAGGTTAAGTAAACCCAGCATTTTATAATTTTTATATTAATTAAAACAAACTTAATATCTTGTTAGGGTACTTAATTATTTGAATTTTGTGTAAAAGCCAAACATTTAGAATAAATAAATCAAATTTTTACAAACAGTCTAAGTCTCATTAAGAATAGTAGACAAGTTCCGACACACGGTGTTTATCAACATCTCCTCTTGTAGTAATAGTAGACTAAGAGCAACAGACTGTGTTTCAATTGTTTGAGTGACAAACATCCAGTATTCAGTTGCCCAAGAGAGCCTCAAGACGTCGATGTTCTGTGTGTAGAAAGAAACATCACAGTCTCGTTCATTTGACTGAAACTCAATCATCGGAAAATAATGATGAACAATCTACGACTTGTGCAAACGCGATCGTATCGATTGATAGTGAAACAAATGAAACCCAATCCATTTTACCAACCGCCGTTACCGAGGTCATCAATTCTTCAGGAAATGCTATTCGCTGCCGAGCACTTTTAGATTCAGGCTCCCAAGTCAGTTTTATTACTAAATCGTGCCTACAGCGTCTTGGACTACCACGAAAAAACGGACGAATTTCCATTAAGGGTGAAGGAAAAGTGGGCGCCAACAACACCAAGGGGATTGTAAACCGCTGTCAGGTCCAATCCTACCATTGAAAGCGTCCGTTCTAAGGCGAATCACAAAATGTCCAAATATCGACGTCCAATATTTACAAATCCAATTGGACAGATTTGCCTATTGGTATCAGTTTTTCAATATCCTTAAAGAAGGAAACATCAAAGATCAACACCACAATCCTATTTTGCATAATACAGTTTTTGGTTGGATTGTCGCCGGCACAATCTTAATTCAACCGACACACGAAGACAGTGCCATTTTATTTAAAACTAGCACTCTGCATCAGTTCAATATCGATGAAACATTACGACGATTTTGGGAGCTTGAAGCAATTCCTAACGAAGCAGCAGTTAGATCTCCAGAGGAAGAAATGTGTGAAAATCACTTCAGCAAAAATCTCCAAAGACAATCAGAGGGGCGGTTACAAGTTAGATTACCGTTTACAAAATGTACAACACGACTAGGCAACTCACTTGGTAAGGCTATTCAAAGGTTGAAGAGTATGGAGCGAAAGTTCAGTCGAGACAAGGAATACCACAATCTATATACCATATTCATGAACGAGTATTTATCTTTGGGCCACATGGCAGAAATTTCACAAGCAACGGTCACCGATGAAGGATTCTTTCTGCCACATCATGGAGTTTTCAAGAGAGACAGTGCAACGTCTAAACTTCGGGTAGTATTTGATGGTTCTGCGAAAACCAGCTTAGGTATATCGCTGAATGATTGTTTAGCAGTTGGTCCTACCGTGCAGCCTACACTGTATGCTATTATTTTGCGGTTTCGGGAACATCGTATTATATTTTCGGCTGACATTGAGAAAATGTATCGGCAAATTCGCATTCACGATGACGACACTCAGTTCCAAAAGATTGTATGGAGAGATGACCCTTCACATCCCATCAAGTATTTCAAATTATGCACTGTAACCTATGGACTGGCTTCAGCTCCATATTTAGCAACACGGGCACTCAAACAAGTCGCCGAAGATATACATAAATCAAATCCTATTGCTGCGAAAACCATAGAGAAAGATATATACATGGATGACCTTATGACAGGAGGAGATACGGTAACAGAAGTACAACGGTTGAAATGCTCAGTGAGATCAATTTTGTCAAATTATGGTTTCAACCTGAGAAAGTGGGTATCTAATTCTCCCGATGTGTTAGCAGATATCCCTCTTGACGACATGCAACACCATATCAAGTCAATTGAAGAAGAAAATATGGGCGAAACAGTGAAGATTTTGGGCTTACAATATTATCCAAATGAAGATGTATTTAGATTTCGAGTGGCGCCACCAATAAGTCAAAAGATTACCAAAAGAACCACACTCTCGGATGCAGGACGCCTTTTCGATCCGATGGGTTGGCTTGCTCCACTAAATATTAAAATTAAGATTTTTATCCAACAGCTTTAGCTCTAAAATCTTAATTGGGATGATCCACTGCCGCAGAAAGAAGTTGCTGACTGGGAGCTTATTCGAACAACACTCCGAGACATAGAAAACATTTCCATCCCACGGTTTGCGCATACGGATACATACTCCACAGTGGAATTCCATGGTTTCTGTGATGCCAGCACGCTTGCTTATGCTACAGTACTCTACTACAAGGTGACCTCAGGAACGGGAGAAACTTCCACTCATCCGATTTCGGCCAAAACAAAAGTGGCCCCTATAAAACAGTAAAGTTCCCCGCGCCTGGAGTTGTGCGGTGCAGTTTTACTGACTAATCAAATGAATCTGGTTAAACGGCAAACAAATACAAAGGTACAAAATATTTTCTTATGGACAGATTCTACTATTGTCCTAGACTGGCTAACAGATCATCCTCGACGCTGGCCGACGTTTGTTGCTAATCGAACAGCGCAAATACTTACTTCATTTGGTAGAAAGCACTGGCAGCATATACCGTCATCTCAAAATCCAGCAGACCTCGCCTCGAGAGGCCTTTACCCCAACGAAATCGAATCCATTACCTTATGGTGGAACGGGCCTACTTGGTTGCTTGAAATAAATGAACATTGGCCTAAACAACAAAGGACTTATTCAAGTTTTGGTGCCACTCCAGAAACTTTACTTCATATCACTACAATTGAGTATAACATATTCGAGAGATTAATCGCTAAAATTTCATCCTTCCATAAGCTTCAACGCATAATAGCTTATTGTCTAAGATTTATTGCAAGATCGAAGAGACAATTCCTTACCAAAACAAACTCGTTATTTTTAACCAGAGAAGAAATGTACGAGGCATTATTTAAAATCTGTAAATACTATCAGATGAAATATTTTCAACAAGAGATTCAAAACATCGAATTACCAAAGCTAGTTAAACCAACGAGCAGCCTGAAATCGCTTAGTCCATTTATCGATGACCAAGGAATATTACGCGTCGGCGGAAGATTGGAGAACTGCGATGCCCCATTTTCAACAAGGCATCCCATTATTTTATCTTGAAAATCACCATTAACAGCATTAATAATTTATGACATGCATAGACAATATAAGCACGCTGGACCATCGTTACTCTTAGCGTTGTCAAGACAGCAATATTGGATACCGGGCGCAAGGAGTCTTATACGACAAATCATTAGAAAATGCATTCGTTGCACACGACAGAAAGCTGCATGCGAGACACAACTGACGGGGAATCTACCTGGCTACCGTCTAGAGCTAATTCCGCCTTTTCTGAAAGTGGGTGTCGACTACGCTGGACCCATACCTATACATTTGATTAAGGACGAGGTCAAAAGACATATAAAGCATACGTAGCGTTATTCATATGCCTCAGCACAACGGCCGTTCATATAGAGCTCGTAACTGATCTGAGCAGTGATGCCTTTCTAGTGGATGCTGTCGAGATCTATATAGTGACAATGGGTCAAATTTTATCGGGGAGAACAATCAAATAAAACAATCTTTCAAGCATTGTACTAATAACTCACATGATATTTCCCACTTTATTTCTAGACACGCCATCATCTGGCATTTTATCCATCCAAATGCACCTCATTTTGGTGGTATTTGGGAATCCGCCATCAAACCTACGTCGGGTTGTTGGTGATTCCATATTAACCATGGAGGAGATGAACACGTTACTTACTGAAATAGAGAGCATCTTGAATTCCCGGCCACTGTGTGTGTTATCATCAGACGATATAAATGCTCTCACACTCCCGCATTTTTTACTAGGACAACCGGCTACCAAATTGCCCGAACCTGATATTAGTCATCTTAAACCGTCGCATTTATCACGTTGGCAGATGCTACAATATATGAGCCAACATTTTTGGAAGCGCTGGCATCTCGAATACCTAACGTCTCTCCGACAAAAATCGAAGTGGTTCACAGTAAAATCTTCTATAAAGATAAACGACATCGTCATTGTTAAAGATGAAAATGAAATGGTCATACCGGCGGTATGTTTATCAACATCTCCTCGATGATCGGAACATCACCTGAAAACACCATAGAATTCGAATTTATAATTTAAATATACGTACGCCATCATTTAGCTTAAATAGCAACTTGTTTGCATCTCAATTTGTATACATGACGTCTTACTAACTTTCCACAATTGTAATTTTTTTTTGATGAGTTGGCAATTGGCATAAAATAAATCTCAACGTGTGAACATAAATAAAAATTGTATAAGTTGTACTTTAAATTGATTTATCATTTAAAATAAATCTTACTTGAACCAGCACCGCAATTATCAACGTGAGAATTACTCGTCAGTCTTGCCCTTTATTATTGGAATTTTTCGGCAAGTGCCTGCCCCACCACACGGTAGGCGCACTATTCCAACTATAAACATCCTGATCAATCAATCCTGCACAACAGCCTTTTTTAAATTTACTACGTAAATTAAAGTAAATATCAATCACCTGGGTTTTGGCAGGAAGCCCCACACTTCCAATTAAACATTAATTTTCGAATTCTCCAACAATTCAGAAACATGAGCTGAAGTATAGCTTTAGCGCGTGGAAAAGTGGACATTTTTTGATACCTGAAATAATTTGACTACGCCGCAGAAATGACTATACCTTCCCGTATAATATCAGTAAAAGGCCAACAAAATGTTTACCCACGCGAGTCTATAAAGAACACTATAACCATTATTTCAATCAATTTTGTGATGCCCGGCATCTAAAGCAAATATTTTCATAAACCGTTTCTGATTAGAAAAGAAAAACACAAAGAAATTTTACATACGTCAATTACGAATCCACCTCCAATTTCAAAAAATACATTACAGATTTTATGAACGTGAATAAAAATTAAAAATTGTTATTAGCTGTACAAACCAAACAGAAATTTTAGGCAAGGTACGCAAAAATAAACAACCGCACACAAAACACATTATGACATCTGGCAATATTCGCATCTCCGCAATAACAACACATTTACGTTGAATAGTTACCTATATACATTTACATATATCCAGGATCCAGGATCCACTTTGATTTCATCAAAAAATAAATAAATTTTATAGATGTAGGTGCCTCGCAAATATTGGATCCTGTGTACCGTGTCTTTGTACACACATATTAGCACATACTCGTAATTCACACATGAAATGTTTTATTTATTTTAGATTTTCCATCATCGTCAGAACGAAAATAAATAAACCATACATTTTATTTAATTTTTGGGAAAATGTTTAAATAAATAATACGAAAATATTAAAAATTAAAATGTTTTAAAAGTAAATATTTGATTTAATTTGCTCAAATACCATAATTTATTTGTTCATATACCAAAAACGGGTACGTGTGTTTTCCAGAATCACGAAGGTCAAACGAATTGTGTACGCCACTGTAAAAACTATATGGCATGGTTATCATTCATGGATTGTACACTTATTATGGCAAAATTTCCATTTTAATTTGAAAAAAATTGGAAAATTATCTCTCCATTCGCTTTAAATCGTTTTTTTTTTGTATATTTTTGGTTGGTATTCAAAGATGGTAAGAGGAATATTATAGAAGAAATTGTTTTTCTGTTTGTCGTTTTTCTAATATTGGTTTTATCTTACATCTTTTGGTTGGTCAATTATCTTCTTGTTCCAGTTGATGTTTTTTGCTTTAATTTATTTTTATTATGCTGTAATAGTTTTGTTGTTTGATGCGATAATAAACATAATAACATTTTGATTGGCTCCAAATTGTTTTGTTGTTGGCGTATTCAAAAAGATAATGTTCGGGGATTGATTTTCTTAAATTTGGTATGATGTTCCCATTACATTCACGGTGTGGTACGTTTACGTATGGATTATGGTATAATAGCAAAGAATTTTGAAATCAACTGAACATTAACACAAACACAAGCATTAATTTTTATTAGTGTTGAACCGAGTCTACCTTAAAAACTTGACACTTACAAACAAAGTAAATATACAGTTGGTTTCCGTTAGAGGTAACAATCCCGGGATCCGGAATCCCGAAATCTCGGGACCCCATATCATTTCTTGATCCCGAAATCCCGTCTAACTAAACTGATAATTAGTTCTTACCAGTTATGTCTGGTATTAAGTTCGAGCCTCTAAACTTAGTTTAAAATTATCAAGATCTGATCCAAAATAATTTGGAAATTGATAAATTTTAGTTTATTAAGCGAATTTTAATTTTCTACTTTCTTTAAAAGAAAACCCTTGAATAAGGACAGTTTTTTAATTAAAAGTTGAGAAAATTCGAAATTTTACCTCCTATACTCTTCAGACAAATAGTCATTGTTAGAACGATAACCAACTGGCAAAATCTTGAATGTGAAGGAAAGTTTCTATCGCTTCTGTTTCAGTTCGGCTTATTATATAAAACTCGTAGTCGCAGACTGTATTATCGACTGTTCGAATTTCGGCTGACATTTCTTAAATTAATTTTTCTCATTAAAAATTGAAAAAATTCGAAACTTCCCCCATAAACCTCATCCAACATACAACTAAATGTTGCGCACCTCCAATGTACATCGAACAGACTCTGTTAGTTTGGTCGAAGCACTCTCTGCTCTTTCGCGGTTCATTTTTCCCGGCTTACTTTACGCAATTTCTGCCAACTCGAAGGCGTACGGCTATAGGACCGATTTAAGATACCATCTGCGCATTGCATAGCCCGATGCCAGCCTATGGACATGGAAGATGGGTCGGCCCATGAGTTTTGCACGCCGATAGGGGGTCGTAGTTGTGTTCCTTTTAATCACAGATCGTAATATGTTGATGAAAATTTCCTTTTGCATCCTGCTCCTATCGGAATTCGAACCCGGTACTGGTGGTTGGTCGGTAATTTTATCATTAAAATTAAAGCAAATTCGAAATTACACTTTCTAAAACTCCTCAGACCTGCTTCAAACGTAGTACGAAATGAACGTACAATTTGAACATTCGTAAATACCTTGAATACCGGACAAGTAGTGCAGTGGTTAAAGCTTCGGCACTTGGACAAGATGCAAATCGAATTTTCATCATCGAGTACGATCGGTGATGCTAATAAATACAACTAAGACCCTCTGATGGAGTGCAGAATTCCGTGTCACGCGCCGACCCACCTTCCATGTCAATGTACAGGTTGACATGGAGCTTGCAATGTGCAGGTGGTATACTGTAGTTGTGTGAGTAGGTGAAGTAGGTGGGTTAATGATGAGGAGTGAATGAGTGGTATCACAATGGGCCTAAAAATTGGCCTAAGTGTGCAGTAAGCAACCACTGAAACCTAAATACCTTGAATACCATGTTCTCATTTAAAATTGTGAAAATTCGAAATTACACCCGCAGATTGATGATCATCTGAGAATATGCTATTGTATGAATATGCTAATGTCTAAAAAGTGAAAATATACAATCTGCATTATCGATAATTTTATTTCTACCCCCCTGCAATAAGGGATTGATTACAAAATTTGCACGAACTTCAGAATACAAAACTCTTAATAACCGCGCTATTCAGATGTCATTTTTAGTTTGTTTCTTGCTCAACGTGCTATTCGAATTCCCTCAAATAATTATCAACTGGACATCATACCATTAAGCAATAAATTGTGACTGATTTTTTACAAAAATCTCTGATGGTTAGCCCTAATGATTTTAAGTGGATAAAATTTATTGCCCCAGATTCTGCAATTTGCGGGCGCTATCACAAGGTTGGAGTATTTTAAGTGCAGTGGCGATTAAATTGTGACAATATGTTGCCCTACTCGGACTCGCCTGCAATAGAGGTTCGATTACAAAAATTTAAAACTTCTAATAACCACGCTTTACAGAAGTTATTTACCGTTTAATCGCCCCCCCCCCCCTTCCTTACAAATAATGTAGTATATCAATCATGTTACCAACAATCACGTCAGTCTATATAAAATATGCGAAAAATAACAAAGTACTTTATGAAAGCTCATGTTGTACATCTAGATAAATTATAGACATTTAGACGGATAGTATTTAAGCTTTGTATACAGAATACAATAAGGCAAACTGTACTTATGAATTACTAATTTGTTGTAACGGCCTGCATGCTTTAGATCAAGAATTTCAAAAGTCACAATTTGGTGGTTTTATACAACGTAAAATATTTACGTTCTTTGCTAAATACTGCCCATGTTATGGTAGAAGTAAAGGATTCATTTTAAGACACCTGGCATGCCATGGTATCAGGCTTAACGGTCAAAAATATGGCTTCGGCTGAAAAAGATTCCAAAATCGGTTCAGCCCAGCTAATGTAAAGAAAAAATCGAAACACACTCTCTGTGATTCCAGCAATATAACGGTATGGAATACTGTCTTTGACAAAACATGTATTATTTTCAGTATTTAAAGAGGGCGAGGGGTTCGAGGTGGCATGAATAGTAGAGTTCGGTATAGCAATAATATTTATATTAAATACGAAGATATATAATTAACTTTCGCCAGAGAAGGACTACTCTAACAAAAAAATAAAATTAAAATGTTCAGAGTAATTAAAAAACTGTTTTTAATCTTTCTTTTCATTAAATTGATGGGTTGTACAATACTAGTTCTTTCTATTAGTTTTAAATTATTCCGCATCAGCATCTTGATTTTCTTCGAGCCGTTTAATTTTCTCATCGATAGCTCCTTCCATTTTCGATTTGCTACCATTCGCAAGCTCAGCGCTCAGTAAGCGTAATTTTCCAATTCGTTTTACGCGATTCTGCATGTTCCTTGATTTTTTTTTATATTCATCGGCAAATTTCTATAAGCATTCGATTTTGGCAGATAGTAATGACAACTTTTTGTCGGTTTCCAGTTCCCTATCTTCGACGGAGATTTATAAGACCCCATTGGTAAAGATTTCAAATGGTACATGCACTTTTGTGAGTGACAAACACACATGAACAGCTGACGATTCTTGTAGTTGCACCAGTAAACGTGCACTATTCCAACTCTGCCAAAGTCAAAATAAAATAATTAAATCTTGATTCGCTGTGAGAGACTGCAACTGTTGTTATTGTATTTGGGATGTTGTCATAATATACGATTATTTTGTAGGTGAGCAGTTTGTGATTTGGCAACATTTCCATCGCAAAATTATGATTTAGCAGTTACATTGAAAGTGATGAAAATTTCGATTTTGCGGAATCATTTGTTCGGTGGTGAATGAAACGTCCTATTTGACGGTTGATTGTAATCATGTTGGTGGCAAACTTGTGAAATTTATTTATAAACTGCATCGCCATTTAACTGTTCGTTGTTAACTTTATTAAAATAACTACTGACATGGTTTTACCAAACCTTATCCTTCTGCTTTTTATTTGCAGTGTTTTTACGCGATTCTGTACGTTCCTTGAGTTTTTTTGTTGTTAAATCGAAATTGCTGGAATTCTCATCATGTTTCGAAAACTTCGGAGCCAAAAGAATAATAGATACTAATCAGACTTATAAGCGAAAATTATCTGGAAGTATCCGATTTACGATCGAGCGACGATATAATCGATTGGCTCATCGATATTGATGGAAATCTCTTATTGTTTGGACACAGAAGGTGCGAAATAGTAGTTTTCTCATTTAGCTGATATCGTCCTGGATGATTAATTATCATTGGCATCGCTATTTTGATTGAATTAAGTCGCACATTGTGCTTACTATTTTCGGCCGTCGTTATACGAGGAAGTTGCAGCATTAAGTCATTCTTGTCAATCGCTTTAAGTTTCTTCTGGGCTAAATCATGGCATTTTCGATGTGTTTGCCGCATTGCTTTATTTTCATTAACGTCATTCGCTTTTTTCAATGCCGCTTCAAACATTGGCTGGATTATTTGATTACCAATCCTTTAAAGAATTGGCCAAGCCAATCATTTCAACTGAAAAATTACATTTTATTCAATTCACGTAGCTGATTTCTATTTAGATAACGCTCTTGTGTGACATCTAGAGGAAGTTGAACGTTTCAGTGCCGGATCAAAAATTTTGAAAATCACAAAAAAGAACGATTTTTTCGTGAATTTACTTGTTTTGGGTAGTGCTATTTGGACAAATAAATAAATAGTCCGGGCAAATTCGTTCCAGTTTTGTACCTTAAAGTAGAATAGACGAGGAAAATATTAATATTTTGATCCAGAATGTGTCCCAAAAATGCAGGTCACTGGCCACTTAGCTCCCAGTAAGGGAGGGACTTCTGAGTAACGTATACTGGCATGTTGAGGAGAAGGAGGAGAGAAGGGAGTTTCGTTCCATTCCATTATTCAGTTTATTTTATGATGTTCCTAAGAGGTCACCAAATTTGTACTAACCCTAGCAACTCTTGCTTGACGTTAGTAATGAAGTTGCTTATTATTTCAAGCAAGATAACTCCAAAGAAAAAGGACCGAGATAATCAATTGGTGAATTTCTCGGACAAATGTAATATTGGGCTAACATGAACAAAATAGATATCGCTTACATTAAAAAATTTCCACCTGTATTTTTGTTCAATACAAGATAAATCGCAGTTATCAGGCAATTTTACTCTGGAAAAACCACATAAAACAATCGGTTGTGAACAAACTCGTTCTGACCGCCATACACATCGCGAGAAACGGCCATTGAAACCAGAAATGAAGTATTCGTTGCGAAAATGCACAGGAAAATTGGGCACAGCAAGTTTCTTTTAAACGATAGTCGAATTCCTCGTGTAGTGTTATGATAATCAATTAAGCTCAGGAAAGTACATTGCATACCGACATTTTATTTGATATCGTTACAAAACTTGCTCGATTTCAACCAGAATGAAAACTATACAATTTTTTAAAGCCCACTGGATACAGATTTTTATTTAACATATTCTCCCATTTTTCGAAGGATTACATAGACGCCAATATATAGATCGCCTAAAAGTTACGGAAGCTACCTAATTTATTCAATGAACCAAATGAAATCCCTTATTTGGTTTCCAGAATATCGAAGACATCGATTGACGAAGATATTTCAATCACACCTATTTGTTTTATAAAAATTGGATTTTAAATTATAAAATATAGGTAAACCCTAATTTAAACTGGAAAACTATAAGATGACAAAAAGCAAGAAAAAATCAGTAATCTTCTTTTTCATAATTTTCGACATTGTACTCTCAAAAATCAATTGTCTACGCTATTTCCAACACCAACATGTAGACAACTCGAAAATACGCGTAGGCGCACAACCTTGAGTAGTAATTCACGATGGTTTGGTAGGTTTTTGGCCATGCGCTCCAGTTTCGCAAAGCCAAGTAGCCGGATTTCGTGTTCAAAGCAAAGAGGTTGTTCTTCCGGCTGTTCTGGTCGAACAGATACAAAAACTAATCGCTAATATAAGAAAGGATCCAGCTGCCCGGAAAACAAAGGCCCACCTGGAAAAAAGAAGAGAAGAAGTCGCGGATATCGACACAAGATACAAAGAAAACGAAAACCTATTAATTAACTACGAGGGCATAGACAACTTGCCTTACGTAGAAGAACGTAAACACATAAAACGTGCTTGTGATAGCACAACAGCTGATAACAACTATAAGCTGGAAACTGCCGCAACAACTCCAACTACAAAACCAGAAGATGACATCATAATTGAAAAACTCCCGATAGCAACAACAACTAAGCTAGCAGAGCTGAATGCCTTGGATATCGAAAGAACTCATACAGCCAGCACAACTACGGCACAACAAAAAGTAGTATCCAAGTTGAAAATCAAGGCGATTCAAGTTAACAACGATGATCCCAAGGAAAGGCTGCTTAGAAAGCAGTTAATTAAAATAAATCACTTGGAGAATATCATCACGCAAGCATACGGCCTCATAAACGGAAGAAAAGAAGCTGAATACCTGAAACAAAAAATTAAACAACTAAACGACGATGGAACAATGGATGAGCTGCACGAAGAAATACTGCTAGAAACAACTAAAGAAGACTTAGAACATCAAGAATATTTTAGAAACAACATTTACTTCGAGATTAGGAACCGTACAGAAGAGGGTACTGCTAAGCTACAACAGGCGGTACGAGAGACGATTGAAACAAGTGAAATAAACAACAACAATCAGCAACCAATAATTACAGGTTATAGGAAATTGAGATATCAAAGTTCAATGGGAACTATCAAGACTGAGTCGGGTTCCATGAACTGTTCTCAAAATTGGTAGATCAAAACATCAGTCTAACAGATACACAAAAAATCATGTATCTCAAACACATTTGGAGGGAGCAGAACGCAAAGGGGCTTCTATCCA
This sequence comes from Nephrotoma guestfalica, assembly GCA_963691935.1. Taxonomy (NCBI): domain Eukaryota; kingdom Metazoa; phylum Arthropoda; class Insecta; order Diptera; family Tipulidae; genus Nephrotoma; species Nephrotoma guestfalica. Next base: position 83,949,721 of record OY829913.1, read on the forward strand.
CCAACGGACTTCTCAACTTTTTGGAACAGCGATATTAACTGCTAGAAACCTTACGACTACCAAAATTAACGCCGTTAAACGATAGCTTTCGCCATAAACAACGAGCATTCAGTGCTCAAAAATCAATCGTGTATCTTGTATTCAGGCAGTCATAATTTAGAATGCTGCCACAAGTTTAACAAAATAAGTCACATAGAACGAAGGCAGCTTGTCAACTTACATGATCTATGTAGAATGTGCCTAATCACTGGACACAATTTTCAACAATGTTATAGTCAATCATGATGTAAAGAATGCAATGACAAGCACCACAATCTACTTCATACAAAGCAGCCAACAACTACAACTTCAAGAAGCATTTCAACCAACAGTGCTATGAAAACGCATGAACAACACTTTTAGCGACCCCCCTTGTTAAAACCATAAGGTGTGATGGAAGGGAAGAGGTTTTAAGATTGTTGATCGTCCCCGGCTCACAAACATCATTCATAACAACAGAAACTAAACAACGTTTAAATCTAGTAGGTCCTAAAATCAGTGCAGACGTCCATGGTGTAGGCGGGTAAGTTGCTGACAGAGACAATAGTATTGTAAATATCAACCTACAACTAAGATATCCGTCAATATTTTCAATAGGAATTGAAGCTCTAGTACTAACCAAAATAAGCAAAAATCCGCCAGAAAAACCGTTTATGTTTGAAAAAATGGAAACATTTGAACGAGCTGCTCCGCACCGATTGATATACTACTGGGTGCAGATTATTACACGCAGATCATGAAGCCACAGTGCATCAAAGGAAATAAAAACGAACCAACAGCACAGCTCACGGAATTCGGATGAGTAGTTTTAGGAAGAATATCTACAAGAAAACAGAACTAAAATACAACTCACACGTCTCATCGACTGAGATAGATGAACAACTAAAAAAATTTTGGGAGTTAGAAGAAATGCAAACAACATCCGGTGAATCATTGAATGACTTAATGCTAAATGGTCCAACGTTACCACTGGATCTAATATCAATTCTAATGCGATGGAGAAAACATATAGTAAATTCGTTATCAAAGCTGACATAGAAAAGATGTTTCGCCAGATCATAATCAATGAAGAACTAAAAACATATTGCTTTTTATCAACGCACCTCCTCAACCAGAGTGCATAGACTGTTCATGATTTTCATCGGCTCTTAAAATCAAAAGAACTATAGCGTTCTGCTACAGATTTATCAGTATCCTTAAAAATCGAATACAACAAGTGCCTGGAGAGGCACAACAAGTATCAAGTTTTCTAACAGTAGACGAACTAACCAGATCACACAAACATTAAAACAATACAAGATTCAGAATTTGCCGCAGACATTAAACTCCTCAAAACAACGAATAACGCCAGAAAAAATAACAAACTATCATCAATAAAACCATTCATGGACGAAAATGGCTTGTTGAGGGTCGGCGGTAGATTACAAAAGTCTAAACTTAAGTATGATCAAAAGCATCAACTAATCCTGCCAAAAAATCATATTTACTCAAACCTCATCCCAATTGAAGCACACCATCTTGTATTACACGGAGGCATACAAGCAACTCTATAGCACAATTACGTTCAAAATATTGGATTTTGGATGGTAAACGTCTAGTATGCACAATAATCCACAATTGTGTAAAATGTTTTCGATTCAGAAGAGCAGCATCAGAACAATTAATGGGTATGTTACCGGAAGCTAGAGTCACTCCATCTGCCCCATTCTTCAATACGGGCATTGATTACGCAAGTCCATTTGCAATCCGTGTATCAAAAGGAAGAGGAAACAAGTCCTACAAGGGATATATTGCGTTGTTCATTTGTTTCTCTACGAACGCAATTCACTTGGAACTGGTGAGTGAACCAACAACAGACTACTTTAAAAAGTGGAACGCCACTAAACATGTACAGTGACAACGATACCAATTTCGTTGGAGCTCGGAACGCGCTAAATAAGAAGCTACAGGTGGCGATACAACAAGCAAACAACAATGCAGCTCAGGAAGCAGCTAACCATGGAACAAACTGGCATTTCATCCCGATCGGTGGTCTCCATTTCGGGGACTTTTGGGAATCTGGAGTCAAATCAACGAATGACACTGATGACATATATCCACCATACCAGCTCATGACAGCCAAGACAAGGCTATAGACTGCGAAAAGAAATCAGATATTATTTTATTTGTTTTTTGATTGTTAAATTGTTCGTGAAATTGTTGAAGTTCTCGTTTGGCACCGACGAAGTTTGTGCCATTGTCGTATCGACGCAAAGCTGCTATGAATGCATCAGTGGTCATCTCAGAAACCAGCTCTATATGGACAGCCTTAGTAACGAAACATATGAACAGCGCGATGTACGCTTTAGTCAATGGGATCGTTCCTGAACTATGTTTTGTTTTAATATGAATTATGGACCAGCGTAATCAACACCGGTAGTTGTAAAGGGACGACAGGCCGTCAAACGTTGCTTCGGTAAATCACCCATGAGCTGTGTGGTAATATTTTGTTTTTGTCTCACGCATTTGATACATTTCTGACAAAAATAACGAACTGCGTTACGGCCATTTACGATCCAAAATCTTTGTTTTAGAAAACTTGACGATAAATATGGCCCAGCATGTAGGTTGAGCAAGTGAGCTTCGTAGATTATCATTCAAGTAAGTCTATGGCTTTTGGGTAATATGATTGGGTATTTCACGTTAGATTGGCAGTCAAGATTCGACCGACGTCCTCCCACCTTCAATATTCCATCCTTGTCAATGAATGGTGATAATGAAATAATCTGACTTTTACGATCAATAAGTTGTCCATTCATAAGAGCTTAGATGTCGACCCAGAATGTTTCACGTTGAACTTCCTTGATGAGAGTTAGGGCCGGACCACCATTGATTGAGTTCTGGACTAATCCCTCGTGATGCAATGTCAGAAAAATTTTCCTTAGATGGTACATAGTGCCACTGACTTCTAGGCACTACTTCCATGATTTGAGACGTGCGATCACCAATAAACGTGTTCCACCTTCGCGGATAATCTGATAACCACGCCAATACAATTTTTGAGTCAGTCCAAGCAAATACTTGAACCTTGAATAAAGGCTCCACATAGCTCGAGTCGTAAAATCGAGATTTGTTTGAATGGTGCCACGCAAGTTTTAGCAATGATGAGTGATGTTTTAATATCGCCTGCTGCATCTTCAATACGTAGATAAACTACTGGCATATGCCAACTCAGAAGCATCACAAAATGCATGTAATTGGATCGATTTCGTAGTTGAAGAAATGTAAAAATATCGAAGAATTTGAATGGTTTCAAGTTTAGGCAACTTCAATTGTATACCCTACCCCTTTTATTGTTGACTGATATCTGCCGAGATTTCATCATCCCAGAAAATTATCTTCATAACTATAACCGATGGTGATGCCCAGCCCAATGGATCAACAATTTTTGGAAATCTCAGAGAGTAAATATCGCTTGGAATACGTCGTGCTTGAAGGTATGTTGATTACAAATAAAGAAACATCTCTCACAGGACTCCATTGAACACCGAGAGTTTTGATGGTCGCGGTATCGTTGTCAAAGGTTAACGTGGTCCGCCTTAATTTCATCAGGAATTCTCGATAAAAAATCTGTTGAGTTAGATTCCCATTTTCAAGTTGCTGGCGATATTAGGGTTTTCACACCCAGAAAGTAGATCATCGATATAAAAATCCCATTTTATGATTGTGGCAATTGGCGGATGATTTTGTTTGTTATCATCAGCTATTTTTTGAAGTATTAGGACAGCCAGAAATGGTGCACACGACATTCTATATGTGACTGTGTTGCGTAGTTAAGTTTTAATTTCTTGGGTAGGATTGTTTCTCCAGACTATTCTCTCAAAGTCATTATCAGATGATGGTACGAGCACCTCCCGACCCATTTTTTTGACATCTGCGGAGAAAACGATACTGTGGTGCCTAAAACGAATTACAATAGAGATAAAATCATCTTGTAGAGTGGGTCCGGTAAGTAAAATATCATTAATTAATAAGTCGGAAGAAGATTTACAGGACCCATCGAACACAACTCGAAGTTTGGTGGTCGAGCTATCTATCTTTTGAACATAAAACGGAAAATGGAAGATAAAACACGGCTTCATCACGTCTGGCTATTTCATTCTGCAGAAATTCCTTCATATGGCCCAAATTCAAATATTCGTTCATGAATTTTTTATATTCAACTGCCTGCTGAGGATTTCTCATGAAACGACGTTCCATTGTTATAAGTCGACGCACAGCTGCTGACCTTGTATGTCCCAATTTGTCGTGCGGTGTGATAAATGGCAGTCGTACAATGTATCTTCCAGCTTTGTTCCGTTGGACTAACTGGGTGAAATATGATTCGCACAATTGATCATGTGGCTTGTGTGTCGATGCTGTTGGAAGTTGCTCAAGCTCCCAAAACCGTTGAAGAGTTTAGTTCACATTATCAGCAGTGATAATTACTGAAACCGACGGTCATCATGTGCAAATGTATGTCCTGAATAAATCAACACCAAATAAAATATCAATTTCTCTTGTAGTGCCGAGATTTGGATCAGCCAGTTCCAGTGAGGGCAACTATTCCCCAAACAATTTACAGTGATCGGCAGGATGAAGGGTAAGTAGCTTCGGTAAGATGTTAGCGCTGAAATTCAGGCTATTTGACGATTTTTGCGACTTTTGTATCAGTAAGGTCGTTTACAGCGACTGATGATGAATATGAACGTCCGAGTGAGTCGAGCAATGCATTGGCAAAATGTTTATTTCCATTAAAGTCACGTATGTGAATGAGAGCGGTTGGCAGTGATGCAAGACGCGGATTTGAAACGATACGTGATTTAATTGTAGAACACGATTTTGTGGTTAAAGTGGCCATGTTTTGTATTTGTGGTGGATCCATTTCGTGAGGTGGATCCATTTTGTGCGGAGGTTTTAATTCTTGATAATTTGTATAGTTTTTAATTCGTCGACTGTGTGAGATCATTTTGATGCATGATTGGCGCTGATGTTGATGGGTGCGATGGTGATGAAGTGTGACCTGGTATTCTCGAATGCGTATATAATTGAGGCTGCTCAAATGGTTTTTAATTATTCGATGCATGAGACTTAATGGTTGATTGTTGTTGTTGTTGTTGTTGTGGATAATTAAACTGGTTTTGAAAATTCATTGGTTCGGTCCCTGATTGGACAAATCAGGGTATTCACTTACTGAATGATTCATACACAGACAATTGTAGCAAGCTCCCGATTGATTGACTAAATTTCGTCTAAATCTGACATCGAAACTGCGAAATTTCATACCATGAAAAAGATGATGATTTGCATTACAGCATGGGCACAAGGACAAATTTGAATTTAACGTCATTGTTTTTAAGAACGGTTTTCCCGTGGAATGTTGGTTTTACTGTAAAGATGGTTGTTTTCGTAACTCCCGATTGTCAATCTCTCCATCATCAAGACCGTCACATTTGGTATTTAAAAATTTGAAAAAAATCGGTGAAAAAAAGTGTTGAAAAATCCCTTTCAGTTGTTTCCTTTGACCATAAATGTTTTATCTCGCTATCCAGTTTACGTAAAATAATTTGTATCAACCGTGCGTCTCGATACTCTTCTTAGCTACCATGGTTCGAATCCCGATTACAATTTCGTCACACTTATAGTGAATGAATATTAGATGCCTTCCCACTCATTGCTGATGAAAAATCGAGAAATGTGGTGATGTATGATGTCAAGATTTTTCTTACTCCTGACATAAATGACAACTAGATGTGTCGCTAGCACCATCCATGAGTGAAGCCCGGAAATTTAGTTGCGCACCTGATATAACTCAAGTAATCACGAGTGATTTACCTCTGCATCTACCTTTCTGCCAGATACAAACATTTAATTATATTACGAAAAAATAAATAAAAAATAATTGTTGATCCATGCACATCTCGGCGAAAGCTGTCGTGATGTAAATTCACAACGTACGAGTAAATAAAACTAATTTACATAAATAAGTAAATCATAAAAATATTAGATCAAACAAATCAGCTAGTAGTACAACTATACCTAATGCATCTGCCATATACAAAGTAACACACATCCGCAATCAAAAGAATTTTATTGGTAAAAGGGAAATTACATATTTTCTAATGAAACATCATTTCCTGCAATATATAAGGATGATGATGAGTTTTCTATACATGATGATAACATTAAAACGTTTGAACGCGTATAGGAAGTACCTGACAAACCTTATAAATCGTATTAAACTTCCAACAATCGTTATAAATGTATATAAAACCTGACAAAAGCAAATGGATCACTTTACTTAGAACATCTAATAATTAAGGTAAGGAAGGCTCAGCGATCAAAAAAGTAAACAGAACAATATGTCAGGGTAGCGCATGAATGGCAGCATGATAGCAGTGGCACGTATAAACTCGACTTTTGAGTGTGTAACACACACCAGATTATGACAAACATGACACGATGGTTGATTAGAAGCCGATACAGCAAATGGTGGTTGGTCTGCTTCTGGCGTTGGTCGTGGTAATTTCAACCTACAAAGATAAAAAAGAAATAAAAGGAAAGAAAATAGTAAGAAAATGGCATATGATGTGGCTTAATTTTTTTTCTAGCTGTAATACATACAGTAACATACAGTAAAGGTTGTCATTAACGCCATGGTGTCGTCAACAATCTAATTTACTTTGTAATCCAGGTTTGTTAGGATTTCAATGAGGCTTTATTACGATCAACGTTCCATGTATAATATTCAGTAGAAATCAATAACACAGTCTTGTTTTTAGGACATACGAGCACAACGAGACATCGTTGTTGTAAAAACAAAACAAAGTGATAAACAATTCGCGAGAATTATAGCTATCTGCGAACAGTGGCCATAAATGATACTCCTTTTGCTATCTATCCTGGTAGTTTTGTAGTATAGATAAGACCTTTTAAAGGGAACTTTGATTTCGAATCGCGTGCGCACCATACTTTAACCCATTTGGGCCCAGAATTATAATTTCTTGGTAGGAACCTGATATTTGCATATGTGGGCCACAATACACGTAGATTGAAAATCATCAAATTCCTTTAAAATTTTGCCAAATGTGCGTTGGAGCTGAAATATAACCGAAAATGGCACTTAAGGACAATAAAAATCATAAAAATTGGGTATGACACTGAGCACATTGGGCACATTTTCTCCTACTATTGATTTCCGTTAATTAAGCGGCGGCCTGTATTCAAAACTGGACTAGTTTTAGTCTGCCTTGGCCGAAGATGCATATAGTACATAAAGCTCGGGCGATCTGTCTACGAAACTCTAATTGATCTAAGCAACCACCAATCGACTTGCTAAGTACCCATGCATTTTTTATGGCTACATCAAACGCCCAAAGCATGATAGGGATATACGATTTTTTGCCTCGAATTCCTATTCGATAATCAATTTGTTTCTCTCTCTGACAGAGTATCAAGTAGCTTTCTGTACGGGTAAAATACCATATTGGTTTGATAATAGTGTGACTATTATAATATCATTCCATCTTGATAAGGTGTGGTGATGTAAAATAATTGTCAAAAGATAATGAAAAATCTAAATCAGGATAGCTATTTCTTGTAATTGGATGGCAACGGATTCTGCTTTTCCAAAAGTACTATCGGTAACTGTTGCTTGAATTGACTTTCCTTAATAAATTTCAAAATTTACGCAATACCCAGACATTGTTGCTAAACCCCAAGCCTTAAACCCGAATCTTATTGGTTTACCTTTCATAAACATTTTACAGCCATGTCTACCAAAATATTTGATCATAGACTCGTCAGTTTGAGGTAAGTTGCTGTTGCCTTACATGCGATTATACATAATTTCATCAAATCGGTTTCTTCCTATTGTATTATGAATCACGAAGTTCTTCGTATCCAACTCATGGGACCAATATATCTTTCGTCTCGATACTGGTGAGTATCCACTTATCATTAAAATTCCCGTAAATCCATACAGTTCCTCAACGGATCAACAAAATGGGCGTTTTTCGAAAGCAGCATAACTAACACTGTGCTTTTATAAGTCCTCCATAAGTTCTTATAAAAAAACATGAAATGTCTAGGGGATGTGATTTGTTCGATTTGGTAAAAGGTAATGGAATTCTAAAATGAGTTTTGGAAGAAGTTCTGGAATTATATGTATGTGAAGATAGCCCAAATTCCATCCCCGAAAAATACGATGGCAATACTAATTGTTGCTATTATGACACTTTTTACTCTCAGCTCAAAAAATGTCCACATTTTTACTCTCAACCCCTAAAATTGTTACTATCACGATAGTTAAAAACTGTCATATCAATCGAAATTTTCGAGGTTCAAAGTAAAAATGTAGGGATTTTTTGTGCGATGCACATCGTTCGATAGGTGATTGTTTAAGGAGCATTTTTTTAGAATTTTTGTATGTCTAAGTGTTGAGATATACTCCATAAAAGTCAAGGAACTATACGTTGGACCAACTAGTGGTGCATATCGTTTGATAGGTGATTGTTTAAGGAGCATGTACGAATTTTTTAAGAAATTGTCTATGTCTAGGAGTTGAGATATAGTCCATAGAAGTTAGGAACTGTTCGTTGGCCCAACTAGCGATGCACATCGTTCGATAGGTGAATGTTTAAGGAGCATGTTTAAGGACCAACTCCTAGCCATAGACATTTTTAAAAAAAATTCGTAGAGCTGATTAGCTGATAAGCTAACCGACTACTTCGGAGTCCGATACCCCAATTCCTACCTTCCCTAGTCTCCTTTTTTTTATCTTTATTTAATGCGGTAATCTAGGTCACAATCTGCGGTACACCTAAACCCACACCGATCCCTCTACCCGACTGAGCTGCGGGAATCAATGCCGCGTGGGGTACTGTACAGAGAGTGGCAAATCTGTGAAACTGGGTTGTCTTAAGCGGTAGCTAAAGTTCTAACCCGTTTCAATTTTTTCAAACTGGTGAACTGTTTCCTACTGTCCTATCTTTTTCACAAGAAATGAAGTACTTTTCTTCTTTACTTCTACACCATTTCTGAAAGTACTTCTACGATTGCTGGGTGTCTTTAGAACCAAAAAAAAAAATTGGAATCACTAAATTAGAATTTAAGCATAAACGTGTTTTTGTAATCCCTGAAATCTGTTCTGGGGCCGAAGAACTTCCCAACTCTCTCGCGGTTTGTTTTTCCCTTCCTACCTTACGCAGTTATACCAAATCGAAGACGTACGACTATACATAGGTCCGATTTACGTTACCATCTGCGGCTCATGAGTTTTGCACGCCGATAGGGGGGCGTAGTTGTGTTCCTTTTAATCACAGATCGTAATCTGTTGATGAACAATTTTTTTTACACTCTGCTCCTATCGGGATTCGAACCCGGTACCTCGCGATTCAAACGCCAAAGCTTTAATTACTGTGCCATTTGGTCGGTAAATGTGTTGATTCACATTGTCACTGTAATCGTTACTTGCAATTAAAAAAACTGAAAATACTCGGAAACTTATTGCTATGCCAAAAAAATCAGAAATAATAAATTATTTTAGCAAAGAATAAACCCAAATTACAAATGTCCCAAGTAATTTTTCACAATCTTTTTATTTAATTATTTATTCCTTGATGACAATTTTTTGGTTCAGAATGAAACCAAAATACTTAATCACAAATGCTCACATTATACCACAATAGAGATGTAGGTTTTATCTTTGCCGACGAATTTCCCAGCTTCCTTGATTATCCGTTCGATATCAAAACTATTTGACTCGAACGATTTTGATCGGTAGTAATGAAATTTTTTTCTCGGTTTATGTTTCCCTTAGCGTTGACTGATGTTTTTATATTAAAAATTACGTTTTAAAACTACCCCAATATGTGGGATATCGCTTGCTGCTGGTAAAAATCCAACCAAATCTAATTTTAATATTCTAATATGAATGATGGTTCATTCCATTCTATAAGAGTGGGCCATTCATGTTGTACTGTGCGAGCAGCAAATGTCGTTCTTCAAAAAATAAATGCAGCTCTGAAATAGTTTGTAGACACAACGGTGGAAAATCTGGGGCAAATAAGAGAACGGTCATTAAAGATATGCCTGCTGCAGTGCGAGGTATTGTTACAAGTGGCAGTACTATACGCAGAAATATCCACAGAAGGAGAGTTAATAATTCAAGCGCGCCAGCTAATCAAGAATCTCGTTATTAATATACCGGATGAATATGTACACGTTACGAGTATATCTCGATCAATTGTAAGCGTTTCTTACTATGGAATTCAGGTAGACATCATCCAAACCCGCAACATATTCTGATATTTGACAGGGGATATCACTCAACGTGGAGTGAACATGTGAAAGAGTTATAATATGGATGGAACTTTTTTGCTCTCTCCTCCTCTGTTTTCTAAATGTTTCTGTTTTTCGTCATTTGGTCTCTACTCAATCCAGAAGGTATAAATGTGGATTACGAGCTCACAATTCATCAAGCCATTTGTACAGTATTTCCAGAAACCAACGATAATGGATGCCTATTTCACCTAGAATTTCTAGAGATTTCGTATTGTATGGCGCAATGATCACGTCTATCACGTACTTCCAAAAATGGTGCAGAAGTAATGAAGAAAAGTACTTCATTTCTTGTGAGATAGGAAGGACAGTGAGAAGAAGTTCATCAGTTTGCAAATAGTTATGTTTAGCTTGTGAAAAAAATAGCCGTCTCTTTCGGATTACCAGTTTTTCCACATAAAAAATTTACTTTAAAAGCACCTCGGAAGAAGAACTTCTAAATTACTTATTAATACGTTTTGTATGTTCCACAAGATTTTAAATAAAACTCCAATATTTTGTTATTAATTTAAATTAAAAATTATTTTTTTTAGTATTAATAATAAAATTAATTTTTATATGACAAAAGAAAGCTTTCATCAAATAAAAGTTTAAATTTACATACTGATGCTTGGTCAAAATCCTCCTGTAAAAATTGGCAATTACGTTATTGAACATATTAATACTTACAATTTGATTATGCAACAAAACATGCACACCTCGAAAATGTGCCTGCACTATATTTTATTTATACTTTGTGGCGACAAAAAGGAGACGAAACATCATTATTTCTATCGTGTCTACTAACTAACATCTAGTTTATATAAAACGGCGCGGTGTGTGGAAAAAGTCGTGTACATATATTTAAACTAGTGAACTTACGTTTGCTTGGCATTTTATAAGTGCAGGTACAATTAAATTAATATTTCCGAGTACTGTTAATAGTTCCTGGCCATATTCCAAAACTCCTTCCAAAACTCAGTTTAGATTCTCATTCCATCCAACATACAGAATCCCATCATAACCGGTTAAGAAATGACCGAGTTCCGGCCCAGGTGGCCATATTCCAAAACTCCTTCCGAAACTCATTTTAGAATCCCATTTCTATCCGTCATACTCAATCTAATCATAATCGGTTAAGAAATTGTCGACTTCCGTCCCAAGTGGCCATATTCCAAAACATCTTTCAAAACTCATGTTAGAATCCCATTTCCATCCAACATACTAAATCTCATCTTAATCGATTAAGAATTGGTCGAGTTTAATAAAATTTCATAGTTTTTAAAAAATGACGTCACTCGAACCAATGGTGTACAATCCCGCAATCAATCTATTTTTCTTCATTTTTGATTTTTTTTCAACTTTTTCCCGTCACCGAGCTGTCCATCGCCGAGTTGACCGTCGCCGAGTTTACCGTCGCCGAGTTGATCGTCGCCGAGTTAACCGTCCCCGAGTTGACCGTCGCCGAATGTGACCGTCCCCGAGTTGACCGTCGCCGAGTTTACCGTCGCCGAGTTATCCGTCGCCGAGTTGTCCGTCGCCGAGTTGTCCGTCGCCGAGTTGGTTTCGTCAAGTTCACCAGTTTCATCATAATCTTTATAGTTATATGAGGCAAAATATTTTAACTTGCAGAAGCTTGGGATGGCAAAAGGATTAAACGCTTCCAAGTAATAGAACCATAATACTTAACTCGTTTGCAGCATTATCGTCATATAACATTAAACATTGTGTGTGCATTTATAAAATCATGATTACTTTTTAGAGACGTTAAAAATATATATTTTATATCAGTACGATTTACAGCAGCTTATCGAATAATACGAATATAACGAGTACGAAATAAAATCTATATTGAAACATGTCATTAGCTTAGCACAAGAGCTTAAAGGAGCAACAAACTAAATATTATAATTTAAAATCAATAACCTTTTTTTATTATATTGGCCCGTCTTATTATATATACAGGTATAGAGCATGCGTTCATTACCTTTGTGCAATTTACCCTAATCGTGCACAATTCGAAATCCATAATCTATTATAAAATATTATAACATTATATATTGTACAGAGCTTTTTCTGTGCTTTTAAATTTAATAATGGACGGACACGAAAATTGCAACCAAACAACAACAAAACGAAAGCTTCGATATATTGATATAAAATTACCCAGCAAGAAACCAATTTAACTTAATTTTATCAACATTTTCTTTATTTTTCCTCCAGTGTTATTTTTGAGCTTTTTTTTCTGTTTTGAGAAAATTTATTAAATTTTATTATATTTGTGAGGTGGTTGTTTGATTTTTTATATTTTCGATATATTATTAAAATAATATTCCTACGTCCACATATCTACGAGCGTACCGTACGAGTAGCTTTTTTTGCTCTGCACAAAAATAATATTAGAAAATTATAAGTAAATATAAGGAAGATGTGAAAAAGATCAATATTTGGATATGTGTCGGTGTCAAGATGATAAAAGCTTTTTATTTCACCAATGTTATAAAAATATGATTTTTGTAAAATAATCCAAGTTTGTGAAGGTTATTGATCTTTACACAATGGTAAAAAATGCGTATATAGATATTTCAAGCATTGTATATAAATTAAATAACATGGGCAACCGCAAATTTATAAACAAAATTTTTATTTTCCATTTAGTGGTTGCAAGGTAAATATAAAAGAGAATACTGTATTTGTATACAACATATTCCTTTATAAAAGCTCACCAAACCACTTCATGGATCACCCATGTTTATCAATTTTTAAGTGCCATCTCCACACGAACCTCAATCGATATTATTAAATTATATCGATGTATGATGCGGGAAACTCACAAACTGTACCTAGAAATCGATTATCTAATAAAAATATGTAAATGTATTTTGCATATATTGATGCTATTCAATTTGTATTCAATAATCACAATGCAATTACTAGAATTAAACAATAAGAACAGAAATGAATTTAATTAATTTACAACCACACAACCTCAAGTTCTTTACTTTATTTTATAGTAATTAAACTACAGTAGTTTAGTTTAGTAATTTAATAAACTGAAATGTTTTTTCATTTGGAAACACCATAAAATTGTTACTAGCAAATGTTGCTCATCGAAATACTAGTTTATAATTATTTTTCTTTAATTAATGTGTGTGTGTGTGTGCATCTGTAGTGTGAAAATGTGCTAATATCTACATCTACAGAAATATTTTCGAAATATCTTTTTCAACATTGTATTACATCTATGGCATCGGTTATTGGCATGATGTTAAAGGTTAAATTTTTTACAATATTAGATATGGTTTCTGGGTTTGTCCAATTCCGAATTTGACAAAAAAAAATAGTTATTCTCTCGATCCTAGCAGCCATAGACATTTGATACGTCGACAATTAATACTGTCTTCGTAGTTGCATCTCCCAGAAGCTCCGCGCTCCATCAACAAAAAAAATTGCAGATAGTCATCATTCTTCCCATTTTCCATATCCGTCAATTCAGTCTGAGGAATGAATCGCTGAGTCCATCTGCCTTTGATTCATTAGCTCCATTTGATTTCCCTGGTGGCCATTTATTAAGTTACCAACTTTATTAGATAATCAACAAACATCTAGTTTATCGATCGTCGTTTTTAACGTTTTAATCATTCTTATATACATAAATATAGGGTGTTTCAACAGGTGCGCTTCAACTTTTTTCCGATTGGGACGGCGAACGACGCCATACTTTTTATTAATCTTTTGTCATTTGGAAACTTCATTAGTATACATTTCATCATGGAACGCTACACACGTGAACAGCGATTGCAAATCGTGCAAATTTTTTATCAAAATAATCGTTCTGTTGCTGCATCAAATTCTGTTGCTGCATCAAAAAATCATCTTCAGCGATGAGGCTCACTTTTGGCTAAATGGATTTGTCAACAAGCAAAATATGCGTTACTGGGCAGGAAGCAACCCACACGTGATTCATGAGGCACCGTTGCATCCCGAAAAAGTCACTGTTTGGTGCGGATTACATGCCGGCGGCGTCATTGGGCCATATTTTTTCATCGACGATAACGATCGCCACGTTACCGTTAATGGAAATCGATACCGCGATATGATAAACGATTTTTTTTGGCCGCAATTGAATGGAATGGACTTGGACGACATGTGGTTTCAACAGGACGGGGCCACATGCCACACAGCACACGATACAATCGCGTTATTGAAGACTAAGTTCGATGAGCATGTTATTTCGCGAAATGGGCCCGTCCAGTGGCCGCCGCGCTCGTGTGATTTGACACCTCTAGATTATTTTCTTTGGGGTTATGTGAAGTCATTGGTCTATGCCAATAAGCCGGCGACGTTGCAAGAGCCAATATAGATCGTGAAATTGCTGGAATTTCGGCCGATTTAAGCGAAAGAGTGGTCGAAAATTGGGTTCACAGATTGGACTTCGTAAAACGTGCACGCGGTGGTCATGCAAAAGAAATCGAGTTTCATACTTAAATGTATATGTTCAAATTCGTTAATAAAAAAAAAAGTTAGTTCAAAAGTCGAACAGTTGTTGAACAGTGTTTTATTCAAAAAAAAAGTTGAAGTGCTCTTATTGAAAAACCCTGATATATATATATATATATATATATATATATATATATATATATATATATATATATATATATATATATATATATATATATACATATATATATATATATATATATATATTAAAGTGATTAAAGTGAGTGAATCATCGTACCACAAGTAAAGTACAGAGCTAAAAAGGGATCATACGAATCGTCCGACATCACACCGACTGTGCCCAATTGTACCAGCAACTACATTTTCGAAAGAAATATAAATCATTCGACTACGAATCAATTAAATCATGAGAAATGCAAATCTCCCGAGATATGTTAACTCTACTAACACTAATGTAAGAAAAAATAAAAAACTCCATAAATAAGTAAACTAAAAATAAAAACAAGTATAATAAGTAAAGACACTCTTCGAAACACAATAATCGAGGCAAAAGTGGAACAAGTAAAGCAGCTCACTGGAGCTATAAACGCCCAAATCGAAGTAACGAAGAACTGGAACAGCGCATAGCTAAATTGGAAAACCCGGTCATCACCAAATTTGAGAAACTAGCTCCACCAAAAATGGAGCAAGATTTAGCAGACATCAGCAGACTTCCCGATTGCGTAAAGGAACTACAGAGTTTTGATGGCAATCCAACACAGTACATATCTTGGATTCACAACGTGGAGAATATTTTAAAGGATTACGAGATAGTAAAAAACAAACCATTATATCGATCAATACTCGAAAGCATCCGGCATCCGAGAAGATTAGAGCAAGAGCCGACGCTGCAATGATATCGTATAACATATTCAGCGATGACTGGACATCTATAAAAAAGTGCTTATCCCTCCACTATGCCGACAAGAGGGATTTTAGGACCTTAGAGCATTGATGAGTTTTATGCAAATATTAAACCATCAGTTTTCACTGATTGTTAGGGGGACTCAATGGCGAGTTTAGCAGAATGCTGATGATCCAACGCCCACAAAATCTTCCTGAGGTATATACATCATGCCTAGAGTTCCAAAACTTGAATTATCGTAACATATAGTAATTCATAAAAAGAGCTTAAATAATTCGGTTGTAGTCCCAATTAATCAATTAGCCTCATATCCAGCGAATCTACAAAGGAAACCGGCCAATATCCCGGTGCCACAAAGAAACAAGGCCTGCAACATCCAGCACCAGAACAGTAGATTGCCACCTCCACGACCAGCGAGACCAAAACCACCAACACCTATGTCGATCGATCCATCCACCCAGACAAGGCATGTCAATTATATGAACCAGCCTACGTAACAACAAGAGTATCGGGCAAATAACCCGAACAATCAGCAACATTACCAACCCGCATACAAACTCGAACACTCCGATCAAAATATACCAAGAAAGAACCAAAGGATCTGCCACTTAGAACCGGAAGTAGATGAAGAACTATATAATCAGATGATTTCCGACGAGATTTCAGACTTGGACATAGACGATCAAGAGAAAGAACAAGAAATTGAAAACACCGAACTAAATTTTATGATGGACGCCTCTCTAGCTTATCATACTTAGAATACAGAACTGGAGACAAAAAATTACTCAAATTCCTCATCGACACCGCGCCAAATAAAAATTTCATCAGATCCGAATTAGCAAAAAACCCAATTCCGACCAACACTCAATTCAATATTAAATCAGCTGGTGGAAGCATACCGATTAAAGGAAAAAATTTTGGACCATTCTTTAAAAGTGTCGAAATTCACAAAAATTTGGAATTTTTCGTGTTAAAAGAACTAGGGGCCATAATCGAAAAGATCGACTGATCGTCGTAGAGGAAAGACGTGTTTTTGTCTCTCCCTTAAATAAATTATTATTAATATTTTAATTCAAATCAGTTTAGGAATGTGTAGTGTGAGAGTGATGTGCTATTTTTGAGTGAGTTTTGTTCTTTAGAAGTTCACCTGTTAATACGGGTGAATTGAGACAGTTATTATGAAAATTACGTTCAACACATATACAATCAGAGAAGTATCTTTTTATTCTAATTTTCATTCTAATTATATAAAAGTTAATTATTTATTATTGTTATTATAACTATTTACATATATGTGAACGGTAATTTATAATCGTTTACATAGAAACCGGGACAAAAGGTTACAAGCAGTATGTGATGAGATGACCCATAGATGTGAATTAAATAACCTAACCAGTCTAGTAGAACTGATGCCGAATACATATGATGAATATTAGTATCCTTCACCTCAAACACAACTAACTTACATTAATTAACTAACAAACTCTAATCTAGAGTGTGAATTTAATTGAGACTAACATTCTAATATGTTTAAGTAGTTAGAAAATGACTTTGCTGCGGTTCACCCTAGTCGTTTCTGTGACTAACATCCTTTCCTAACTTACCTTATCTGTTAAGGATGCAAGCAGGGCCTGGGCCCGCATGATGCTGAAATATTATTCGCATTCAGATAAAATTTGTTATTTTATTGTTGATATTTCAGGTCTATGGTAACGTACCTAGGATCGCCGTTATGGCTGGCCTGTACGCCTCTATCATATCATCATATCATATCATTAAAAGAACTAGGAGCCATAATCGACAGAAAAAATAACACGTTAATTCTAGGACCAAACATAAAGATACCAATCATCTCTCGCAAAAGACACAAAAGAACTCACAAGTAATGCTGTCAGAATTCAAAAAACTGTTCGGGCCGGTTGACAACCTTGAAATCGTCGAAACAGGTGTAAGAGCAGAGATTAAAACAACAACAGAGGAACCCATCTATTCAAAATCTTACCCGTATCCGGTTAACGTGAGAGGTGAAGTGGAAACCCAAATCGAACAGCTGCTAAGTGACCGTATTGTAAGACCTTCCAAGAGCCCCTACAACGCTCCAATCTGGGTAGTGGAGAAAAAATTGGATGCTTCCGGTAAACGCAAATGCCGTACGGTCATCAATTTTAAAAGAATCAATGCCCTAACATTATCAGATACCTACCCAATTCCAGACATTTCACACACACTGGCAAACCTCGGAAATCAAATTTTTCACAACAATCGACCTGTCCTCCGGCTTTCATCAGATTCGGATGAAGGACTCAGATATAAAAAAACATCATTCTCAACAATGAACGAGAAGTACGAATTCCTAAGGCTTCCTTTTGGGTTAAAAAGCGCACTAGCGATCTTCCAGAGAATGATAGACAATGTGCTAAAAGAGTTCATTGGAAAAGTATGTTGTGTCTATATTGATGACATTATCAAATTTGGAGGAAACACGGGAGGAACACCTAAACAATGCGTAGAGAAGATATTCTCAAAACTGGAAAAAGCGAATTTGCGTGTGAACCTTAATAAAACGGAATTCCTCAAGAGTGAAACCTAATTTTTGGGTTACGTCAATAAACAACCAGGGTATTAAACTCGAGGAACGGAAGGTGCGTGCAATCCAAAATATTAAAATTCCAGAGAACTTGAAAGCTCTAAAGTCATTTCTTTGGTTGACGTCATATTATAGACGCTTTATAAAGGACCTCGTCAAGTTAGCCAAACCACGCACAAGCCTCACCAGGGTAGAAAATGCTCAAAATAAGGCAAATGCGTCAAAAAAAGGTCAAAATCAACCTTTCAGAGAAAAAAATCCACCCATTCCGACAACTCAAAGAACTATTGTCATCAACAGAAATACTCATCTTCCCTAACTTTGAGAAGCCATTCATAATAACAATCGGACACCGTGATTGGAGCAGTATTATCGCAGGGTGAACTCGGTAAGGATAGACTTGTCACATCCAACTGCAGATCGTCAAATAGGAAAGAAGAATATTATGCTACGAATCAGAAGGTGATGCTAGCTATCACCTGGTCATTGACAGCCTGCGAAACACCCTATATGGCGCAAAAAAGATAAAAATCATCACGGACCATCAACCTCTAACCTTCTCACTAAGTAATCATAACAACAACGCGAAATTAAAACGGTGGAAAGCACGTCTGGAAGAATATAATTATGACATAATTTACAAACCCGTATCCATTAACAAGGTAGCAGATGCATTATCACGATCGGCATTAGAGACAAATATGTTGTCAACAAATGAGTCACTTCATAGCGCAAATCAGGACAACACCAATTTTATACCATACTGTGATGCACCAGCAAATGTATGCAGAAATAAAACCATCATCTCGGAAAACAAAGACATTTATGCTTGTGAGGAACCCCATCCTAACTACCAAAGGCATTTTATCCGCCTAAGACAGATAAGCAAAGAAACACTAACGAGAGCTCTAACGGAAAGACTTAGTCCAACGACGATCAACCGAATTAAAATTCCGGAAAAAACATATCCAGATATTACAAGAAATATTCACGGAACATCTTAGTGGGTACAAACTTCATAAACTTGGACATAAAATGCGAAGAGAATAAATTGAACATGATTCAGGCAGATCATAAAAGAGCCCATAGAAATTTTCAAGAAAATAAAGAACAAATCTTGGAAAAATATTTTTTTTCTCAAATGGCAAGCCTGATAAGAAAATATACACAGAACTGGGAGACTTGTCATACAAAAAAATACGACCGTCATCGCGACAAAGTTAAATTACAACAAACACCAATCCAACCTATCCATCGGAGATCATCCACATGGATATCATCAACATCCAGAAGGAAAAATTCATCACCTGCATAGATATACTCACCAAGTTTACGAAACTTTTCCCTATTAAAGATTGATCAGCCACACATCTAAGGAGCAGGATCATCAAAATCCTACACTATTTCACCGTACCAAAAGTAAAAGTAATGGATAACGAATCAAGTTTCGTCAGTCCCATGATATCTGACTACATAAGAATTAGGATGAAATCACTTCTTTTTGAAGCAATTGTTCGCCAAACTTATTTTCGATTAGAATTTTGGATATTATTCCGCAAATTCAAAATAAAACATTTTGCACAAAAACTATCAACTGTTAATCTTTGAACGACCTAAAGAGTAATTTTCCAGGTGAAATGTAATATTTAGTTTAACTTTGTTATTCTTTAAAGTATTTTGAATTCAGAGACTATATGACCTTATGTATTCTCAAATGAAAACTTCAGCACTCTTGACAGCGACATTTCGTTGAAAGGTTTTCTCTACCTTATCCACTAATTCCATATATAATCTAATCTGCTTTACGCAGAGCATCAAGCAGAAATTGATGAAAATTGAACAATGTCACCGTTTCGATTCAATTTGTTTTCTATGTATATGTTCAAAATTCACTTTAACGGCACCGTATGCCGAACCACCCGCAGTAATGATGGAACATTTGCAAAATTTAATCTGACCAACAATTTTCCAGAATCGTCTATAAAGAACGTACTTTTTTCCACATACATTTTTAGGCAACTTGTTAATGATTATATGATCTTGAATTTAACGTTCGTCTACATTTTCTCAAATAACGTTAACCGTTGTTACCAAATTACAATATTCGATTGGAATTTTTGTATAACTTTTTGCTCGGAATAAGAATTAATTAAACGATTCACAAAGGATTTCGAATGAGCGAGTTTGATGATTTGTGGCCAGCCAGACGTCTATAAGAACAAAGTAACGAGGAAGTCGCAATTGATGAGGAAATCATTAAGATTTTGTTATACATTTGTTTACTTGCGACCTTGATGGAGGATATTATCGAAAATACCTCATAATTTTAAGCCCAATAATTCAACAGTTTAGTTAAAACAAGATTTAATCAATTTTATTCATGTCAAACAGAACAAATACATTCTATTTCAAATACGATTAATCTAAAATATCAAGGATGCTTGAGAATTTGGATTGTGCCACCATAAACCTAAAATACGTGCAACATTTTAGAAAATCTTATTGAATTTTATGTAGTTTACAGGTATACTTACAGCGGCAACTCCAACGAGAAGAAGTATTAAAACGGTAAATTTCATTGTAACTTGGATTTTTTCACTTACAAACTTATAGCTGGATAAGAACTGAATAATTTACTTATGAATTTTGGCGAGTTTATATACCGAAATTTTTATTTACCTACGATGTGCTGTCTCTAAAAATTTACAACAAAATTAAAATGAGTATTTGCTTAATTTGTTTGAAGTTGGTCTATTTGTATTTTTCTTCGCTCTTGCTTCTGTTTAGTTTATTATTTTGCATTATTTTAGCATTTGTTCAAATATTTTCAAAATTGTATTAAACTACAGATGGAAATTCTTTGATGACTAACGATCATCTCGTAAATTTATATTATCAAACTTTCAGCTTATTATTCGCAGATGTTAACCAAACTTAAAACATTAGGAAATGCTTCGATAGATGTTGCTTCAATATTTCGTTGAGACAATCTTTTTACCAACACTTCCTATCTTTGGCAACTGAGGACAGTAGATAAGGAAAATGAAAATCACATTTCATACAATTTTCCAAAAACAGCTTTGAACAAAATTAGGGAAAGGATGTTTTTGAGTATCAGGAGTCCATTTTGTTGTGTTCTGAATACAGAAAAAAAATCTTTTGGACATCTCCAACGGTAGGGCTCGAGTTACATTTGTTCTAATCGACCCGCACAATTAAAATTAAAATTGGTGAGGGGATTTTTGAGTGACATAAATCAATTGCGAAGAGTTCATATTCCGGGAAATTTCATTTAAGGGGTCCTCCAGTGGAGGCCGCGTTCGTTTTTTGAGTGTATTTTTTTCGTTCGAGTGAGTTTGATAAAAATTGTTGAGAGGTACTGGCTCCTCCAATGAAGCCGTTAATAAACACCATGTTGCGAGGTGCTTATTTTCTTTGATATTACCTTATTCATATACAGTTTTTCAGGATCAAGGACAAACTCCACAAATTTTAAAACAAACGTGAAATATAATATACGAGTATCCTACATGTGTCCAAAATTTTGTTTTTGAAGTTTAAAGAAACAATTATTACGTACTTCCCGATAATTAAAAATGATCGCAGGTCCCACCGGAGAACCCCTTAATTAAATTTTTCCGACATTTGTATTGATCGCCATTGAGTCCGTTTAGAAAAAATTTTAAATCAAAAGATTTTTTAATTTGTTTGCGAACATGGGAACGTTTATTGGGTTTTGCGTAATTTTATGAAAAATAAGTTTCGGTTTACTTACCTGATGCAAACTAATACTGTGAGCAAAAATAGTAAGACTTTGTTCATAATTTTAAAATTCAGATTAAATTTTGCAAATGTTCCATCATTACTGCGGGTGGTTCGGCATACGGTGCCGTTAAAGTGAATTTTGAACATATACATAGAAAACAAATTGAATCGAAACGGTGACATCGTTCAATTTTCATCAATTTCTGCTTGATGCTCTGCGTAAAGCAGATTAGATTATATATGGAATTAGTGGATAAGGTAGAGAAAACCTTTCAACGAAATGTCGCTGTCAAGAGTGCTGAAGTTTTCATTTGAGAATACATAAGGTCATATAGTCTCTGAATTCAAAATACTTTAAAGAATAACAAAGTTAAACTAAATATTACATTTCACCTGGAAAATTACTCTTTAGGTCGTTCAAAGATTACCAGTTGATAGTTTTTTTGCAAAATGTTTTATTTTGAATTTGCGGAACAATTTTCAAAATTCTAATCGAACATAACCAGTTCGGCGAACAATTGCTTCAAAAATATAACATGAGTGAGTGTACGAAGTGATTTCATCCTCACTGTAAACGTGTTTGTGGCCAGCATATTACTAGGAAAGCGACAGAGCCGTTTTGATTTTGCTCTGATATGTGTAGTAAACACAGGCGTAAAGTAAGATGTGCCAGTAGCTGCAGCAACACTCACAGCGCATAAATGGTGAGAATAGGGAATTGTTGGAACTCTTACGGTCATCAAATGTAAAAATCCGAAAACAACAAATCCAAATAAGTAACCTGGAATTCACAATTACAGATGAGGTGTATCGGGAAAAATTGGACCACGTTTAGGGATCACTCAATCCAACAACTTCTCCTTTGTTTCACTTCGGCTCGCTCGAATAATTTAATATTTTCTAAGTAACTTTGAGTATGCCGAATCCAATTAAATGATAAAAAAGGTAGTTGGCGTAGTATAAAATTTGTTTTCGGGCTGTTTCTTTCAAAAAAATTAAAACTTGTGAGTTCTGGCTAATTTTTAAAATAGTGCCTTTCGAAAAAATGAGACATTGCACGTCAACAGAAATAAAAAATTAATATTTTTATAGTTGAAAAACGCCCAAAAGGTCGTTTTGCCGTGCTTACGTATCTGCGAGAACTCATCTAGGTTAGTGGATTTGTACTTATTAAGTGCATTTCTGTGGATGTTTATGTGTAAGCCTAGTTTTATGGTATTACTTTTCGATGACTCATGATGAGTGACGGATTTATTACCAAGGATGAAATTCTGTGTAAAAGAGGACCAGTTTAGTTTAAACAATGACTACTCCTTTAGAAATTAAACCAGTAACATCTTTATTCGAATTTTTGTTTTTGATTTTTAAGTTTTAAAATTTCATTAGTTTTTCAAGAAGTTTGTGAAATAGTTTCGGCGGTTAATAATCATGGAAAATAAAATACAGACATGCGGTATTGATTCTATTGCAAATCTACAACGAATCGAGATGTAATTAGTCGATTCCTTCACAAGATGACAAATACTGTATGTAGTATAAGTATGCAAACTAGCACTGTTGCGGATGAGATAGCTACCATTTGGCAGAAGTTGGGTATTTGTCATCAGGAAAAGTGGAATATTACTAGAAAAATCATTAAACTAGCAGAGAAAACAATGGTTGACCGACTGTACGTTATAGTATCCAGCTATGGTAACACCAATTTTTTCGGGAGTTCCAATGGTTACACATGTAACAGGCATAGAGCAGTGTAAAATGGTAAATAAAATGCTTGATGACTGGAATATTTTTTTTTTTTTAACAACTTTATTGATATGGCTACTACAATCTTAAACATTATTAATTCATTAGTAAGGTTGACATTAGTACTTATGAGATAAGCATAAACTTGTGTGGGTCTGCTGGACCAGTATCCAGTTCCCTTGGTTTATAATTTTCATATGGTTAGCTCATGTGGTTTGATTCGTTTGAGCCGCCTTACTTCGTTTGTACTGTCCAGTAGTTGTACGGCCTCAAGATTGGTGTGGGTAAGAAGTCTCTTCTCATGTTTTATGGCACATTCGCGGATAACGTCGTCTATCAATTGTATTTCTAAATCATTGTGGATTTCCTTGTTAGTCACAAATCGGTAGGCGTTGGTGGCCATTCGAAGAAATTTATTTTGGCTTCGTTGCATAATGTCTCTATTGGATTTATGTGTACAACCCCATAGCTGCGCACCATACATCCATATTGGTTTGAAGATAGTCTGGTATACCAGTCTTTTGCAATACAGGTTCATTTTGGAATGATGTCCAATTAACCAGAACATTTGACGTTGTTTCTATCGTATCTGTTCAGCTTTTTGTCTCACGTGATGTTTCCAGTTGAGCCTGGAATCTAAATGTAGACCAAGGTATTTTGCCGATTCAGCCTGCGGCACTTGCACTCCATTGAAGTGTTTATGAAGAGTGTTATTTTTATGTCGGAGCGTAAATGTCACATATGTTAATTTGAGCTCATTCAGTGCGATTTTCCAGTCAATTGTCAATTTAGTAACGTTGTCCATTGCTCGTTGAAGATTTTCCACTGCTCTTGGTTGAGATTCGTCTACTGACATAATTACAGTGGCGGCAGCGAACGTGCCGATGAATGTTTTATTCGTTGTAGGTATATCCGCAGTATAAAGAAGGTAGAGGAGGGGACCCAATACGCTTCCCTGCGGAACTCCCGCAATCGCTGGATAAAAGTCAGAACATGTTTCTTCATGAATGACTCTGAATTGGCGATCAGAGAGGTATGGTTCAAGCAGCTGGCAATAGTTTTGTGGTAGAATTTTGCTCATTTTGAATGTCAAACCCTCATGCCAAACCCTATCGAAGGCCTGGGATACATCCAGAAATACGGCGGGGCAATATTTATTTTCTTCTAACGCTTGATCTATTACCGCAGTTATTCGATGGACTTGATCTATGGTGGAGTGGTTATTCCGGAATCCAAATTAGAAATCAGGAACGTTTACCATTGGCTTTAGACGTTTTAGTAGCAGTTTCTCGAACAGCATTGATAAGGTCGGAAGCAGTGAGATTGGTCTGTATGATGTTACTTCTTCATCTGGTTTACCTGGTTTCTTTAGCATAATTATTTGGGCCATTTTGAAGCATTTGGGTACATACTTCAATCTCATACAGGCATTAAATAAGTATGTGATCAAGATGATTGCTTTACGTGGAAGTTCCTTGAATAGACCCGGTGATATTTCATCAATTCCTGGTGATTTTTTATGATTAAGATTTTTGTCGATTTCTTTAGCAATTTCCATTGGCGCGACCCTTTTAAAGTCCTGATTTGGTTGATAAACAGGTGTTACATCAATGTTGGATTGAATGTCATGGGGTTGGAACACTGCTGCTAGGTGTTGGGCAAAGAGTTCCGCTTTTTCTTTGTCTTGTCGAACCCAACTACCTTGAGCATTCCTTAGAGGTGGTACTCGAACTACAGTAGTTATCGAGGCAATTCTGTTTGAAATTTTTGATTAGTCTATTGACTTCGTTACTTATTCGCTTAAAAGTTGTCTTGTCAGCGGGATTTCTGGTGAGGTGCCATATTCTCCTCGCCCTTCATCTTGACTTGATTTGTACCCTGATTTCAGCCGGATATTTGACTTCAATCTCCGCTTTGTCCTTTGATTCAGGAGTAGCTAGTCTGGCAGCCATTCGAGTGTATTCAATAAAATTGTTTGCTTGCTGTTCCAATTCTTCATTGCTTTTAATACTAACTTTTAATTCAACCAGCTCTTCCAATTTTTCTCTGAAGATGTCCTAATCAGTAAATCTATTAGTAAGGTTTTGCTTTTTCTGTTTCTTTATTACTGTAGCGCTTACTGACAACAGTACAGGAATGTGGTCAGATGTTAATTCCTTCGACTCTAGTGTAACTTAGATGAATACCTTTTATGATGAAGTAATCCAGTAGATCTGGTATTTTCCTGCATCCGTTGGCCAATACGTTGCCCCCCCCCCCCCCTGGGGACAGCTATTCGCATTTGTTTTCATGAATGGCGTTGAACAAGGTGTTACCTTTCCCAGGAGAAATAAGCCTGGAACCCCAAGCTGTATGTTTTATATTGTAGTCCCCTCCAATAATAAATCTTGGACCGAGCTTATTGAAGACGTTATTAAATTGTAACTTCGTTGGTGTATGCCGTCGAGGACAGTACGCTGCTGCAATATTTAGATCTGCGCCATTATATTGGGTTGAGATAACAGTTGCTTGCAAATAGTTTTCACGAATATCCTCTTGTCGATTGTGTTTGATATTATTATTGATTAGTACAGCTGAACTACCTCTAGCTCTTTCACTAGGATGGGTTGTCCAGTAGGAATTAAAACCCCTTATTCTGATAAAGCTTTTGTTGGAGAAGTGCGTCTCAGAAATCAGCGAAATATCAATGTTGTTTGTATGGAGAAATGTTTCCAGTTCGAGGGCTCGTTGGTTGAGCCCATTAGCGTTCCAAGCTACAATGCGTAGGAACGAGTTAACCATTTGTGAGTATGCTGACTTTTTTGTTTGGTGGATAGATATAGGTTTCCAGTTTTGCCACCCTCTCTGCTAGATGACCAAGTGACTGTGGAATTTGGCTAAGCATTTTAATAATTTCAGTGTTATTTGACTCGTTGGCGATTTGCGCATAGGATAATCCAACTGTGGATGGTGTGATTGTTGTTTGTGGTTTAGCAATTTTGGTTTGTAATCGCTGCACTGCGCTTGTTCTATTATTCTGTTGACTTTTAATTTTATTCTGATATACACGGCATCCTTTATAATTTGCAGTATGCCCTTGTTGTTGACAAAGAGCACAAGAAGGCGCGATATCTGGTGTTTTCTTGCATTTTGTCGTGTGGTGATTTGACGATAGCAAAAGCTCTTGGTATGTCCAAGTTGTTGACAATTCGTACATTGTGGAATTCCCCTTGTCTTGTTATGTGGAACGGGCCCGCTTGAATACGTGAAAATAAATCTACATGGCCTACTTACGCCATGAAGCATCGAAGAAATATCTGTAATTACGAAGAATGTCCCCAGGTGAATGCCTTTATAATCGTAACGAACGATTTCTACGATCAATTAATATCCAAACATTCAAGTTTTCATCGAATATGTTATAATTTGTCTATAGCCATCAAATGCTCGAAATATTTACGGGACAAATTTATCACAAAAACTAATATATATCATACCCGTAGTGAAATTAACAAAATGTTAAGACCAACACCAGATGACATCAAGGCAGCATCATATCGTATTTGTTTATACGAACAGCAACGAAACTTTTCCCAGGAATATGCTCTTTTATCCGAAGGAAAACAAGTATCTAAGAGTAGCATATTAAAAACACTCAATCCATTTATCGATGCTGACAAATTAATTCGAGTGGGTGGCAGACTAAATAACTCCAGTTGTGACTTTAATGTGAAGCACCCAATTTTGCTACCGAGTAATTCACCAATTTGCAAATCTCTAGTGAGAGATTACCATTTATTGTACAATCATGCTGGTTCCGGACTCTGCTTATCATTATTACGTCGAAAATATTGGATTTTAAGATGCAAAAATATCATTAGGTCTGTAATTCATAAATGCATTAAATGCTTCCGAGCCAATCCGAAGAAAGAACATCAGCTAATGGGGGAGCTACCATCGTGTCGGGTGGAGTATACACATGCCTTTGCTAACACGGGCATTGACTATTGCAGGCCATTTGAAGTCAAAACTACGAACCGTCGAGGCCAAGCACCTGATAAAGTTTACGTATGTTTGTTCGTTTGTTTATTTACAAAAGCTGTACATGTTGAAGTCGTTATGAGTTTATCAACGGAGAGTTTCATAGCAGCATTGCAGCGGTTTGTATCCAGGCGTGGACTCTGCAAGAGCATCTACAGCGATAATGGTAGTAATTTCGTCAGAGCCAACAATAATCTACAAGAATTATATAGATTCATTAAAAACAATTCTATTCAAATTTATTCTTATCTTTTAAGGTGGGAGATAAAATGACATTTCATCCCACCGTTTGCCCTACATATGAGAGGAATTTGGGAAGCATCCGTCAAACTTCTCAAAACCAACATGAAGAAGATAACGAGCGGTCACATGTTATCGTTGGACGAATTTGCCACACTAATCACCAGGATTGAAGCGTCCATTAACTCTCGTCCATTATATGTTGAACAAGCCGAAGACATGGAGGTAATTACACCTGCCCATTTTTTAATTGGCCGGTGCTTAATGGATCTACCAGAGGTGGGGGAGATTACTATGAACGGACCGAAGTACTCCAGGTGGAGAATGGTAAAACAGCTGTTTTGGGAATTCCGGAAGTGGTGGCACAGAGACTACCTCTCAACATTACAAAAACGAACCAAATGGCACACGATAAGGTAAAATTTACAAGTTGGAGATATCGTATTGCTTAGCGACGAAAAATTGTCATATTGTCATTGGCCATTAGCACGAATAATACAAATACATCCAGGAGGCGATGGCTTAACTCGTATGGTGACAGTCAAGGTTCCCCGTCTTAATTCAATACTACAAAGACCAATATCAAAGGTCTGCAAACTACCATCAAGCGAAGAGGAGTTTCATTCAAGTGAACTGAATCAAATTCATTCAGGCCGGGCAGGATGTTTAAACGACACAAAATAATTTAGCAATTAACAATTTAATTATTATAAATCCGATTCAAAACATTTCTGTTGTATTAAAACAGAAACAAAATATTTTTGTTTTTTTACAGCTAATAAGTTTATGTGATTGTAGTGCCATCAGTCAAGATCGATATATATTATTCAAGGTGCGACAAAAGAAATTTGCAAATGCCATCTTACGGCAAGAATTTAGTTCAAGTATAAAAATTTTGTAAGCTTTATTATATAAAAAAATTTATCATTGTTGTAAAGTCGGTCTAACTAAAACCATCAAAAAACTGTAGTGAAACTTAAAAAAAATAATAAATAATTGTAATTCGTAAATTAAAGTCAATATAAATAAAATATAAGTCATTTTTGATAAAACAAAGTGTTGTCGATTTTTTGTGATTATTCTGGAGCTGATTACATCAGCTCAATTATTGCCGGGAAAATATTTTGGGACTCATTATCCACTTGCCTGGAAACCATTAAGGTTTAGCTGTCTAAATAAGGAGTCGAGCATGCATTTACCGGGATTCCTGCACACGAGCTGTCGAAAGAAAATGCTACAGATTAACTAAAAATGTTCAATTTCACTACAAAACAAATCCAATTGGAATATTTTTAAATTTAACAGTGTACATTTTTGATATGTATTTCACAATCATTGTTGATGGCTGGCGTGGATCAACCCATGGTTTTCTGTGTTTAGGATTATCGTACAAAATCCACATTTCATCACCCGTAATGATTTTGTGGAAAAAAATGATTTCTTTTGTACCGAGAAAGCAAATTAATGGAGATGCCCACTCATCCGTTTTTGGTTTCTTCGATAGGTTTATGCGGAACTCATTTTCCTTCTTTTTGTATTTTCCCCATTGTATGCAATCGAATTGATAGTATAATTATTGATATTGTAATATACCCCCAAGCGAAAGTTGACTGAAAAGTTTTCGATCCCAATATGAAGATGGCAGCACTCGTCAACAAAATCGTATATATCTAAAGGGTGTTTTTTTGGAGGTTCACAATTTAAATTTAAATAGAACAAAGAAAAACATTTTGAATATCAGTGAAACTAGCTTTATTGGATAAATAATTGTATGCCCTTAATGCTTGAATATGATTTCGATCAATCAGTAATTGCGGCCGTATCTCGCTAATAACCCGCCGAATGGTGTGTTCCAAGTGTTCAATCTCTATTTTATCGGCGTAAACAAGTGACTTAACATATCCCCAAATAAAATAATCTAATGGAGTTAGATCACTCGATCTCGGTGGCCAATTAACAACACCATTACGTGAAAGTAGTCTTTCATCAAATATTTATTTGAGTAAATTAATTGTATCCCGCGCTGTGTAGCATGTAGCACCGTCCTATTGGAACCACATATCCGCAAGAGTTATTTATGCCAGCCAATTGGGGTATAAAAAAATTAGAAATCGTGTTCCGTCTATACCGTTCACCGTTGACTGTACCATTCTGCCCATCATCGTTTTTGAAGACATATAGACCAATGATTTCGCCGGCCTATAAAGCGCACCAAAGAGTGATTTGCTCTAGATGTAATGGTGTTTCGGCAAAGGCTTATGGATTATCTTCACTCTAAATCCGACAAGTCTGTTTAATAACGTACCCAGTCAACCAAAAGTGAGCTTCATCGCTGAACAAAATTTAGTTTGGAAAATCAACATCAATATGAATTTATGATTGATTGCCCATTGCTGAGCAACGTAATAATACGTACCAAGTGAGACGTCAAACGCTGTAAAAGCAAAACGATTCATAGTTAACCGCTCTGATGGACGATTATGACGACCGTAAAAAATGCACGATGAGTTTGGCGAATAGAACGATTATTTTGATAAAAAACAAATTCAACAATTTGCAAGCGTTGCTCTGGCGTGAGTGACAAAGCAAATGTCAGCTATCAAATCAGTTGTCAAACAAAACAGTGTTGCCAACTTAAAGATGTGAACCTCTAAAAAAACACCCGTTCTATATGTATATTTACTAATATTTATACGTACATTTTAGGGACGCCTCTTGTTTCATAAAATGATGTAGTGTACAGAACTGCACATAATTTTGCATAATTTGTGTTTTGGTAGATCAAAAGCGAAATTCTACAAATTCTAAGTTTTAAACTTTATAATGAGCATTTCTGAATACGTACATACCGAACGAATATTTCATCTAATATTTTTTCATGTTCTCGTACAAAGCAAAAACACGTTTCACCGACGTTATGCTTTGCTCTCTAATTAGACTTCAAAAACTATGATGTAGTATCTTTTAGAATAGTATCTATCTTCTGCACAACACGTTGTAAACTAATTATGATGAACTAAAGGAAAATGTTTATCACTCTGCTGTATCATATACACTATTATTAACCATACACAGTAAACAGTGTTTATGAATACCTTTCAAAATTTGCATTTTGTTAAAATAATAACTACATGAAAATATTTAATTTTATTTCTAAATTCCTTAAAACTATTCTAAAAAAGTCGAAATGAAATCGTGCATCTACAAAAATATTTTCCATCTCACCTACTAATTCATTCCGAACTATTATGCAAATTTTTTGCTTATTCTAAATTTTATTTTTCATTTCATTAAACTTTAAAATTTTCCACAATAGATAAACATTAATTTTTTGTTTTTCCTACACATCACCCATCTACACAACAACAAAACACCGACAGAAGCAGGACGGTGAAAAAAAATTACTCGGAAATTATTTAATTAACAATCTAATCAAGTAAATAATTAGATTATCCGATAAACTTTAAAACAATACAAATTTATTGTGCAGTCATAATCTGTCTGTAGGATAGAAGAATGCGATATCAGAAATTATTAGGTCGCATTCCGTTCATCAATGCAGCATCCTATGGGTGGGCGTACAATCGGAACCACAATAACAATATTGAACAAAATAATTTTTTGCGCGCTGTACGAATTTAATTTGTCTTTCTCTGTCTTCAAATTAAATTCGATCTAAATTTAAAAAAAAATGAAAATAAAAAAATTACAAATTGGAAATTGAATGAAAAACGATCTCAAAAGAACATAAGATTGTTTTTTGCTTCCGTATCTATATATAATTTTGGTACAGAAACACTAAAATATGTTCTTGACGTCGTCGTCGAATTTGAGCCAAGAAAATGCAATTTAATATTGTCTTCGTTTCAAACGTTATTATTCTTCTTGTTCGTTCATCTCGCATTTTATAGCAGTTTTTTCTCAAATAATCAAATTTTTTTTTAAGATTAAAAAATATAATTTAACAATAAAAACAACAACTAATTTTTTTTTATGATTTTTTTGATGCAATTGATGTTGTTAACATGAAATAGTTTTTGCTTAAGAAAATTGCTTATTATGTACTCGTACCCACGATACGATTTCAATCAAGGTCTGATGTCACATACAGCGAAAATGAAAAAACTTGCTAAATGGAAAATTCTATTTGCTGGGTGAAATAAACGCCTACTTTTAGAGCACACTGTGCATATTTGAAATATAATTTGTTTTAGTGGATGACTAATAGCCCGGACAGACTGCGGATTAGTTAAACTGGTTTAGCAAAATTCGATCAAGCACCCTATGGAAAAACTTGAATTTGCTAGTAGATTTTTGAATTTTTCGTAGTGTGTCGGACTGAATTGAATTTTATTTCCTAGAGTACTTGACCAAATTTTGCTAAACCAGTTTAACTAATCTTCAGTCTGTCCGGGCTATTAAGCACTACAAGCGGAGATGGCCTATCTACTAAATTTATATTTTTTTTATTGTTTTTAAATATTACAACTGAATACAATTCATCTAGTAATTTTTGTTTCTTAATTTAGTCACTTGTGTATGAGAAGAGGTCCATTGGCCAGATCCATTTATAGGTTATTTACTGAAGTAGTCTTTGCGCTGGTGTCCTTAATCCATTAAATCAATTGGTTTCGTTATCTGCAATCGCCTTACTGCCTTGTTGTAAACTGCTGATTGGTTTGTGTGATTGCATGTTTTAAGTTTGTGTTAGATGTGAGAGAAATGTTAATGTTTAATAGTGCATTCATAGAAATGAATACTGTGTTAGGCACTTCTTCTCCAAACCCCTTCGTTTTTCCGTGCTAAGTTAAGTAACTATAAATGATTGAATTGGTCCGCAAGGGTTAGTAGGTTTGATAATACTTACCATTGTTATTTGGTTGATGGTTCTCCTTGTATTTTTGAAAAAAAAATTCTATGCTTGGTTGTAATTTATTAACTTTATTTATGATCTGGATGTTTGATTATGACTAATTACTATATATTGATACTGATTTGAACTGACTTGATTTAAAACTGAACTATGCGATTGCCGTCAAGAGTCGCAGAGTGACTCGACGAAACCTCTAAGGGTTCACGATTCAGTTAAAACCGATTACTAGACTGCTAACTGGAACTCTACTTAACTTTGTTGTTTCAACAATTTTCGAATCTTATATTCTAAATATTTATTAGAGTTCTACCAACAATTTATTTTTGGAAATTCGACAATTTTTAACACGCGCGTATAATTAATATTTTTTTTTTTGAGAAAGTTTGCCTATGAAGTGTCCAATATATCACGAAGCTCTTCATTTACGTGTTGATAAATATGTTGTCTATGAATTACTGCAAGTTTATTTTTTTTTGAACCGTCTGGATATTTAGGTCCCTATGTAGGTCATCATTCCTAATGTACCACGGAGCGTTAACTATACCCCGTAGTACTTTGTTCTGAAAAGTTTGAATTATTTTGGAGTTAGTTTTCTTTGCACAACCACAGAGATGAATTCCGTAAGTCCATACAGACTTTAGCACCTGTTGATATAATAGAAATTTATTTTCGGTTAACAATTTCGAATTTTTCCCGAGCAGCCAATACATTTTTCGATATTTGATATTAAGTTCATCTTTCTTCTTTTTAACGTGCCCTTTCCATCTGGGCCCTAGATATTTAGCCTTATTTGAATACAGAATCTGCTGACCGTTAATCATTACAGGTTTGTAGCTGACTTTTAGTTTAGTCAAATTCACATGCGTGGATTTCGATTCATTGGACCTTGGCACATACTTCTTAAAGTATCGTTGTCGATTCCACGATAGTGTCTCCTACTGAGAGAACTGCAGTATCATCGGCAAATGTTGCAACCGTAAAATCGTTTAATTGAGGTAAATCTTTGGTGTAGAGCAGTTAAAGAATAGGCCACGAAACACTACCCTGCGGGACTCCTGCCCTATTCTTCTTCATATTTCACCCGAAAGTGGTGATTCTCTATGTATGATTTTAACATCATATTCCCGAGCACATGCAAGAAGATACTAGACATCTGTAAGCCTATAAACCTGCTCAATAGTTGAGTGTTTTTCTCTGAAACAAAACTGATATTCTGGGATAAGGTTTTCCGTTTGTTCTATGGTTATTTTCAATCTTTTGAGCAACAGCCTCTCAAACAATTTCACTAGTGTTGGTAGAAGTGAAATGGGCCAGAAAGATTTTGTATCATTCAGTGACTTGCTCGGTTTCGGAATCATTATTACTTCTGCTACTTTCCACTGCATTGGCACATATTTTTATGTGCAATAATTTACGGGTGCCTTTTTCAGGCAGCTCCTCTATTATTACGATCTGATAACGTAATCAGGAGCTTTCTTTGTTTTTATGTTCTTAATTTCAGCGTTTATTTCTTTTAATGTTACAGGCCTCATCTCTTCGAAGTCAGATGTTCTGGGCGTTTCTGGGCAGTGTTTTCGTAACTGGTCTGCCGACCTAGAGGTTGTAATGTTTCTTCAAGATGTTCAGCAAACAGGTCGTACTTCTAGCCCATTGCCCATCGTTTGTTTTGATTGGAGGGATCTGCGTTTTTGTAGTCGGTATCTTTAGTTGTAGCTAGAGAACAAAGGTATTTTCCAATTGCCTCATTCTTCACTGCTTTAATGAGGGCCTTAAGTTTGATGCACATGTCGAGTCAGGTCAAGCACACTCAAGTTTGAAGTTGACATTACCAACGTGTACTGTCATCTGTTCACCTGTTCACAGGTTAGTTTTTATTTGGCAGTCAGTTCTATTACTCATGTTTCGTGTTTTTCAATAAAATGGAAAAAGAGCAAAAATGGTCCGTTACTCGCTTTATATTTTTAGGAATAAAAGCGAAGTTAGATGCAGTCTATGGGGATCCTTCACCATCTATGCCAACCGTGAGATATTGGTTTAATGAATTTAAACGTGGTCGTACATCTGTTTTTGATGATGAGTGCCCAGGCCGCCCGGCAGACGTTATTACCGAGGAAGTCGTTGAGAACTTCTTTCCGAACTTTTATTATTTTTTCTTTAACCCTGTTGATACTCAACAACGTAAATAAAATAATATTTTTAAGTTTAGTAAATTGTCATTGATGGAGAGCTTCACAACGAATACTTAACCCAAGAAATATACGAGAATCTACAGCAAGATTATGAGTTTACAATCATCTATCTTCAAGAACTAATAGAAAACGTTGCCAACAAAGATTCCCCGAAACAAAGTCAAAAAAGGTCCAGTATCAAGCTTCCGAGGATTGAAATACCACACTTCTATGGGGATTACAAACAATGGACAAGCTTCCAAAAACTTTTCAACAAAACTATCCATTGCAATCATGATTTGTCCAATGAAGAAAATATGCATTACCTGTTATCATTAATCACCTAAATATATCGCAAGAGAACTATTCCACAGCTTGGAGTATTTTATTCTCCAGATACGACGATAAACGGCTTCTCACCAATACTTATATCAACACAGTTTTAGAACTACCAAATCTATTATCAGAATCCGTTCATGGTCTAAAGCAATTACATGATAATGCACTGGAATGTTTGCATGCCATCAAGAACCAAGGAATAAATACAGATTCTTGGGATGCTATCTTGTTGGACATTCTAATAAGAAAACTGGACAAGGAAACTCATCGCTTATACGAGACGTCATTGAAGAACCCGAAGGAACTTCAAACTGTCAAAGACTTTCTAGCCTTTCTACAAGTAAGGTTCCAATCTTTGGGGGCATTATCCCGAGATAAAACGTATAAAAGAAAGGAAGTAACCCAACAAACAAGTTCATCTATTAAGGCTATAAATGTTGCGGTAGCCAGAAAACCAGATAAATGCAGCCTTTGCTGGGGAGAGCACAATCTATCGGAATGTAACAAGTTCCAAAATTTACCACAAATCGAAAGAAGTAAGGCCGTATATTATAAACCAGTGTGCCGACGATGCTTGCTCCCAGAACACAAACTCCCATGCAATAAAAGTTGTGAATTATGCAAAGTTTCACATCACAGCCTGCTGCATAGTAACAATAGTTCGCGATCTGCATCAGAAAATATGAAACCAGCCAATACAAACGTACAATGCAAATGCATCTTACTGAATCGCAAATGTATCTTTGAAGGTTTTGGGAAATAGAGGAAGTGCCACGTAAATGAGCATTTACCAAAGAAGAACTAGAGTGTGAAAAAATATTCGCGATCAGACACAAACGTCTCAAATCTGGCCGCTACGTAGTCAAGATTCCTTTTCACATTGAATTATATTTTGCCAACCTACTGGGATGCTCAAAAAGGGTCGCCATGGCGCGTTTGATACAAGTAGTAAAACAACTTGCTAAAAATCCAAACCTTGGCATTTAATATAAGAAGTACATGGATGAATATATCGCTTTGGAACACATGCAAGTTGCTGAAACAGCTACTGAAACTGGTTACTATTACCTGCCGCATCATGTAGTTCTGAAGGATTCGAGCACAACTACGAAACTAAGGGTAGTTTTCTATGGCTCTGCCAAAACCACAACAGGAACATCGCTAAACGACGTAATGTTGACGGGTCCTACTCTTCAACAGGATTTATTATCCATACTATTAAGGTGGCGGAAGCATAAATACGTCCATACGGCTGATATCGAAAAAAATGTTCAGACGAATCGCAGTTGATGAAAATGATCAGAACTATCAACGTATTTTATGCAGAGAGTCTCCGCAACAAGAAATTCAGGAGTTTAAGCTGACCACCGTCACATATGGAACAGCAGCAGCAACTTATTTAGCAGTGAAGTCACTACGACAGCTGGCCATCGATGAACAACCAACCTATCCCATAGCGTCCAACGTAGTTTTAAATGATTTCTACGTGGATGACCTAATTTCTGGGGAAAACACAATGGAAAGAGCCTTAATCAGCCAAAAACAAACCATTGATTTACTGGATTGCGGTGGATTTACGTTAAATGGGCAACAAACAACACAGTTCTCTTGGAATCCATACCAGTGCATCTAAGGAATCAAAATCGATTGGATTTCAAGAAATATTTATTCCACGTTGGATCCATTTTGAATAGAACAATATAACAGAAATTCATGGTTTCTGCAACACCTCCGAAAAGACCTATGCTGCTGCCGTTTACTTCAAATCTACAAATTCAGAAGGCATTACTATTGTGAGACTTCTTGCATCAAAAACAAAGGTTGCTCCGATTAAAAACTTACTTTCACTACCTAGTCTTGAGCTTTGTGGAGCGTTCCTGCTCACTAAATAAATGTACCAAGTAAGAGAAGCAATGCCAATTCCGGAAGCAACTTCGTTCTTTTGGACCGACTCAATAATCATCTTATGTTGGATTCGAGGGCGTCCTTATAAATATAAAACTTTCGTGGCCAATCGAATATCGGAAATTCAAACATACTCAAGTCCGTCACAATGGCATCACGTTCGATCAACCGACAATCCAGCAGACTGCGCATCAAGAGGGACCAGTCCGAAGGAACTAAAGAACAACAATTTATGGTGGACGGGTCCAGATTGGCTACAATTTTCAACCGAACGTTGGTAACAAGAAACTACTGCTCAAGAGGAAGCTACTTTAGATACTAAACAATTGGTTAAACTTGCAACATGAACAACATTCAATCCGTTTGTACAGATTATAGAACAATTTTCAAACATAAACAAAATAGTTCACTTTGTTGGGCTCTGTCGGCGGTTTATAAATAAATGTTTGAAAAAATAAGTTACCGGATCGCCAACTTTACTTTCTGCTGAAGAACTTAATGAATTCTACAACGAGCTGGTTAGAATAATTCAACACGCGGAGTTCCAGAATGAAATCATGCAGATTAACAAAGAAGGCTCAGTATGAAGAAAAACCGAGATTTAAGAGTATGAGGAAGAATAACTAATTGTAACCTGAACTATGATACTCGACATCCAAAGATACCTTGTTTCTATCAAAAAGGACAGATACCTTGGAAGTCAACAAAGATGTCATGAAGAAAAGGACCGAATTTCGACCATCAGTAAGAAGCATGTTATCTACCGAAAAAATAACATGTCCAGTGTGTGTAAATAACAATCATTTCCTTTACGAGTGTCCAAAGTTCAAGGTAATGCCGTTGAATGGTCGAATTGCGTTTGTGAAAGAAAAATACAGATGCTTTAACTGCTTGAATGACACCCATGGTGTATATGACATGTCAAGAAAACGATGCATCCAGTGCCACCGAAAACATCATACATTATTGCACAGCACAAGTACAAATGGTTCCATAAACAGACAAGCCTCAACTCATCATACGACTACCATCGAAGCATCATCGGGAAAGTTACAACCCACCAATGGCATAATTTCGGCTGTTATACAATCCAACTTTACTAGTCAATCATACGAAGCTGAAAACGTTGAGCAATCAATATTGCTCACCGCTATGATTACATTAACGGATGTGTTCGGAAATCCGCACCAATGTCGCGCGTTATTGGACTCCGCCTCCCAAAGGTTTTTCATTACCGAAGAATGGGCCAAAAAACTTCGAATACCCTCGAAAAATATAAGCCTCAAAATCAACGGTTTGGGCAAAACTCATGTCGGGTCTTCCAAGGGCTGTATAGCTATCACTGTGTCAGCGGCACGTAACAACGAAACGACGAAAATTAATGCACTAATAGTTCCACAAACCATCCTAATTGGGGCCGATCATATCAACCAATAGCTCAGAATACCATATTTGGATGGCTGATTGCAGGAAGATCGCAAAACATGGGTTCTAGCCCCAACATATTAACAATGTTCAACAAGCTTGATAGCGACCAATCGCTGATGAAGTTTTGGGAAAAAGAATCATTGCCAAATCAGACATACTAAAACGACGAAGGAAGGGCATGTGAAGAAGTATTCATGAATACTACAACTCGTAATGAAGAAGGGCGATATATTGTGCGTTTACCATTTAAACAGCCAATACCACCATTGGGTCGATCTTGTCAGATTGCACTAACCCCCTATACGCAATGGAGAAAAAATTCAATAAGGACCAACAATTTAGTGAGTTATACCATCAGTTCATGGACGAATATAAGGACCTGAATTACATGGAAGAAGTCAAATGGACGAGACAAATATTTCGATATGTTTCCTGCCACATCATGGAATATTGAAATCGTCAAGCGCCACTACAAAGCTGCGTGTCGTATTTGACGCGTCCGCAAAAAACAAGCACGGGAAATTCGCTCAATGACGCGCTGATGGTTGGACCAACCGTACAACAACCTTTGTATAACATTCTGGTACGTTTTCGACAGCACGAGGTAGTTATTACGGCGGATGTAGAGAAGATGTATCGTCAGATACTAGTAGACGCAAAAGACATTAAGTACCAAACCATCTTATGGCGAGACAATCCCAGGCAAGAGGTCAATCGATACCGACTTAAAACGCTCACTTATGGTACCGCGTCCGCTCCATTTCTGGCGACGAGAGTGATGGCAAAAATCGCTGACGACAACGAAACAAAATGCCAAAATGCAACCATGATTTTAAAGCGAGATTTTTATGTCGACGACTTAATAACCGGTTGTAGTACGGTAGCAGAAGCAACGATTTTACGAAAAAATATGACGAAAATGTTGAGCGATGCAGGATTGCACTTACGAAAATGGATTTCCAACAACACCGCATTTCTGGATGGCGTCCCGGTTACAGACCGGCAACTTACTCCAAATACGTAGGAGACCGACGACACTGTTAAAATATTGGGTCTGCAATGGCAACCAAAGGAAGATGCATTTTACTTTTCCGTCAACCTAGAAGATGGGAAACACATTCGAGCAACAAAGCGGAAATTTTTATCGGAAGCCTCCAAGTTGTTTGACCCACTTGGATGGCTAGCTCCGGTCATAATCACCGTTAAGATGTTATTTCAAAGTCTATAGTTGGAAAAACTGCCATGGGATCAGGAGTTACCGCCTCGAATTCTTGAAGAGTGGGGAAAAATACGAAGAGGGTTAAAGGACATCGAAAACATCAAAATTCATCGTTGGCTTAAGACAAGAAAAAAGCCAATCCAACTACACTCATTCTGTGATGCTTCCCAGAAGTCCTTAGCCGTCGCCATTTACTGCAGAGCGGAAGATGACAACGGGGTCATTCATGTTAGTTTGATAACTGCCAAGACTAAAGTGGCTCCATTGAAACAAAGAACCATGCCGAAACTGGAGTTATGTGCTGCGGTTCTTTCAACAAAACTATTGCTGCTAGTTAAAGAAACGTTGGCATTAAAGGTAGAAAAATGTTTTGCACGGACCAATTCGACTATCGTTCTTGATTGGCTGTCGCACCACCCTAGAACGTTGGAGACGTATGTGGCAAACCGGACGTCCGAAATCTCATCCACAATTGGACGATTATGTTGGCACCACGTGTCTTCGTCACATAATCCAGCGGGCTGTGCTTCTCGTGAGTTAACACCAAACCAACTGTTAAAATTCGATCTTTGGTGGAAAGGACTGGAATGGCTAGGCAAAACGAAGGATCATTGGCCAGTTCAAAAATCGAGATATCATACTCAAAGGGAATTGCCATGCGTTCGGACAAAATGTATCGTTGCGCATATAATTTGAGAAGATTAACATCTTTACCACCAAGTACTAATATAGTACTCTAGCTTCCTTAAATGCTGCAAAATTCTAGCGATAGTATTCAGGATAATAACTAACATGAGGACTCCAGCCAAGTAACGTCAGTTTACAGCGATACAACGAGACGAAATATTGAAGGCTGCAGATAAATTCGTGATACGGCATCAAAGTTACTCCTTTTTAGAAGAAATTGCTGCGTTAAAAGGCAAACATTCGGTTGCGCGAAACAGCAAATTGAAAATGTTAGTGAAAGTGAAGCACCCGGCGATTATATGCAATACACGGCTTGCGCATCTCACGGCAGAGGAACTCCATATCAAAAATCACCATGCTGGGCCAACGTTGTTTGTCAACCTTAATAAAATTGAGATATTGGGTGATTGGAGCACGGCAACTCATCAATAAGGTTATTCACAATTGTATCGTTTGCTCAAGACATAAAGCAGCTCACATGGAGAAATTCATGGGTGAATTGCCGTACGATCGAGTAAATTTAACGAGAGCATTCCTAAAAGTAGGAATTGATTACGCAGGTCCGTTCAAAATGTGTATGAGGAGAGGGCGAGGACAGAAATCTCATAAAGCTTATGTTTGTGTTTTGTCTGCATGAGCACCAAAGCTGTTCATTTGGAAGTGGTAGGAGACCTCACGACTGAATTCTTTCTTGCTGCATTGAGAAGTTTTGCGTCCCGTCGAAGCGCTTGTACGGGAATTTGTTTGTTGTTTTTTTTGTGTTGCCTTCTTGCAACATACAATACACTGAACATAAATTAGTACATTTTTTAGTTGGAAAACAACGGAAAACAACGAAAGAATAAATTATAACACGTCTTGGCTTAGGAATAGTGATATTGTGTACGGCAGAATTAAGTTATTTTGTATTTTGTTTGTGTGCGGAAATTGTTGAGAGCGATTTCCTGACATTTTTTACCGAAGCCTGCGAGCATAATCGCCTTTATTATCTACAAATGCCGAACCAAAAGGAGGCCTCCACCGAACGAAGCCTAAACTTACAAAGCACGGCCCCGGAGAATGGTGATCCTCAACAACGTAAATAACATAATATTTTTAACTTTAGTAATTTTGCTTATTCTAAGTATTTGTATATTTCGTCTTTTGCATATTAAATATGATGTATGCACGTAATACACTTGTCACCTCACGTGTACTATATTACATGACATACATTGCATACATTACATGCTTAAGTAAACAAACTGAATGTTTAAATATCAAAGAAAACTAATAAACGGGTTAGTTCTAAAACAAAAACCATTTAATCTATTTGTGAGCCCTCATCAGTGGTAAGCCACAAATATATATTAAATACTACGACAAGAACAAACCTTAATCATCCGTTCTAGGGCCCAAGCACTCCCAACTCTTTCGCAGTTCGCTTTTCACACCTTACACAGTCGCCAGTCAGTTTAACGACCTGCACATTGTATAGCTCCGATAGGGGGTCATAGTTGTGTTCATTTCCATCACAGATCGTAATTTAATGATAAAAAGTCCCTTTTGTAATCCAAACGCAAAAGCGTGATCGCTGAACTAAAATGCACGAACTAGTAGAGGCCGTAGGTGTGTTGTATAGAACGACAATTATTCCGATTAATTTTATCCGGAATTGTCGCGGCCAAATTGCATGAACTGCGCTATGAATTACTACCACACCTACCGTGCTCACCTGACCTGGCTCCCTGCGTTTTATTTCTGTTCCCCAACATGAAAAATTCAGCTCAAACGAAGGGGTTATCGCCGAGAGAGAAGCGTATTTTGAAGAGTTTGAGAAATCGTATATTTTGGAAGGGTTAAAAAAATAGCAGAAACGTTGGAAAAATTGGAAAATATAAAAATTTAAATTTAAAAAACTTGCGTCTTCATCCTAGCACGGGTACTTATTGATTGACCATCGTATATAGAAAAATACTAACTAAAAGTAATCAAATTACTATAAAGGACCAACTATTTACTAAAACAAAATGTTGTATACACCTACACCAAACCATAATTACAGAGAGTGGACAAATTTTGTGTTACAAAAGGTACATTTGCAACGACGTAGTAATTTTAAAATTAATTAACCCTCGGTATTCCATTATAATTAACATTTTCTTAAATTTCAAATAAATTGTATTTTAATTACAAAATAAAAAATGTTTTTCAGGACAATTGGCCGACGATGTTCGGACATGCAACGTATTAATTTTCTACTTTTGTAACACAGTTTATTTGGGGGATGGCTCGGTCTGTGTATGAATCAACTCATTTGGATGGAAAATAGGTTCCATTTGTATTATGCTGTATGTCAAGATAATTTAAAAAAAACAAAAGTTTTCTGCAGAGACTTTATCTTTGTGATACTAACTTTTATTTTTAATCAAACCCATGTCCAACATTGTTATGTTATGGTAGATACAGAATACAAAAAAAAATCTGAACTTTGTTGTTATATCAAGATTTAGAAATAAAATAAATTCAAACGACTAATTGTCGACAAAATGGAAAATTACATTTTCATTCAACTCATTTTCAGAGACTTTTCGGAAAATAAATTTTCTTTTTGTTGTATATGTTTTTGTTTAATGTATATTTACAAAACGGAATTATGCCAGAAAAGAAATAAAACAAAAAAAAAATTGGAAAATTATGTAGCAGATATATGGAAGAAAAACAACTTAAGAATAGCAAAACTATTCCAATCAGATAAGAAATTGTTTAAGATATATTTGGTCCATATGAGAGAGCGCAAAAAATATGAGTTATATGTGCATTGTCTACTACATGCTGTTTGGTACATGTTTCGGCGGTTATAAATTATTTTGTGTTATAAATTTCAGATAGCTCGTATATGTGAAACTTCTTTATTGCCTTTCGTCGTATTCACGACTCGCAACATCTTTTTTGATATTCTGGCTGATTAGAGACACGATATATTGCCAGGCGTTATAAAATTCGGAAATGCCAAAAATGAGAAATTTCTTTAACCTATATGAGAAAAATTTCGGGTTGAATATGCAGCCAACACTCGAATTTCTTTTACAACGAATCTATACATAGATCTCGAATACACCAAACTTGATTTCTAAAGCGAAAAATTATTTTGTTAAAACTCAAAAATCATTATTCCTGCTTAAATTTCGAAAAACTAACAAAGTCATTTTCGTAAATGTTATAAAATTTCAAAAATATTTGCAAATAACGAAAGAGCACTTCCGGTGAACCGATTTCGGCTAAACATCACTATAGGACCTCCGTATTTATGGAAAAAGCTGAAA
This sequence comes from Nephrotoma guestfalica, assembly GCA_963691935.1. NCBI lineage: Eukaryota > Metazoa > Arthropoda > Insecta > Diptera > Tipulidae > Nephrotoma > Nephrotoma guestfalica. The sequence continues at coordinate 83,993,742 of OY829913.1, forward strand.
CGGGTTGATTAAACTTTAGCTATAGCGAAAGCCAATCCAGCTTTACAGAATTGACATTATCTACCGGATGATGTTATCAGCCGAGTGTTGACCCTGGTGTAGGTCAACCATTACATCTATCATTGCTTCCTGTATCTCTTTAAAGATGATGGATGCTAGTGAAGTTTATCCAAACTAATCCAAAAAATACAACAACAACACATCTATTGTAATAGTATTGGTGAAAGTAAACATTCAGGCGAATTTATATTAAGTAATTTAGAGGAGATGTGATTTTTTAATTGGCCTTAGTACATCCCAAAGTCATTCTACATTCCAACTTCATTGATACTGGTGGACTACTGAAACAAAATGGAGTGTCCCGAGCAAGTTATATGATTTTCTAATGGGTTTTACAGGGTGTTCCATGAGATTTAAAAATGTAATTATTTAAATGGGCTCATTAAAATAATTACATTTTTAAATCTCATGGGACACCCTGTCAGACCCATTAGAAAATCATATAACTTGCTCGGGACACTCCATTTTGTTTCAGTAGTCCACCAGTATCACTGAAGTTTATGCTAAATGCTTTGAAAAAACTTGACTTTGGAATGTACCTAAGGCCAATGAAAAAATCACATCTTCTCTAAATTACTTAATATAAATTCGCCTGAATGTTTGCACTCATCAATACTAATACAATAAAAGTGTTGTTGTTGTGTTTTTGGATTAGTTTGGATAAACTTCACAAGCATGATGGTGGTCTGGGTGAACACTTACAGTACCATGTCCAAGACCTCAGCTCGGTTACTCAATGAGGTTATCTCCCCGTGTAACTGGTGGTACTGTGCTCTTATTTGTTCTTGCTGCTTCCGTACCAGATTTGCAGTCATGTTCACGATGTGCGTCTGCTGTCTTGTGGGATCATTCATATGTAATAATCCGAGTTGCAGATCTTTAATAGCTATTTCGTACTGTACTGGTCTAACACCTCAAACATGTTACGGATAAAAGTTCCCACGAACTCCAGGGGTGCTCGTCGTTTCCGCATTGGCTTTCCCAGAAGTGCATTCCGGTCTTGCATACCCACAACCAATAGTTTCAGAGGTTGGATTAACGTCTCACATGGCCACGATCTGTCCGGGAACCAGGTGGTCCGGTTTGCTTTGGAACTCAGGTTAGTGTACTCCCGACAGGCCTGTTCAAGTTGTCCCATCACACTGCGAATTCCTTCCCACTCATCTAATCCATCCTAACTAGCGTTACTTAATTCTAGGCCCTATTTATACCCTCTTGTTACTAAATCTCCTATCCTATACCTAATACGTAACGTAATCTATTACTGGTGCTTTCCCGCAAGCCACACCAGTCTTCACCTCACAATTATACTGATTATCCGCCGTGCCCACGGGCTACTCTGTCTAATGAAGAGATGGTATCACTTAAAGCCCCTTATCGAAGTGATTGTCAACCCTCTTCGTCCTCCGATTGCCAGGGACTCACTGACAATATGTCTGGCTTCGGATCGTATACCCCCATTTGTCTCCACACGCCTTCTCCTGATCAACCACCGCTGTTTCTTTTGTTCCGTTGACGGAACGGTTCTTGTTGGTCCGTTGACGGATGGCTCAGTATCTCTGGCCTGTTTGAACGACCCGGCTCCTGGTTCTTCACCTCTGAGGTGGGTTTTCCGTCAATCGCATCCATAACAGTCTCAGTTAATGATAATCCTGTAAGTAACTTAAACAACCCACAACTCTCGTCAAAAAATAAAAAAAAATACAAATTTTAAACGATGTTTCAAAATATAAACAACCACGTATAATATGCCCTTCTCATGAGACATCAATTCCACCCACTTGGGTCAAAAATAAGGATAGAAATAAAGGGATGAATTGAAAATTTTGATGAAATATGCAATGTCAACCCAACCATGGTTGCAGCAGTGGCATTCAAAACTTCGACTATTACTTAAGTGAGATACATTGCCTTGGTGAAGCCATTCAGTTCTCTTGCCCTCTTATCTCACTGTCATCATTCAAAATCCCCTTGGATGTGTAAGGCTATGTGAGTGGCAGGCCGAACCGTTCATTCAAATAGGAACAACAACAGGTCGGTTGCTGTTGCGAATTTCCATAACTTTGCGATACTAACTCGACTGGTGTATGGCCAACTTGTATTCGATGCATATCCACTTGCAGATTCCTAAGTATGACCAACCAATCAAGGTTGTACTCTGGATGCAACTAATAACTAAACGAGGAGACTGGCGACCCCATCTCGAGAGAAACATAAAAATAAAGTAATACATTGGGAATTACATTTTTTCTCTAATCTTTAAAAGTTACAAAATTTAACTTGTGGTAAATTGTAGCCACAAGCTAAACTGCCAATAAACTGAGGATTAATTAAGGGTTTTCAATTTTACAGTTCCAGCTGGGATGCAGAATGATGTGTCAACTTGCCTGAGAATGAGCTGCCGTTTATACCATCCAAGATCGTCGCTTGGCAGGAAAGGAATATGCCCATTACTTCAGGGATCGCATAACTCACCCTTGCCGGTGTAAAATTCCAAAATTGTTAGACACACGAGTATGAAAACTGTATGTCATTCGGAAATTAATTTTCGAGAAATGTTTGGAGCTGAATTGAGCAACTACCGAAATTGAGTGTTAACGTATTAACGTCAATTGAGATTGTGGCCCATTAAATGTCCGCATTTAGTTAGAGAGATTTACAACGATTGTTTTGTTGTGCTGGATCGCTGTTGCCGCAAGAACACAAATATCTGCAAATATATTTTCTTGGAGATTCGCATGATGAAGTAAATTGGCGTTGTGATGTCTTTAATACAACGAAAAGAGAAATAATCCAGCAATTGCAGCAAATGTTACATGAACACAATGAGCTCATCAAACTGTTTACGACTTCGTTGAGATCGATGCCATCCGATGATCACAACATTGTCATGAAAGCGGACCAACGATCAGTAGGAACTCGTGAACGACAATACAATACACCTACAATACACTGGAAACGCAATATAGCGAATAAGTGAGACACAACGATCGTATGACGCACTGCAATATCCGCTTATGTTCTGTCGTAGTGAAGACGGATATCACTTGACATACAACATGATAAATCCGGCCAATGATTAGTACAAAAAAACACTTTTGATTGTCACTTCATAGCTTGTAAATTTTTAAGGGTCGAGACAAATAAAAAGGTCAGTTCAATGAACTTTTACGCATGTGGAATGATGATTCGCCAAAACATTGACAACCAGTTACTATGAGATATCACAGATTGTTTCAACAATATGCAGTTAATATGTACGTTAAGGTTGAGACAGAACGGCTAATTTGTGATCTGAAGAATATCTTCACTTGCGCGATGCGGTCAATAGCGACGCAGATATTACAGATGTTGGTCGACTCACAATTTTGCCATCGGCATGCATTGGCAGATTTATGTGCGCAATTATGGACTGGCAATCATGGTCATCACCAAGCGATCGTCACAACGTTACAGCACGAGTGTTGAAACAAAATCTCAAATGTTTAATGGACTTCATTGCGAAACAACGTGTATACGGTACTGTTCGATGCTGGATGTATTCAGTTGAGTGGCAGAAAAGAGTTTTGCCGCACGCACACATTCTTCTTTGGATAGTGGACAAAATTACACCAGACCAAATTAAAGACATCATTTCCGTCGAAACTCCTGATCCTGAGATAGATCCAGAGTTGCACGAAGTGGTGGAGACCAATATGCTTCAAGGACCATGTGGACAACACAATCCCACTTTGATTTGTATGTCCGACAATAAATGCACAAAACGCTACCCACGTACTTTTATTTCGAAAATTCAAACTGGAAACGATGGATATCCACTCTATCAGCGTCGCTCACCAGATGACAATGGCAGAATATTCATCATTCAATTGAACGGATTTTGTGGTTGACAACACATGAATCGTGCTATATTCGCCAATATTGTTTAAGGCATTTAAAACACATATCAATGTTGAGTATTATGTAGTTCGGTGAAATCATGTTTGCAAATACGTCACCAAAAGAAGCGACATGGCGGTTATTGGCATTGAACGAGATGAATTCAGCAAGATTCAAATGAGCCGATATGTGAACTGCAACAAAGCACTCTCTCAACAACCACATTAACGAGTTCCTTTTCAACTTGTGCCATTGATTCGCTTGCGAGAACATTGCTTTACTCGGATATGTCTCGATATTACACATGGAATGCATCATCGAAGAAATGGTTACGCAGAAACCAAGGCCAACCATAGCAGATGAATATCCAGGTTGATGAGTCATTTGAATCATTTGATGTCATTTGAGTCATTGCGGACTGTGAATGGTAAAGTGTGAGCAACATTTCGAAAAGCATGTCGACAGTTACAATTGCTTGAACACGACATTCACTGGAATCAAACGCTAGACGATGCAATAGCTTCTTCGCCTGCAAATCAAGTTCATACACTTTTCGCTACGATCATTTCGACATGTCAGCCTTCAATCCCACGTCAATTATGGGATACGTACAAAGATGACATCGCAGAAGACGTATCGCTTTCGAGTCGCGTTAGGAAATTTCGGATTACAAATGATCGATGACATCTACAATGAAGCGTTAGTGCTGATTGAAGATTTGTGTGTGCTTATGAGTGTCAAACTATTGACTGAAATTCATATGCTAGCGCCAAATCGCCACACTAGAGATGTATTGAATCGTCAAATGGAACGCGAGCGTGCTTACGACACGACAACTTTTCAACAACAAGTACAAACAAATGTTCCACTGTTGAATGAATATCAGAAGACTGCATATGCTCAACTGATGAAGGGTGTCAATTATGGAAGCGGTGAACTATTTTTCCTTGATGCGCCAAGCGGAACTGCGAAAACGTTCCTGATATCATTGATATTAGCAACAATACGTGCTCAAAGTGGTATTGCGTTGGCTCTCGCACCTACCGGAATTGCTGCAACACTGTTGGAAGGTAGAAACCATTTGGTGGTGCAACATTTCAAAGCAATCAGCCATGGCCAAAGTGTTGTGAAATTGTAAATTGATCATATGGGATGAGTGCACGATGGCGCACAAACGATCATTAGAAGCACTCGATTCTACTCGAACACTGAAAGGTTTGCTCAACAATAATCGTCCCTTTGGTGGCGTGATGATACTGTTGGCGGGCGACTCCCGATAAACACTTTTCGTGATTCCGAAATCAAAAGCGGCGGATGAATTAAACGCATGTCTCAAGTCATCGTATTTGTGGTAATACGTGAAAACCATTCCATTGAGTATGAATATGAGAGTGTTCCTGCAATATGATAGAATCGCAGAAGTTTTTTTTAAATAACTGCTGAGAGTCGGAAATGGACAAATTCCGGTAGATACTTCCAGTGGTTTAATATCGCTTCCATCTGAAATATGCCAATTCACTTAAACGAAAGATGAACTCATCACTAATGTATATCCGAACATTGGTTAAAATGATCGTAACTACGATTGGTTGATCTCACGCGAAATTTCAACGACTTGGATTGGACGATTCAATGTGAAATTCTGGGAGAATTGCGTTCATACAAATCGTACGATCACGTTAAAAACGAAGACGATGTCGTCAATTATCTAGTGGAATTCCTAAACTCTTTGGATTGTGACGAAGCTGATGAACAATGTGATAATAGTAAAGATTTTGAAAGGGCCGTTAAAAGGAGAAGAATTTCTAAATCCGCGAATTCCCATGACCTCAACCGATTTGCTATTCCAGTTCAAACGCATTCAGTTCTTAATGAAACTTGCGTTTGCGATGACCATAAACAAGTCACAAGGGCAGTCGCTAGAAGTGTGCAGCTATAATTCTTTACATGTTTGAAATGATAGATACATATGTGAGACTCTGTCCGATTAAAAAACCTCAGAGGTGTGAGATCGGTGTAACTGATCGGTGTCTAATAGTAGACGAATTTAGCTGTTCAAAACATTTAATCGCAATAAAATAAAAAAATTTTGGGCGGCGCCGCACAAGTTTTAATGGGCAAAATGTTTCAAAAATTGAAATATTCGTCAAAATAGTTGCTACACTATGGCCGATTCCAAGAACCTCAGAGATATTACCAACTTAGATATGTCCAAGTGTGGACAATAACGAATTTCCACTGATTATGTTTACATTCCCTTCTCTTATCGAAATTAACGTGGTGGGGGTGTTGCAGTGATAGATGTTTAAGGACGTGACCGTGGTCTTAACGCACAAGTTGGGAAGAAATGAGCTTTACTTAGTGATGTTCTTGATATGGATTTTTCATCCGGAGTTGGTATTGTTTCGATTTTAGATTTTCGTTCCCCACTTCGACTTTGATTCTCCTTGACTTGTTCGCTTTTATTTGAGCGTTCCCTCTGCTTGTAAGATTTGTGAGTGGTTTCGTGATTGTTGCGAAGCCCATACTGCATCGCCTATAATAGGAAGTTAATCTACCAAATCCATTCAGTTCTTTGAGGTTCTCGGGTGGTTTGAAATTTCTAATCGCAGACACTTTCCACTGATCTGCCTTTATACCTGAACTCGTTTTAATGTACCTCGGGAATACTCTCTCTTCCTTGAGGAATTCCGTTTTGTTTAGGTTGACTCGAAAATTTGCTGTAATTATTGATTTTAATTTTAGCTGGCTCTCTTTAACTAGATGGTTGTCCCTAACTTCAATGTTGTGGACTTGAGTATAAATTTTCTCCTTCAACAATATTAAAGCCTGGAGAAATGGTCAAAATATTTCGTATCCTATCTATAATTGCTCCTACCTTTATCAAGGTTTCCAATTATACGGAAGTTGAACGGTTTGGGCTGAGAACCTTTAACGATTTCCTTTTCTACGAAATTTTTATTCGCGCCCATGTCTACGAGGAACTTTAATATTATTTTGTTGCGGCAATGGATTTTAAATAAAATTTATCTCGTCATCTTCATCTGAGTCTTCCTTGCCTTTCTAATTTCTAATGTAGTTTTAATATTGATCTTCATCTTACTCTGTCTCGTTTCTCTGCTCCAAATGAAACACTCTTTGTTGTTTTAGAGCCCTTAGACCTGCGATTTCCGTTCTGTTTTAAAGCTTTCTACACTTCCATTGGCATTGTGGGCTTTAGTTGTTGCTACCTTGGTGGTATTTTTATTTCCTGTTGTTGTTGGATTGTTCCGTATGCCATGTTCCTTTGTTGCAGGGACAGTCTGGGAAGCGGTCTTGGTGTCTTTTAGTGGAACTTGTTTTGACCAAAGATATGGTTTACCAGAATCGTGACCATGTTCTTTCTATTGTGTATCGGTATGTTCTGGAAGTTGAGGTTCTGGATCTCCAGGCAGGATGCGTATGTCTCTGGTAGTATTGCCGGTCTCTGAACGTTTAACATTCTGGATATTTTGAGTTGATATTCTAGTGTACGTTGATCTGATTTATCTGCGTAGTGAAGTGACAGGCAGTCTTTGATATATGTCCAACTTCCACTGAAAATATTGTACGAAATGAGTGCGGCCCCTCTAATCTTCTGGTGAATTCTCTGAAGGATAACACGGTAAATCGGTTTATCAGTAACTATTTCATAGACTTCTAGTATTATTTCCACACTGTTTACCCAAGTAAGCAAGGAGTTTGCTTATTTCCCTTATAGATCAGTCTCGTTTTTTGACCCATTTATTTTGATATTATCGATAATTGAATGTGAGCAATAGCTTCCAGTCGTTCTAGTCTTTTTTCCATTTTATTTATCACTTCTATCGGATTTTCCAATAGTAACACTAATACGATCGCACCCTTGAACAGTTTTTATGATCTGTCAAAGTTAAAACGTTAGTCAAGGTTACTATTTTTATCATGGTGAAGTTCACGAGCGAGAAACGTTAGGCAATGATTAAAAATTACTACTGCAATTCTGAATTGGTAGTCTCAACTTTAAGAGCGCTTACTTCAATTTTCGGACGTAATAATCGTCCTACCAGAAAGGCACATAGTGTATAAAATCCCACTATAGCACATAATGGATAAATTCAGGTCAAACTATTCACTATTATATGTTCCTGTACCAGTGAGATAACGCACCGGTCGCGCGGTACCGAAAATATCGCAGCCGTAAGTGATTCAGTTTAAAATGAGTCAAATCAGTCGATTTCACGCCGTTCACAGGAATTGGGAATTTTTCAAACCACATTATGGCTTCCTCTCTTCAAGATCAAATTAACTCAGGAACTGACGCCTCTTGATCATTTGAAGCTCCGAAACTTTCCCGAATTGGCTCTACTTATGTTTGAAGAAAACCCGTGTAATCTCCATAAATATGGACCGGTCGAATGACCACCTCGCTCATGTGATTTAATGCCGTTGAATTTCTTTTTATGGGGCTACGTCATAAGTTTTTTCGCACCTCCCATACATAATTTGATCATAATTTATCTATTAGATTGACACTACGAATATTTATGAAACAGTAAGCCGCCTAAATCCGGTGGAAAAAAATTTCAATTTATTTTTACAAATTAAGCAAGTTTGCAGTTTTTTCGCCGAAAAAATACAAACCAAATTATTGTTTGCCAACATGCACACAACGAGCTCAGGGACAATATCTAACTCGAAATTGCCAACGTTTAACGTTCTGGGTGATAGCCAGATATTACATTTACAATCAGGTGAGTTTCGAAACCGAACTTCCAACGTCTTTTTGCTCGGGTGATTGTTTTTTGAATGAAGAATTGTACTATGTGCATCTTGGCCCGATTTTTTATTTACTAAAAATGCTGAGGGAGCGTCTGGACTCATATGTTTGTTCCCGGAATGTACCTGAAACTACGCCAATTATCGGAGTAGTTTCAGGTACATTCCGGGAATGCTACCCATTTGGAGAGAATATCCGTGTTCGTTTATTGGGTGATTTTGTGTTGTTTTTGTTTTAGTGTGATCAGGTGGCAGTGGCTCTCCTATAGCTGGTTCGATCTGCTGGAGTTTCTCTTGAGACTGTTGTCTTGGGATGATGTCAGCTTGTGTTTGATGCGAAATATTGCGTTGATGCGCATTTCGCAAAATTTTTCATCTTATAGTCGTTTGTATCGGGGGGTGTGGTTGGACTTCCGTAATGATTGTGTTGAATTGAATTTCCCGTGAACAATTTACTGCAACGTTCGACAAATGTGTATCCCGTTGTGGTTGTACAATGAGAGCAGAATTTTGGAGTGTATCTATTTATTTGAGAGTTTGGTTTGTAGTACGTCTGTTGAGGGGTCGATGTGTGTTCGATACGATGTTGTTGTATGTTAATATTTAACGGGACGGTTTGTGATATAATTGGTGGTTGTTGCCTATGGAGTTGGCTTTGGTCGTTGGTTTGCAACTATGTAATATGTGTTTTTGGTAATAATTGTTTTGCGATGGGAGGGTTTGTCTTGGCACTGGTTGTATTTCTTTGGCTGTGACATTTGTTGTTGATCTCACTAACATTTGTTCTAATGTTTCTGTTTGGTTTATCATTTCATCAACGTTTTTGGTTCTTATTGTATCAATATATTCCATTAAGATGGCGTTGTTGAGTCTCCACTTAAATGATTAGACTAATTTTGTGCTTAGATGTTTGGAGTACGTTTTGTCTGTGATGTGTAGGTTGTATTTGATTTTATATCCGGTCTTGTGTCGCTCGAGTGCTTCTAATAATCGAAATATCTGTGAATTCTCCTTTCAGCTAGTTTAGTGAATATGATTTCACGTACATGTTGCTTAGTATGTCTCGAAGATCTGCGTAGTTTGCTATGCTCCTATGTGATATCCTTATGAATGCCCCTCCTGTGAGTTTTAGTTTGATTAATTTGCTGAACGTCTTGTTTTCTTCCTTTGTGCATGGGATTTCCGTAATAGGTGATTTTATTTGCTGAGTGTAAGTTTTGCTTTGGGTTTTTATTTATTTCAGTGAGTCAGTTTGGATCTTAACGTTTGATTTTGTTTCATTTGAGTCTGATTGACTTCTAGTTCGTATACTGGTGATCGGTGGTGCATGTGAGATTTATAGTTTGAGTAGACGGGTATTACGATCTTAAGATTTGTATATTTTGGGTGAAAATTTAAATTATATGGGGATCTATTTTGAATGTATTACACAATTTCGGGATTATTCTATAACAGTAACCTCACCTCGATATAGACAATTATAACTTGTTATCATCAAACATATTAAACTGCCCAGCATTGACCGTATATCAACCGTCAAACAATTGCATTCTATGTTAAATTTGGTTTTGTTCGATTTTGATCTTCCTGTCTTGGTTAGTCAGATTTTATTTCAAGGTGAAGTTCATCAAAGATTTCTTTAGAAAACTTTCCCACATTATCTCGCTGCACTAGATATGAGCAGCATGTCGTGCACCATGCGGTTTGTAGCTTGTCTAATCCGTTAGAAATTTTGAACCACACCGCAAATCCCCTTCGATGTTCCACGATTATGTTGTACACTACTCCAATAAAAAAAATACTTGCACTGCCTTAGTAGTCATCCTATTAATCTAATCCTTTCTAAACGAGTCTTAAAACAGATCAATATGATTTTTGGCTGATAACCAACCTTGCGGTGAAAACCGATTTAAAACATGTAATTAAACTGTCCGCCATCATTTGAACCCATTGCCAAATCGATTTACTGTTATTTATATGTTGTGAATACCCCACAGAACAAAATGTAAAAATATGTATAAATCATAAAACTTCTATCGGAACAACATAATTGAACTAATAGTCTTGTCTACCCCGATATCGAAAACGACATTTATTATGGGTTGGCTCATTCGTTCGTTGTTGGAATTTTATTATTCTAACATTAAATAAAATGTTGGCATCATTCAATTAAAATGGCCCGAAACTTTTTATTTTTCCAGATTTTTTTTTTATTCTCCCATGTTAATTTAAACTACCGCCAAAAAAAACCGAGCACAATAAAACGATTCTGGTGGTAGAGACTGCTATTATAAATGTCTATATGCGCTCAATGGATGGCAGATAGCTGCTACATTGTACATTTGGAATATCGAGGAATAATATTAAAAACCGTATAAATGCACAACTGAAATTAAAACCAATAAAACTTTTTTTTCAGGCTTTTGGTATGTACGCCATCAGAAGGGGAGTTACGAGTATTGTATCTGTGTACAATACATTTGCGTGTTAAATTGGGCACAAAAAATATCGTCATCTATAAATTTATGAATTTTTGATAATAAAAAAAATGTTTTAAATAAATTTTATTCTCGATTTATAATATTGTTGTGCGAGAGTACTATGCGCACCGAAATGAATATCATTTTGAAGTCAATAATTTCCAATTTTCGTAAATTTTATTGTTGTAAAATAATGTCCTATATCGCATAAAAATATTGTTTGTGTGTGTGTGTGAATGTGAATGTGTAGGTAGGTATAAAACACCAAGAATAGAATCCTAAATTATAACGAAACAACAACAAAAGGTTGAATTTTTACAAAAATTAAATGATGCGTTGAGATGAAATAAAATTTATTTCGAGAGGTACCCAAGAGTTGCTCTACCTCTCTGTAGCACCTTGTGGTAAGGGTACTATAAAGTAGACATGAATTAGTATGAGTTGGTATGCCCGATTTGATGTTAAAATTTATGAAGTATTTCTGTGTGTCTACTCGTATACACAGATATGGGAACGAATGATAAAAATCCAATTTGTTTGTGTACATCGAAATCAGGATTGATATTTACTTTAGATTTATACAAAAATAAATGTTTCGTACAGCTCTTCCACTCGATAAAAATATACGATGGGAAGTACCCACTGGCACAAGGATACGTGCAGTTAAATTAATTTATGAGCTGATTGCTTTTCCATTGTTGAATTTGTTGATTAATTGCTCCTCATTGATGAATATGTGAAATGAAGATAAATTAATTTTTGCCAGGTTGTAAGGTATATTTACATAAGGCTTATCTAAATTTACCGGATTTGAATCAAAAATATCGTTTAACACCTATGACTGAAAACCTAAATAACTTCAAAGTGCCGACTTATACATTTCAATAGAAATCATAATAACGATACATTAGAACGCTAAAGTTTTGTGTTTATTGTGATGAAGCAACTAAGTGTGAAAATAAGATTCAGATAGTACTTGGTCCACTGTTAACGATATTAAGGTATGAAAATGTGGTATTTTGAATAATTTTCATTACCATAAATTATGTATGAGAAGTTAGTCCAGAAAGTCATCCCAGAAAAAATAAATGTTTGCATCAAGCAACACAAAAGTTATATGTTTATAAAAGCCCAGGATTTCACTAAAATTATTTAAATTGACACTAATTCACCCCAAGATATATTAAACCTCGTAAAAAAACACATTGTAGGGAAAGAAAAAAATTTATTCAGAATTCAGAGTCCAGACCTAGAAAAACGAAAAATTTTCAAATTGAATTACATTAAACTAAATATACATGTCAGTTAATAGTGCTAGTCACAACGGCAGTGTTGGCTTGCAATTTGTATGGTTTGTAAAAGACATAATGCCAAGTGGCTATAAACAGGTTTAATAATGACGAGTATACTGACGAGTTGTTACAATTAGGTTTGGTTTCCGGAACTCTTTGTTTCCAGGAGTTATTGAACCAAATCCCTGTAAAATGTATTGGCCCCTTCAATTATGAGTCTGTAGCGGCAATCACAACTTTAGGATTGTCTTGAAATTTTCAAGGTCAGTAACGGACATGACTATAAGCGGGTACTACCAGGCTTGGTTTCCGGAACTTGCGGTTTCTGGGAACCTGAAGTAAAACAATTCATATGTTGGGTCAATCAGATCAACTCAGATTTACTTGAAAAAAGTAATACTAATGTCAATTTTGCGGAGAAAAGTTTGCTAAATATAATGGATGAAGTTGAAAATGGGAGAGAATAGCCTGCTAAGGCATACAGTTCGAATTTTAATTTATCAACACTGAAGCGCCTTAATAATATTAATGAAGAAGATAAAAAATCATCCATAATCAAATGTCCTAAATGCTCGAAAGATACAAAACGAACTAAGTGAACCGAAATATCAAATAAAATCACTTATCGTGTTTGTGCAACGGATTAAGTGAATTGGTTCGTTAGCAGGCCTAGCTGATGCGCGTGTTTGTTTTTTGCGACTGCCAGCAAATTAAATTTTTTTTTTCCTTTACATTTTTTTTTGTATATATATTTTGGGGGTTTTGGGGCCCGACTATAGTTTGAAGAGTTTATGATTAGATAAGTATCGTTCCTCTATTACCGTTTATATTGCTGGTATTATTTGGCTTTATTTGTTTTGTTTCAGATTTGATATTTGAAGTTAACCTGGTCTTTGAAGGCGAACTTAATTATTCATTTTAAAATTGTTCATGTAAGTATTGTTGCTAAAGTGCACCACGATTCGCGATGTCCACCGAAAGTATTTCTTTGCCCTCCATTTTACTTAAATCCATGCTTCGGACTAGGTCCAATTTACTTAATGTGGTTAGTTTAAACGTCCAGAGTCTTATTTTAAATATTGACGAACTTCGTCATACTTTTAATGGGGTCCCAATTGATGTCATTTGCTTATTATCGGAGACATTTCTATCGTCCGATATTCCCGATTCCGCGTTGGCCATTAGTGGTTATAATTTGTTCAGGCGTGATAGAGCTAATCCACCAGTTAATTATGGCGGAGTATGCCTATATGTTAACGAGCATATTAAATGTAATGTTGTTTCGGTACTCCTCTCAATTTCTCAATAAGGCTCGTTTCTGACTTTGAGTTTCTTTTTCTAAATGTCCTCGTCAATAAGCGGAAATTCGTTTTCGGTGTAGTTTATAATCCTCCTAAAACGAACAAGAAGTCGTATGCTCTATTTATAAAATCACTTTTAGACATTGAGTGTCTTTTTATTTATTTTTCCTGTCGGTATGATGAGGTTTTCATTTCGGGTGATTTTAACTTTGATATTTCTCAAGAGACTTTATTTTCTCGTAGCTATTTAAATATCTTAAATAGCATTAATCTTTCAGTTTATAACACTGAAGCGCCCACATACTCTTATGCAACCGCAAGTGGTGGTTCTTATTCTCTCATTGATCATGTTGTCGCTTCTGCTGATAATTCCATCTGTTTTTTCAATCAATTGTCTCTTGGTATTGGTTCTCATCACCATCTCCTTGTTTTTTCTATTAATTATTACTCTCGTCCTAAACCTAAAAGTTTCAGCTTTAGGGATTTTTCGAAAATTGATGAATCTCACCTTTCATTAATTTGTGGCTCTATTCGTTGGGACGATATTTTTTCTCTTAGTACTTCTACCGATCAAATTGACTATTTTAACTCCTCTATTAATCATGTATTTAATAATTGCGTTCCTCTCACTGAATTTTACTGGGATGATTTCCCCAACGACAATCCCAGACCAGCAACGTGTATATTTTTTTTCCACAACAAGTATAAATTTATTTTTTTGCATTTATTTCTACACTACAAATCCGACATCTGTTCACGACACGATTCCCAACCACACTCCCAATTACAATTTTTTCTATATCTCAGAAAATGGTAAACGAACTAACCATAATGATAACGAAATTATGGTTATAAACCTATAAATTTGTAATTACCGGATTTAGCCCAACTATGCAATTGCTATAATCTATTACAAATTCTGTTATTCAATTATTACAATCTACTACAACTTTGTGTTTATCTTACTGTTCCTACAATTTTCACAGAAGTAAACAAACCAAAAAACAAAACGGCAATTGCATAATCGGATCATCAGCTGATTTCGTTACTTGGCGTAAGTCTTAATTTTTGTTGTATACAAATAATTCTTAATTTTAAGTATTCTTTCTTACATTCTAGGTAGTGAGTTTAAATCGTGCGTAATATTAATTGGATTACAATGACAAAATTAGATAAGTATATTAAATATAATAAAGTTCTTGTAGATGATTCTTTGTGGTTTTCTTCTTTCATTTTAGGTTGTGGTCAGGATCCAACACTCACTATTGTTTATTTTAGACCTAGATCCCCCCCTTGGATGACGCAAGAGATTTCGAATGCTATTTCTGTTCGTTTTTTCGAATATCGTCTTTGGAAAATGAGCCCTAATTCTATTTCTTATCTAGCTTATAAGCAATCTCGAAATAGAGTGGTAAGTTTAATTCGTATCGCTAAGCAAAGTTTTTTCAAGGATAAGCTAGATCCTTCTCTTCCCTCTAAGATATTTTGGCGTAACGTTCGCAATTTGGGCCTTGGTAGTTGCAAAGGGGGTGCTTCGGTAAGTTTCAAAGCTAATGATTTTAACCGTTACCTAAGTAATTCTAGTTCCACCCATGATATTTCCAATATTGATTTAGTATCCGTAGAATCCCTAAATTCTTTTTCATTTGCAAATATATCAATTGATGATTTGCATTCTGCAATTTGGGAAGTTAAATCGCAATCCACTGGTCTAGATATGGTTAGTTTAAAATTTGTTAAGCGCATTTTTCCTAATGTATCAAGATACTTGTTACATATTTTTAATTTTATTTTTTAGCAATCCTTCTGAGCTTTCCCATTTCCGACCTATTAGTATTTTAAGTTCTCTGTCCAAGGTGTTTGAATTGGTAGTAAAAAACCAAATTCAATCTCATATTGATAGCTTTAATTTGCTTAGTATTTTTCAATCGGGTTTCAGCAAATTTCACGGTACTACCACTGCTTTACTGAATGTTTGTGATGATATTCGTCGTAGTATGAGTGAAAGAGAAATGACTTGCCTTACTTTGTTGGATTTTTCGAAAGCGTTCGATTCAATTAATCACCAAATTTTGTTTAATAAGCTTATTTCGCACTTTAATTTACTATTCTCAATGGTCCTTTACTATTCCCAATGTACATTAATGACGTTGCATGTTCGATTCGCCATTCTTCTTTTCATATTTTTGCTGATGATGTACAAATTTATAGGAGTAGTCGCTTAGATAATGATTCCATTAACTCTAATATTTCTCTTATTAATGAAGATTTGGTAAGAATTTATAATTGGTCACTATCTAACCGGCTCGCTCTTAGTGCTAATAAATCTCAGTCTATTATAATTTATAAAAAATCTATAGATACTTCCTCTTTCCCTGGAATTTTTCTCGGTGATTCTTTAATTCCATTCTCTAATACAGTTAGAAATTTAGGGTTAATTTTCAATAAAGCTCTAACTTGGGGTGATCATTTGATTAAGGTTAGCAAAACGGTTTTTGGAATGCTTAGTTGTTTGTATAAAGTTGTTGAGTTTTCTGATAGTAATTTTAAAAAGCGTATGTTCCTCTCGCACCTTCTTCCACATTTTCTATTTGGGGATGTTGTTTTGTTTGGTATGCTTCAGGAGAGTATGAATGTTCTCCAAAGATGTTTCAATGCTCGTACTCGTTTCGTTTTTAGTATTAGGAAATAGTTATGATCACATTTCGCCCTTTTTGAATTTGATTTTGGGTTGTAATTTAGTTGATTTTTATGAACTTCGCGTTTGTCTTTTTATTTTTAAGCTTCTCAGGACAAAGCAACCTCCCTATTTATTTAATAAGTTATTGTTCAGTAGGTCTTATTCTTCAAATTTACGTTTACTTCCCCCTATAAACTTGTGTAGGTCTCTAAATACTTCGTTTTCTGTTAGAGGTATTTCTCTTTGGAACTCTATTCCATTAGATATTAAGAGATCGGCGTCGCTTAGAGCTCTTAAAACGAGTTATTTAGCGTGGCGCGCTTGAATGACAATACATTTGTATAATAATATTTTTATATTTATTTATATTGTTTTTGTATGTAGTTTGTAAGCAGTGAATGCTTTCTTGCAGTATCCTCCGTAACAAATGAGCTTGAGCTCAACATGGAGGGTATTAGCATGGAGTGGATTTGTTTTTTGAAAAAATCTGAGGTTTTTATGCCTAATGGAAGTATTTTTTTGTTGATGTTCATTTATTATGCTTCCATATGTGCTTTTCCTCTACTAAAATTGTTATGTCAATCTATTAATAAATAAATAAATAAATAAATAATTACCGGAGAGAATTACACTCACCCGTGCGCTTTTGATTCATTAGTTCAATGTTTTGCTAATTTGGAAAATACGGGTTTCTCAATAACAAGTGAATACTTTGAACTTATAAATTCTCTCAAAGTGGGTAATATGGAAAAAGCATACGAAAAGCGCTTTAATATCTTAACCAAATTACACGAAATAAATGTGAACTGTTCGTCGAATATAACGTATGTGTCTGAATTTATATTTAAAAGTGCAAACACTTTTAGTATTGAGGCACAAACAAAATGTATTACTTGCAATAGGACATCGGTGAAAAGCTTGATATTTTAGGAGTCGAAATTTTTCAAGAATGCCTGGAACCATCCAAATTTTACTGTTGAAATTGTTATGAAATTGTGCTTCAACAAAATTTAATATTTAGTGATACAATATTCTTATGTGTAGATCCATCCGTCAATCGCAATAAACAAATAACATTAATTCGATAACATTTTCGTTATCGAAATAATCAATGGGAGAAATACAACGACTTATTGAAGAGTTCGCTCAAAATTAAAATCCCAAAAAAAACATAATACCATACTGTATTTTCTCGTGTACGTCAAACAGGTCTAATAATCTCAATACAGTTCGTTAATGAAGATTGTACATTTCGATAACCAATTTTATAAGACAATTACGAAACCTTTTGGGCCATACATTTAAATTTATAATTCCACAACAGTGGTGCGAGGGGCGAAGTCCGAGATTCATACCTCCTCGCAGTGCTCCCTGGGTAATTCCAAATGAATCAGGCAATGTAGTGTAGATTAGTATAAACAATTCTATATGAAATTCTAAGTCATTGTCATTATATATACGGATCCTCATTGGCTCAATATACCATTCAGAATTTGTTCGTTAGGTTAGGGGTCGCTGAAACACTCCCAGTCATTAGCCAGGCGAGTGGGTATAATGTGTTCATGATAGGACGAAACGCTTTAAGATTATTCTCTTAAGATATGCTTAAATTATTTAAATTGCGCACACATCAAATTTCCTTGAAAATTTCAAGATAATCATAAAGTTGTGATTGGCGCTACAGGCTCATAATTGAAAAGGCCAATACATTTAACGGGGATTTGCTTCAATAACTCCTGGAAACAAAGAGTTCAGAAAATCAAACCTAACAGTAACAACTTGTCATTATACTGCCTACGTACCATACAAATTTCAATAAAATCGTATCGTTCTGATTGGCGCTACAGGCGCACACGTGTTTGGCCCAACATATGAACTGTTTTACTTCATGGTTCCCAGAAACCGCAAGTTCCGGAAACCAAGCCTGGTAGTACCCGCTTATAGTCATGTCCGTTACTGACCTTGAAAATTTTAAGACAATCCTAAAGTTGTGAATAGCGCTACAGTTTGAAACGGGTTAGCCTCTTACCTATTGAGGCCAGCCCGGTTTCACAGAATTTGCCACTACCCATGTTCGCACTCCTTGCGGCATTTATTCCCGCAGCTCAGTCTTTTAGAGGAAAATGGCGTGGGTATTGGAGTGCATGGATAGCGGCCTTGCTAGCCGCAGAAGAAAGGGGGAAAAGTTGAATGAGGTAACGGACCCCTACATAGTGGCAGTGTCGTCGACCCGTTATGCGGATCGAGTCGACCGAGGTTGTATATTATGGTGTTTACACCACCATATTACGGAAATATATTGGCCTCGGGCCCATAAAAAAAGTTAGTAAGTATATTGTGGGTACCACGGCGGTTTTGGCAGAAGGGGAAAGAGTGCCTATGTCACAACATTCCCGTCCCGAGAGACAGCCAAAAGAACACCATGCTACCTGGGCCGTAAAAGTTAGTAAGGTGAGCCCGGTATACTTACCAATTTACCGCAACAAAAACCCCAAAAAAAAAAACACACAATATTTTATTTTACGTTACACAGAAAACTTTATTCACAAAAAAGCAAAACAAAAAAAAAACTAAAACAAAACTAAGTATTTAAGTTAATTATCCGCCGAGCTGAGCTACTACACGGATAATTAATGTTCACTGACTGCCCTTAACCAAGAAAATTTCGCGGTATTTATTCCAAAATTAATTACTTGTTGAGAGGGAGAATTTACATTTTAACCCAGTGATTAAAATTGTTCTCTCAATCAACTTCCATTTTATTTTTGATGACAATCCAGAAAACTTTTAGAAACCGCGCATGTTGTGAATTTCCGGCTCGTATTTGCTACTAGCGGAAGTTTGTACAACAACAAATACAAATGGTTTTGATTTTCACATAGGTTGACGTATTCGTAAATATGTCAACGCTATACATAAATAAACCACTTGCATTTATCGTGTACTTGAAAAATGTAGAGATGTCGAATTACATAAACTATTTACGCTTACCCCACAGAAATTCATTAAAAAAAAATTCTAACATGAATTAATTAAATGGCCTTGTAGTAAATAAACGTAAAAAGAAAATGTGAAGACGTAGCATGACTGGTACATAAGTTAGATATAGTTAGAGAATTATCTCCAAAGTCATGCAGATAAGAAAATTATTAGTTTTTTGTTTGGGATAGGTTAGTAACGGAATTAAATAGAATTCCGTTACAAGTTTTATAATTGAAAGGAGCTAATACATTTGACGGGGATTTGCGTCAATAACTCTTGGAAACAAAGAGTTCCGGAAACCAAACCTAATAGTAATCGTCAGTATACTCGTCATTATTAAACCTGTTTATAGCCACTTGGCATTATGTCTTTTACAAACCTTACAAATTGCAAGCCAACACTGCCGTTGTGACTAGCACTATTAAGTCACATGTATATTTAGTTTAATGTAATTCAATTTGAAAATTTTTCGTTTTTCTAGGTCTGGACTCTGAATTCTGAATAAATTTTTTTCTTTCCCTGCAATATGTTTTATTACGAGATTTTGATATTTCTTGGGGTGAATTAGTGTCAATTTGAATAATTTTAGTGAAATCCTGGGCTTGTATAAACATGTAACTTTAGTGTTGCCTGATGCAAACATTTATTTCTTCTGGGATGACTTTCTGGGCTAACTTCACATACATCCATAAATTCAGCCTTTCTCAGTCAACTAGTCAGCCAACATATCACCACTGATTTCAAACAGATGCCATCCGTAACTGTGTAGATTTGTATTAGTGTGCCGAAAATCTCGTAAACTGTTATTAGTCGATATATTCTAAAGAAGGTCTTTTTGGTTTGGTTTGGTTGTCCGCCTATGTTCGAGCTTCTAGCGAAAGCTGACTCGCAAAAAAAACTGTAGACTAGCCTGCTTAGATATGTATTGAGATAATATTTTCCCAAACTGGGTAATTACGTTCAATGTACTATTGTGCTTCCAGCACTATATATCCGTATGTGTGTTACGTGCGCTTAAAGTTATGCTAGTTATCATCCCAGGAACTTTTATTTATTTGACTAAACTATATTCTACTTGATCACACTGGTTTCATTTTATAACTCTGTCATACTTTATCCAGCCTTTATGTATCAAGCTGAAATGAAAAATGGTTAAATATAACAACAAATTGAAGCGATTTATGAAAAATAAGTGTCATGTATTATTAAAAGAGTAAACCCCTAAAATATAAACCATTGCATACTTGAATTGTTATGATGAAAAAATAAATGATTGTTTTTTGAGGATGAAGCCATTCGAAAGATAGCATAAAAAGAGTCAAAAATAATTCAACCGGGGTATTTTTATATACAAAAGTCAACAAGAAGATAACAAATTTGGTAACGAAGAAAAAAACACTAAGTGCGTGACAAAGTGAACGAGTTTCAAAATTTAAAAGTGTATGAGTGATCAGAATAATACACTAGTGACAAACGGTACTGTAAATTTAAATTAAAAGCAAAATTAAAGAAAATTGTGGAAACCATGACGATGATTGGTTATATGGAACATTTTGATGTCGGTAACGGAAATTTTATCGACTATGAGGAACGCATGAATAATTTTCTGAAGGCCAATAAAATACTTGATGATCAAAACAAAGCGAAATATTTTATAATCCTCACTGGTCCGGAAATTTATACAAGTTTAAAGCCACTCACAATCCCTAAGTCACTGAAAGATTTAAAGTACGAGGAAATAGTCAAAGTATTAACGGGTCATTTCGCTCCAAAGCTCAACAAACGAGTAGAACGGTTTAAGTTTATGCAAACATTACAAGAAGAGTAATTAGGTTTATAATCAAACTGAAAAGTTTAGCACAATCTTGCAAGTATATGGAGAATTTTTAGATAATGCGCTTTCGGTGGGGTTGAAGTCAGATGCAATTCAGCAAGAACTTTGTTTAAAGTAAGGTTGTGAGAAATATTGCGAATTAGCACTAAATATGGAGATGTCGGCAAAAGAGACTAAAGCAATCAATAAGTCTTCACATTCGGCAATAAATTACCATAGTCAAGGCCGAGTTAATCAACAAAACAACATCGACATAGAAGCAACTCCGGAAGTACAGGTCAAGCTACAGTTAAGCAAATAAGTCCAAGTCCGAGTATAAGTCAAAGTTCCCACTACAGTTACAAAGATAACAAGTTCGTTAAACGACTATGCACGAGATGTGGAGTATGAAGTCACCATAAAAGTAAATGTCCTGCAGTAAATTGGTGTTATAATTATAATCGCTTCGGTCATACATGATATGTATGTAGAAATAAAGTAAAGGTAATCAATGCGGTAAAACAAACGGATCAGTAATGTAATAGGCGATAAGGCGAATGATAATGACAGTTGATTTTAAATTTTAGACATTAGAAATTCAAAACTATAATAATAAATGTTCTATAATTACAGGTGAATCAATCAGGTTCTAGGAAAATTGAATGTAGAAGTAGAACAGAAAAAAGAGATGTATAATTTAGAGATGGTGGTAATAGATGCAACAAACGATTATAAACCATTAATTAGGCGGTCTCGGTTAAATGTTTTAAAACCGGGATGAAAATAATTTTTTGAGAAGTCAAATAATCAAAATGAAACGGTAAATAATGTAGCTAATAACTATAATTAACACATATTCACAAAGTACCCTATCGTAATACCAAACGCCGATTATGATTTTCCGATTGAGAAGTATAGTGTAGAGATCTTGTTAGAAGAGGATGTAAAACCGATATTTCATTTTGCGTTTTCAGTACCTTTTCAAATAAAAGTTGAAGTCGAAAAGAATAGAAAAGGCTAGTCAAGAAAAAATAACCCGTAAAATATGCTAAGTGGGCACGCCTAATAGTCGTTGTCGTCAAGCCAAACAACGCTATCCGTATATGCGTACATTTCAAAGTAACGATAAATAATTTTTTGAAGTCAGAGCATTATCCTATTCCAAGGATTGGTGACATATTTGAAGGTTTAGCTAAGTGTTCTTATATTTTGCGTGATATATTTATCTGGAGCCTACCAACAGCTGATTGTATCAGAATCCTCTAGTGAGTTGTTAACTATAAATACTCATAAAGATCTTTTTAGGTACACTCGTTTACCTTTTGGTATAAAAACAGCTCCAGCTATTTTCCAGTCAATTATGGATCAAATACTGCTTTCGTGTTATCATGGTGATATTTTAATTGGGGACCAAACCAAATCAGATTATGAAGAAAATCTTCATCAGACAAAAGGAATAATAAGTCGAAATCCTGGAAAATACAACTATCTTAAATCCTCCAACTCCTAAGTCTATAAGTCAATTACAGTTGCATCTTGGTTTGTTAACCTATTATGGTAAAGTTAAACCAAATTTATCTGTAGAGTTGCGGGAATTATCCCAATTTTTAAGTAAAGACGTAAATTTCAAGTGGTCAGGAACCTGTCAAAAATGTTTTGATGATTCAAAGCAATTAATTTTATAAAATAATTTACTCGAAATTAATAATCCAGTGAGCGAAGTGAGTATTGTCGCATATAGTCAATGGGCAGGAAAAACCTGTATTGTTTGTGTCAAGTACATTAACTCCCGCAAAAAAAATTATTCGCATCTTCACAGAGAGGCGTTTGCCGTCCGTCAAAAAATTCCATAAATATACTCGTATCTTTGGATTACGTTTCAAAATATATAGTGATCATCAGGCGTTACATGAAATATTCAATCCTAAAAAATCCACGCCATCAGTAGCACCAGCAAGACTGCAACGTATGATTATCAGATTGAATACCATCCAGGTAATAAAATGGGAAATGTAGATACTTTATCGCGTTTGCAAGGAGTCATGGACAGATATTGACTTAGATTCAATCGACTATTTTATTCTCGGATAGATTTTCTATTAATTTAGAGAAAATAATTGAGGCTACAAAAAATGATCCAAGACTAAATCAAGTATATTATTTTGTAAAAACGATTGGCCGGATAAAGTAGTAGAGATATCCAAAGACGTCAAAGAATATCACAATAAGAGGATATAACTGTCTTACGAGTAGAGTAAAAACTCCTGAAGCCATTAAACAGGAAGTCTTGCAACTTTTACACGAAAATCATTTAGGAATGGTAAGAAATGAAAATGCTGTCCAGATCGTACTTATGGTGGTTGAAAATTATTATGGATCTCGAAACATTGGTAAGTCAATGTCCTGTATGTCAACAAACTCAGAATAGGAGAAACGAAGTTTTTGAAGGTTCGTTCGTGGCCTGAAGCAAAATATCCGTTGGATAGAATGCACATGGATTTTATACACCTCCAAAACCATACAATTTTATTGATGCTGATAGCAGATATCTGGATGTAGTTGAAATAAAAAAAACCCCTGCGAATAGTTTGGTTGAAAAATTGATAAGAATATTCTCAATCTTTGTGTTGCCAAAGACGATAGCAACTGATAATGGCCCCTCTTTTGGTTCGGGGAAATTTAAAAATTTTCAAAAAAACATTACATCTGTATTACCTAGTCCCTATAATCCTCAGTTGAACGGACTCGCGGAACAGAATGTTCAGTCTGTTAATAAAGTGTTATACAAAAGATTGTTGGATTCCGACATGAAAAATTTAACTATCGATCAACGTACTTTTAAGTTTTTATTGCATCATCGTAATACGCCTCCCATAAGTACGTCTAAATGTCTGTCTGAGCTAGTTTCTGCATTTAAGCCAAGAATATTGGTTGATTTACTTCACAGTAAAAAAGTAGCTAGTTTTAATTTTGAAAATTGTAAAAATAGTAAAACTAGAGATAGAAATACAAGAATAAAAAAATTTAAGAGAAATTCAGTATATTTTAAGAATTTTCTAAAAGGGGAAAATGTAATGTATTTGAGTGAGCACGGAAATTATCTAAAGTAGCTGACCTCATTCCCGGAAACTGTTGTGCAATTCGAAAAAATTTGAATTCCCTGAATTGTTCTTACGCGGCTCAGTGTGAGTTGATAATTGCTTGGTCCACCGTTAATCCTTGCTTCTTGTGCACAGTCACAGCCCAGCAAAGGCTTAGGGCAGCATTAAACGTTCTGCAGTTCCAGCTGAGAATTTTACAGGAAATTATGGCAACTGTGGAAGGTGTCCGCGGCTCAATGATGTATTTACATTTGGTAAATTTTAAATCTTTCATCAATTTCAAAATTACTAAACCAAACTGTGCCCACTATGTGGAAATTTTTGTAATTGATTTGTTATTTGGCAATAAAATTCTGTTGATGTTAGTCTATAAACCTAATAAAGGAAAAAATTCTGTGATGATTTAAAGATCACATTTGAAAATCGCATAGTATTGAGGAGATTTCAATTCCGTTCCGAAAACCCTTAATACGCGTACGAGAAAATTGAAAAGTGTATTAAACAGGTTGTGCTTCAAATTCATTCTCTTTATTGGATTAGATAATATCAAATACGGATAAAGTAACATTTTTGACTCAAGTATCTGTGGGCGACAAATTAGATTGGGATTTGCCTTACTCTATTCCTGATCCCAATGGAAACATTAAATAATTAACGAATTTTATTAGACCCTTGTTTGGGGAATGCGTTCCATTCAGAATAAACTTACGACCCCATCGCCCACCATATGGTTTAATAATGATATTATGAACATGGACACACACAGCAAGGACACATGTGTATTTATATCAAGAATATAGGGTCATGAGAAACCAAATTAACAATGCCATTAAGTGGGCCAAAGCTAAATATTTTTCAGTGCTTTCAAATCCACCACTACCCTCGAAAGTATTTTGGAAAAATATCAGATTTGTTGGTACAGTTTCTGTTATAAAAAGCAAAAGAAACTGCCGCCGCAGACGATTTTAACAATTATTTTTCGTTTAATAGCGTCGACCCAGCACTGTCTGATACTAATATTATGAATGATCTTATTAATTCTCCTGGTGCTGAGGAAATCTTTAGATGCTTTTAACTCGATTAAATCCAATGCAATTGGTATCGATGAAATACCTAAAAAATTCCTGAAGTTGCTTTTGCACCGCTTTGGCTGTCATATATTGCATGTATTTAGTAATCTAATAACGTTGTCCATATTTCCATCTGAGTGGAAACATTCATTAATTGTACATATTCATAAAAAGGAGATGCCGGCCAGCTTATCTGATTTTCGATTTTATTCATGTCTATCGATTCCAGAAAACTATTTTTGAAATTTTAATCAGCCGATAGACTTAACCATAGTACTAGTACATATCAATGATGAAATTGATCATTCAATTTTGATTAAAAAATTGCATTCTTATCTGCTGGATCGCTCTCAATCATAGGACCCATTCTGGTGTTTCAAATATAGTACCAACCGGGATGTGCCCTCAGGCTCAGTCTTAGGACAATTTCAATTTATGATGTATACATGAACGACCTGCCATCTATAATTTCCAACAGTATAGAGGAGGTTGCACTTGGTGTTACCTTTAGTGCGTTACCTCCTTTAGTGCGGATAATAGTATCGGGTCTGTCTGAGAAGGCTTCATACGCTGCACGAATGTGGATTGATGGTACGTTGTCCCATTCTAGGAGAAGAGCAATCTTTAAGGCGTCGACCGTCTCATTTTTTGTAGTTAATACTTTCGCCTCCAAAATGGACCATATAGAAAAACTCATTGGGTTTAAGTTCGGGGAATATGATGGCAATTGTTGTGAACTTTCTCTTGTAAAAAACGTAGGATTTTACGGGCTGCATAGGATGGTGCCGAATTTTGTTGAAACGTCCAATGGTTTATACCGAATTTTTTACGTACCCAAGGTAAAAAATCATAATTTAAAAGCTTATCACAAACACAAATTTATCCA
This sequence comes from Nephrotoma guestfalica, assembly GCA_963691935.1. Taxonomy (NCBI): domain Eukaryota; kingdom Metazoa; phylum Arthropoda; class Insecta; order Diptera; family Tipulidae; genus Nephrotoma; species Nephrotoma guestfalica. Next base: position 84,020,062 of record OY829913.1, read on the forward strand.
AACACGATCGTTTTGTTTGTTAACGTATTGCGAAAAGACCAAAATCTCGCCACCACCGTGCAAGTATTTTGATACCTTTTCTCTTGCTAGGTGTTAAATCTTGCACTTTTTGTATTTTATAGGGCTTCAATCGTAGTTAATTTTTGAATATGTGCCCCTCGCTACGAACAGACACTTTGAGATTTTTCACCAATTGAACTGCGCTTTGTCGTGGATTACGTTGAATTTTGACCTTCACCTTTTGAACCATTTCTGGTAATGTTGCTATTTTTGGATGTCCACTTCCATGGCGGTTTTGATGCTACCTACATCATTGTAACGTGTAATGGTCCAATACTGGTTGTGAATTTCTAGCCTATCGATAACTTTTTTAACTGCGACGTAAAACAATATGTTTCTGTAGGCTTGTAAACACCATAACCGACTGACGCTTCTCAAAATGAGCGGGCTGTCAGCCGTTTGGTTGCAACAGCAGCGTGAAGTTGATAACACTTCGAGTGCCGACTCCTGTAGAATACGCTCCACTTGCAATATTTAGTATGAATGTGTAGAAATTGATTGTATGCTTTTACGCATCTGAATAGACACCTCTAGAATTATTTGATTATGGCCTCAATTTACCCCTCCACTTTCATATTAAATATTGCAAGTGGAGAGGTATTCTGCAGTGAACATTTTTTCGTCGTGATCGTTTGTGATCAAAATTAATCCATAAGTGTGCACATAATCCGATGAGGGGATTCACAAATTATAGTTTTCATCTATCTACTAACAGCTACGGTGTAATATAAAAACGTACAGCCGCACTGATATATAATTTGCTTTACACGATTTATTAAAATATATTTAAATGTCTTAGATGTTTTATATATTTTTGTTTATCATAATTTTTAAATTTAAAGTACCTATGAAAATGGCTTTTGATTAAATTGTGTAAATACACTTTTAATAAATGATTATTTGTGTAGCTACACTTTTGATAAATGATTAAAACTCCACACCGGTAGGTCAATATTGGAATGTGTTATTTGTAAAAGAAAAAGAATTTTGAGAATTTTGCAGTAAGTTCAAGTGTCCATGCTCGATGATGTGTTCGTCAATCTTACAAAAAGTTATTTTAACATTTGGTCAATTTTCAGCAATAAAATGAGCTCGTCGAAAGAGTGACCAAACGTTTTCAAGAATTATAAAATTCTAACAAATTTAAATATTAATGTTTTCAAAAGAGCTGTCACTGTAGGTTTTTGGAGTTTAAACAGCGATAACGATTTTTATTTAAACAAGACACTTTTTAAAATTCTGGTATGTCGTATATCTTGTCTTAGAAATCAAGTGTGAAATAGAAAGTAACAGATAGAAGTAGAAATAATATTAGTCTTTTTTTTTTATTCGAAATATTTTAATATTCTCGTAGTGATCCATACGCGTAAATATAAAAATAAAGTGTGTGTTCTGTTCATATTCTCCACAATCACCTACTACCATCCACTCGCGGTTGTAGTAATAGTTCGTACGATTTGATGGTTAAATTTTGTTCATAGGTTCCCTACTTACTCTGCTATATTTAATTGAAGTCTTTAATTTTTATTTTGTTATTTTAATTTTTTGCGAATTTTTATTGTGTATACATAATTTATTATTTGAATAATTTTAAGACTTAATTACCGCACTTTGATTATTATAACACTGTTTAATATAAATATTGCCAATAAATGCCTTGAAATAATGTACGTGATTCACAATATGTAATTTGGGACCCCAACCAATTATCACTCCACCCTCACGCCAAGAGTCGAAGGTTCGAGCCCAGTAAGAGACTGTAATTTTATATGGTGGTTATTATTCTAAATAATTATAAACTACCATAAAAAATGTTTTGAGCTTCACTTTTTACAAAGTTTGTATATTGAGTGTAGCTTACTAGTTTGAAACGAAAGACATCAATTCCTACATATAAAGTGAAAAGCGACGAACCTGATATTACATGCATTCAGAATAGCGAAAAATACTGGCACAGTGTGCTTTAAATGATTGTATATTTTATAGTCATCGAGCACTTAGCTATTCTGTAAATTTGAGTGCTCTAGTATGTAAAAATTTTTGTCAAAATTTGATTGCAAAATATCACGGGCAAACAAGCACGAAAGCGAGCTAAAATTTAGTAAAATAAGCGTTGATATTACCAGATCAAATATTCCTCCATAGTGATTGGAAATAGTATTGTGGAACGGTATTCTATCTGTAAGACATTACTGAAATAACAAAAGCATTTATAAACAGAGACGTTAGTAAGGGGTAATTAAGGGAATTGGAATTAACAACGGCGTTAACCGCCAATACAGGGGCCTGCTTGAAAAATATTTATGACTTGGAATGTTCATACGAATCCAAATATATTAACAAATTACATCAAAAGTACATCAATGGGGCGATTCAAAATACTTCTGTTTAATAAAGATTGGGGTTCTAACTACTATTGAACCCAACGGCTATAGCTTTCAGTAGTTCGATTTCAACTAGACACTTTGTAATGGGCGTTCCATTTACGCATCGCTTACGTTCAACTTTAGTGGCATACTGTAAAGCAGTACTATTACGCCTAAACAATGTTGCAAACAACTAATTATACCTTTTAAATCATTGTTACGCCTTCGATGTTTGCATGTTGTTAGCATAGTATACTTTCGGCGTTTTGCTATTATTATTAATGACTTGCAATATTGGCGTATGCACCATATTCTAGCGCATTTTATTTTTGTGTTCGTACGGCATAGAGGTACTGGATTTTTTTTTGGGTTGATGTTGACGGTATGTAGAAAACACAAAAAAAAATCGAGAGACGGTTTTCTGTTATTCATTCGATGGTAATCTTTTGCATGGACGAGTGAGAATCAAGTAGAGGAAATTTCATGTGTATAAATATTAAAGCAAGTTATTGTGCACATACTTTTTTTTCTGAAGTGCGAGTTTTTGGATTTTGGGAAACCAAGTCAGGGTTTCCACCGTGTAATTGTGCTTCGTGGTAAATTGTGGCACATAATAAACCAGTTAAATTACATAAATACGTTTGATCCGTTAAATACGTTTGGTTTATTCTATTATCAGTAAGTGCACACCGTGTGTGATATTAGAGGGTTCAAAACATAACAATTTTGTGTATTCCGTGCACGCTTTTTATAAAGTAACACTGCGACTGTTACACACGAACTGTGCAGCTCGACGAGAAAGTTTGTCAAGAGAACGCGCGTGAGAATGAACCAAGGGTGTGAACCACGCGTGAAAATTTCACGAGAGGCGTTGGCGTGCGTCTCCAGTGAAGCCAGGTGGTGTGATGTGATAACCGTGAATTATCTGTGTTATATCGCAAAGTGGTGTGATCCCCTGAGTGCAGTGACTGTTACCGAGTTACGGGATTCCAAATCGCGAGCCATTGTACCGTAATATCCTTAGAAGCAGAAAGAAATCCGGCCTTAGGTTTATCCTCGAATGGCCTTGTAAATTGACCTGAGCAACGGGCGTATTTGGCGGAGTCGTATTACGGCAACCGATTAGCAGGCGTTAATTCTAACGACTCGAGTTTTGTCGAAGTGGAAGATTTTCGGCGACAATACTCTATCCAACATCCAACACGATTTTGCAGATCGAGCGGTTAGCAATGTCAAGGGCAAGGACGTGCCACTACAGGAAATGACACCGAGCGGCCAATGGCAGTTTCCCGGACAAGTTTTGGGATAAACTTGAGTTTTCGTATCTTTTCTTTTACCTTTAATTATTCTTTCTTAATATTTCTTTTTTTTTGATTTAAAGAATTTTCTTCTTTTATTGTTGTGGATTTATTGTTGTAAATCTTATTTCCTGTTTAAATTAAATCTAATTTGTTCAATTTTAGTTTTCGCTGATATCAACTAGCTGCACTCGTAAATTAATTAATTCTTGTGTTTTTTTGTTCTCTTTTAGCGTCTAGATACCGTTTCGGTTTCATGTGCCGTGCTCCCGGATGCAGGAAAGCGCTTTTCTACGTTCGAGGATTCCAGGTAACATCGGTTTGGTATATATATATATATCTACAAGCCAAATGCTAGGTTGATATTTTGTTTATTTGAATAGAAGATTTTCAAATTAATTCAAGGATAAACTGCTAATTTGATTGTTAAATTAAATTTGACTTTAATTTTTTTTTTCTCTTTGTACGAATTTAATTTATATGAATTAATCTATATGAAATAATTTCCAATTAACTCCATTAAATTTTGTTAATAAATATCTTGTACAAAAAAATGATCCGGATTTATATAAACATTATGAGCGAGTGAGTGGAGAGTGACTACAGTATGGGATGATTCGTGTGAGGTACGTGGTTGGAGGGAGTGTCGGAGTGTTCCTTTCACGTTTATTTCTTCTTTACTGTTCGTAACGGATTTACATTCAAGGTGATCTGATACATCTCCCTGGTGTACCACCCACGACCAAAGACCCTTTACCGATGAGCTAGCGGCAAACCAAAAGGAGTCTGTACACTCGGCGGATCACCTTCGACTCCACCGTTTGAAGAAAAAATATTTCGATATTTTTCGCTTTTGGCAACGGCATTCACAAACCCGGTTTCGTTACAACTTTTACTAAATAACTTAACGTACTTATATAAAGGTTAATTCATTAACATTAATCCGATAATTTGGCAGAAACTCTCTTCGTTTTACGATAAAACTTCGATTATGACATTTTGCATACCTTTGATTATGAAAAACGATACGTTTTGGAAATCGAAAGCACCTTATAGCCTTGTAAAATTCTTACTTTAACTAATAATTAATCGCTAGTATCAAAATTAAAAGGTATTGTTCCTGTATCAACCACTTGCTCTTTTTTCTACTGAACGAATCTTTTCTGATTTGGGAAATTTTAGATTAAATTTTATTTCTTAATTTGAGAGGTATTCCAACACTTGATTCCGAAGTTTTGTTACTCGATAAAGGACAATTTTTTTCAATTGATGAATGCCTCCAACAAACAAAAATGTACGATTACCGTAAAAAAATAGATACTACTAACTTTAAAACATCTCTCCCGTGGAAGGATTAACTACAATTATACCAAATTTCAATCCGTTAAAACAACACAAATAGCCTTATATTTAAAGATGAGACAAAAAATGCGGTTTTACAGAACATGTTCTGGTCGCCATGTTTGTGTCCTGCGAGTATTGCACAAAAAGGCATTATCAACAATTGGCAGTTTCAGACTGAATGTATTTATTGCTTTTTTATGGTCTCCCCCGTTGAGGGTTTCAGTTCGAGATCGTCCTCTTACAGTTTTTTAGTACAAGTGCGAGTTTTCCAACACCAAAGATTAGTGTACGTTCAAATGTTTAACATAAGGGTAATTCTAAAAATATTCGAAATAAACTTAAAAATTCAGTTTAGTTAAAATATTTTCTTTAAAGTTTATTTTTGTAATTGGCAGTGTCACTTGCCACCAGCAAGAAATAGTAATACCAACAGATAAAATACCATCAGCTCAAAATTGTTTTAGAAATATTTAGCTAGAACTTACGAATTATTCTGCCGTTTTAAATTTGCCTAGAACTTCGGCATTTGTTTATTCGTCTACTTCTCCAATCGTTTTGGTTGTAACCTAAATCAAGCAGATGTGTACTAATATTTGTTTCTGACCATTAAAAGAGTCGCAACAGCAAACTGAAATAATCACAGTTGAGGTAATTAAAATTGTATCAAGCGACACCCGGCTGCTGTTGGCATTGCAGCTATCGTAACAATTTATCCAGAAAATGTATACTTGTCACCAGCCAGAATCAATGTCAATCAACGTCATCACCAACAAACATAATCATCGACATTTTGAAGCATATAAATAAAAGGAAAGTCCCCGATGAAGATAACATACCCAACGCTGTACTGAGGAACCTATACCTGAGAAAGCAATTATTTAATATACGGAGCTTCTGAACTCAATAATCAAAACAGCTACTTTCCAAATTGCTGCAAAATCTGCAAAGTAATCTCTATACCTAAACCAGGTAAGTCGAAAAATAAAATTGAGAACGGGAGCGGAAATAGCTATTCTTAACAGTCGTAACTTCTATATGTCGGTTCGGACGATCGACAATTTCTAGATATAGAAAAAGCTTTCGAAATAGTTGGGCACAATCAAGCTGATTTACTCTTACCTGAGAGACCGAAAGTTCTATGTTCACCTGAATAACTATTCTCCACCACCAAAACAGTACTTGCTGGAGTCGCACACCTATTCTGTTTTTACTATCACACTAACAAAGAAACCAAACCGACCCCTTTCGTCATTGCTAGAAAGTAAACCTCTCGCCTTCCAGAATAACTCAGCAGGTATGAATCACAATAAAACAGAAAATATTGATTTCCACGAAAACAAGTATTCTAAAGGTCTTAAAGCCTTCGCCACTCAGCAACAACTCTACCGATCTCTAAACAGAAGCAGCCCTCCTACTACCAAAAATGATTTAAAGCTATACAAAGTGTATATAAGACCCGTCCTAACTTACGCGGTGCCTGCATGGATGGGAGACTTTTACTTGGCGCCATGTGCTTAAACCCTAATGAGGGCAAGCCGTTTGTCTCTGATCATATTCCTTTTATACCGTATTGACATGACACAGTAATAAAGTTAACGAATTTTTGGAGGACCAGAAACAATTGTACAATATTTTATATTTTTTGAGTGTCTGTTATTTTCAATGACATTATTTTCAACTTTGCGGGTTAATTGAATTGGCAAACAATGAAAAATAACTATTTGTATAAACCACACAATTGTTTCTAGTTTCAATTGCTTAGTTGAAAATTTTTTTTGTATAATTTTATATGTATGCTTGCTCTGGAACAACAAACAGCCACCAAATGGTATTACATCCCATTTATGTATTCCTGCCATATGTACATACGAGTATATGTAATATGTATATACACTTGTGTAGAGTTTGTACGTCATACGAGTGTATTTGTGGTGTGGTGGGCATATTTATTTATTTGGTCTTAATCCAAAAATTGAGGTTTCCTTTTATGTAACCACGAACTAAAAATGTTGCTTTATTTTTTTTATTTTATTTTTAATAAGGAAATAAACAGATGACTAAGTTCATATACATATAAACTCGTAAGTCTATTATTTCTATAGCTGCGTTTAGAAATGGAAAAAGGAATTCTGGATACCGCAACAAAAAATTCTAAAGCCAAATATATTGAAATAGATATCCGTTAGGTATTATTTCGAGCTGCATTGTATGCAATTTTCATATTCTTTGTCTATTTAAAATACTCATTCAATTATTTTTTAAGTTAAGCTTTTTCCTAAAATTGTGTATACTGAAAGCTTAATAAACTAATTTTCAATTCATTATTCCATTTTCCATATAATAATATCTGCACGTTCAAAAATACCGAACCGAATATGTTGCACGATGTACAGTAAAAATGGAAAAGCTTATAAAATTTTCTTTTATTTTACAATTAATATAATACTTTTCTGCTTTTTGTAAATATTATATAAAAAATAGCAAAATAAAGTTTTAATTTTGGTATAAATTTTTATTTTTAAATTTCCAAAACACAACAAAAAATTATTTTTATTTTTATTATAAGGAAGAAAGCTTATTTTGTTTTATTCTTTTGAAAGTCTTAATTTTTTTTATGTTTTGTACTTTTCGTTCATAATGAATATAGCAACGAAATAAAAAAGTAATGGGAGCTTGAAACAAAAGGAAAGTGAATGTTTATGGAATCAAAAGCTTTTTGTGTTTTGCAAGAGATAAAATAAATGTGTTTTGTTTTGTTTATCGACGATCTCTATTTCGTGTACCTACCAGAAATGGGTCATTCGGCTCGAACTGCAATTTTTTTTTTGTAAAGACATTAATTAAAGCGGAAGAAGTCGTTGGTTAAGATATTAAATGGATTACAACACTTACAAATATTTAGAAATGTCTAAAATTTAAAGTTTCCTGGGAAGGGTTGTTGTAACATCATTTCGACCATTATCGAAAGTGATGGTCACATCGAAAAACGTCATTGTCGGTATGTTGCGCTATTGTCGACAGCTAAATGGTATTTTCAACAAGCATTAACTTGTTTTGTTTATGACGAAAACAAAGAAAACTTCTTGTGCATAGTAGTTTTGTTTGGTGCATTATCCAGTAAGAAATGTCGCGGTACAATGTTTTAGACCTTCCTACTCAAAATTAAGATGAAAGTGTTAGTTCTAGCAAAAAAGCATCAGCAATATGTTTACAAATCCAATAAGAATATTCCAGAAAATTGCATGTTATTTTTTACACTGTTAAACACATTGTCGCTCGCCATGTTTTTTCAAATAAGAAATAAATTAAAAATTACGGCTTCATCTGCCTCGCTCTTTAATGTATAACTCTTATTGGAATCCGATTATATGTTGCATGTTTGATTATTCAAACAAACTTTTCTAAAAATATTTGATCCAGAATAGATCAAATAATTAAATTTTCCATCGCCAGATTTAGGTCCAAATAAAACTCGTTTATTTAAAAAAATAAGTGGCACACTTTAAAATTCTAAGGATTGGTACTGGAAAATTTTTGAGTAGAACTTAATTAACCATTTAGTCTGTATACGACTATTTTGTGTACAACGTGATTGTAAAACAAAAGCTAATTTAATTTTTTGTCAAATTTTATTGTGGTTTAGCAATGCTTTTCAATAATTTTACACACAAAAAAGATGCGCACAGCTATGATTCGTCAAACCAACTGTCAAGCAAAACCTCCAATTCTCCACTAATACAAAAGAAAACGTCGGCAATTATCACTTCAACTAAAAGGGTGCTAATAAGAATTTCTCTAATAGCTCAAAATATAGTAATAATATTCAATGATAGATGGCAGTAGATAATTCCGCGTAAGTATTTTGCTTTCATTAAATTCTTTAACAGATTGCTGATTGTTGACTTATTTTTCTATTTTCTAGGTGATGATCCTGAACAACATCTATGATTTGTGATGAGTGAAATCTGAACCGAATGTTTGTGGAATCGAAGTTGAACATTCCGCCGCCCTTGACTCGGATGAGTCAATTGATGGAATTATACAGATCTTATTAATCGGACGCTTAAATGTGCTCGGTTTGTACAGTCACAACTCGTATTAAATTGTCTCGTCCAGGATGAACTTCTAAAATTCTCGCTAGCGGCCATCGTGCGGGTGGAACGTTTTCTTCCTTTAAAATGACTAGATCACCAACTTTAATTTGATTGACTGCTTGATTGCACTTCTTAAGTTGGTTCAGAGTGGTTAGGTACTCGGCATGCCAGCGAACCCAAAATTGCTGAATCAGTTTTTGAATCATTTGCCAGCTAGACAATGTATTAATTTTGGTATTAAGTAGTGATGGCTCTGGTATCAGTGTCATTGGATGACCCAATATGAAATATGCTGGTGTTAGTGGGTCCTCACTTTCATCGTTATGACATAGCGGACGCGAGTTGAGTATGGCTTCTATTTCTTTTAGGAATGTGAGTAATTCTTCATACGACATGATGGTTTCTCCGATGACGCGTTTTATATGAAATTTCGTCGATTTGACGGCAGCCTCCCACAAACCTCCGAAGTTTGGCGCTGCCGGTGGTATGAGATGCCATTGCGTACCCTGTAATGCTGCCCAGGTGCTGACCTTATGAGAAAATTGTGTTGAGTTAAACAGGTCTTGGAGCTCTTGTAATGGGTTGATAGCCCCAATGAAGTTCGTCGCGTTGTCAGAATACAAGTCCGTGCAGATTCCTCTCGTACCTTGAAATCGACGCAATGCTGCTAAAAATGACTCTGTACTGAGATTTGTAACCAGCTCGATGTGAACAGCTTTAACTGCCATACACACAAAAATACAGATGTAGCCTTTAATTATTTTTGAGTTCCATATTTGATGGGCTTTAATTCGGTATGGCCCAGCATAATCGAGACCACTTTTGATAAATGGCCTAACAAAAGTTACTCTTGACCACGGCAGTTGACCCATTAACTGGGTTTGAACCTTGACCTTGTAACGGTGACAAGTAATGCAGTGGTGAATGATCTTCTTTATAAGGTGCTTTCCGCGAACAATGTGAAATCTTTGCTTTGTATAGCAAACCAGATGCGAAATTCCTGCGTGAAATAGCTTTCGATGATAGTGTTCTATCATACTCTGCACCAATAAATGATTTCACGGAAGAATGATTGGATGTTGAGTGTCAAAATTGAGTGGTGCATTGGCTAATCTGCCACTAACCCTTAGAATACCATGATTGTCTGTGAATGGATAAAGTTTAAATAACTTACTTTTTTGTGATAGCTGTTCTGAATGTATTAATTTGACATATTCCGAAAACGCTTGGACTTGCACGTGTTTGATTATGTAATTCTCGGCTTGGTTGAGTTCATCATCTGTGAAACGTCCGTACGATTTTGATTTAGGTGATCGTTGTGCATTTAAGATCCATCGGCGAATACGAGTAACTATTCGTAATATTATGGGATATTTCGAAACTCGTACGATCATCTCTTCTAATTGCTGGTTAATTCCATCGGCTTGTTGCACTATATGGTAGAACTGCGAATCTGGTTCATCTTGTATAACTCCAGATGGAATTTTTAATGGGTTGGTACGTAACCATGATGGACCCATCCATTACCACAACGTATCATTTTTCAGCTCAGTTGGGGCATACCACGAGTTGCTCGATCAGCTAGATTTTCTGCTGATTTGAGGTGATGCCACTGATTTCGGTTCGTGTAGGATAGTATGAGTCCAGTCCGATTTGCAACATATGTCGGCCACGATTTAGGTGGTTTATATAACCAGTCCAATACTATCTTGGCATCGGTGTAGAAGAATTGTCTTGGTATGGTTTGGAAATTTAGTGCCTTCGTAACTGTTTCCATTAATTTCACCAATAACGCAGCTGCGCAGAGCTCCAGTTTGGGAGTTGCCACTGTTTTTATGGGAGCTACCCTTGATTTGGCTGCGATGATATTAATATAAGCTTCTGTTGGTGATCTTATTGCACGAGAGTACAAAACTGCAGCATAGGCATCTTTAGATGCATCACAGAACCCATGAATTTCTATTGATTCGGTCGAATACAGCCACCTTTTGATTTCCAGTTGCTCGATTGTACGGGGCTCGTTTCTCAATCTCTTCCAATTCATCTTACACGACTCTGGCAACTTATCGTCCCATCCGAGTTTCTTAAGCCATAATTGTTGGAACATGGCTTTAATCATGATGGTGGTCGGAGATAACCAACCCAGTGGGTCGAAGATCCTAGATGATTCTGACAATAAACTACGTTTCGTCATAACAGAATTTTCTGGGATAGCCACCTTGAACCTAAAAATGTCACTGGATGGTTCAAAATACAATCCTAATATGGATATCATCTTCGCACTGTCGTTAAATGATCGTTGTACTGGTTGAAGATCAGCTTCGTTGATATCATCCAAAAGATGGGGATGATTTGCAGACCACTTTCTTAGTTTAAATCCTGCAGATCTCAGAATTTCTATTAGTTCATTTCGCAGTATTAACGCTCCGTTAAGCGTACTTGAACCGGTGATCACATCCTCAACATAAACATCCGATTTCAGCACCTCAGCTGTGGTTGGATAATTGGCATGAAATTTATTGGCGATATAGTTCAATGAATATGTTGCCAAAAATGGTGCGGATGCAGTACCATAGGTGACTGTCACTAGTCTGTAGTGCTGCAATTGATGATCGGGTGATTCTCGCCAAAGTATACGCTGACAGTCAGTGTCCTCTTTTCGGACCATCATTTGACGGTACATCTTTTCGATGTCCGCGCTGAAACAAATTTGTATTTTCTGAACCGTAACGAAATTTCAAACAGACCTTGCTGGACTGTTGGCCCCACCATTAACTCATCATTTAGAGACTGACCTGACGATGTTTTTTGGGAGCCATTAAATACAACTCGAAGCTTCGAACAATCCAAACTCTTAAAAACGCCATGATGTGGTAAGTAATATGGTTGAGTGCTAGGCTGGTCGATTTCGTGGCTTGGTATGGATTCCATGTAGCCTAGTCGCTCATATGCTCGCGAAAAGGTCAGATATTCTGTCTTTAATTAAACATTTGAACTTGATCGTTTTTCGAGTGTCTGGAATTGACGCAATGCAATATTGAAGGAATGACCCAGATGCGGTGGAGTTCTCCTGAATGTTAAGGCAACTGTTATCCTTCCATTTCGGTTGCATTTTACAGTGGCTTTATAATGTTCAATGCATTTGGATTCTTCAGATGTATATTCGACTGTTTGTGGTATACTTTCACTTTCCCAGAACTGTCGTAATATCTTATCGATGTCGACTTCTTGTTGCTCCGTGATATACACCTGATTTGATGTAGTGGAAATGTCTTGCGTTTTGTTCATCGCTCAACACCTGTCCAGCATTCAATATTTCAAAGAAATAATCACTGCCTATAAGTAAGTCGACAGGACCTGGTTTTTCAAAGGTAGGATCAGCCAAACTAATTTCGTTACCACTTGGTATTTGCACTATCACTGGATTGGTTGGTAGTTGTGAGGTCATCTTGGTGACGATGAGGGCATCAATGTTGTAAGAGATTTCATGATTAATTCTCGATCTGATTGTAATATTGGTAATTCTCTTTGAGCAGCCCGCTTTCGATCCTCCAACGCCTTGTAAGAAGATTCCTGCATTCGCCTTGCTCAGATTTAGTCTATTCACGCACGATTCTTTTATGAGTGACCTGGTAGAGCCTGGGTCTAGTAGGCCTCGAATGGTATGCCAGTTGTTGTAACTATCTCGAATTTCAACCGACACAGTAGGTAATATTGCATTTGCACTGTCAGCGTGACTGACCACGGCGCGATTGTGGTTTTCTCCTGGAGAGGCAGTTAGTGTCGTGCTAGCGGATAGTTTGGCTTCTGCCGATGTACCTTGATTTACAGTTGGTGGAGAATGAACGAGGGTATGGTGTCTACGATGGCAAAGTTGGCATGTTCTTCTAGATCGGCACTGATAAACGCTATGGTCTTTTCCGAGGCAATTAATACATCGCTGCTTTTCCTTTAGGAATTGTTTTCGATCGTTGATGGTCATTGATTTGAACTTGGCACATTCAAAAAGAGGATGTCGTTCGACGTTGCAAAGTGGACATGACGGTAATGATATTGAGTCAAAATGTAACACCTTAGATGAGTGATGTGATTTGGTGTCTTTCACACTGATCGGTTTGATCTCTGTATAATGAGTGTCGATAGTGCATCGACGCGGTTCAATAAAAAATCAAGAAATCCTTGCACTGTTGGAAAGTCTTCCTCTGCGGTTTTGTACCTCCAAGCCTTCCTGGTCTCATCACCAAGTCGATCAATTGCCATAAAAATGAGCCAGGGATCACGTGCCTCGGCCTAATTGCCTAACGCCTTTAAGCCTCTTACGACCTCATCTATGTTGTCATGAAACACTACTAGCTGGGCAGCATTTGGTTTTGATATTTTTGGTTGCTCAAGAAACGATTTGATATGCGCTTCTACAATGGGTTTTTTCTTGTCATATCGTTTGACGAGTCGTTGAATAGCTTCGATGTAACTGGCATCGTCACACACACGCGGTTGGTTAATTTAGTTTGATGCTATGTTTTATCAAAATGGCGAAATATTATTACACACGCGGTGATTGCTTTTGTTTTACAGATTTTATTAAAAATTGCCGGTTAGCTTCAAATATCCAGCTCGAAGGACCATATAAATGTACGATTATTTTGTGTACAACGTGATTATAAAACAAAAGCTAATTTAATTTTTTGTCAAATTTTATTGTGGTTTAGCAATGCTTTTCTCATTAATTTTACACACAAAAAAGATGCGCACAGCTACGATTCGTCGAACCAACTGTCTAGCAAAAAATCCAATTCTCCCCTAATACAAAAGAAAACGTCGGTAATTATCATTTCAACTAAAAGGGTGCTAAACTTGCCAATCCATTGGCAACAAGGAGTAAATTTTCCAATGAAGTATACCAACACAACAAATCTACGACTACAAACGTCAAATGTTGATCAACAAGATTTTAATTGGCGATTGAAATGATAATTCCGCGTAAGTATTTTGCTTTCATTAAATTCTTTAACAGATTGCTGATTGTTGACTTAGTTTTCTATTTTCTAGGTGATGATCCTGAACAACATCTATGATTTGTGATGAGTGAAATCTGAACCGAATGTTTGTGGAATCGAAGTTGAACAGACTGAATGGAATACTTTTAACGGTCAATACATCGTACTAGACTTAACCTGTCATCTGAAATAGGTTTGATTTCCAAAAGGATTGGTTGCGATAAATCTTTTTGAGTAAAACTCGTTCATTGAATTCGTTGAATGACCAATAAGAGGACATCGTAGAATTTGCACCAAAATTTCATTATATACAGATAATGTAAAAGCGAGTTATTAATGATCAACGAAGCGGACAAATACCACGAGTCTTACAAAATCTTTAGAAATCTGTGTTTCATTTGAAAACACAGATATATCACCATTAGATTAATTTTATATTAGCTTTCAAACAAAACAAATTTAATTATTATTTTCTGTTGACTTTTGTTAATTTGACAAGCTGACATTTAATAAATATAGTAGATATTATAGCAGGTATTTTATTGTATTTAAATTAGTCTTTTTATTTATTTGGCACTAGCTTCAAAAATTTAGCGCCATATGGCACGTTTCAAAATATACAAATTTAATTGTTTACAATTTTTACCATAATAATTTAATTTTTATTTCTTTTCATACACCTAGCACACATCGATCCCCTTTCACACTTCGATCTGATTTTACTAAATTCACTCACATTCTTATATACGTTCATTCCCATTCGTAATAATTCACATTTGTGTCATACATTTGTCTGCTCTGGTTAAATGCAGACCATTTCAGAATCAAATGTTCGATGTCCTCCACAACTAAACAGCTTTCACATAATTCACACACAACCAAATTGCGTTTCTTCAAACATTATTTCCAATTTCCATGATACAATCTCACTCGTTCCATAGTTCGTAAGATTCTAGTATCTCCTTTGAGCACCTTAAAGAACGGTTGCCTCAAAGGAGACCTAACCAACTCAAAGTACTTCTTACCTTTCACCTGACATTTTTCGAACAAAACTCTCTCTCCCATTTTTCCACAGATTCACCTGAAACATGCGAAGTACGTCTCTGGCATCCATGAATTCATATTCATTTACATCCTCAATCAAACAACCTAGTTTCGCAAGCATATCGGCTCTTTCATTACCTTCAATCTAGGTGTGAAACTATCCATTGAAGGATGACCTCCCTCCCACAAGAATGAAGATACTTATACATCATTTCCACATACACATTGCCATGAGTTCACCAACCCTTACTAATTAATTACAACCAACTCCGGGAGTCAGAGAGTAACACTATTCTCTTTCTTCCTTGTGCTATTGCAAACTAGACTCCTTCCATAATCCCTATCAATTCTGCAAACATTATACAGATACTGACTTGCACTCTTACCATTTTCTCTTTCCTCATTCCGACACCTACTCGATCAATGCATGTGAAGTTAGACCTAACCAGTATAGAACTAACTTTAGGGTTAGTTTAGCACAAACTTCACACGCTTGTATACGCGCGTGAAGTTAGACCTAACTTAATCCTAACCAACAAAATCAAACCAAAGTTTGTATGTATTGGTTAAAGTGTAAAACAAGAATGTCATTTAGGCGAAATATTGTATTTATGAATTAATTCCAATTGCAATTTATAATAAATAAAGGGTTATCCAATTCAAGCTTGATAAAGTAAACTTTAAAAAAACACACAAAATATTCGGAATGTATTGTAATTTTTATTTCATTTTACAGATTGATCCTTGCCATTTTTAGTTAAATAAGATATCATTCAAATGTCCTCCACGGGACTTCTTACAGGCCTTGATTCTTTTGCGGTAATTTTCAATGACTTATCGGCACATTTCGGGCGGTATCTCGGCCATTACCTTACGAATATTAGTTTTCAATTCGTCAAGAGTTTGAGGATTGTTTGCGAAAACACGATCTTTCGCGTAGCTCCACAAAAAGAAACCCAAAGGCGTTAAATCACAGGATCTTGGAGGCCAATTGACATCCACCAAGCGAAAAATGAGCTTCATCACTGAAGAAAATTTTGTTCGAAAAATCAGCATCGACGGCCTGTTTTTCCAACACCCAATTTGCGTATGTTAAATGCTCCATATTCTTAAATGGCAGAATGTCAACTAAATAAATGACAGCGTACTTGACGTTTATCTTTGACAGATGTCGGTATACAGATTTCTACTTTATCAACCTCGAATTGGATTATTACGATCTGTGATTAAAAGGAACACAACTGCGACCCCCTATCGGCGTGCAAAACTCATGGGCCGGCCCATCTTCCATGTTCAACATTTATTAGAATAAAATATAAGAATTCATTATTTTCTTAAGAAATTGAATATCTCGAGACCGAATATGTTTATCAAGAATGGTACTATGTTTTTCGGATAGGTCTAGATTAGAACTATCTATATTCCTAATACGAGTATGTTTATCAATAATGATAAGAAAATCTTAACTTCTCAGATTAACCTAGACCTATCAGAAAAACATAACAAAATTCTTGATAAACATATTAGGTCTCGAGATATTCAATTTCTTAAGAAAATCCTAACTTCTCAGGTTAGTAAAGCACAGCTAAAAATTAATTTGATCGCGCAAAAATTATTAGATTTTCAAATGGCTTCGAATATAGATAGTCCTAACCTAGACCTATCAGAAAAACATAACAACATTCTTGATAAACATATTAGGTCTCGAGATATTCAATTTCTTAAGAAAATCCTAACTTCTCAGGTTAGTAAAGGCTAACAAAAAATTAATTTGATCGCGCAAAAATTATTAGCTTTTCAAATGGCTTCGAATATAGATAGTCCTAACCTAGACCTATCAGAAAAACATTACAACATTCTTGATAAACATATTAGGTTTCGAAATATTCAAATACTAAATTTCTTAAGAAAATATTAAATTCTTATATTCAATCCTAATAAATGTTGAATCTAATTATTTATTATGAATTTCAATTGGAATTAATTCATAAATTCAATATTTCGCCTAAATGACATTCTTGTTTTACTTTTAACCAATACTTACAAATTTTCGTTTGTTTTTGTTGGTTAGGATTAAGTTAGGTCTAACTTCAAACGCGTCTCGATCATTATTTACACTTGTATCTGTATACACTTCGACATGTGCAACATAATTCATTCGCATTTTATAAAAATCACTCTTAACTGAACGGGACTTTCAGATTTGCCAGACGATTCTTGGAGAATATGCTAATCTTGTTGTCTTTTTGTAAACCTTCCCTCTATGCAATCTCTTTTTCGTTTCATTCACCAATTTATTGTCCTTAGTTAACATTCGCATCGTCTCTCGTGCGGTGATCCATTCCCTCTTACAATTAAGAGGCGAATCACCCAATTCAGACCACAGGGTATGTATTGGTGTCCCAATACCACTCTAGCACACGGATTCTCCACAAGTATCATCTTTTTAAACCCAACCTTGGACCCTTCACCATATATACTCATTCCATACGCAATTTTAGTTGACACTAGCGCCTTTCGTAACATATCAGTCACACCTGGATGAGCTCTCCATTTCGGTTTGCTCATCCTTTTGATCACGTTCAATCTACTCTTACAATTATCGGCCAATTTTTCCATATGCACTTTAAAAGTCATTCTTCTGTCAATCCAGATCCCCAAATACCTAGTCAATTTCACACACTCAATTTGCTCATTATATACTCACACATCAACCATCCGATTCGTTCTAAAAGCCATACTACAACATTTACTCGAATTTACCCTCAAATTCTATTCACTCATACATTCGGTTACCTGATTCACACATTCTTGAGCCCAACCCAAGGCCTCCTCGATGGTCCTCCCCTTGCCCATCAGGACAAAGTCATCTGCAAATTGCATAATGCACAATCAACCTTATATTTATGCCGTTGACCCTGGTTGTTCAGCTGAACATTTTGGTTAGCGAAAGCAGTTTTTACAGCTTTGAAGTTGTAGATAAAATATTCCAAATAGCATAGTCAGTCAGTGTTGTGCGTCTACGCGTATTTTGAAATGTTCGACATGTTGGTGTCGAAAATAGTATAGATAATTCATTTTGTCGTAGACAATGTCGAGAATTCGTAGAGTACGTAGAATAAAATATCCAGTAATATCCAGTATTGTGTAAAGTTATAGTTCCATTTTTACAAAACAAATAGGTGATAATAGATTATGTTTAACTCTGGCGCCACATATTGGACGGATTACAGGCAACTGGGGGACTGATGATGTCATTCTTTTCTTTTGGTGAATTGTTTTCAAACATATAATAACTTCTAAAAATCAATCGAAGTAAACTAAGCAGATTTAGATTAAAAATTTTTATGGTAAAATTTAATGGAATGCTCGACTTGGACCTGGGGCCGTTTTCTTGAAATTGGTGGAAATGTCCCCAATCGGAATACTGAAATTCTCTATATTATTCGAATTTTTCGCTGACTACTTTAATCTTTTTTTTTTTTTTTATATTAAGAAATACAATTGCTTCCCCCTATTAAGGGAAAAATTCCGACTGGGTAAATCTTTTCGAAATTATAAGGGAATAGGGAGACAAATATTAGTAAAGTTGAAAACAAATCTGAACAAATGATTAAAGTAGCCGGCGAAAAATTCGAATAATATAGAGAATTGCAGTATTCCGATAGGGGACATTTCCACCGATTTCAAGAAATCGGCACCTGTAAACCAAGGTGGTAAGCTAGCTGCAAGCAGCTATACGGCTTGCGACCATTAGGAGCTTATGACCTTTCGGGATACATATGTCAGCCCAATTTATCATCTCCGGGGTCATCAATCCCAAATTCATTTGTGACTTATACGTCAATGCCTCGTTATGAACTTTTGTGTTGAAATCGAACTGCAGAATATTTCTCCAATTATAGCGGTTAAAATGACAACATTTTATAAAATTAAAATTAAATAATTAAATTTTTTAATAATTAATGAACCAAAATAACGTTATAATTTGATAATCATAATTTTTACACACCTTAATGTTTCCTCGGAGCATTAACCAAGCATGTGATACTTCTATGATTATTTTACAGAGGTATTGAAGTGATTTAGCCGAATTGAATTTCAGGTCTTCAAAACTCTGTCCCGTGTGATATCGCAAGCTCTATAAAACTGTAGCATAATCCATACGCAGATAATCTTCAAGCGATGATAAATATAGCTCCTTGAGCAGGTCTTCATGAGAAAACCTAGGTCGTTTTTTAAGCCATTCTTTCGTCCATATTTTTCTTGGTTTTCGTTTTTTCTTGCGACTCACTTGGCAAAATTAAAATTAGAGCCGCACAGAATTTTTAGAATCTTATAGAAATAAGGCTTGCACTACAAAATTGTGTAGTGTGTGGGAACTTGTCAAGTATGCTTGCCAAACACAATATTTTATTCAATATTTATTTCAATATTTTATTGAATAGTTATGATTAGCTATAGGAGTACTTGTGAGTACTTTGCTTACGCCACAGGGACCCACTAAATATTGTATGCAATTTTCTTAGACCACCGTGCACTAAAATTTGTTTCTGCTCATGCTGCTCACCTGCAACGAGCTCAACTGACTTGATTAAGTTTGTATCCGGCTATATTAGTATACTTCTCGGTTACCAGGGACGATATCTAATGATTTTAAAGTATCCGTTGTATTCGTATATAAGTTTAACCGTTGAATTTACGGGATTCTATTATGTTCCAGTTTATAAACCAATGCAGTAGTAGACAACCTTATTATTAGTCGAGCCCTGTCTACTATCTCGACCGGTAATTTGGTTAACCGATGCTTTTAATAATAAGACAAAGTAGCGATTTTAATCCCGTAAGTAACATTTCTTGATCTTTCTTTGATATATTATTTGTTCTATCGGTACTACACCGTCGCCTATGTAATCCACATCGAATAATTAATAAAGGAATCTGGAAAATAGGAGCATTTTCAAAGTATTTTTGCATCCAGTGGTGCTTTAAAAAACAAATAAAAAATTTCATTTGTAGTCGGAATCGAGTTCATCTCTAATTCATCTCTAACCATACATTTCTTAAGTAAAAGGGCGGCATACAGATATGGCGGCCACATGAATATTTTTCTGCCTGGTGGATTTAAAAGCTTCATATAAATATTGACGTGTTTGAGTATTTGGAATAAAATTTGCAACAATGTGTTAGCTGTTATTTATTTTTCCATGAACTGGTGCTTTAACATTTTACTGCGTACTGATGATTTTGTGCATTGAAGTACCGTCGCTCAATGTAGTTTATTGTGACAGCTCCAATAATATTAAATAAATAAAATTCAATATATGATTTTTATATATATTTTTTCTATTAACTTCCTCTTTTTTCTCTGATGCAGCTTCCATTTTAAAATGAGATCTTAAAGAACGCAAAATGTCTAACATCGTTTAGTGATGATCGAATTTTTCGAAAAGCAAAAGTTTCCAGAACTGCAAACCCGCGCTCTGATTCTACGCTCAAAGGTGGAATTGCTTGTAGGTTTTGATAGCAAGTCTCTAGATTCTTTCTTCGATTACTCTTCAGCTCGAAAATAGCCAATTCTTTTTAATGACATTAGTTACATCCTTTATACATAGTTTTTCTTGGTGGGATTATCGTAGAATTGGCCACTCTGGTACAACAATTCTTTAGGTATTTCATTTCCGAATCAGATGACTGCGAATCGTTTCTCTTGGGTGGATTTGACAGGCCAATGATCATGTTTGCAATCGTTATCTTTGCTAAATGTTCAAAGTGTAAAACAGTCAGGTTCCAATTCTGCATGATGTTGGTTACCTTTATGTAAATACTGCAGCAAACTCGAAACTTTAGTTCGTTTAGAACTTCTGCAGCTAACTTTATAGGCTGAAGTGTTGTCACTAAAACATCAATCATTTTCCTCGCTTCCTCTTCGAAATAAATAAGTGAATTGAGATCAAATAAATATTTTAGAATGCTGTGTTTTAATTTTCGAAATTGTTCGAGCATAATATAAAAACTATTCCATCTTGTCATCACATCAATCAGCAATTGCATTTCTTTTCCAAATCCTTCTTTGGTGAATTTTTGACAGCTTGGCCACAGATCGTACTTTCCAGATAACGGAATAAAGATTATCTGCAAGTTCTGCTTCATCCTCCTGCAATTTAAGTTGAAACCTTTCGTCTTGATCATCATTATCGCCCTCTGAATCAGAGTCACCGTCGTCATTATAAGGTGCTTACCCAGGGGATTTAGGTTTTTGATAGAAGACAGCTAACACTGCTAAATGAATTCCGTGAGCGAAGCAGCGGTACCGTCTGTTGTCTATGATGTCTTCATGCAAGTTTAACACATTCTGCTGGCAATGATCCACGCACTCGTACTAGCCCCAAATTCTAAAATTATAATTTAATATACTCGTTTATATTTAAATAGCGTCGGTTTCTAGACGAAGTCCACTCATCGAAAGTGAGACTAACTAGCTTGCCTTAGGATTTCAATCCTTGTAGGTCAATTTTATATTTTTGCCGAATAATTTGTCCGTATTTTATGTCTCTAATTGTTGCGGCTGATTTTGGAACATCAAATTCTTGCGCTGTTAGTGACTTACGCATCTCAATTGAAGTAATGAAAATTCGGAATGGTATACCATCTTCGGTCGTCATACGAGATAGTACCGCTTCAAGAGTGTTGTAACGAACGATTAGGTTTCGTTACCGATGGCTTAGTTGTAGAAGTTTGTAAATTGCTGCGCTTTGCTGGTAATGTTGCTGTTGATGTTCTTTCTGTACTTCAATCTACAGATCTCTTCACAGGTTTTAATACAATCTTGTGAATAGATGTAATATGTTTATGGATATAACTTGTTGATCCACTTGTTGTATTCAATTGTTTCTGACAACGTCAGGAAATGCTTCCATACTGGAATTCTTCAATTGACTGAATTCTTCAAATTTGATTTTTGCAAACATGTCTAGATGGAAGTACAGCAAAAATTTGGGATGACTTTAGTACTTTCGATAGTTATGAAAATTTAACTTACCTTTATCTAATCATCAATGCATTAATTTAATTTACAACGAATATAGCATAAAATGTATGCTGTATAAGATAGCGGAAATTTCTCAGCGGAAAATAAGAGATTTCGCTACTCGCCGCAAGTGGCAGCACAATCACAAAAGAGAATTAATTTTGTTATATAATTACCAGCGGAAATTTATTATTAATTTTGTATCTCTTTTTCACTAAATAAAACATCCCAGCGGAGTAAAATATTAAAAGTGATCCATAAAATGACAAATTGATTGATCTCCGAAGTAAAGGAACTCGGTAAATCAAATCTTGAAATTTAACAATATTCCATCTTTCCGCCATACTAAAAGAATGACGATGAAATTGGGATAAAAGTATTGATCAGGGGTCCAAAACTTAGGAAAAAATTCTAGGATCTGTTCATGCTATACTAAACTAGGCCATTTCATAACAAATCCTTTCGAGAATTTAACTTTTTTTATCAATTTCATATCAGTTTTTGGCCGATATCTGAAAAACTTCCACTAGCAACCAATACTTTCGGTTGTTTTTCTAATAGCCTAGGTTATACTGAGACTACCAGGAAAATTTGGGGAAAATTGATGCATTAGAATTTTCAATATAATTTTTTGATTTTCTGCGGCCATTTAAGTTATTTTCAGTTTTTGGCCAATATCTCAAAAACTTCCACTAGTAACCAATACTTTCGGTCGTTTTTCTAATAGCCTAGGTTATATTGCGACTACCAGAAAAATTTGGGGAAAATTGATGGATTAGAATTTTCACTATAATTTTTTGATCTTCTGCGGCCATATAAGTTATTTTCAGTTTTTGGCCGATATCTCAAACACTTCCACCAGTAACCAATACTTTCGGTTGTTTTTCTAATAGCCTAGGTCATACTGAGACTACCAGGAAAATTTGGGGAAAATTGATGGATTAGAATTTTCACTATATTCTTTTGATTTTCTGCGGAAATATAAGTTATTTTCAGTTTTTCCCGATATCTCAAAAACTTCCACTAGCAACCAATACTTTCGGTTCGTTTTTCTAATAGCCTAGGTCATACTGAGACTACCAGGAAAATTTACGGAAAATTGATGGATTAGAATTTTCACTATAATATTTTGATTTTCTGCGGCCATATAAGTTATTTTCAGTTTTTGGCCGATATCTCAAACACTTCCACTAGTAACCAATACTTTCGGTTGTTTTTCTACTAGCATAGGTCATACTAAGACTACGAGGAAAATTTGGGGAAAATTGATGGATTAGAATTTTCACTATAATTTTTTGATTTTCTGCGGCCATATAAGTTATTTTCAGTTTCAATTTGTCATTTTATGGATCACTTTTAATATTTTATTCCGCTGGGATGTTTTATTTAGTGAAAAAAGAGATACAAAATTAATAATAAATTTCCGCTGGTAATTATATAACAAAATTGATTCTCTTTTGTGATTGTGCTGCCACTTGCGGCGAGTAGCGACATCTCTTATTTTCCGCTGAGAAATTTCCGCTATCTTATACAGCATATAAAATTTACTATTACACTTTGTGGAATTTAACGGAATTTTCTAACGGAAAAGAATTTGTTCCGTTAAACTTTCTAACTAACAGTTGAAAATTTAAAAAATAATTATTAATTGAAAGAGGTTATGTCTATAATTTTATTTGCGACAAAAAAAAACATTATATAGCTCGCGCGTCGTTTTGTTTTAGCGAAGTATTAAAATATTGTGATTTTTCGTTATGGTTGTGGATTGTATTGTGTAGAGTCGAGTATATTTTATTGTATTTTTGATTTTTACTATTTATCATCCGCAAATGTCGACAAATTCGTCTTTGGTTTTACATTTTATTATTTTATAAAAGTGTTTATATTTTGAGTTTACTATATTTGTTACGAAAACTATATTTTTTTAATAAAACAATATGAAATTTGTAGCACCGAAAACCGGAACTTTTCCAAATT
Organism: Nephrotoma guestfalica; assembly: GCA_963691935.1. Classification (NCBI taxonomy): domain Eukaryota; kingdom Metazoa; phylum Arthropoda; class Insecta; order Diptera; family Tipulidae; genus Nephrotoma; species Nephrotoma guestfalica. The sequence continues at coordinate 84,044,272 of OY829913.1, forward strand.
TAATTCCATTACTACTTTAACTCTGTTACACTGTAGTCAGTTTTTATGATGAGTATTTATGATGAAACGATGTAGTTATCAATCTTAGTCGCCATCTAAAAATCAAATTTTATTTTCGGGTTAGATAAAATGCATAGCATATAAATCTACCTTCAAGTTGCCATGGGCTATAGTATTTGCAGAGCAAATGTTATCAACACCACGCCACATAGATATAAAATATAACACTCGTTATTTTTGGGATTGAAATTCGTGTCAATGTCAACTCATGGACGTGTAAAAATCCGATATGAACGGCGTACGAATAATTAACTGCGTACGGTGTACCATTGAAAGTACCTAAAACTTGTTATCGCCCCAAAAACGGGGAAAGTTTTTCATTTTATTTATCCGCACGTTTATAAATATTTTGATACTAAACTAAAATAATATAAAATATTGACCACATATTCTTTATTAATACGATTTTTTACGATATTTATTTTAACATAATTTTTTATGTGTTAACATAAAAAATGTGAAATTTGTGTATTATATGTTTACTTGAATTAAGGGTAAAGTAAAAAAAAAATCATAAAACTTTTATATGTAAAATGCTGACACAACTAATTTATTTATACATTTTTATTTTTATACTGTATCGTAACGTTCATTTGCTTATTAGTCGTGACGAAATTAGTTTTTAAGTTATAATAAAATGTAAATTAAAAGTAAAATTATTTTATGATAGATTAAATGAAAGTTTCCTGTCACATAATGTAGTGCGATATGGTGCTTTATACATCCCTTATATACAGCATAAATATTTTTATGGACCATTATGTACTGTACACTCGTACAGGACGGTGATAAAATTTAATTAGTTTTGCACGCGTTATTACGTGCAAAAGGTTGAAAATTGTATATAAACGTTTATATAAATACACCTTTCGAACACTAATTTAAGGGGTTAGGGGTTCATATTTACATTTAATGAATAAATACACAAATTGAGATTGCAAAGGAAAAATGAATACAATTTTTCCGTAATACACCCCACCGCAATAAAACACATTTTCATTTTTCAATTAAAATTCAACATGTTACATGCAATATAATTTTTTTTTTAAATATGTGTATTCACATTATATTATATTTTATTTAAATAAATTTAATTAATTTTGTTTTTTTTTCGATCAATTTAATTTAACAAAAAATTATAAAGCGAGCGCGTCATAAAATGCATTAAGCATAGTTATCGTGGTTAATTAATAAGATAAAACATATTTTCGTTTAGGATCAACGACCCAATGATATTAGACCCATTTGCTTTCTATAATCTGTCACTACGTTGGTGAAATGTGTCCTAAAATAAAAACAACACTATTTTCATGCATGAATTAGTATAACAACTGCAATGTCTCGTTATTATGAATTTTTTTCGTTTAGGAAATTGTAATAGGAAACAAATAAAAATTATCAGTTTTTAAAAAATGAAAACCAAATAAAATAAAAAAAATTTACAATTTGATACAATTTGAAAGTATTCAATTTTTAAAAGGCTATTATAAATTAAATATTATTAAACAAATTAAAAGTAAAAAAAACAACAAGTTTCTTCATTACTCATAAATATAAAGAAGATTATTACATTTAAAATTTTTCCAAATATCCACAACAATCTGACACGATAGCGACCTATACGGTTAGGTGCTATATGTACCAAGCCATCCAAAATGTGCCAACTCTTGAGAAAAAAGAGCCTTGACGGGGGTTAGGACAAGCAATTTTCGAAAATGTTCCTCATTACTCATATAAAGATGTTGTAGCGGAAAATAACAGATTTCGCTATTGGCCGCTTGGTGCAGCACAATCACAAAAGAGAATTTATTTTGTTATATAATTACCAGCGGAAATTTTTTATATATTTTGTATCTCTTTTTTCACTAAATAAAACATTCCAGAGGAATAAAATATTAAAAGTGATCGTTAAAATGTGATCTCCGAAGTAAAGGAACTTCGGTAAATGAAATCTTGAAATTTAACAATATTCCGTCTTTCCGCCATTCTTAAAGAATGACGATGATATTTGGATAGTAGTATTGATCAGGGATTTTAAAGTTTTGGGCAACATTCTAGGATCTCTTCATGCTTGACGAAACTAGGTCATTTCATAACCAATTCTTTTGAAAATTAAATTTTTTTTATTAATTTCTTTTCAGTTTTTGACCAATATCTCAAAAACTTCCACAACCAATACTTTCGGTTGTTTTTCTAATAGCTTAGGTCATACTGAGACAAGAAGGAACATTTGGGGAACATTTATGGATTAGAATATTCACTATAATTTTTTGATTTTCTGCGGCCATATAAGTTATTTTCAGATTCGGTTACTAGTGAAAGATTTTGAGATATTGACCAAAAACTGAAAACAAATTATATTTCCGCAGAAAATCAAAAAATTATAGTGAAAATTCTAATCCTTAAATTTTCCCCAAATTTTCCTTGTAGTCTACTTTTCCTTGTCTACGTACTGGCTCATGGGTAGAAATTCTGAGCCCTCAATACACAACAAATTGCTTTATACAGGCAAATGCTAAAACCAGTATGAACCTATGGCATCCAACGTTGAGATTGTGCCAAGAAAAGCAATGAACAAATGATACAATTCTTCCAAAATAAAGTGTTGCGAGGGATTGTAAATGCTCCATGGTACATTAGGAACGACAACCTTCAGAGGATCTTGAAGATTCAATACGCCACCGATGAAATAAAGAAACAAGCAAGGAAACACGATTATCTCGAAAGAAACCACTAGAGCTGGGTAGCTTGAATTAGAATAAGAAATTATTGTAAAATGGGTAACCAATAGGTTACTCATCCTAAGCCGAGAAAATAATTTAAGCCAAATAGTTTACTAGATGATCCTTGATTCATTTTATTTATTTATTTATTTAAAGAAATCTATTCTGTGATTTACATGTTTGATCTCAGAATTTAATTTAAAACAAAAATATTAAAAAAGAAATAAAATAAAGAAAATTAAAACACAATTTTTAACAATTAAAAATTTAAAAAATAATTCTTAAGGATATTTTTGAAGTTGTCCTTTAATAAATTAAAGTCAAATAGGTCTTCGACGATGTTGAAAGATTTAGACGGCCTATTAATGGAGTTATTTTCTCCATAGTTTGTGGAATGGTGTTCTAGTGCTAAAAACTCATGGTTTCGAAATGTTCTGCAAGGCACATGAATTGATATGTTTACCAAAATGTATGCTGAATCAATGTGACCAAGCAAAACGTTACAATGAAAGCCGCACCTAAGAGAAGTCTATTTTCGAGCGTGGATATTTTTTAATCCGTGCATCTTGTTGAGTATGGAGGTAACCGAGCCACATTTTCATGGAATGGTGGTGGTCGTAATTCCAGTCACTTTTTTTAACAAGAAAATCTGAAACTTCTTTTGTATGCTTTCAATTCTTTTAATGTGTACAGCATAGTATGGATTCCAGACCAGTACAGCGTATTCCAGTTGAGATCGAACCGAAATAGAGTGAACATAAGGTTTGAATATCTTTAAATTCACCTGTCCACTTTTTAACAAATCCAAACATGGCATTAGCTCTCGCAATACAATTTTCAATATGCCTATTGAAACTAGCATTCTCGACAAATGTAACAACTAGATCTATGATCTCATTAACTCGTTACAATACTTCGTATGGAAAGACATGGTCTTGCATTTCTTAATATTTAAGTAAAGCGAGTTTCGATCACACCACTCACTTAATCTATCGATGTCCTCTTGAAGTTTCTTCCTATCTAGCATTCCATTAACAGTTCGAAAAATGTTCACGTCATCAGCAAATATGAGCACGTTTGAGTTTTTGATTATCTCGGTTATTTGATCTATAAAAACAATAAATATCTACGGCCCGATGTGCGATCCTTGGGGAACACCAGACGTAACTTTAATAACGTTTGATTTCTCATTTCCCATTATTACAAATTGTCGCCGGTTTGATAGATAAGACTTGAACCAATTTATGTAATCGAGTGAAAACCCAAATGCGAATAAACTGCGGAGTGCTTTTTGATGGCAGATGGAATCAAATGCTTTACTGAAATCTGTGTACGCTACGACAACTTGATGATGGTTTTCTATCTCATTAATTATTTTACTGGTGAATTCAACCAGATTAGTTGATGTGAATCGGCCAGGCATAAACCCATGCTGGTTTGTTGATATATGACGTGCAATTGTGGATTTAAAGTGGTTGCATAAAACTAATTCAAACAATTTTGGAATTGATGATGTAGTTGATATTCCTCTGTAGCATGTAACGTCATCTCGTTTGCCCGATTTAAAAATTGGTGTAGTTTTTGAAATTTTCCATTTTTCGGGAAACACCCCGGTGCTCAAGGAGTGGTTGAATAGGTAACATAATGGAATTGCTAAAATGTCAGCGTACTCCTTCAGAATAGAAGAGGGTATCTTGTCAAGGCCACAACCGTCTCCAAATCCCTTTAGAGCCGATAATATGCTATCCTCATATATAGCAGGAGGAGTTATTGTTACGTTGGTATTGCTGGGTTGTTCGTACAATCCACTAGTAACGCTTGGTTTATAGACTGATTGGAAAAATTTCGCGAACATGTCAGCTATATCTTTGGAGTTTTAGGAGCTGGTATTGTTATATGTCATATTTGCAGGGTATCCGTCAATTTCGCGTTTATTCCTAAAGTATTTCCAAAATTGTTTTGGATTTACTTACCTGTATTTTGATTTGAAGTAAATTTCAAATTCGTTATTATGTTGTAGAAACGTTGTTTTGTCGGCTTCTAACTCGCTTTTCAACATTTTGGAATAGGCTTTCGACTTCCGATTTTTTAAGTTAACTAGTCTATCACCGAACCATTGAGGATGAGCATTTTGTGGTTTACAGCACAGCGGTACATAAAGTTCGAAGCCTTGCTGCATAATGTCATTAAATTTATCAACATTTTCGTTTATATCATTGGAATTGAGAGTTGTTTGCCAGTTGATGGATTCTAGGTAACTTTGTAGCCCCGCACGATTTGTTTTTTGAAGATGTATTTGATTGGTTGTAGGTGTTCCGAACTCGCCATTAAATTAGTTTAGTCAAATACAATATCTAAAGGCTTGTGATTGATATCGTTAATTACAAAAGGTAACACGGATTCTGAAATTTTGAAAGTGTCAATGTCGTTGCTGAAGACAAGATCCAGTAATCTATCACGATTATTAGTAATAGTGTTTATCTGGTTCAAATTATAACCAAGCATGGCGTCCACAAATAAAGATTCAGCATCTGTTGTTATATTGTTTGGAAAAATACAATTTAGTTCCGGGTCCAGATTCCATATTATATTTGGAAGGTTAAAATCACCAAGCACAAGAACTAAATCTGACGAGTTTGCTGTATTAATAACTTCATCAATCGCATCGATGCAAATTCAGTTTTAATATTGAAAAAAACTCTGGCCAAACGATTTTAACCATCATTTGTATCAAAACCTTTGGATGGGGTCCTAAACCGGCGGAGCTGATCAGCATGGCATTATTATTCAGAAGGCACTGTTAAACCGATAATTAGTTTCTTTAAAACATTTATTTCAACATTAAAATGGTTGAACGGTGAAACCAAGTTACTCCTAATATTATACGAAAACGTACGGCTCCCAGGAAGCCTGCCAGTACCAAGTGCGCCCCCAATTTAGTCTTATACCGTTTCGTATCGTCTTTATGCCAAACTCATGTCATAAATTTGCCATTAACAATATTCATTGAATTCTCTGCACGCCATAGACATGAAATATTTAAAAAATTGTCTATTCTGCCAAAAACACAAGCTTAACAACAACCGAACGACAACACCGTTGGAAAATATTAAAAATTTTCATATTATGATTATGTTATACAACAGTACAATGCAGGCATGTCACCAATTCATTTAAATAATAACAAAAAAATAGTTTTTTTTATAAATAAATTCATATTTCTATGTGTGTGTGTGCATGTGATATCGTATAGAGAAAATTGGGTGGTGTAATAGAAAATGTTAATGGAGACGCCATTTGATTTGTGTAAATTGAATTTTTGAGGTTTTTATTTGTGTACACAAAAAAAGCAAGCAAAAAATAAAATTTATGCTTGGAGGGAAAGTTTCTGGGTTGATTATTATTCTATTTACTCGTATATACAATTTTTTTTCGGTATTTTGTAATTGAATTTTTAAATTATTTTATTTCGTGATATATGACAATAATAAATAAAATAAAAAACTGTCGAAAATAATTTCTGGATAACTCTATATCGACAGTATCTAGGTATGTTAAAAGGATAATGACGACAAAACCAAACTTTATTTTAACGCCGTAAATTTGTCGCGCGAGAAACTTTTAGGAAATGGTTTCATTAAATGTGACATGCAACGCTATTTGAGAATGTCACCGCAATTCAATTTGGATTTTATCTTATTTAGGACTGGCTAACAATGTTTCTAAGATAAAACTGTGGACACATTGGCCAATACCAAACGATTCTATCCCAAAAAGAAAAATGTTCATCAGGCAACACTAATCAATAAAAAACACCATTTGCTCTTGTGTGAAGTTAGCTCAGCCTGGAATTTATTAGAGATTACGTTAAATACAATCTTTAGTACTACAACGGTTATGTTTAAAGACAAGTTAAACCTACACTTTCAAAAAAAACTTGTTTTGCAAAACGAAATAAACTGCCAATAAAAATCAGTTCACAAGGACAAGCTAATTTAGCCAGAGCAATGAGCCATAACCAGATTATTTTAAATTTAAAATTTTGCTACAGTAAAAAGTGTAGTGGCAATTCGATGACCATTGACAAGGCGTCGTGGAGATGTATACGCGTAACGGTATAGGATATCAAGGCAAAAAACAATGGTTTTCAACGAGAATATAGTAGCTTGTAAATGGTGTATTCGAACATTTTAAAATGCAAGATAACCTTACAATTGGAATATAATACTAATGTCAGATATGCAGCCTTACTTATGAATAAGGACACTAGAATATTCGTTAAGGGCGATAAGTGGTTTTACCCGTCTACCACTGTATTTTTTTAAACTGTAAACCATCACAGCCGCATGAATCTATTCTTGTAATTGACTCCGTCGGGAACAGAATCGTTATTCGAAAAAAAGGATTTGCGAACTGGTTGGTAATAAGTCTTGGATCATTTCACGAATAATTATTGTATTTTAGGTTCTAAGATAATGTCGGATTGCATTTGTTTCATGTAATTATTATAAAGTTTCTGAGATAAATAAACAGTTTCTGAGATAAATAAACACAGCTTAGACCCTCTGTTGGAGTGCAGAATTCAGCGCCGACCCATCGTCCATGATGGTGTACAGATTGATTTAGAGCTTGCATGTAGTGTACTGTGACTGTGTAAGCAGGTGAAAGAGTGAGTGTGTGCGTGAATGAAAAGCGGAGTATAAGTTGACCTGCAAAGGACATTAAATCCACTGGATAATTAATACTTTATTTTCTTTAAAACTAGAAAAAAATGCTTAAATTTATTATAAATGTTTATTTAGAGCAATTTCGGTTTGTCCTGGGTGATACTTGGTTTCATGTAAAAAACAGTCACTGCAGTCTAGTGAGACGATCGAATTTTTTAATTTAAGGAATTCAATGTTTTAGTAGTTCGAAACCAAATTTTCAACGTGTTGGTAACCTCACCTCGATATATTTAGGGCAATTTAACTTTAACTGAGTTTTTAGAAATTGTTGCCAATGTCTAATTCTAAGGTTGCGCTTTCTTCTTAGATCTTTATTGTACCACGGAGGACTTGGAAAGATGATCTTTTGATATATTCAAAAATTTCTGAATAATAACTTCCAGTCTAAATTTCAATGTCATTATTTTTATTCAAGGAAATCAATGTTAGCCAACAGATTATTGATTTTTTCGAAATCAGCACTCCCTTGTTCAAAACTAAAGAAAATTGAGAAGGGAGAATGGTGTTGATGATCTTTGGTGGATAAGACTAGTTTAGCTTCTATAACGATAATGTTCACGGCGTTCGAGGAAAATACATAATGAAGCTATTTTTCTTAGTTATTTTGAATATAGCTGATCTACGATAATTCTGCATTCAACTTACTATCTGTGACTTAAGTTTCCTTTACAGTGTGTGCGTTCGTAGTATGTAATGGGTGATCCGAGCGCGACCACATAAGATAAGGTAAATTTAATACGCCAACGGCAAATAGGCGATCTTCCATACGACAAAAATGCCATCCTATCAGACTAGTGGGGTGAAGAATGTTGGACCAGAGAATTAAAATATTTATCCTGTTAGTGTCAATTCACACACAAGGCAGCTTAATGTTATTTTAACTGTCAAAGTTCATATGCACAATCAGAACTCCTCTTCCGGTTAAGAGTGCAAAGTGAGTAAATTACTATTTATGATGAAGGCATTTCACTGCAGGAATTTTTGTTAATTATGAGCGGAATAGCGCCTCAAAGGTGAGGATATTGCTTTTTTGTTTGATTTTCTGGGAACTGTTTCGAATAAAAGTTCCTGATCAAGGGTGTGTGTATTAGGTGGGTCTGTACTGATAGTAACTTAATAAATTTTCGTTATTTTCAGTTATTTTGGCCATAGGGGTAGAAAACATTAAAAATTGTCTAATTAACATGATTTCATATACCGTTAAGCGTAGACATCACTACGATGCATTGTCATCCACTATTGATCCTTACTATACATGAATAGTGTAGGTCAAAATTAATCAGAATATGTATGTATAGGGTTTTCCAATAGAAATGATATGATTTTTAAGTGACGTTTCGGCCATTTGTAATATGTCATGATCTGTCATTTTTTGTTTCTTGCATTCAGTAATGTTTACAATTTCATCATCGTGAGATATACGCAAGAACAACGTTGACAAATTATTCAGTTTTATTATCAAAATAATCGTTCACCAATTGCAACTTTTCGTGCGCTTTTGCCATTTTATAGTCGTAATAATCGTCTAAGTGTGCTCGCTATTCGTTGTTGAAAATTATGAGCGTACATTTTCTTTACATAATGTTGAAGTGCCAATATGACAAAGATTCGCTCGAAGTAATGCAAATATTGCTGCCGTTCAGGCAAGTGTTGCTAAAGACTGCAATTTGTCGATTCCAAGACGTTCTCAAGAATTGGGACTGTCTCAAACCACAACCTGGCGGATTTTGAGAAAGGATTTGGGTGTGCATCCGTATAAAATTATTGAACTGAAGCCATTGGACCACCGTAAACGTCGTGAATTTACTGATTTTGCCATGGAACAACTTGAAAATGATAACGATTTTTTTAAGAAAATCCTCTTCTACGATGAGGCTCACTTTCATCTGAGTGGTGCGGTAAATAAACAAAACTGTCGATTCTGGTGCGAAGAAAATCCACAAATTATTCATGAAAAACCATTACATTCACCTAAATTGACAGTTTCGTGTGGTTTTTGGTCTGTTGGAATCATCGGTCCGTATTTTTTTCGAAATGAAGCTGGTAACACCGTTACTGTCACGGCATTCGGTATAGATCGATGATAACCAACTTTTTATGGCCGAAATTGGAAGAAGTTCATCTTGACAACATTTGGTTTCAACAAGACGGGGCTACGTGCCACACAGCAAGTGCAACAATTGAATTATTGCAAGAAAAGTTTGGGGAAATTGTGATATTGAATGGCCTCCAAGAAGTTGTGATTTAACACCATTAGACTATTTCTTGTGGGGTTATTTGAAGTCATTGGTCTTTAGCAATAAACCAAACTCTCTTCAAGCTTTACAAGTCAATATTGAACGTGCTATTCGTGACATACGACTTGATTTAGTGGAAAGAGTGCTCGAAAATTGGGTTCATCGAATTCGTTCCTGCAGAAGAAGTCGTAGAGGCGATTTGAATGACGTTTTATTCAGAACTTAATTGTATCGATTGTACTTCACATTAAATAAAAAACATTTCAATTTCCTTAACAATTAGTGTGTTGTTTTTAAAGAAATCATATCACTCTTATTGGAAAACCCTATATATACCCTTTTAAGCTTTCGTATGGTTTTTTGTCAGTTTGTTGGACACTTCACGCTACCTCATACAACTCGTAATTGAGCTAAAAGTACATTTAGATTTGGTATGTGGTTTTCAGATGGCCGCTCTCGTGCCTTACTTTGAGGAAGATTAGAGAAAAATCGTTCCGCATCGATTTTACTAGATTGATCCTTGGCCCAGATATATCGATACATCTCGCATTCGAACGAAAGGGAGGGACACAGTAATTTAAATCGCCTTTTCTGTTTGATTTCTTCTTTTTAATTTAAGAAGCCGCACCACAATTTACAACTTGTTACCTTTTCGGAAGGGTCAAATTTTGTTTCGATGAAATTAATTCTAGCTTTACATTTCGTTGACATAGTTATAATTTAGGTATTTACCAGTCAGTCAGTTAGTTATGACATTTTACTGTATACATATAGAGTACCTGGTTGAGGGGCACTCTGCTGGAGAACAGGACATAACCATGTTTTAATTTTGGAAACGCCTATAACTATCTTATAAATAAGACATGAATGTGCTTATCTCAAAACCTCATGGTCTTAATTCGACAAATTTGTACTTTTAACGTGCCAAATTTAAATGTAATTTTAGTTCAAATAAGAATTTTATAGATATATTTGGCCCAGGGCCCAATTTCGCTAAGTTGCCACGGACATTTTTTCATATTTTCGCAAAAGAAAGGCATGAGTGTGACCATCTCAAAACTACAATTCCCTATCCGACAAGCTTATACCCATAACGTGCCAAGTAACTTAAACTTGTCAAATGTAATTTGACTCTAACTTGAACTAGTAAGAGTTCTTTAGATACGAGTATAGCGGATGTGTGGCTAAAATTCGCAAATTTAAAGGAACGAATTTAATTTTCATAATTTAACTTGATTTCTATTAAATTCCGGGCTGGGCTAACTTCACACAGGAGCAAATGGTGTTTTCTATTCATTAATGTTGCCTGAGGTTTTTTTTTTATTTTCTGGGATATATTTTCTGAAAGTGGATGAATTGTCCTCTTTCCACTTTCAGAAAATATATGTCCACACTTGGCAACATCTCTGAGTTTTTTGGAATCGACCATAGTGTAGCAGATATTTTGACGAATATTAGAATATTCATTAAATTTACCGAATTAAAATTGTCGTGAAGCAATCCCAAATCTTTTTATTTTAATGTGGTTAACTGTTTTGAACAGGACGATTCATTCACTTTCAGAAAATATTTGCCCACACTTGGTAACATCTCTGAGTGTTTTGGAATCGGCCATAGTGTAGCAGATATTTTGACGAATATTAGAATATTCATTAAATTTACCGAATTAAAATTGTTGTGAAGCAATCCCAAATCTTTTTATTTTGACGTGGTTAGCTGTTTTGAACAGGACGATTCATCCACTTTCAGAAAATATATGCCCACACTTGGTAACATCTCTGAGATTTTTGGAATCGGCAATAGTGTAGCAGATATTTTGAAAAATATTTGAATTTTTATGAAATTTATATCCTAATTCTTGTGTGAATCCATTTCAGAACAATCTATTTTAATTTAGTTAACTGTTTTGAACAGCTTAAGTTGTTTACTATTGGTCATTATATGCCAACAATTGGAATCATCTCTGAGTTTTTTTTAATCAACCATAGTTTCGGGTATGTATATCATTTCAAACATTTAAAGAATTAATTTTTTTACTTGTAATAATCCTAACTTTTAGATTAGAATTATTATGATAAAATTTGATCCCGGTATTTGCATGAAGTATGTATTTTTGACGGAATTCTTTTTAGTAGGTGTATTATTTACACTTTTAATTGCTACACTTTTTAGAAGTTACACTTTTCGTTAATTTGTGTAACTACACTTTTCATTAATTTGTATAGCTACACTTTTCGTTAAAAACTTCACACCGGTTCGGCCGATTTCGACCAAAAACCACTAGAACCTCGAAGTTTACAATCGTCATAGAAAATTTACGATTGTAACTCATCATAAACCGTTCATCTTAGTAAACCAATTTAAAAACGCCAACCTCCAAATTATACATTGGAGATTTCAACTTGAAGAATTTGATTCCAAGGTTATTTATAAAAAGGTATACGAAATAATAATACTGACACATTATCAAGAGCACTACCCGAAGGCAAATTTCTTGGATTATGTATGCCATTTCTTAGGGAGAGGGGCCACGTCATTTAACTTATTAAGCAGAACCCAAATCGAAAATCGGACCAATACCGAAATTAAAACCTTAAACTTGGTCAAGAACAAGTGGAGTCTAAAATTGCTTAATGAGGAATTTTATTGGGCCATAATGAGCCTATAATTAGTTGTATATCAATAGAATTTCTACTTTCGGTTTTGCCCCGATTTTCAAATTGGGTTCTGCTAGCTTTAAATAAAATGATCCTAAGCTTGGTCAACGAGTGAAGCCCAAAATTTTTAATGGGACATTTGATTGAAAAGCTGAGTCAAAAACAAGTGAAGCCCAAAAATTTTAATAGAACATTTGATTAGGACATAATGAGCCTAAACCAATTTGTATGTCAAATTATCTTGTTTTGCGTTCTAATTTTTCTAATTTTGGTTTTGGTCTGATTTTCGGTTTGGATTCGGCTAGAGTAAAAACGAGTGAAGCCTTACCCAAATCGGAAGTAGAACTAAAAAACAAGATCAATCGACGTAAAAATAATTTTTGACTCATGACGGCCTAATCATAGTTCCCATTAAAAAGTTGTAGACTCCATTCGTTCTTGACCAAGCTTTAAGTTATTTTATTTAAAGGTAGCCGAACCCAAATCGACAATTAAACTACAACCGAAATTAGAATGCAAAACAAGATCAATTGACATACAAATAATTTTAGGCTCGATTAGATGATCTAATCAAATGCCCCATTAAATTTTTTTTATTATTTTATCCCGATAAAAACCAAATTTTTGATAGAAAAAAATAACATTTGAGCAAAGCAAAGGCTTGATACGTGTTATAAGGACTCTGCTCCTTCGAAAGCAACTGTCGAACTTTGGTTTGTAACACCGATGAAGATGAACGCTCTGGTTGACCGAATTCAGTAGTTATTCCACAAAAAAAAATAAAAAATACACAAAATAGTTTTGAAAGACCGTAAAGTGAAGTTGCATGTGACACTTTCAAGAGAACAAATGGCAGTTAATGTACTATTTTGCTTGAACATTTGTACATGAGAAAGCTCTCTTCAAAGTGGGTGTCGCGCTTGCTAACACTGGATCAACAATGGCAACGCGTCGATAATTTAGAGTACTATTTAGAGCTGTTTGGACCAGAAATGCAAATGTCGGCCAGTAACTTCGACTCACTTGAAAAAGGAAAGACCATTATATGGCGTTATTATTGCGTTTGTATAAAGGAGTTTCAAAAAACGGACCTACAAGAAACTACAAGACAGAAAAGTGCTCTCTCACTAACACAATGCACCGTGTCACAAATTGTTGGTTACGATAGTAATATAGCAAGAATTTCAATCAGCCGTATTCTCTTGATCTAGCTCCCAACGACTATAACTTGTTCGCAATGTTAGAGAAGCGTTAGAATGACAGCATCACTCTTGAAGGAAACTATGTTGATAAAGAATGTCGCATTTTGGGAAAAAATGTTTTTTTAGTAATTAACCTTGGGACTTATTGACCGACGTTTTGATTGAGGAAAGAATGACGATCTTATCTCTAATTACATATAAAGGGTGTTCATTTCGAGGTATAGAACTTTGAATTTATTTGAAAGATAATTTAATGCCATTGATGTTTGAATATAATTTCGAATATGTGGCCGCCGCGGCTGGCGCAGCACGTATATGTCGTAATTTGGAGATCGCCCTTCGTAACATTTCTGGTCCTATTTTAATGTCCTGTAATAACGGCGAATGTTGGCTTCCAAGTGTTCAATAGCCTCTGGCTTGATAACTGACTGTAACATTTTCATCAGCATCATTTTTGAACACATATGGTCCAATGATTTCTTCGGCCCATAAAGCACATCAAACGTTACGTTTTTGTAGATGAAGTGGTTTTTCAATAATGGGTCGTATGGTTTTAACTCCTGCAGAAGTTGAACCTTTTAATTGTTGTCCACGATTCATTTAGATCGAATGGATTCGAATCGATTCAAATCGATTCATTTAGATTATCTTCAATACTACGCTCTAAAGCTGCCACCACATGCTCGTTGCGCGTCATATGGGCCTTACAGGACATGTATTATCATTTAGACTAAACGTAGTGCAAAAGCGATTCATAGTTAATTGAATTAACTGCACTGATAGACGATTATGTGGACGTTATTTTTAAAATAAATTCTAACAATTTGCAAACTTTGCTCTGACGTGAGTTTATTCATTATGAAATGACAAACCAAACTAACCAAAAATCAACGGCCAGCTTTGAAATCGGCTGTCCCTGAAAAAATGTTACCAACTTAAAGTTATATTCCTCGGAATGAAACCACCCTTCACAATATATACATTTTAGTTATAACCGGACTTAGCTGCGAATATAATCAAGAACAAATAATCTCACATGGTCAGCCAGAATAATGGAGAATACCGAACATCCAATAAACCAGAAAATGTACGAGATAGTAAAAAATTGTTTGGTGAAGCTCCTATATTAGCCTCCATTAGATTAAAGCTTCTAGATTTAAGAAGAAGAAAAAAACCGAGATCAAAACTAATACGGCTATTCGATTAATTCAAAATGCCATTAAAAATTAGGAATATGCCCTATAAACCATGTACAGAATACGTACGAGATACATAAAAAATTCAATTCTTATAAAACAATTAAATAAATTAAAATGTTGTCTTATCCATTCCGTATATACCAATTCCAAGAAAGGAAAATTAAATTATTGTCAACCTTTTCGGTTATTTTTTTGTAAATTCGAATTGAAAGCTTCAAGCTATTATTTTATAAATGAATTAGTATTTCGTATATCACGAGTATTATCAAAATATTTTCTAATGACGTAAACAAAATTTGTATGTATATCCGGGCGCTAAGTACTTGTCCAACGGATAAATACTTAATCAATTGCGCAACAATAACAACAACCATAATAATAAATTTGTTCGGTATTTAGACTGTGTTATGTGTACCCAATATACAGGGTATATAGTTGGTTGTATCTTCTCAAATATTCCATGTAATTGTTTCTATTTATTTTACAATTGAAATTCAATTTATTTTCCGAAATAAACAAAACGACAGAGTTGTTGAAATTTCAATTTTCCGAATTTAAATAAATATTAAAATGTTTTGTTGTTGTTACTGTTTTTTGGTTCTATTGTCGACAATCGAAAGCTTTCCTCGTTCGTTCGTACATAAAAATACTGTGCACTGTTTGTTTATTTAGGAATGGATAATTTTTTGTATAGCTTATACGTAAAGTATGTATATTGATGTATGTATGTATATTGTGCATGATGATGTATACATGTTTGGTATATACAAAAAAACTATTCCAATATAGTTGATTTTCCGATTTTCCAAACAAAAATATGATTCCTTGTATAATGAAAGCTTTTTGTGGTTTTTAAACATACATTTAAACCAGATATTGGATATTTAATTTTTAAGCTTTTCTGTGTAATACGATAATGTGTGTGTTTAACCAGCGTTACAACAATAATGGTAAGGTAAAACTTTGATTACGTTGGTTCGTGTTTAGATCAATCATTTTTGTGTGAATATTGACTTTGAATATCTAATTGCAATAGTATTTTCCTAATCTAACACTACAGTTACATCTACATCTTCTGACTGTGTATTTTCAGAAAGCTCAGGAGATCAAACCACTTTCGTTTCAGTTTACGAATATATAAATAATTAATGTTTATGGTTTAGTGTGCTAGTGAAGTTTATCCAAACTAATCCAAAAAATACAACAACAACACACTTATTGTAATAGTATTGGTGAAAGTAAACATTCAGGCGTTTATATTAAATAATTTTGGCGAGATGTGGTTTTTTCTTTGGCCTTAGGTACATTCCAAGGTCTTTCTAAGTATTTTATAAGCATTTAGCATGAACTTCAGTGATACTGGTGGACTACTGAAACAAAAAGTAGTGTCCTAAGCAAGTTATATGATTTTATAATGGGCCTGACAGGGTGTTCCATGAGATTTAAAAATTTAATTTCAGGAAGTGTTTTCGTTTTTATCACGCAAACCAATCCTATATTTATCATCAAAAAATATATTTTGCCAATTAAATCATTCAGGCATCCTACCACAAATACCAACAACCAAGTAAAAACGTAAAATCTAATCCTACTCCTAAAATTAACACCAAATCTCCTGGATCTCCTCCTTTAAACCCAAAAGTTCTTCGGTTGATCTGACATCAACCAAAATGTTGTGAAGAATATTTATAACATCTTATAACAAACAAAAACAAATAGATTGTCAACATATTTAATGGCTCTGTAGTAGAAAAAGAACATCGGGTGAAACCTAATTTAAACTCCTAAAATCGACCCATTAGAAAATCGTAATACTTGTTTGGGACACTCCTTCTTGTTTCAGTAGTGCACCAGTATCACTGAAACACATGCTAAATGGTTAGAAAATACTCAGAATGACTTTGGAATGTACCTACAACCCATTAAAAGAGTTATATTTTAAAATCGCATGGAACACCCTGTTAAACCCATTAGAAAATCGTAATACTTGCTCTGAACACTCCTTTTTGTTTCAGCAGTCTACCAGTATCACTGAAGTTCATGCTAAATGCTTAGAAAATACTTAGAATGACTTTGGAATGTACATAAGGCCCATAAAAAAATTTACATTTTTAAATCTCATGGAACACCCTGTCAGACCCATTAGAAAATTGTAATACTTGCTTGCGACTCTCCTTCTTGTTTCAGTAGTCCGCCAGTATCACTGAAGTTCATGCTAAATGCTTAGAAAATACTTAGAATGACTTTGGAATGTACCTCCTCATGGAACACCATGTCAGACCCATTAGAAAATTGTAATACTTGCTCTGAACACTCCTTTTTGTTTCAGTAGTCCACCAGAATTAATGAAGCTCATGCTAAATGCTTAGAAAATACTTAGGATGACTTTGGAATGTACCTATAAGGCCCATAAAAATATTTACATTTTTAAGTCTCATGGAACACCCTGTCAGACCCATTAGAAAATTGTAATACTTGCTTGGGACTCTCCTTCTTGTTTCAGTAGTCCGCCAGTGTCTTTGAAGTTCATGCTAAATGCTTAGAAAATACCTAGAATGACTTTGGAATGTACCTAAGGCCCAATAAAAAATTACATTTTTAAATCTCATGGGACACCCTGTCAGACACATTAGAAAATCGTAATACTTGCTTGGGACACTAATTTTTGTTTCACTGGTCCGCCAGTATCACTGAAGCTCATGCTAAATGCTTAGAAAATACTTAGGATGACTTTGGAATGTTTTAAGTCTCATGGAACACCCTGTTGGACCCATTAGATGGGAAACTAACTTTTATTGATATTAATGTGTTTCTTCAAATGATGAGATTACCGATGGTCAGGTCTTGTTAATTATTAGAGATAATACTTTATGAAATATTCTAAAAGTTGTTACGAGGTGGTTCAACAACCACTCCGCAGATTCTACTAAATATGCAGAGACTTCTATCACGATGATTTTTCCGACAAGATCTCAGGGTTTTGGGGCGGAAGTTGAAGCTGAAACTAAATTAAATTTACACCAGAATAAAATCGGCCGAAGTTTGAGGAAAAAGAGATAAATATAATAATAACCGAACGTGCCAACCCAGGAACAACCGGAGCTCACCGGATGACAAGTACAATGTCTGCTGACGAAACCTCCTCCCGATTGACCCGCCTGCAACTATGGAACCAACATGAAATGAGACCCCCTCCCCCTCCTCCCACCATAACAACCCGAAGATTTAGTAATTCACCTTATCCTAATAACAAAAAAAAAAATGGGTAAAAATATTTTGATAGCGGAACCCAAAACAAAATGAGACCGTTACGAAAGGAAAAATAATGAAGCCAAATGCCCAGGAAACGCTGTGCTGTTTTTTAATTAAATAAATTTTTAAAAGAAAAAAAGCAATTAGCCGACCTACCAGCACAGAGCTTTCTAAATACTGGAGTGGATTATCTTGGACCTATATACATTTATTAAAAAAGCACCGAAATTCATCGTTAATTTAGGCATATGTCGCAGTCTTTGTATGTCTTGCAATTAAATCAGTGCATTTAGTGGTCAGCAGTCTTCAATACTGAATTGTTTATTGCTGCGCTGTCTGTATACTGAATTGTTTATTGCTGCGCTTAAAAGGTTTGTGTCACGGCGAGAACTGCCAAATCGAATATGGTGTGACAATGGCTCAAACTTTATTGGAGCCCACAGTGAGTTGAACCGACTAAAAAAGGAAATATTATTTCAACAAACCAATGAACTTATACCAAATTTTACATTACAGAAAGGCATTGAATTTAAGTAATTTAGTTAATTTAATTTTTTCTTATCTCATGAGTTTGAGAGAGTCATACTTGTTTCTCGGTTACGCTCAAAATATTTTACTCCGCTTTTGAATTTTCTTTTCATATGCCACCAGATATCCACATCCCTTAAGCTAACAGAACCCATACAGCAGAACATTACAAGATAGTATGAATTGTTATACGCTAATAATAGGCTAATTAAATGCTCTATAAAAAAATATTTGGGCTCCATCGCTTCCGACTAAAACGATGGGTTCTGCTATCTTTAGAATAAATGACCTGAAGTTTGGTCAAGAACTAGTGGAGTCCAAAATTTATTAATGGGGCATTTGATTAGGCCATAATGAGCCTAAAATTATTTGTATGTTAATGATCTTGTTTTGGGTTCTAATTTCGGTGTTGGTCCGATTTTGGATTTGGGTTCTGCTAGCTCTGAAATGATAAATCCTTATGCCTTTTCTAGAATGAGCAGAATAATAAAATTTTAATAGGGCATTTAATTAGCCTAAAATCAACCTTTAATTTTCCAATTGTTTTTAAATCATTTTTTGATATGGGTTCTGCTAACTTTTGCTAAAGCGTAACTAAGCGTTTCTTTGTGTACCAAAGGCAGGAAGACGCCCAACGATATTTTTGTGTACCAAAGGCGAACTCGCCCAACAGTTTATTCCGCGGTTTAAGGCGGGAAGACGCCTAACGATAATTACGGTTACGAGTGACCAATCACGTATAGCCACATATTTGAGTTATGGCGGGAAGTCGTCCAACCTATTTCGGCATCAGGGACGCCGCAACCTTGGAGGTCGACCTCAATGAGGTCAAAAACGGTACCAACATTTTTTTTTGTTTTTGTTTCAATTTTTTTTCTAAATTTCTCATTGGATATGTTGTCAGAGCAACATTAGCCATTCCACATTTGCCATTTCTTCATCTATCCAAATTTGGTTGGCTTATTGCTGGACGACTAATTCAAAATAAAGAAAATGGGTCTAGTCTACAAAACTACAACTTAAACGGCGGGCAAATTACAAACGAAAACTTAAACGAACAATTGAAGAAATTTTGGAAAATAGATGAACCACTTGAAAATTCAACCAACTTTGAAACTAATCCGGACGATATAAATGAGAAATATTGGACGGAAATACTACGACTAACGATCTAGTCATAGTATTTCTACCGTTTGTAACATCACGACCAAAATTAGGCAACTCCTTACTAAACTCCCAATCTAAGATATTTGGAATTGAGAGAAGATATGCTGGGCTAAGGAATACTGTAAATAGTATCAAAAATGCATGGAATAGTATATCCACTGGAACAAATAACGCAGATTCCATCACCTGATCTACCATGTGTGATTTTTAAGGTAAGTTCTATTTCTGATGAAGGCGATGAAAAAGAGAAGCAAAGTTCATCATCCAAAACCAATCACCAATATGAACGACAGAAAGCGGAGCTACTTGAAAAGGAGGTTGAACTCAAGAATAGAGAAATAGAGGTTTTGAAAAAGGAGAATGAATTGATGCAGGGTAATACGAATATTAGTAATACCGAGCTGAAGCATCAGTTTATTTTTAAATATTTGGAAGATTCAATGATCAAGCTTAGCGGCGATGATTCTTTTCCAATTGAGAAGTGGATAGAATCTGTTGATAAAACAACCCGGTGCTTAGATTGGACCGACCTACAGAAAACAGTATACTCGAAAAGGCTGTTGTCTGGACGCGACGGATCCTTGGGATAAATTAACGGAATTTTTAAGAACAGAATTCAGGAAGTCTACTAATAGTGCAATTATTCATCGCAAAATGGCCGAATGACTGTAAAAATCCGATGAATCATTTCGAAGCTACTTAATTGCCACGCGAGCTTTGGGTAAGCTGGCTGATGTTGAGGATCCAGCAATTATTCAAGACTGTATTGATGGTATCTCTGACCACGAACCAAACAAAGCAATACTGTATTGAGCTGCAGATATGAAGTTTTTCAAACGAAAATTAGATTTATACGAACAGATGAAAAACAAAATGAAACCCAAGTTAATTCCAACAGCGGAACCGAATAATACTAGGCAAGCAAAGCGAAAGTTTTCAACAAAATGCTATGGCTGTGGTACGAGAGGTCATATTAGCAGCAAATGCCTCAACAAAGAAAAGGGTACAAAATGATTCAAATGAAATGAGTTTGGAAATATAACGCCAAACTACACAGTAAAACCGACCGAATGCAAACTATGTGCGGCAATTAACGACAAAACTAGCATCCTAGCCAGAGATGTAAAAAAAATTGAAATTTGAGTTATCAACTTGTACGCAATGGTGGATAGCGGGAGCGATATTATTCTGATGACTATGAATAAATATCTGAGTATTGGCGCACCAGACTTTATTCAACAAACTACATCGTTGTTTGAATAAATTATTCACGGTTGGAAGATTTTTTACTGAGCTTACCATTGTTAGTGAACAATTTAATACTATTTTCCACATTGTCGAAGATAAGGTTCTGCCAGTGAACGTAATTCTGAGGAAGGAACTGATAAGTCAGACGATAACAACCATTTCATCCTACAGTATAACAATGAAGAAATTTATCCCGAAGAATTATTCGATCGTTGCCGATTACGACAATGGATTACCATCCAGATAAGAAGCTTGCGGCATCAATAAAGGGTATGACAGTTAATTACAATCCGAAAATTAAGAAACAAGATTCAGATATAGAAATGAAAATCATTTTAAAGCCTGATCGACCACTATATCAACGACCAAGAAGAATGTCATGTCATTGGAAACCGAGATCGTTATGAAACATGCAGATGAATGGATTGAGGAAGGCATTAAAAGGCCCAGCAAATCGGAGTACGCAAGCCCTAGTACTTTCAAATAAAAAGGATGGATCAGAATAACTATGTGTTGATTTTAGGAAGCCATAGTAAAGGACTGGTATCCATTGCCACTTACTTGTTGAAGACCAAAAAAATTTTCTACAGGGAGCAAAGGTTTTCTCATCTTTAGATCTGAGAAATGGGTTTTCCATGTTTCTGTGGCACAATATAGCACCAAATATACGGCCTTCATAACACCGTTTGGTCATTATGAGTTCTTAAGAACACCATTTGGATTATGTAACTCGCCAAGTGTTTTTCAACGTTACAGAAACAATATTTTTCAAGATTTGGTTTTGGAAAAGAAACACTATGTGTGTATATGAATGACTTAGTGGTAGTGGTAAGTGTTCTATCCAAGTCAATCGAATATCTCGAAATAGATGATTTAGGATTGACGGGGTATTTCCGAAAATTCGTAGAAAATTATGCGATAATCGCAAAACCTCAGTCAGATCTGCTTCGAAAAGATTCCAAACTTGTTTTTGGAGTTGCGCAGAGAGAAGCATTCGAACGATTAAAGTGCATTTTGACCAGTGAACCAGTTCTCTGGATTTAATCCCCCGCGGCTGAGACAGAACTCCATACCGATGCATGTAAGATTGGTCTTGGTACATCTTATTACAAAAAGGCTATGAGAGTGCAATTTTTAACCCAGTTTTCTTCTAAAGCAAAAAAAAGCTCATCCGCTGAGGAAAGGTACAATAGCTATTAATTGGAAGTGTTAGCGATCGTGGCAGCGTTAAAAAAATTCAGGGTGTACTTGCTAGGGTTAAACTTTAAAATTGTGACTAACTGCGCAGCCTTTAAGGAAACAAAGGAAGGAAAAAAAATAACAGCAAGAATTGTAGGCTGGGCGCTGCAACTTCAAGAATTCAATTATAAAATTGAACATCAACGACGCCACGTCGATGCGCGCTGAGTTGCAGCCCAGGTGTGTTAACTATAGAGAAAGATGTGTCCTACAAGGCTAAAACAGCCCAAAGAGACGACGAAACCATTTTCAAGCTACTAGAGCCAGGTCAATATGACGAATACGTTTCTAATAACGGCGTTCTTTAAAATTTCTTAAAGGTGCTTTAGCGTTGGTTATACTAGAAGCAATGCAATCAGTGGTTATAAGTACACATCATGAGCAGGGTCACTTTGTTGTTAGGGAAACTCAAGAACTGATAGAAATAGGCAGTATTATACTCAAAAGTTGGCAGACAAAGTAAAGATGGCTATTAAACATTGTATTCTGTGCCTTGTAGCTGGCTGCCCAAAAGGTGATATACCTCAGGTAACTTATCATATCGACCATTTACGCCAATTGACGGCATCGAAAAAACAGTATAAATACATAATGTTTGTAATTGACGAATTTTCGAAATTTGTGTGGCTGTATCCTTGTAAGACTAAACAACAAAAGTGGTACTACGAAAGCTGGATATTCAAAAGGCCGTATTTGGAAACCCGATCCATATAATAAGTGACAAGGAAACTGCATTCACTTCTTCGTAATTGCAAGAATATTGTGCATGCGAAGGTATGGAACATTTTACTACTGCAACGGGAATGCCAACAGGAATTGGCCAAGTTGAACGGTTAAACCGAATCATTATTCTGGTTTTAACTAAGATGGCAATTGAGAAACCAGACGACTGGTATAAATTTACAGACAAACTGCAGCGGTTTCTTAACAACACCTATCAACGTACCATCGCGATGTCACCATTTGACTTATTAATGGATACTAAAATGCGTGGTCCTGAAGACATTAGACTGAAAGAAGTAATTGAACAGGAGATGTGTTTATTATACAATGAAAGGTCGGCAGATCTTAAGAGAACTAGCAAGACGCAAAATATTAAAAATCCAGGAGGAAAATAAGAAACAATTTAATAAGAAAAGGAAAGTAGCACGAGGGTTTAAAATAGGTGATTTGGTACTAATTAGAAAGACGCAATTTAGTGGTGCGTTGAAACTTGTAAATTAATTCTTAGGTCGTAAGGGTTAAAGGGGGGACCGACGATACCACCAGACAGAGTTCATACTCGTATTTGTTCAATAAAATAAAATGATTTTTCATAAATTATTTGTTAGTTTTGTTTACGTCCGTTTTCCATCCATTTTCCGAAAATCTATATAACATTTACTACATTTTAAATACTAAATACTATGTTTAATTTACACAAACTTAAGCTGATGGAAAATTTGATATCTAGGAAACCTAGGAAACGTTTTAAGTATTGACAAGAACTGCATGCCCTTAAATTTGTATTCACACAATCAATTGGAACTAAAATTATCTTGAAGAGCTGGTAAAAACATTTGCTTGACTGACTAACTTACTCTACTATATTAAAGTAAGTTACAAATTGTAAACCCAACAGATAGACCAATCAACAGATAAACCAATAATAAATCCACCATTTTATTACTTTGGAATTGTTTTCCATTAACATCAATTGTCTTAACCAATCGAATATGATTTGAAGTAATAAACACACAAAAAACTTTTGAGTTATAAAACTTTCTCGTTTCTCATGGTGAGGTTTAGTACATATTTATACTGACATGCACATATACGAAAATAATACGTTTATTGATTTTTATCACAAGAGATAAAAAATTAAAGTACAAAAACAACCTAGAATAAAACAAAAACTTTGCTTTATTTTTATTTTTTAATTTCTTCGCTATAACATCTTATAGTTATAACATAAAAGTTCTGCAAAGAAAAACTTTATCATTTTCCAGACTATGTGCAGAAAAATATGAAAGAAACATTTTAATTTTTTAGAAAAGAAAAATTGTATGATAAATATTAAGAGGAAACAAAAAAAAGTGTGAGCCTAACTGTTTCCGTTTTAATTTAATATCATCGAGTGTAGTCTACATACACGGAGATGAAGCGACCGCACGCAAATAACAAATTGCATCGAATTATTCGGGGCAATTTCCAAATTTCTTTTAACACTACAAAATATCATTAATTCATAAATATTCTTCTAACGATAAAATTTACTGACAACCCTGTCTTTCTCAAACCCAAAAACACAAAATAAAAAATTATTTCTTAAACTTTAATAATAAAAAAAAAGTTCGAAATAAAAAAAAAGTTCACATTTTATGAAAGCGTTTTTAGGAGTGTACACATATTTGGTTTAATTTTTATAATGGAACATACTTTTTACAGATATTAATTTTAAGGCTGCTGTTGTTGCTACAAAAGTTGAGCTTTTTAGTGTTTTATGTTATACAAGTTAAATGCATTTTGAAATTACATATTTTTATTCTATACGTCTACAGCTACCTTTTTGTTGAAATATAATTATGTATTTATATGGCTTTCGCATTTCAGTTGGGGATGGCAAACCGAATTCTAGGTATTCGTTACGTATGATAACTTAGCCAGAAATCTTTTCAGCCCGAAAGGCTTTTAATTTTATGTCTTAGCTAAAAAATAAAACTCTTCGAAAGAAATTACAACAAAAAATTAAACATTACATAAAATCAATACAAATAAATATTAAATTGTAAAATTACATTTATAAAATTTTCGTAAATATAATTGATATTAATATTTACACATTTCAAAATAAAATCTCAATCACAAGGAATAATTTTTTAAAACTCTCTTGTGCAGATCCTATAACTGTCCAGACTAAATGGGTAGTGGTTTCAGGCTTCTGAATCATTAGGATAATAAGACAGTAAAACCTCATTATGATAACATGGGGGTTACTGGTAGAAATAATTTATTGAATCATTCTACCACTTGGGTATTATGAATTATTATGGATTTCTGTAAATTTGTAGTTTTTCAACAACAATCTCAGAAATGTCTGGACCAAATGAGTAGTAGTTTCAGGCTACTGAAACACTAGATAATAAGATAGCAAAACCTCATTACGATATATCGAGATTTTGATAACCTATTATCTAATGATTCAGAAGCCTGAAACTACTTTCCATTTGGTCCGGACATTGCTGAGATTGGTGTTGGAAAATTTCAAATTTACAGAAATTCATAATACTTCATAGTACCCACGTGGTAGAATGATTAAATAAATTAGTTCTAGCAGGAGCATGAAACTACTTTCCATTTGGTCCAGACATTTCTGAGATTGGTGCTGGAAAATTTCAAATTTACAGAAATTCATAATAATTCATAGTACCCAAGTGGTAGAATGATTCAATAAATTAGTTCTAGCAGGAGCCTAATACTACTTTCCATTTGGTTCGGACATTGCTGAGATTGGTACTGGAAAATTTCAAACCTACAGAAATTCATAATAGTTCATAGTACCCACGTGGTAGAATGATTCAATAAATGAGTTCTAGCAGGAACCTGAAACTACTTTCCGTTCAGTCCAGATATTGCTGAGATTGGTGATGGAAAATTTCAAATTTACAGAAATTCATAATAATTCATAGTACCCAAGTGGTAGAATGATTCAATAAATTATTTCTACCAGTATCCCTATGATATCGTAATGAGGTTTTGCTATCCTATTATGTAATGATTCAGAAGCCTGATACTACTTCCCATTTAGTCCAGACTTTTCTGAGATTAGTGCTGCAAAATTTCAAATTTACAGAAATTCATAATAGTTCATAGTACCCAAGTGGTAGAATGATTAAATAAATTATTTCTAGCAGGAGTGTAACAAAACCTAGTTTTGCTAACAGAATTATTATACAGCGGTTTCTGAGCGGTGATTGGTAGCCGGCTAGTGCTCCCGGTTAAGGTCGTGGGGGTTTCAGAAACATGTACAATATTAGAATACACCGCGAATGGGAATACAACGAATTAACTTCTTCGAATTTAGCTGGGTCCCATCACCGTAGTATTGGGAGTTTTAATTAAGCCATGTTCAAATTGATAACCACAGAAAAAAAACAATAATATAAAACCAGCAGAATTAAATTTTACAAAATTAACAATCGAGTTTGTATTTCTATAAGAATTATTCGTGAATCAAAATAACTTATTTACAAAAAAAATACAATGTAACAATAAACATCGAAATAATTATCCTAAAAAAATTTCGAATTAAAATAATTGTATTTTTTATAGTCCGGACTTTTGCTTAGCTTAATTACTTAAATTTAGTTGGTGTGCAAATAATATTAATGTTTGGCTCCCTTTATAAAGCAATTTTACGAAATCTAAGAACTTTACTTTAAATTATTGAAATGAAAGTATTTTCACCCAGCCAAATTTTTCTTCTTTTAAATAATTAATTTTAAAATGTTTTTATTTTATGATTAAATTTCAATATGGAGCTTTAGATATTTTAATTGCTCTTTTAGTTTTGTAATTTTTAATTTTCTTGCATAAATATTTTTTTTTATTTTTTATTTATAACGTATAATAGAAAATAAATAGGAATATGAATAAATAATTTTATAAATAAATAACAACAGATATAACAAATAGTTTTATAAATTTTGGAATAAATAGATAAATAAATTTTTAAAAACTCATCCTGAAGTGGTTAATTAATATCCAATCCAACAAGGTTGTTTTCCACAGCTGATCACCAATATCCATTCTATGTATTTTTTTTTTTTGTGTTTAATTTTCTTATGTACATTCCAATCTATGTACAGTATATACAATTTTGATGCATACAACCGAAGCTCGAATCGATGAGTTTTATTTGTTTGTTATTTTAGTATGCACAAACGAAATACTCCAATAAAATTTCATTTGTGTACTTAAGTTTCTGCGTTGCATATAATTGTTGCGCAACATACAGTAACATACATATATAATGCTAATCGATATATAATATACTTAGGCGTCGTACATACAAAATTAAATGATTGACACTAACATAACTATTTATTTTATTATTAATTTAATTTTATAATTAAACTAAATATTATAATAATTTTAAGTTTGTTTTCACCAATAATTTTTATAATGTCCGATTCAAATGAAATACTCAATTATTTAAAACACAGTAAGTGACTAGACATTTTGCACGATTTTCTATTGCAAACGTCTTAACCGTTTTACACAGACTCACATTCGGTTTAAATACAGTTTTTTTCCAAGGTAACGCATTAGAACCTGACTCGTGGTTTTATAAAGTTAATTTAGCGCATTAATATTTTACGCTTACAAAAAAATATATAGGTACCGCCGTTTTGTTACAAAACTTTCAAAATGGTACCGCTAAATATATGCATTTTCGCATCTACCATAACTACACTTAACATTATTTGATAATCAAATGTACAATTTAATTTTGGAATTATGTAATGATTCCTTCACCACGGCATTTATTAAACTCCAACGCCCGTTTCTTAATTAAATTTGTGAGCTTACACAGATTTCGACATACGCGATCCCCACGCGTTTCAAACAAAAAAACTTATTAACAGGGATTCTTGACTATTTAATTACTTGGTACATAATTACGATTACACTACTTAAAACAAACTGACCGACTGCTTCATTTCTTATCTATCGGTTTACCAAAATTTGCGGACTAAAAACCAAAGAGAGCGAGCAAAAAGCGAAGGCGTTATTTATAGCCAATCGCAAAAAGAGTGGGGCGAATATTTTAGTCAGATGAGGTCCAACTTATGTTTCCGAACGAATTTCCCAATATTATTCAAATAATAATACGGGGAAATTTGTTTATTTTTTATTTTATTTTTGTTTTTAATCAGGGTTGGGAATGCCGTCTGCAACCGCGATCGGCGTTTCAGGAGCATGAAACTACTTTCCATTTGGTCCAGACATTTCTGAGATTGGTGCTGGAAAATTTCAAATTTACAGAAATTCATAATAATTCATAGTACCCAAGTGGTAGAATGATTCAATAAATTATTTCTACCAGTATCCCCATGATATCGTAATGAGGTTTTGCTATCCTATTATGTAATGATTCAGAAACCTGAAACTACGTCCCATTTGGTCCACACTTTTCTGAGAATAGTGCTGGAAAATTTCAAATTTACAGAAATGCATAATAATTCATAGTACCCAAGTGGTAGATTCAATAAATTATTTCTACCAGTAATTCTCCTGATATTCTGTAGAATACGCGAAAGACAGTTAATATATTTATTTAGACAATTTTTTATTTCTGTTTTATTTGATTATGAAATACGAGTATATGGATCGTTTTTAGAGAGATGAGATTTAAATTTATCAGGGAAACACACCACATAAAGATAAAAAAGTTTTTTCGGGCCAAATTAACAGACATGTATTTAGTTAACTAATAAATTTTAGCTTCTTTATAATTTTCAAATTTCCCGAAACTAGTAGTAGTCAATATTTTAAAAAATTGTTGACCCACAAATCGTAGTCGAGAATATGTTCCACCAGAACTAATGTATGGTTTTCAAACTTATTTTGCGACTCTTTTATTCGCGCTTTAAGTAAAACCGAAAATTGTAATGTACAGTTGAACTGGTTATAAATTATTTACCAGACATCGACCAAGCTTTGGTTACAGATTTTGAATGCACGCAGTCATGCTTAGAACAAATCAAAGGTCACAAAATCTTTCAATTTCTAAATGAGTTGCGCGAAGTAGATCAAGTAATGCAATCAATATGTAGTTGACATGTAATCTATTACGTAGATTACAACGTCGACAATGCAGACAACGTCGACAATCTAAGACACAATGGTAAAAAATAAATGTCATCATTATTTTTCTTTATTTCACGTTAGCCGGTCTGATAAAGTTGTTGTTTAGCTATTAGATAATGGTCTTATTATCCCAGGGGCCAAATATATTTGCATTTCGAGACTAAATGACATAAATTATTTGTTAGTATATGGACCGACATATACGGTGACCTAAACTAATTCTCATTGAGTGTAAAAACGCAATTTCAAAACAGTCGCCGTTAAATGTTTCATTATAGTAAGCACATGTGTCATTATAGTAAAAGCCAACTAATTCGGTCTCACCATGTACCAGCGACCGGTGTGAAGTTTTAATCAATTATCAAAAGTGTAGCTACACAAGTAATCATTTTTCAAAAGTGTATTTACACAATTTAATCAAAAGTGTAGTTATATATACACAGGAGAAAATGTAGCAGGGTTGGATTTTTTTATTATTTTTTTATTAATAAGTTAATCATCATAATTAGATCCCGTTCATTACCCTCATAGGGAGGGTCATTCGTGTCTCATTTAAAGGATTTAAAGGAAGAAAATCATCATTCGTGTCTCATTTTCACAATATTAACAGAAAATCATCTGATCTATTGGCATATATGAGAGAGATCCCGTGAACATTTCTGGGATAGGCGATATAACCGTAAACGTAATTACCTCTCTGGACAAGCTAAAAATCATAATAATTAGATCCCGTTCATTACCCTCATAGGGTTTTGGCTGATGTATCTGACCACGTAGATGGGACCTCGTGAACATCTCTAGGATCGGTAAAATAAAGTTTGACAGTTAATTTAAATTCATGGAACTCCTAAGTAGCCTGTAAGGCACAGTAAATATTTTCATAAATTAACCATGTTCATTTCAATATTAGAATTTTGTCTATGCTATCCTAAAATACATTTAAAAAATTATGAACATCTCAAGGAACGGTATGGTTTAAAATACGCTGGACAAGTTACAAATCATCATATCTAAATCTTATTGACCGCACACGTGAGGTTTTGTCTTAGCTATTCAGCCATATAGGTGAGACCCCGTGAACATCTCTAGATTCGGAGATATAAAAGTAGGAACATTGTCTAAAATAACTTTCTTTAGAATTAAAAAAACTTTAGTAAATTGTATCACAATTTTCTCGTGATTATCTAAAATTGTTAGAAAATTATTTGATCTTTACAGCGACACTATTAGGGAGTCAGGGACTTCTCTAGTATAAATGTTACAGATTATCTAAAAATGTTTCAATTTCACTACAAAACAAATCCAATTGGCATATTGAATTTAACAGTGTACATTTTTGGTATGTATTTCACAATCATTGTGTGCTTTAATCGATCGGCACTTATTTGTTTTTTATTTATTTTATTTTTATGTTTATTTTTATTACCTTTCAATCAATACAAATGACAAACATGAAAGTTGTAAAGGGTGCATTCACAAGTTCAGAGCACTTTACAGGATGTCTTAGTTGCATTTAGAACAGAAAGTTATGATGATTTCTGGAACAACACAAGAGAGCTTATAACCTCAAATTTTTGACATATTAATTTTTTTTTTCAACGTTACACAGTCAATTTTTATAATAATTGTCACGAACAACACTTTATATACTTTACATAATGTAAAAATAACTTATATAATTTACATGTAAATTTACGCGCCCAACAGTGGGGACTCCTACAATTATTTGACGTTTTGAAAACATTTGAGATTTGAGAAAATTCAATTAAATAATTAAAAACCAAAAAAAACAAATTTAATATTGATGCCGATAAATTTAGATAAAATTATAAAACAACGAGAACATCATAAAAACACGTATGTAAAGTTGGCTCAAATGTCAGCCCAAAAAACGCGCTGGCAACACGAAAACTATAATTTCTATCACGTATAGCCCTGTCAGCCCAAAAAATCGTATATCACGATGATGTCAGCCCAAAAAACAAAAATGTTTTTCATTATAAATTTTTGAAGTAAGCCAATATTTTTTTTATCTTGACATTAACAATTGTCTTGACAGTGATGTCGAACATACTCAGCGCAAAAATCAAATTTTCATAGTTAAAGGAATCATTGTAACCGTATATAATAAATGTAAAACAGCCAAGAAGCAATTATAATTATTTTCAATTGGTCCATGAAAATATTATTTTTAAAGAGCAATAATCTGTGGCCTCGAATGTCAAAGGCAAACATACATCAAAATTACTGATTTTTGGAATTTAAACTGAACTTTCTACTTTTGTTTACTATCTTTCGATGTAAATGGCCTATATTCAGCCACAACCATAATATCTAGTGGAAGTTGAGATTTTCGGTGTTGGTAATCGGTCTCACTAAGATTTTCGGATAGATGTGGTTCTAGCCTTTACGAATATGAAATTTCAGGAGGTTGTAATGGGGCTCTCATACCAAGAATGGCCTATATTCACCCGCTTTACGCACAACCATAATATTTCTGTGGTTAAGAGGTAAAGTATCTTATCTCGATTTTATTAAATTTTCGGAAAAAGGCAAAAAACGCTTACAAAAATTCTGTGAAAAAATACGATCATTTAAGATTATTTCAAAAGGTCTCGTAACAGAAGGTTTAATTGCTCTTCTATTAGAAAAGGTCCTAACTTATTGATTAAATTAATGAGAAAATTAATAAAAACACAATAGTAACCTAATTTTTTACATTTTTATATATTTCACAACATCTTATCTTATATCACTTATATCTAATGGTAGCATGTCCAGTAAATCTTGCTTCTTTTTCTCACTAATTTTTACCGCAAATTCATAACACAATTTTAGGTCATTGCGTGAAACTGAGCTAATGCCTCGCCGTTGAATATTTAGAATCTTAAAATTTGATTCTCGGCATAACGTTGTTTTATACTGAATTTCTCCGAGTTTACGCGTGTATCGTATCCATTTCACTTGTTGCCGGAGAAATCGCTTACCTATAATAACAATAAATAAAAATTTATTTTTGAAAATAATGTAAAAACCAAAACTAACCTTCTGTATTATTTTTCCTCCACGTAAACTTTTCTTTTACTAAACTCGAAAAATTATAAATATTATTCCTTGAATTGTCTGTTACGTGGTATTCGGATTTTACCGATCTAATAAAATTATACCAATCACGAGGATGGTGAATTGTGGCAGTTGTTTTCTTTTTTTTCGTTCAATCAGTGCGTGTACCGTATCGCACTCCATATGTCTCTAAATTCGGCAGCGTTTGAATTAAAACGAGTTCTTGTTTTACCCAGCACCTGAGTCGCTATAGAGAACTCCATGCGAAACTTCAGGTGGCAAGTTTAAAAGATGTGCAAATAAACAAGAGGCAATTTCATTGCCTCCTCTATGTCCTTCAGCTTCATGTCACATCATATTGTAGGCACTTTTTTGTTCAGCATCATGGATCGTTAGGTTGAACGCCCAAAGTTGTCTTTTATAAAAACTAATTGGCGTGCGGAAATATGGCGTGGGCAAACATTGTTGCAAATCAAATGTATAGGTTTTTAATTTTTGATTAACCTTCGCATGTCGTTTTTTTTTGCTTTCGTACGCATAGTTTGCCTGTTCCAAATGATTCGTCTTTTCCATGATTAAGTTTATCTTGTCTTCCTCAATTTCGAGTTGTGGCTTTTTAAATTTTAAATTAAGAGACTTAAAAATGTCTGTGTATTTGGTTATGAAAACCGGATTTTCATATTTTTCTGAGTATAGCTTATACATATAATGCACATGTTTAAGTCAGGCTGTAAATACTTTTTCTCGGAATGACGACGAGTGTAATGACTTTCATAATGCGGAAAGCTATTGATATGTTCCAACACCTTGTTTCGTTTATCTTCAGAAATTTTATTTGATGGGACTTTTTGTCCGCGTTTGTCACTTGAAATTACTATGCCACCACTCGAAATTTTTTTCTTAATTATTGTTTTAATAAATTGTTCTGTTTCACCAAATATACCAAGAAAACATTTTTGACGTACCTGAATACGAGCAGATTTCACCTCGACAAAGTAATTATACGAATAAATTCGTTTTCTTTGTGTTTTATTTGTAAGCTTTTAATTTTTTGTTTCAGTTTTTTTGGTAAAATTAGAATCATACCGGAGAGAAATGCTCGCCGTAGGTTGTAACTACCTAAATTCCAATATTCGTTAAATATTATCTGTTGGTCGTTGCACGTTAGTTTTACGGAACATTTTTTATACATTTTGTAGCTAGCTTTGTGTGTAATATTCCTGTCCTAAATTGCGCTTTTTGGATATGATTCGTCTATTGCTCTTTTGCGGTGTAGTTTCTTCCAAATTTGCCTCTATTTGACTTGCTATTGTATTTAAGCTAACACTCGATTCTATTCACATTTCACTCAGATTATCTTCATCGCTTGGTACATAATTATAGGATCAACATCGCTATCGTATTTAGAAGAAGTTGAGATTGTCGATGTTGGTCATCGGTCTCATCTTTTGTGAACTGCTGGTCTATCAAATATGATTACATCGATCTTAATAAGAGGTTAGAGGGAGCCAAGTCTGGAGAATACGCCGCATCCTGTAAAATGTCTCACCTTAAGAAAAAAATGAATTGCTGGGTTGATTTTGCTGTATGTGGACCAGCAGATTTTTCCTCCAGAGCATTACTTAATTTGAACAATTGGGCCAGCTGTAATAGTTTTACCATGTTCCAGAAGCTCGTAGTAAATGGCTCACTAAATATTCATTTTACCTACTAATTTTGGCGTCTAGGGTTATCGTACAAAATCTACTTTTCATCACCCGTAATGATTTTGTGCAAAAAAACTTTCTTTTGTACCGAGAAAGCCAATTAATGCAGATGTCAACTCTTCGATTTATCTTTTCTTCGGTCAATTTATGAGGAACCCATTTTCTTTTCTTCTGAATTTTTTTCCCATTGCATGCAATCGAAGTAATATTGCTTGGTGAGTAACTCATAACTTTTCTGCAAGCTCTTTTGAGTTGAATTTGACGTGGATTTTCCACGAATCCAGTAAAACGTTACCAGGACGCACCAGGACGTGGATCGTACTCAAGGCTAAAATTATCATCTCGAAAGCATGCAAACCACTTTTTTACTTTTTTTTATTTTTTATTTATGTTAATATGGATTTCGGGCCTCAGTTATTAGTAACAATTATTTACATTTTCTACAAATTGAACCTTATATACTATGGCTTTGGCTTACCTGCGGTTCTACTCTTTTCTTTTTGTCTATTGCTTCAGGATTAGATCGTAGATTTTATTGATCTTAGTGTTAATTTTGTCGTTGAGTAAGTTACTGTTGTTTCTTTCTTTGTATATCTCAAGTTCTTCTATTCTATTTAATTGTTGTCCTTTTCTAAGTTTATGTAATATTGTCAAGTTTCTGTTTATGCCTGTGTATTGATGACTTTCGGTTTTTAAGGTAGGGCGTAATGTGACCTAATGTCTTTTTTTGTTTTTGTTATCTCGCTAATGTGTTCTTTGAATCTTACTGTGAAACTTCTACCTATTTGTCCGATGTAAAATCTGTGGCAGTCGTTGCAGGTTAATTTATATACTCCTGAGTCTATTTCGATTGTCGTGTTAGATGTTCAGAGTTTTTTTTTGTAGTTTAATTTAACAATTAATAAACGCTAATTAGAAATAAACGCTAGAGAGGCGGATTATAGTATTTTTCCGGGAAATTTTGGAAACCATTCATGTGATTTATATACAAATTTGCCCGTATAAAAATTCATTATATCGAAGCATTTTACAAAAATTCGTTATATCGAGACAATTCTACAAACACATCTACACATTTATTGTTATTGTTGCTTTTTAGGGCAATTAAGGACAAATTTCACTAACGTATCAAACCATTACAGCTGAACGATAAAAAAAACGTTTACGGACCAACGATATTGCTGCATGACAAGGCTCGTCCACGTACAGCGAAATCAACCCAGAAGCTCAGCTTCTCCTTAGGCTGGGAAGTATTACATGCGGCGTGATCTCCAGATTTGGTCCCTCTTATTACCACTTATTCAGATCGATGTCATCATATAAGACCAGCGGTTTACGAAATTTGAAGATGTGCAAAAGTGCTCGATGACTATTTAGCTTCGAAACTACCAAGTTTATATCGCGAAGGTATTCATGATCAACCTGGTAAATGGCAAAAAACCATAGCTGGTAACGGCGAATATTTCGATAATTAATCTTTGAATTGGAAGGCAAAATATTTCATGTACGTGTTTTAACCGAACTGTGATATTTTGTATGTGGGTCGTTTGACTACCTTAATCGAAAACTTTACTTATTTTCATACGAATTTATGTTATTTTTTATTTTAAAATTAGTTTTTACTGTAATGAAGATCAAACTGACAAATCTCCACTTCTCAAGAAGAAGAAGAAGAAGTAAAGTCGAAGTATATATTAATTAAAAGAGCACCGTTGTTATGGAGTTTGTAGAGGAACAATTCACCTTTCAAACGCCAAAATGGCAATTCTCAGATATAACGGCCTTCACAATGGATAAGAATTTAGAGTTGCGCCCTTTTGAACTGTGCCGCACTTTCCTGGAACATCTTAGACATTAAATTTCACTGGCTATAATTATTTTAAGTTTAATTTTATTTTACTTTAGTTTTTAATAGTTTATTTGGTACACATCTCTAGATCAGTTAAATTTGTATTATATTGGTATATGAATTATAAATATAACAGACAAGTGTTTTTAATTATTGCGATTCATGGTCTAAACACTGTGTGCCTTTTTGCAAGATCACTAGCACCAAAAATAACTGGGTTTAGATGAATATTACCTTAGCGGTAGCGTTTATGGCTGTAAATAGTAAAAAATGTTATTAGCGATTTTATTGCAACTCACCCGTATTAAACACACTTACGGTGAGTGATTCGAGCATTTGTATATTAAAGAATAGCATATTCTTTACATCACGCTTACCACGTCTAATGTCGTTGTCTCTGTTTGTTCTACCTGTAATAACATCCCGCAAAACACGCTTGCCATGATCATTATCATTTGACACAACAGTATTTTCAACTAATTTCGCTGATTTCATCTGAACCCGTTCATTTTCAAGCGGAACTGAGCTAACAGCCAGGGCCATTAGTAACAAAATCACAACAAACAAATTCATTTTTCTAAAATTAAAAATTCAAATTAGGTCTTATAGTAATGATGAGCTTCTAAAGCTTCTATTATATTTGAATTTCGTTTTATATTAATTTGTCTTCTGATAATTATGGTATTATTGATTTGAATTTACTCTGAGTTTATTTATATCAATCCATTTCGTATTGTTTGAACCGCAGAACTGATTAAAATTTTAATTCTTTGCAAAAAATGTATTTACAAATTGTACAAATTGGACCATTATCTTAGTTTATAATTATGAACGATGTAATCATGTTAAAATTTCAACATTTAATCTTTGTCTAGGGTCATACACTATCGTGCATGGCCGAATTATGAAAGAATCATAATTACTACTCAATCTCTAGAATATAAATGTCACTGAATTATAAATGAGGATATAACACGTCGCCTGAAAAGTTCCCGGTCTAACAAAGAAAACACAATTTTTTTGCTTAAAAGATACAATCAGTCCAATGCCTCTCTAACATTTCGATGCCTTTTTTGTAGAACGATTTATTTTTGTCTTCAAGATAAGCTTCAGTTTCGGCAATCACTTCTCCATTGAAGCCAAATCTCTTTCTCTGGAGCTTTTTTAAAGGTCTGCAAGCAAACAATAATCGCTTGGGGCCAAATCTGGCAAATACGGTTGATGCGGAAACAATTCAATGTGCAATTCGTACAATTTTGCCATTGTTGCGATCGGCTTGTGACATGGTGCATTATCTGGGTGAAAGAGCAATTTTTTCTTCTTCGTTTGAAATGGTGTTTTAGCGACAAAATATGACCAACACGCTATCCATTGATATCTTAACAATGTCAGCTATCTCATACAACTTTACTTTAGGGTCTTCCAAAACACTTGCATCATCGGTGGTCG
Source organism: Nephrotoma guestfalica (assembly GCA_963691935.1). NCBI lineage: Eukaryota > Metazoa > Arthropoda > Insecta > Diptera > Tipulidae > Nephrotoma > Nephrotoma guestfalica. The sequence continues at coordinate 84,081,430 of OY829913.1, forward strand.
TACGACCACGTTTAAATTTAGCATACCAGTCAAGGATGGTTCATTTTCCTGGCGCAGAGGCAGGATAACACTTATCAAGCCACTGCTTTGCTTGAATGGTATTTCTTCCCATCAAAATACAATGTTTTGAAATTAACAAAAGTAGCGTCACTGAAACACCTGTAATCTGTAAACTAATGGTCGGAATGTAATGCAATTTTGACATTACATTAATTTATTTAATAAATCAACTACAATTTTTTGATTATAATTGTAAAATCTGGCCTCTGCCTAGATTTCTGTACTTTGGTGAGTATTTGGTTTACCACTGGTGAGCTCCAAATACTCACTGAGACTTAAACCAACTGTTGTTATGCGTTTATAATTCAATTCTATATTATTACCTCGATAAACTGGGCTTTTTATACATGAAAATTGCTTACGCTTAAAATCAACAATATTTATATACAACAAAAACACACAATGCAATATACAAACAATTAAAAACTGTTGAATTTGCTACACTGTACAATATTCCACTCGTGTCGTTACTGTGTCATCGACCGCTTGGAATATTGTATTATTGCACATGTTGACATTGATTCAACATATTCCCACGCTTTACTGATGTCGCACATCTCTTAAAGTATGCTATCGTTGACTCTCGCTAGAGGAGACGGCTGACGGTGGTTTGCAATGCATCTTCCTCTTAATTTGTTTGCAACCCAGATGACTCCTATTACTACAGCACTCCAAAATAAAATGTGGATCATTGCGTAATGGTGGATATGATGAGCACTCTGATGATGGAAAGGTAATCTGTTCTTCATTTTTTAATGATTCAAGCTGATCATCCAATCCGGTTGTTTCTGGCGTGGTTAGTAAATTCAATTGATCCACCTCGTTCGCTTTATTTTTGATCACAGCACTGAATACAGCACTGTTCCTACAGCAATTATTTGAACGTCAGAGTATTCGAGTACGCAGACGGATTCGATTTCCACTATACCGGAACCTACGATGGTGTAAGATTGGATTCTAGACCCACATATGACAACGATTGCGATTTCGTAGGGTATCACATATATCCACTGGTTGGCAGCGTGAAGTTTGATCCAATGATTACTAGCTTTCGTTGACCTAGTGCAGCATACGATGTCCAATTCGTTCTTTCGTTGTAATATCGCTAATGTGACGTTTGATTTGAAGGACTGTTGATAATTTGTGATAATTCGCATAAGAGATGTACAGGCTTAAATACCTCACATGTATGTACGTCTTCTCTGGTTAATAATGCGAAGTGTTCACGCTGATTATCCATTATCCATATAGCTGATTATCCATATAGTCAGTGGAGCTAATGATTTGTGACTGAGTGCCTCCAAGGATGATGTTGGGAATTGGGACTACATATATTAGTGGATAGTCGAAAACGAACGACAGTGATAAAGTGATTTCAATTATTACATTTTTTTGAGTTACTCGGCTGCGGACTTGCAAGCTTCATACACATGGTGGAGGTCGTGAATGTCGTGTCCTGGTAGAGTAATGGTCACTGGCACGTGTTGTTGAATGAATTGTAGCTCTTCTTTCAACTGACTTGGGGTAAGTATGGATGGATGCAGGACGTCTTGATGAGCATGAAAAATCACGTTGAGTAATCCTTGTTGCGTGTCCTGGAGGCTCTTTAGAACTAGCATCATATCAGAAATGGTCATTAGCGTTGATCGCACTGGTCACTTTGGTCTTTAATTAAGTTGTTTATAGATGCCGTGGTGAGGTTTGTATTATGTTTTACCAAATTGATGGTGTTATCCACAATAGTTTGATTTTTGATGAGAGTCGAGAGATAATTTTCGTCACTGTTAATTTGTTCAAAATAGGATTCATACTCGTCAGCTTCTCGCTGGGTGAGTACTCCAAATAGGTCCCCTAGTACAAGGCCCACTGAATCACCGAGGCCTCGCTTCATTCGTTTACGATCCTTATTACTTTAAAATAATAGCTCGTTGTGAAATTGAAATAAGAGTTGCTAAATAATGATGTCGCTTTTTTACCGGACAGCTCCTTACAAACTGATTGTAACTCTGTCCGGGCTCTTTTAGAGCTGTTAATTTCCTCCCAGTAGGAAGATAAATTGTATTGAACAACTAATGTCCATTTTGTCGCCACAATCTTGTGAGATCATTAACTAACTCAATATGAACTGCCCTAGTTGCAAAGCAAATGAAAACATGTAACGACAGGCTTTTGGCTGACTGCCGTTAACAAAAAAAAACAATAATGTATTTTGGGAGAGAAAATGTGTTACACCAGTGCACGCCATGCCTTCCGCCGCTGCTCAGGATGGAGGTAAGATTGGTCGTGGGGTTGTGCACTGGTTGTTAGATCAACTATGGCATAAGACCTATAATTAAACGCAGTTCACTCTAACTCAACTCACCCCTTAGCACCACTTCATTTGGTCACTCCTTAGTTACTCATTGCTAAAAAAAAATAAATTATAATAAACGATTTAACTTGCAACATATTTCCAAAGGTGTACATTTATTACCAGAAAGTAAGGGTTTAATATTACACAATTTTTATCAAGCAAAATTTTATGAATTCAAAACAAAATGACTAAACTTATTATTCATATAAGAAACTAAGAAGAATAGTTAAATTTTTAGTTAATTAGCATTATCTACATTGTACCAATTGGTTAATGAAACCAAAAGAAAAAAAAGGATTAATTAAGATTTAGAAAAAAAAAGTTACCTTGACGGAGTATCTGCAGACGATGAAGCGCTCCAACGACCTTGGTGCCGCCCTGGTTTCGTATGGAAAATATTCTAACTTCTACTAAAGTAAATTAAGGTAAGAAATTTAAATGAAAGAAGATTGAAAAAAAACTTAACCAAAATAATCCGGTGGTTAACGGCTGTAGTCCACTGCCCTTGCTTAATGTGCAGCTGCCCCGCCTTCACCAACTACCGTATATTAGGATCAACGGTGTCATTGATCAGCCGGTTTACACCGGTACTCTCGACGCCAAAGACCGCCGAACCACCGCAACCACCAATTCGCACCTACACCAAGCGGCTAGTACCCGTCGCGCCAAACTCCGTTGGATGACCGCCACCACTATCGCCAATTCGTGCGTTGATGCCGCAGCCCCGTTATGTAAGCTTCTCACCAATACGGATTTTTTTTTCTTCTAAGCTCATCCGTGCTTGCAACCATTAGTCCCGCACCGTTGAACACAATTTGGTTTGTATCGCAACACAATCACCAGCGGTACACGATATTGTAGGTAGGAATACCGAATACTTTGCGGTAGTTCACGTATTTTGCTTCTAATTTTCACAAACTTTTATGTTGCCACACTCGATTTACTAATTTTAATTTGGCACACATTCACTTACGAAACTATAGATCGGGTAAAAAGGTAATACACCCCGACCACAATATCTTGAACTTTTTAAGTTATTAAAAGTTAATTACAACACTGCGCACAGTTTACTCGAATTTACACCAGCGTTTTTGTTTTGTTTTTCAGTAGATGTGTTTCTAACTCGTTTACGTTTATCAATTTTGATTTGATCGTCATTCATTCCACATGCAAAAATTTGTAATATGTTTTTTATGGTTCTTAAAATATCATTCTTTATTTCTTGAATTATAACTCAGGATCGACCACTTAACCCACTTGCTAACTTTTCACTATCACTGTAAACAATCGAATTCCCCAAAAAAAATTATCTCTGGGTGAAAAAACTACCAATAAAAAAAATCCAGTATTTATGTGTAACAAAAACAGATGAAATCCGCCAATCAAAGTACAAAAACTTATCGTACGATGTGTTTGCGGCCTGTGTATGGTGCATACACCAATACGGTAAGACACAACCAAAAACATGTCAACCTCGCAGGCGCAACCACAATTCAACCGGTACGACCATTGTATAAAGCAGACATTCTAGGCGCAACACCATGACGTACATGGAACGCACGTAACAAACAGCCAAATAAGCTTTCGTTGTAATTTTACTACGAAGCTTATGTAAAATTTGAAAAGTACCACAAAAGTCGCCATCAACAATTTCAAATGGTCTGCATGGATTGACACGATGATAAGGTAAGTTACCCATTATTTGATTTGAATTCTTGGGCGAGCATTAAAACATCTCACACAATTGTTGACTACAGAGCGACACAACGTACGCCCATTGACTATCCAATACCGAAGTCGCACGCTATATAAAAGTGCTTGTGGACCGGCATGTAATAAACGAATATGCTCTCTTTTTACTAGTAGCCGTGCAAGCTGAAGTGTTCCTGGAATGAGTAACTGATGTCGAGCAACTCGGAGGAATCCTTTTTCATCGATGAATGGATTCAAATGTTTTAATTTGCTTTTTGAAGAAACTGTTTGATTTTCTCTTAAGTTTTTCATTTCATCAGCAAATTTGCGATTCTGAATATGTTTGATCAAACATTCAGTTGCATACTCAATTTCCAACACAGTAAGTTTTGAATAATTCCGTAACCTCTTTGATTTAATTCGGCAATTACCAATAAAACGAATACAATAGGCGGTAACATGAAGCAATTTGTTCAATGATGAATATCGTTCAAACATGTCCCATAGTCGTTACATGGTTTACGAACTAACATTGTTTCGTGCTTTTTTAATTCAAGTAGTTCCACATCAACAGAATCATTTGACTCGTGCGGCCAGCATTGTTTATCAACTGAATATAAAAACTGTGAACCATTCCTCCAAATATCGCTGCCTAGCAGTTTGGATGGCGAGAGACCTATGGACACCACGTCGGCAGGATTGCTTTTACTTGGTACATAATGCCAATCATCCGACAAAGTCAATTCTTGTATTAATGCTATACGATTAGCAACAAATGTTACAAATTTCGATGGAGAGTTTTGTATGCGCATCAACGTGATTCGTGAATCAGACCACAGATAAATAGCTGTAAAACTTATATCCATAATGGATTTCACACGTTCAACCAGCTGAGCAACCAGCACTGCAGCACAATTCTAAACATGGGATTGTATGTCCTTTAGCTGAAGCAACTCTAGATTTGGAACAAAGCAGTTTCACATTCACCTCTTTTAATAACCATTTTCGGACGCATTCCCAAACTCATGCAATTCAATTTCATCAAACTCACGAGGTGCCACACATCGTGGAATAGATACCTGTTTCAAGGCAATCAATGGTTTCTTGAAATCATTCAAAACGGTATTTCAAAATCCCACTCTAATTCCTTTAAACTCCACAACGATTGCATAAATAATTTTGCACGGAATATTATTGGGGAACACAACCGCAAAGGGTCGAATAATTTTGCGATTTCTGACAGTACCATTCGTTTTGTACACAGGTTTACAAACAAACTTATCGAAAATTACTTTGAAGTGATCATGCCTGCTGTCCCAATGAATTCCCAACACGCAGATTTTACATTTTCATTGACGATATCGTTATGATTTTTAAGCATTGATTCTAAACACTCTAATTCGTCTGAAATTTTCGCAATGCAAAACCCACTTTTTTCAAAAATTCAACTAACTTTTGTTTGCTGCAAAACGAGTGCGGCTTCTAGGTACAATTTACCTTCATCCTCAGCAAGTTTCATTAAGCATCGAGTTGCCAAAAAAGGTGCGGTTCTCCGTTGAAATTCACGATCTGTTTCAGAAACAAGTATCTGCCGATACATTTTTGCGATGTCGCCTACAACTACAATGGGATATTTTCGAAAACGACTCAAAATCGAAAACAAATCCTATTGGACTGCAGGTCCTGTCAAAAAACAGTCATTTAATGAAATACCTGATGATAACCGACTAAATGCATTAAAAACAACCCGAAGCCGAGTTGTTCAACTACCTTCTCTTCATTGCACTATTCGAAACATCAGGATCTCTAACTTCTTACTTGTGACCAAGATTAACATACTCAGCCATAAACTGTCCATATTCCCTTTTTACATCAGAATTTCTATACAATCCATCTTCCAAATTCCTAAATTGTTTTAAAGCAGACCCATTTGACCTTCCCAATTGGTTGATATTTTTGTTAAACGGTAACGATACCATATAACGCCCTGATTTATCCCGTGTAACATGATTGAGAAAATGTTGATCACAAGCCTTTTCTTCCACTGAATACAACTTCCTCGAATGAATACTTTCCAATTTCCAAAATAGATCAACTTGTTGACTTAATTTCGAAATCGCCTGTAAATATGAATTATCTATTGTTTCATATAAACTATTCTTGACCGCTACTTCAGTTACGACAAATGACTTACTTCCTATTCCAACGAACCCTGACTTTTCCAATGTCGAGACGTTACTACTTGATTGTGGACTGTATCTCTTCAACGACCTTAAGTTATATGAATATTTTCCAGCTACGATATATCCAAATGCAGTGTTAATTAACAGTGGTAAGTCCTTCAACACAGTAACCTTATCTCCTATCAATGATCATGTCAACTGCATTAGGTTGGAAGAACAAAGGATCAGCCAAATTAATAATATTATCAATTTTCACTCGTGGTACCATGTAACACCAAAAATGTTAATGTTGCATGAAAATCAATTAATCGTTTATATTTAGTATTTTACTTGACTGGTTTTCTGATTGATACCAGAAATTGATACTGCTGTAGGATTTTTGTTAACCTGCAACAATTGACAAACGTTTTATTGATTGATTGATTGATTTTGAATGTACGACCAAGTTCTTAGGCTTGAGTTCCCGGATGACGCCGGGTCCACCGTACACCCTTTTTTACACATAACAAAACCGAAGGATTGGATAGGTTAGTTAAGTGGGACAGAATCGGCCCGGTTACAGACACCTAGGTATAGCCGATAGTTAGTAACACAAAGACAACACAATTCTAATCTACTAGATGAAGGATAAAGGCTTAATAGGTTAATGGATAACGATGGTATTGGTCTTCAACAATTGCTTCTTTAAAACGGCAACCTAAGAAAAAATATTATTATTTCACATGCATCTGGAATTTTCCTGAAATTTAATTCTATTAATACTTTTCAGCTTCCTAACCAAAATTGGTTGACTCGACTCGTTACAGACACCTATGTAAAGTCGTTAGTAATAAAATGACAACACAATTCTAAACTACACAATCAGCAATTACAATGAAGCATTAATTCACAAGCATCTGTAAATTTCCTGAAATTTAATTCTAAATTCATATTTTCCGGCTTCCTAATTAATTGAAACATTTATTAATTTAATCATTCTGCAACTCCGCAACTTACAGTAGAATTTCCTGAAACCAAAGTTATTTGAACTATATTCAAAATAACTCTAAAATTCATTAGTATATTAGTATAACCGTTGAATTGGGCGAACACGAAAAAAAAAAAAAAAAAAAAAAAAAAAAAAAAAAAAAAAAAAAAAAAAAAAAAAAAAAAAAAAAACAAATTAACTATAGATTAACTACCGGATTGCATTCAAATATCCCTTTAAATATCCATCCATTAAAATATGCTAAATAATTTAGAATTCGCAAAAATTTCGTATGTTTACTAAATTTTTTTATAAAACTGATGAATTTTTCCCGACGCCCATCCTTTTTCACAAGGAAACAAATACTTTTATCACTACTTTTGCACTAGTTCTGGAACTTCTTCTACGTTTGCTGGGGATATATCACATACAATTAATCTCAGACATGACACATGCGACTCGTCTATGACTTGTCACCTCGTATTAGACTTGTCATAAACGATTCATCTCAGACTGGTAACAAACGTAAATTAGTAATTAGTGTGTCGTCAATGGCTTTCCTGCTGGAAGGTAATATTTTAATATTTAAGTAAAGGCAACTAGATAAAATTTGAAAAAATTATTCTAAAATGAATGATAAATAAGTTTATTTTATAATTTTTATAATTAAATATAAATCGTACCAGTATCTTAAAAGAGGGATAATATGTACTCGTATATTAAATATATTTGAATGAGATTTCCTGAGAACCGAATAATTTTAATATAATAGCTCGGCACTGTACATGTAGATTAATATTTAGGGTTGATTTAAAATTGGGAATTAATAATTATAATTCTTGTACTAAAACAGTCAAGATTGGCAACGTTGCATTTTATGACAAACATCCAGTCGTTGGTGTATTGAAGTATACAAACCTTCTCTTTCTTTTGAATAATTATATTAATTATATCAAATATTTCTAGCTTTTCAGTTACATAGATATAACGAAGTTGCCGATAAACAATTCTTTATGTTAAGATTGTTAAAATCCCAAATCCAATGCAAATAATATTTCTTTTTATAAAGCAAAAATATCAGTAATAAGCTGTGAGAAAATACTAGTAACCCACTGAGTGTCACAAAAAGGCAATTTTGCGGTAAATAATAGGATTCGTTACCAACTCCAACATAGTTGCAATTAATCTTGCAAAAATGATGGATTATGAAGGCAATACAATATAGAAAACAGCTAATCATAAATTACCTACACTATATTCTCAATGCCCAGAAGAAATACGGAAACGGAAAATTCTATCGCTAATCAAACCAAAATAAAAAATATAACAATTTATTACACAAACGCTGAATAATAGGATGAAGGAACATCACCAAAATAGCTCTCTCCGAAAATCTCCGAAATCAAAGCGTGGAAGAAACCACCTCTACAAACAATCGTAGTAAAATGTATCAAGAGAATTATGCAATGTTCATTCAGGAGCTAAAATTACCTCGAAACGATCCCAACAGACGGCATAAATCTTCCCACCATGAAACCACTACCATCCACCAAGCGACCTCCTGCCAACACCACCATTCAACAAAAACCACGCTTCACAAAGCCGTGACGAATCCATGACAGACCACAAACGAACCATGGCAACCCTACAGCCCAAAAACTTCAGCGTACGACCGATCATACCAAAACTCCCAAAATGATTCAGCCCCCGCCAAATCGACGGCAAACTCCAACAAAAACACCCGAAGCATTCAGCAAAGAAACCAATTTGGACATACAAATCCAACATTCAGGCAATGATTCAATACAAAACTGCAAATCCGCCCTCATACACTAACAAATGAGAACTACCTCAAGTCCTAAACAAAACAACTCAAAACAGTCAAAAATACCTTATAAATACAGGTAACGACAGAACACACATGAACACAACTCTCCGCAAGTTGAGAAACACAACGTTCAACGAACAACCACCACAAACCGCAGACACCGAGCCATTACTCACCATGAACGAAATCCATTCAAATCACTCCAAATATCAAAAAAGATTCACTGCAATACAGCTGCAGCACATCCTCGCCGCACATCCTGTGTAAACCAATCACACACATAACCACTCGTCAAAATCTAATCCAGTTTTCGCACCACAGAGAAAAAGTATAACCCCCTCCCAATCACCAAAAATATACATTCCTTTATATGTACAATATTCATTTTGCGCGACCTCGACCTGCGACAACATCCACCCCTTGCCGATGACGCCAACCCAGGTCGACAAGGAGAGGTCAACGTCAGCCGCCTCTCCACAACGACTGCAAAAAATCTCACAAAGTTAACAAAAGTCTAAATTATTATACATATAACAAATCAACAAATTATGAACAATTAAAGTCTAATCGACTTTCCCAATTCACAAATTGAATCATCCACATTCAAGAACATTTAGTGCAAATCCAAAGAAATTCGCCCATTTAGACAACGTAATACGAAGTCTTAGTGTAATCCACTACAAAAATATAAATACAACCGTGAGAGAGCAGAGAATATTATACGATCATTTTGTTTATATTTTGCGCATCCCATATACCAAATTTTCACTTATATGTATATCCTTAAATAAAAAAATTAAAAGAAATAAGGATTTCAGTACAACATGCAATAAAGACTCGATATCCAAATTCCAAACTAGCCCTTCGGTCGTGATTTGATCAACTTTTCCAATAAAATACCATCTACTCATATAACGAAATTCAACAAAATCCCTGTGTACATAAAAAACTATTTACAAACAATACGTATACGAGAGAAAAAACAAAATTATAAAATTAGAGACCACGACAGTATCATAGAAACAGATTACATAGAATGAATGCTAGCAACTGTCGTCACAAACTGTTTCATACCACAACAACACAAATAACTCATCCATACGATTCATTGATTATTATGTAATAAAATATAATGTATAATGTAAAATAAAGTAATAAAAATAACACTTATCTTAAGTATCCTTTGTAATCAAAAAAGTCCTACATATTGAATATTAACATACAATGCGTACGATGCATTCAACCAACGGTGTCGAAATACATATAAACGAAAATGATATATACATATCCTACACCATTGCAAGCGCACCGCGCACAAATTAATATATTAACACAATACGTATAACTTTTCACTTTCTTCTCACTTCTTTACACACAAATTATTATTAATATTATTATTTATTTATTTAATAAGACATATATTAATAAATAATATTATGATTAATATTATAATTAATCAATTATTAACACATATTTAAACTATTTATTTATTTATTTAAAGGAGAGACAAAAATCACGTCTTTCCTTTACGACGTTCAATCGCCGACCGCAACAATTGACAAACGTTTTATGTCACGAAATTCGATTGTGACCCAGCATCAAGTAATGCTCGACACGACGTTCGAAAACCACTCTCAGACTCCACCCACACCATTGCAGTTGGTAATAATATCTGTGAATCGACACTTATTGGTGTACTATCAACAGTTGGTATATTCGAATTTATGATGCTTTTAGCCGTGTGTGAATTTGACCCAAATTGTTTCATTGACTTTCCAAAATGAAGCATTCCACATAAACTACAAGGAGCAGCCTTACATTCAACAACCTTTTGTCCAGATTCCATGCAATTTGTACACAGATTGAATCTTTTCACAACTTCAAAACGCCTTTGCGCCGATACATTACACCCGTGAAACTGTTTTGCCAACCATTCAATTTGTGATCACCTTGACAGTAAACGCAATCCGATTTTATATTTAGTACAAATGTTTTATTTGATTTTCTGTCATTGGACCAACCTGAAGCAAAGTTATTTCGAGCATCATTCCTGTTAACTGATGCACCTTGTGAATTAAGTGCTATTGTAATTACTGGTTTAATAGCCTGCAACAGTTGTATTCTCGTTTGTAACACTTCTATAAATTCACTAAAAGAAAATTGACCTTCTTCAGATTTTTGCTTCAGAACTTCAATTTTAGACGTGTTATCCAACCGCTGAATTCTGAATCTAATCCTTGAAGCGCCAGAAAATGCTTATTTACAGTATCTACGTAAAATTGCAAGGACACTGCCGAACCGTCATGTGAACACTTAATATCATATAATGATTTAATATGAACTTCTTAAATCATTGCCCGATTATCATAATGATCTACAGGTGTTTGGCATGCAATTTCATAGTTTTCATCGGTAATGGAAAATGCCTCAATGATACTGTAAGCACCACGCAAACACGCTATCAAATAGTAGTATTTCGCTGACGGACCAAGCGAACCATTCCGATGGATTAATTCGGAATATAGTGCTTTAAAATTTAACCAATGAATCTCGACCACATCAAATTTTGGTAAACTAATGTCCGGTAACTTTATTTTAAATGCGGGTTTTTGCCTTCTTCATTTCGAGGAGCTACATTCTCATTTTGCTTGGCTATCTCTTGCAAAATACCAATTTCCTCTAAAATACTCGATTCTAACGGGTGTTTTTTTAGGAGGTTTGTTTTTCCGATAGATGTCGTTTTATTTTATGACAGTTGTTTTGACAGCTCAAAGTGGCATTTCTACTCAGTATTGTTTGGCAAATCATTATGAATAGGTTAACTCCAGAACAACGTTTTCAAATCGTGGAAATTTATTTTCAAAATCAGTGTTCAATTAAAAATGTTTATAGAGCACTTCGTGAATTTTATGGTGCACATAATCGTCCGTCAGAGACCACCATAAAGAACGTAATTACCAAATTTCGGTCTACATTCACTCTTTTGGATGCCAAGCCACCGACAAGAATGAGAAGAGTTCGTACAGAAGAAAATATTGCTGTCGTTGAGGCCAGTGTCGAAGAAAACGACAATTTATCGATTCGTCGTCGTGCTCAGCAAATTGGACTTTGTCCATCGACTTTATGGAAAATTTTACGTAAAGATTTGGGTTTGGTGCCATACAAAATTCAATTGGTGCAAGAATTAAAGCCACACGACCATCGTTTGCGCCGTGAATTCAGTGATTGGTCGTTAAATCAATTGAACGAAGATCCATTTTTTTACCGTAAAATTCTCTTCAGTGATGAGGCGCATTTTTGGTTAAATGGATACGTCAACAAACAAAATTGTCGCATTTGGAGCAAAGATAATCCACACACCGTTCTAGAATTACCAATGCATCCTGATAAATGTACTGTTTGGTGCGGTCTATGGGCTGGTGGGATCATCGGTCCATATTTCTTTAAAAATGAGGAAGGACGACGCGTTACCGTGAATGGAAATCGATACAGAACCATGTTAAATGAGTTTTTGTTGTCAAATCTTGAAGATATGGATATGAATGAAATGTGGTTTCAACAAGATGGTGCCACTTGCCATACAGCACGTGAAACAATCGACTTATTGAAAGAAACTTTCAACGACAACATTATTTCGAGAAATGGTCCGGTGAATTGGCCTCCGCGTTCGTGCGATTTGACGCCACTCGATTACTTTTTGTGGGGATACGTGAAGTCATTGGTTTATGTGGATAAACCTCAATCGATTGACGCTTTGGAAACCAATATTCAACGTGTCATTGCTGACATACGCCCTCAAATGCTTGAAAAAGTGCTGGAAAATTGGACCTCCAGAATGAGATTTGTGAAAAATAGTCGTGGTAGCCATATGCCAGAAATTGTGTTTAAATGTTAAATGCCAAAAAATTATCTACCAAATAAAAAAAAATTTTGGTCATTTCATAATTTTATATGTGTTTTATTCAAAAAAAAAATCGGCAACCTCTTAAAAAAACACCCTTTACTTTACTATACTCGTCTTCGAATTTGAACCTATCGTTCATGGCACTTTCTAAATTGTCCACGTCTGACCGTGTCTCGATCTCCGACTGGGTTCCCGAATAATTCACTTGCAGAATCATATTTTTTCTGATCGATTTGGTTTTTGAAGTATGTCAAGCGAGCTTTATAGCCCGCAGGTTTTTTAATTAACCCATCCATAACTACACTGGATATTCTCTTCTTACAATTCTTTTTGAGCTTTACATCCAATTCAGTATGTCCCCTATGTTGCCATTGTGTAATTTCCGATGCACGTGTTTTTCCAAATATGTACTAGATCTTCGATTGATTTTTTTTCACAAAATTTTTGTTTTGTTGATCCGGCTCGAAGGACCAAATGTGGCTACAAGCGATGATGACTTCCAAATCTTTTGGGTTATTTCTTACAGACAACCCTTGATTATATTGGTTCAGGTTATTTCGACCAACCTGTATACTCTTTTCTGTGATGCGATAATTAATTTATCGTTCACTGCTTTGACGATCGATAATTATTTAACAATTCACCACTTAGTGACGATAATTTATTATCTTCTTTCTATAATTTATCAATTTATTTAATAAACCAACTACAACTTCTATCCATCTATGTATCAGACCATGATACATAGATAGGCGCTATAAACCATGCGCCATCTATGTATCAGACCGGGAACTTTTCAGGCGATGTAATACTGAATAATATGACAGTTATGTGCTATGTAACATCGGATTTTGCTTTTGCGATACGTTTGATTTGAATAATACTGGGAATTCCCAGTGCGCAACACAACTTTATTTGAACGACCCCGAGTAAAAAAGTTATTTATAGTATATCGTGTTTTATAAGCTGACACGCGATAAGGAAACATCATTGTGCGATGATTATGAGATCGTTTTGATCTTCGGGGTCATATCAACGTTTCAGTTAATGGATTATCAAATAAAATATTTAACTGTGAATAGTGACTCAATGCTAGAAAGTGTGCTAATTTGTAAAGTTTCTAATCGAATTATCACAAAAAATTTACATTTCATAAAATCATGTCCGAAATGAAATCCGATTGCGAGTGCTCTTCTTAACTAAAACATAGCCATTTGAACGTTTGTTATGACTATCGAGTGATAAGAGAAAATTACAAGTTTTACTTTCAAATATGTATTGTAAATTAAAATATATGTGACTGTTTATCAAAAATTAGTGAATTCAATTTTCTTCCGGTAGAATTCTAATCAACAAATACTAGCATAGCAAAAAACTGAATTGGTTGAACTTAATACCTGCTCAATATGCTGTTGCTTTGTATGAAGGTGGATTTGTATGAAAACAATAATGTTTTGGGAGCAAAGCATCCCCAATGCGTTCATCAGTTGAAGATATTTCGTACGCCGTGCCTACGTCGGAGACTTTCAGAACACCCAACTTACTCTTTGGACTTTGAAAATTTTCAAGCCAAATACCAGGGCCACTTGGTTTCACATTTACCCAAGTTATAATAATTTTATGCGAATAATTGAATGAAACTAATTTTTAGGCAACAGCGCTATCGGCGATTTCAATTCGGGAAACGCCCAATAAAAAATTATGCTTTCATTGTTTGTAGTCGACACGTCAATCAATAGTGTGTCGATTTGGATCGAAAATAACACTGATGATAAAAATTAACCATGAACGTCAGCCGAGTGTATATGGCGCTGTAAAATCCGATAAAAAATCAACCCGTTTATTTCAAGAAATTTTACCAGCAGTACGATCGCACACAGCTATCATTTTAGATGTGCTTATTTGTATAAATTTACCCACTCAACTTCCAACAATGAAGATTTGCATCGAAAGTGAAGATTTTATGAAAGATTAAAACTTAGCCGATCCTTGCGTTGACACACCCGCTTCTAATGATTTTATATTGGAACTGAC
Source organism: Nephrotoma guestfalica (assembly GCA_963691935.1). Classification (NCBI taxonomy): domain Eukaryota; kingdom Metazoa; phylum Arthropoda; class Insecta; order Diptera; family Tipulidae; genus Nephrotoma; species Nephrotoma guestfalica. The sequence continues at coordinate 84,096,451 of OY829913.1, forward strand.
AAATTTGAAAGCGGTATAATACATTATTCTTAAATAAAACTGTGTTTCGATGAATAATTTTCAGGTAATCCGCAAACAATTTCTACTAATAGCACGTTCACCATTTGAATATGAGACAAAGGTGCAAAGTACTAATAAATGTACCCCGGAGGAAAGACAGTGAAAAGGTGTGAAAAGGTTTTTGTTGAGACACATAAGAGAAGGGACAATGGACGCTACATAGTCAAGCGACCGTTTAAGCAAGATGTTGGCGTATTAGTAGAATCATTACGAGCAGCAACAGTTCGATTTCGATCACTCTAGCGTGAACTGACAAACAATCCAAAATTAAGTGTTGAATACATAAACGAAATGAGGGAGTAAGTTAGTTTGAGACATATGATTGCAGTACGAGTAAACTTAATAATGGTGAAAGTTATTGTTTACCTCAGCATTCGGTATTAAAGGAAACTAGTAGTACGACCAAAGTTCGAGTGATGTTTAATGTACCATTAAATGACAAATTGATGATAGGTCCAATCATCCAACTAACATTAAGGGAAATCTTATTAAGATTTCGTACTGAAGGTGATCGTATAGGAAAAACACAGAAAATGCCAATCAATTTTATGGCGATAAAATCCAGACGAGACGTTGAAACATTATCACCTTACTCGAGTCACTTTTAGTCTTGCATATGATCAGCGTTCCTCACCGTCAGAACAATGCAACAACTTAGCAATAGACTCACAGGATGAACATGTCCAGAAATATATATATTCAGCGATTTTTACGTAGACGACATTTTAACAGGCAGTAATGACATGGAGGAAGCTGTTGTATTAAGAAAAGAAAATGTTACGAGAATACTAGCGAATTTTGAATTCTATTTGAGGAAGTGAAAATGCAACTTCAGCTACTTGTGTAATATGAAGGACGACATATCAAAACACTTGGTGTACAATATGACATCCAATAAACGACACAAAAATTATATCAGAATCCTCCCGCATCTTCGATCTATTCTTGTTTTCTATGACCTTCTATCATCCTCTTGAAAATATTATCTACTAAAAATAAACTGGGATGACCAATTGCCAAGAGAATTTGAAGAAAAGTGTGCAGAATCCGAAACCAGTTTATACTGAAGGCATCAACATTCAAAGATTTTCAAACCATGATTTTCCAGACGCTAGTGAACTTGCCTACTGTGCAGTGTCATACAGTAGAATGATTCATGAAGATGGAAATATTACCACTCAAATATTGACATTCAACACGAAAGTCGCCCCAGTTTCCCTAGGCAATATTGGTCACACATAAAATCTAAAGGAAATCCAGTAAATCATCAATTTGACGCAGTAGTAGAAAGATCCAGAATGGTTGATTCAGCAGCAGACGTCATGGCCTGTGAATGAGTTACTAAATTTTCAAGAAACCAATCATGATATGAAATACAGCACAGCAGGACTTTCACTACTGACAGTTGTACTTCAAGTGGAATGTACGCATCAAGAAGAGGGTTAGATAAAAGAATGTGAATTTAAGTTAAAAAAAATATTTTGAATTGTGGCATACGTATTGAGGTTCATAAATACCATTAAAATCCCTAAGATGAAGTTAACAATGCAGCTAACAGTGCCGGAACTAAAATGCATCAATTGTGTACAACGAAGGTCGTTTACCATGTTAGTATATATTTTGCGAGTTGGTGGTCGATTATAAAATTCAGATTGCGACTTTGACAGTAAACATCATGTAATTTTACCCCAGAAATACATACTTACAACCAAAATCACATGGGATGTTCATTTGTCACAACTTCACGCTGGTCCAACCCTTACTCCAAGTTATATAATGGACGAAGCAGAGTTCAAAGTATCTTGAAAGGATGCGTTAGTTGTACGAGATATGCAGCTAAAACCACCGACGAAGTAACGGGAAATTTAGCAGCAGCTAGGGTCATGGTCTCTGACAAGGTCATTCGGGGTCGCGGGAGAGAAAAAATATTTTAACAAAAGGATACATATGTATATTTGTGTACCTTTCAGTTAAGAGCATCTAACTATATAGAAAGTGTGACCGTCTTAACCAGTGCAAGATGAATTCTTGATCAATCATGTCAGTAGGTAAGAAACATTATTAATGATGATATAATTGTAGAATTTGTGAGTGTGGTCAAAAATCATTTACTCAAGGTTACATCTAACCTAACAATTGAAGATATTACAAATCTGCTTTGTCACATAGAAAATACTTTAAATTCGTACCGTCGATCAAGTAATGACTCCAGCACATTTTTTAGTTCGTCCAATCATTTTGGAAAAGATATTAGTTAGAATATTTAGATAATATCCTGCAGCATCATAAATGGCAAAAACTTCAAGAAAATATCAAGGTCGGCGTTGTATTAATCAAAGAAGATAACACGCCCGTGTGTAAAAAGCCTCTTGGCCGTATTGTTCAAATGGATTAGTGAGAGCGGTAAAATTGTGCAAATTACTCTTCGGTTAAAGGTAAATTCGTTAACGGTATGGTATACATGGTATACATATATTGTGAATTGTATACCAATAATTATTCTTTGTTATTTGGCGCTTTTAACTCCCGAAGAGGCCTTTTATTGTAGTAGCATATTTAAATAATTATAGTTGGCTGACAACCAAATCTTCAGAGTATAAAAACTATATCCAATAACTTTTTTTTGTAAAATAAAAGAAATAAAAGATTCATTCTTATTTGTAGGGTTGGACGAGGTAGATTACGCAACGTAGTCTACACGGTTGTCGACACGTAGCAAATGATATTAAAAATTAAATTTTCTCGTTATTTTTTGTTTATTTTATACTTTAGTCGGTCTGATAAATACGTTGGCTAGCTATTAGATGATTGTCTTATTATCCTATGAGTATAAAGAAAGCGAGTTCACAAGACTCGTGTCCGTTAAACGTTATTCAATGTTATTCAACCCCACATTGTTTTTAGTTTGGCCAATGTCAGTAGATTTGTCAGCAAAATATATATGGTTAGAATTTTTGTTTCGGATGGCTTTGTGAATTCTTAATTACGATTTTCACTCAAACATTTATTTTGTATATATTGTGTCAGTGTTGCCAACTGTAATTTTCGATAGGTGGCAAATTGACGTCAAAACAGTGCTAGATTGACTGAAATAGATGCGTGTGAAGTTTTTCACACTTTACCTCACACATATACGTACACGAATCATATTGGAATACGCAGAGTCCAATTGGATTCTAATTGATTTATTAAAGTATTAGTGCAAGTGTACACTGTTATGAAATGAATTATTTTTTTAGGAAAAATGTCATAAGAATAAATGGAAAAATGTTAAGTAAAATTAAAAATTTACCTAGAATTTGGTAGCGTTCGATAATGTGGTTATTTTAATTTAACATAATATGAATATGTATGTGTGTTAATTAAATAAAAATTCTGGTTAATCAAAATTTTACTCACGGTCCGATTGACGTCTTGTCAATTTTTTTTGTTTACATGTTCATATTCGCAGTTTTCCGCTGCAACAAAATTATTGAAAGCTGCAACGACGAAAATGTATCGTAAGCAACATAACTTTCCAAAGAAGCATTCCAGAGGTTACGTCAAACGGTTGTTAATGACTTTAATTAGTTTATGTAAATTGAAAACATTTACTAACTATGTAAATGTGATACAATTTGTGAAGTTTGTGTACTAACCTATTAGTACGTAAATCAAAGGTTCACCTTAAAAGCCGAGTACTTTGATTTTTGATTAGAATTAAACCATATAACTCTAATTAGATTTCTATTTAAATGATTTTAATATCGAAATTTAATTATTAGTGTGGGTTAATAGTAAAATGGTAAATTATTTTACTAAAAGTGTTAAGTGTTATGGAAACCTAAATCAAGAACTCTGGTAAGGAGTTTTAATGGCAATTTTCAGTTCCAAGACAAAATAAAAATTCGTGAACACTTTGGGACCCTGGTTGGGTGATGATATATGGGTTCAGCAGATGAGGAATTTAATTATTAGACACACTATCCGAACATGAGTCAACATCTCTGGTAAGGAGTGTTAATGGCCATTTTCAGTTCCAAGACAATATTGATTTTCTTTGGAAAAATTGGGACCCACTTGGGACCCACTGGTGAACACTTTGGGACCCAGGTTGGGGATAGATATATGGGCTCAACGGATGAGCATTTTAGTTAGCTATTAGACACACTATCGAAACCTGAGTCAAAATCTCTGGTAAAGAGTGTTAATGACAATTTTCAGTTCCAAGACAAATTTAAAAAAATTTTGGAACACTTTGGGATGCGGGTTTGGAGATAATATATGGGCTGATCAGATGAGGAATTTAATTAACTATTAGACACACTATGGGAACCTGAATCAAGATCTCTGGTAATGAGTGTTAATGGCCATTTTCAGTTCCAAGACAATATTGATTTTCTTTGGAAAAAATTCGTGAACACTTTGGGACCCAGGTTGGAGATAGATATATGGGCTCAACGGATGAGCAATTTAGTTAGCTATTAGACACACTATCCGAACCTGAGTCAAGATCTCTGGTAAGGAGTGTTAACGGCCATTTTCAGTTCCAAGACAAATTTGAAAAAGATTCATGAACACTTTGGAACCAGGGTTGGAGGATGATATATGAACTGATCAGATGAGGAATTTAGTTTGCTATTAGACACACTATGGGAACCTTAGTCAAAATCTCTGGTAAAGAGTGTTAATGGCCATTCTCAATTCCAAGACAAATTTGATTTTCTTCGAAAAAAAATCGTGAACACTTTGTGACCCGGGTTAGGAGATAATATATGGGCTTAACGGATGAAGAATTCAATTAGCTATTAGACACACTATACGAACCTGAGTCAAGATCTCTGGTAAGGAGTGTTGATGGCCATTTTCAGTTTCTATACAAATATGGCTTTTTGCGAAAAAAATCGTCAACACTTTGGGACCCGGGTTGGGGATGATATATGGGCTGGTCAGATGAGGAATTTAATTAGCTGTTAGACACACTATCGGAAGCTGAGTCTTGGAACTGAAAATGGTTATTAACACTGCTTACCAGAGATCTTGACTCAGGTTCGAATAGTGCTTTTAATAGATAATTAAATTCCTCATCTGCTGAGCCCATACATCATCCCCCAATCCGGGTCCCATAGTGTTGACCACCCTACTCAACAGTGGTAAATATTATTTTTTCAATCAGAATATTATTTTAAATTGTTCAATAACGGGATGAAACCATACACTAAAATTTAGTTTAGTTAATTTTTGCTAAATTTCACTGAATCACTATACTGAATTTATATTTTTATTTTTATTTATATTTTTTATTTTTTTTTTTTATTATATTACATTAAATTGGATGAAATTTTAGTATATACGGACGTGTTGGTTTTAGTACTAATTTTCGTATAGGAACACTCAAGTTTCCAAGAATATTCCAATTGAGTTTGTGGTGAATTTTGTAACCAATCCTGATCTAACAATTACCTAACAGAATTTAATGAAATTGGTATGATTTTTTTGTAAGGAGGTGGTGGGATTTTTTTTAAAATTTGCATTACTTAATTCCAGTTTAATGGTAATGAAAACCAGTGTCTAATCCTAACCTAAACATTCTAATCATCATTTTTAGCAAACCCTTGTGATGGGGTGCTAAAAAAGTGGAACTCTTTTCAATTCGCATTACTATACGACGTGACGAAAATCATTCAAAATTCAGCCGAAGTAAGCTATGACAATTTCTTTTTATCGCACTGTTACAAATTCTACTCTACAGATGAATATCAATTGGTGGTGGGGTGATTAATGTGTACACCACCAAGGGTTATCAACTCAAAAGTCATGAGTTCGAACCCAGTTGGAGATTATAATTTTGTTGAGGCCACTATTATTCATTAACAACATCGATGCTGTCAGATCAAGTATTCCTCCAATATTGAATGGGAATTGAAGTTTAAAACGACATTCTAATTGGAGGGGAATATAGAGTTACCGAAAGCAATTACAGAAGGCGACGATAATCATCACGAAAGAGGAATTGATAACGTAGACTGTGATTTACAATTGCAAAACGCATACATCGCAAAAGAATATCTCGAACAGCAATAGACACGTACATATATGAGCAATTTGGGACGTAGGGACAGTTGTTATTTAACCAGTGAACAGTGCAAGTCAAAAAATAAAAAGTAGTGCGAAATGTAGTGAGCATTAAAGGCGAACAGTTAAAGCGATATAAACAACAGTTGGCAATGTTTTACATAACATATCACCATACGCTAGAAGTTATCAAAAGCTTCGAGAAGCATTCAAATCCGAATCAGCAAATACTGCACAAAATAATTGCGAGATACATATAGTGTCCTTAGTTTTGATAGAAACTTACAGGATAATCAAAGAGTGTATCATGCACCTACAAATGCTAATGATGTTGCGTTAATTTATGTTCCCGATCGTGACGGCAACATACCTGTCCAAATTGATTTTGCAGTTTATCCTACCAATAGCAGAAGCATTAAGCGAATTAACTTACTAACCAAAAATTTGGACCCAATGATTTTTCCTCTTTTTACCCAAATGGAGATTTTGGATGGACTACCAATATACCTCATAAAACAACGAGCAGTATATTGTATATGCTTATGCGCGTATAGAAGCTTAATGTATAGGGTTTTCCAATAGGAATGTTATGATTTTTAAGTGACGTTTCAGCCATTTGTAATATGTCATCTGTCATTTTTTGTTTCATTCATGGTGAGATATACGCAAGAACAACGTTTACAAATTATTCAGTTTTATTAACAAAATAATCGTTCTCCAATTGCAACTTTTCGTGCGCTTTTGCCATTTTATAGTCGTAATAATCGTCCAAGTGTGCTCGCTATTCCTCGAATTGTTGAAAATTTTGAGCGTACATTTTCTTTACATAATGTTGAAGTGCCAATAAGACAAAGATTCGCTCGAAGTAATGCAAATATTGCTGCCGTTCAGGCAAGTGTTGCTGAAGACCGCATTTTGTCGATTCCAAGACGTTCTCAAGAATTGGGACTGTCTCAAACCACAACCTGGCGGATTTTGAGAAAGGATTTGGGTGTACATCCGTATAAAATTATTCTCACTCAAGAACTGAAGCCATTGGATCACCGTAAACGTCGTGAATTTGCTGATTTTGCCTTGGAACAACTTAAAACCGATAACGATTTTTTTTTTAAAATCATCTTCTCCGATGAGACTCACTTTCATCTGTGTGGTGCGGTAAATAAACAAAACTGTCAATTCTGGTGCGATGAAAATCCACAAATTATTCATGAAAAACCATTACATTCACCTAAATTGACAGTTTGGTGTGGTTTTTGGTCTGCTAGGTCAATGGAAATCGGTATAGATCGATGATAACCAACTTTTTATGGCGGAAATTGGAAGAAGTTGATCTTGACAACATTTGGTTCCAACAAGACGGGGCTACGTACCACACAGCAAGTGCAACACTTGAATTATTGCGAGAAAAGTTTGGAGATCCGATTATTTCAGGAAATTGTGATAATGAATGGCCTCCAAGAAGTTGTGATTAACACCATTAGATTATTTCTTGTGGGGTTATTTGAAGTCATTGGTCTTTAGCAATAAACCAAACCCTCTTCAAGCTTTACAAGTCAATATTGAACGTGCTATTCATGACATACGACTTGATTTAGTGGAAAGAGTGCTCGAAAATTGGGTTCATCGAATTCGTTCCTGCAGAAGAAGTCGTAGAGGCGATTTGAATGACGTTTTATTCAGAACTTAATTGTATCGATTGTACTTCACATTAAATAAAAAACATTTCAATTTCCTTAACAATTAGTGTGTTTTTTTTAAGAAATCGTATCACTCTTATTGGAAAACCCTATATATTCGATCCAATCAAAAATCTTTTCGTGTTGATTCGTACAAAGGTCTTTTAGACCATATGAATAGCTTTAGTCATGATAACAATGTAAGGATTGGTAATTTATTCATAATTCCATCCTCATTAACTGGTGGGCCACGCTTTATGTCAAAACTTTATCAGGACAATATGGCTATGGTGAAGAAACTTGGGCGCCCCGTTTTATTTATCACGTTTACGTGTAATCCAGCGTGGCCAGAAATTATATCGCTACTACATTCATTTCAAACGATATTACCAAATCCCATGTGTTTGGAAAAACATGCAGTTACGTTTATGTCATTGAGCGCCAAAAACGTGGCCTTCCACATGCTCATTGTTTATTTACTCTCTGTACGGAGGATCAGTTATAATCAGCTACAGATGTGGACATAATCATTTCAGCTGAAATTCCAAATAAAATTAAACATCCGCAACTATACGATATGGGCCATGTGGAAATTTAAATCCCTATTGTGTTTGCATGGTTGATGGTAAATGTTCTAAACAGTTTCCGAAACCATTCTGCGAAGAACCCGATATATCTAAAGAAACGTATCCTAACTATAGGCGACGTCTAAATATAACTTCTGAAGTTATGCCCTCAAATGTTTATGTAGATAATCGTTTCATAGTTCCCTACAATCCGTTTTTGACCTTAAAATATAATGCTGATATAAATGTTGAGCTTTGTTCAACATTTAAGGCCATAAAATATATTCACAAATATATTACCAAAGGACATGATTGTGCTAGAATTGGTGTACAAGTTGATGCTAATAATGATCCCACAGCTGTTGTTGATTTCGATGAAATTCCGCAGTCACTTAACTGTCGCTACATTAGTGCACAAGAAGCAGCCTGGCAACTCCAAGAACTTCCAATTGATGGTCAGCCTCATTATATTGTTATGCTATCTGTGCACTTGAAAGATGGGCTGTCAATATTTTTTAACGAGAATAGTATTGAAAATGATTTGCGACGTGAATCTATTGCAGTGATGACTTTAACATCGTTTTTTGATTTAAACTTGAATGATCCAAGCACATAGTCATTTAAATCAAGACATACCGATATACTACATATTTAAAAATAAAAAATGGGAAAAACGATTCCCAAATTCACATCATGGCAATAAGCCTATAGGAAGAACAATAGCAGTTTCACCAAAAGATACTGAGTGGTATCACCTCCGACTGTTATTACTTTCGGTTAAAGGAGGAGAAGCTGTTTTCTTCGAAAGCTTAAAAAGTGTTGAAAATGTTTTGAAACTTACATAGAAGCTACTCGAGCTAGATGTTTGATAAACGATTCTGCAGAATGGCATTTTTGTCTTCTGAAGGTTCGAATTATATGCTTCCAAAATCATTACGCTCTCTTTTTGTTAAACTATTTATCACTGCAATCCTTCAAACCCATTACAATTGTTCAACGACTATAAAGATTATATGATGGAAGATTTCATTTATTCTGGTCTATTTCGCTGCGAGATTTATGTGAAGATGTTGGGTTTGATCTCTTTACTGTATTACCTGTACCAAATTCAGAAATATGTGCCAACCTTGTTATAGCACCATTTTGTATTCGTAACAATGAACGATATCTTTGGGATAATCTAAACGAAGCACAGCGTACGGCTGCTTCAAACATTTGGCCCTCTATTCAAGGTATAAATTCACAGAAAGATTTATACTTAGATGGCCCTGAACCTAGCGGAAAGGTATTTTTGTACCGAGCATTAATACCAAAACTCAGCATAATTAATAAAACAAGATGATGTATTGCTTGGACTGGAATTGCGGCAAATCTTCTGCCACATGGCATGACTTGCCATTCTGCCTTTACACCTTGACTGCGTTAAATTTCCTCAGTTATAAAAAAGGAAGTTACTAACGTCAATTGGTTGCTTTATATGGGACGAGGCACCTATGGCACCTGCAGTTGCCCTTGAAATTATTGACTTAGAATTTCGGGACTTAATGAAACATAATTTACCTTTCGGTGGAAAATTTATTATATTAGGTGGCGACTTTCGGCAAGTTCTTCCTGTTATCTGAAGAGGATATCGTGTCTGCTTTGTAAATGCTACAATAAAAAAGTCACCACTATGGAAACTTTTTCAAATATTTAAGCACGATCAAAATATGAGAGCAATTCTTTCAATTGGCGACGGTAAACGTTGCTCCGATCAATCAGTTAAAAAAACACAATATTCACTAAATATACCAAATGAATTTCTATCAGACGATATCGTTACCGATACATTTGGCAATAACTTTACTCCAGGAGATGTGGCATCTATATCTCATAGAGCGATTCTTTGTCCAAAAATAATGATGTTCGTCATATAAATGACACAGTATTGAACAATTTAATTGCCGAATAAGTCAGTAGATTCCGTAAAAAATGAAGATGGTACCGAAAACAGTAATTTACAAGTGAATTTCCCAACAGGAATTTTTGAATTCGTTAAATCCTTCTGGTCTTCCTCCACATATTTTAAAATTAAGAAAGTGGCATATTAATTTATGTGTGTTGATAGTAACACATCGATTTAAATCCGAGACAGTCATTGGTGAATAATATTCACGATTATTGTTCACTGCCAAAAATGCGGTTGACGGTTTAATGATGAAATGTTGAGCGTCGTGTTGAATGGGTATTGGAATTATTCGATGGATGTTGTAGACACCTAACCATGGTTGCCATAACGCTTGCATTTACTGTCATAACTTCATAAATATCAGTGAGATTGAGATGATAACCAGGAAGTGTCACTGCCGTTGGTGTGTGGTCCTTGATTTTCCATAATTCATTTTCGAGTTGTGTAGGAGAAATTAACTGTGAATTGATTAATCCGTTATGCGTATGGGTGAGTATGTCACATCAGAGTTCTCTGAGTATCTTGGATATTTCTGATGAATATCATGAGTTGTATGGATAACATGTTGATTAATTGGTGTTTACTCGTATATAAGTATGCTGTATCAGCTGAAAGTTGGTTGACTCTATCTTGTATAAGTTCAATGTGCTCGCCCATAACATTTAGTTGGTTTCTTGTTAAATCACTATCATGTCTGATAATGTTTACAGTGGCATTGATAATTGAGGTTTGTTTTCGAGCTAAATTGATCAGTGATTCGCTTTTATATTCCAGGTTTGCTTATTAATTGTTCATAACGTTGTGCATCTCATTCATTCAAAACACCAAATAAATCTCCCATCACATATCCCACTGTATCCCCGAGCCCACGTCTTGACGTCTTCGTTCTTTGTTGGAATTCTGAATTACTTGGTTCACCTTTCTAATAGTTTCCTTATGGTGATCAAATTGTTGAATGGTGGTGATCTGAGATCATAGTAGATGATTATGTTCCAGTTGAAGGCATCAAGTGGGTTCATTTCAGCATATTTTTCAAAATATAATCCTGGTTGGTGGTTAAGGTATTCAATGCTATATTTTGTTTCATTTGCCATCTCTGCACTTGATGCGCAGAATAATAGGCCCAAAATGCATAAAGAATAAAAGATAAGATTGGCACAAGATAGTTTCGCAGATTGACTCCGTGTTCCCATTGCAGTTGGCTCAGGAACTTTCTCTCGAGATGAACCTTCTATCGGCTTATCGTTGTTTGTTATAAACTGTTGCACTTCGGAATCTTCGATAATTGGTTCGGCTTTTGACTCAATTGTGTAGTGTGTTTGTAGAGGGCTGATCTATTGAGTATTCCCTTCTGAGTTTTCAAGGTATCGACTCTAGTTAATTTGTCATGTCCTGCGGGTGAGTTTCTAATACTCTTCCCAATAGCCACTTGGTGGGTGGTACATTTTCGACTCTTATAAGAACTAATTGATTTTCCTTTATATTCGGTTGTTGTTTTGTCCATTTCATTAGGTGCTGCATATTATTGAGGTAATTTTTGCTCCACATTTTCCAGAAGTCTCCATGCATTCTCTCGATTTGCTGCCATCTTGTCAATAGATTTTGGTTCGGGTAAATGGTTTCATCATCAGGCGGCGCGAGTATGGAAATGCCAGTTAAAAATGCCCTGGTGTCAAACATTTAAGTTCATTGGGATCCTCTGATAGTGGACATGGCGGTCTAGAATTTAATGTTGCTTCAACCTGGCACAACAGAGTTGTTAATTCCTGATATGTTAGTAGTACGGATGCTGCGGCTTTCTTTAAGTGCTGTTTTACCGATTTCACTCCTGCTTCCCATATCCCGCCGAAATGTGGTGAGCCTGGCGGAATGAAATGCCATTGAATCCCTTGGTTTGTTATTACGTTTAAAATATCGGATGAATAATGAATAGATTGCAAATATTTATTTGCAGCCAGAAAATTCGTGGCATTGTCACTATACATATTTGCAACGTTACCCCTTCGGGCTATGAAACGTTTGAGGGCAGCGTGAAATCCTTGTGTTGTTAAATCACTGACCAATTCTATATGCATCGCTTTCGTTGTTAAACAGATGAAAATGGCGATGCACCCCTTCCGACTCTTTGTTCCGCGGCCCTTGGACATTCGAAAATTGATGGGCCTAGCATAGTCTATTCCTGTATGGGTAAATGCTCTTGAGAGTATTACTCTTGGAGGAGGTAGGCTTCCCAGCAGTTGAGTTGCTCTGTTAGCCTTGAACCTAAAACACTTCTGGCATTGACGATTGTGTTGTTTTGTTACTTTTTTGCGTTGGAGAGCGTTAAGTTCAAACCTTCATGCTGAGTACTTTTATGTGCCCAATCGATGATCAAATTTGTGACTTGACCCTTTGGTGGTAGGATGATTGGATGTTTTTCGTTATAATTCAAAATTGAATGTTGCAATCGTCCTCCTATTCGAAGTACTCCATTCGTGTCCAGAAATGGATGTAAGGAGAGAATTTTACTCTTGGGGCTCACTGACCCTTTTTCCTTTAATTTTTTTATATCTTCCTTAATCTTTACAATCCTTACTTTAGCTGCTTCTAATTCTTTAACTGTTAGTGCCCCCTTCCGTTTTTCACCTTTATGGTGGCTATGCCAATAAAACCGCCAAATATACGCGAGTACTCGAATTATTTTTGTGAGAGAAGAAAACCTTTCTAATATTTCCGTTTTGTTGTAGTTGTGCTTATGCTGCAAAGAGTACTTGTCGTTTTTTTTTTAACTAGGTATCCGTTATTACGGTACTCGATGATGGCTCGATACTACTCCTAAGCCAATGCGGGCCGGACCACCATAATTTATTATCACCCACATTTTTCATGTTTCCATCGTGCAGGGCTGCGGAGCGGATAGCATGAATCTGCGATCTTCTATTTGCAACGAACGTTTTCCACTTACTAGGGTGTCCTTGCAGCCAGGCCAGAACAATTATCGAGTCAGCCCAGGCTTGAATTTTAACGTTTAAGATTCCCATGGCCTCTGAAACTTGTCTCAATAGCTTCGCTAACAGTATTGCCCCACAAAGTTCTAATCCTGGAAGACTTAGTTGCTGATTTATTGGGGCCACTTTAGTTTTCCCGGACATAAGTGTAATTGTTGATTCTCCTGCATCTGTCACCTTGCAGAACACTACTGCAGCGTAAGCTAATTCCGATGCATCACAAAACCCATGCAGCTCTAAATTTTCGCACTTGTCCTTGGTATGAGCCCATTGTGGACTCCTAATTTTTTGTGGCTCGCTGAACGTAGTTTTATATTGAATAAATTTTTACTTCATTTTCTCTGGTAGTTCTTCATCCCATTGATAATTGTTTGAGAAAACCATCCTAGCGGATCGAATATCTTGGATACCTCCGAGATAAGGGATCGTTTTGTTGGAACTGTTGTCATGGATTACATGTTGACCTGGAACTCAAATTCATCTCTTTGGGGATTCCACAATATTCCTAACGTTTTTATGGATTCCTGGTCCTTATTAATGAGTGTGGTTTTTGACTCCCTTTGTTCACTGCACCAGAGAGAACATCGTCGACATAGAAATCCTTCAACAGGATTTCTGCAGCTATTGGATAATTATTCTGCTCGTCTATGGAAAGTTGTGTTAGAGTTCTAATGGCCAAATATGGAGCGGACGAGGTACCATACGTGACTGTTCGTAACCTGTACTATTTTGTTTGCTCATCTGTGTTGTTGTTACCAGGATTTGCCTGTACATTTTCTCAATATCTGGGATGTATATACGTATTTGTATTTCCTCCATCTTGTTACAATGGAGAACAGATCTTGTTGTATTGTTGGAACTACTAGCTGGATATCGTTGAAACTGATCCCGTTTGTTGGCTTAATTGATGCATCAAAAACTACTCTCACCTTGGTTGTTGTACTTGACTGCTTGACCACAGCATGGTGAGGTAGGTAACATGTTTGCCCCTTGGCATCTTCTGAATTTACCGGAGCCATATGTCCTAGCTTTATGTATTCATTCATAAAGTTATGGTATTCTTGTTTTAATTGTAAATTCCTTTCTAATCTTCTTTCTACTTGAATTAGTTTTGAAACCGCACATTTCCTTGAGTCTCCTATTTTCAATTCATCCCTTAATGGTATAGTGACCTCATATCGTCCTTCTGGTAGTCTTCTGTGAGTAATTGCGTAGTGTTGCTCACTCATCCTTCTTCTGAGTATGACTTTTCCTTGGGTAGCTCTTCAATTTCCTATAATTGTCGCAGCTGCACGTGTAGGTTGTTTTGTACTACCAGAGATAGTGAATTTGACGTTAATCCTGATTCTGTTGTGAGACCCAGGAGAATCCATTCTAACTCAGTTTTCTGGGTTATTGGTTGGTACGGAGATTTCTTTATTACACCGTCTAACAAGATGTTGGCGTATACCTCTGTCCCTAAAATCATATCAATTAGACCAGGTAAGTCAAAATTTGGATCAGACAATGCCAGCTCTCTCCAAGTTGATTTGTTAAGACCCTTTACTGGCGTTGTTTGTAGTTGCTCAGTTAAATTTGGTAAGATAAAAGCTTCCACCACCTGCTTGTATATCGAAGGGTAATGAGGCGAAATGGTTGTGTGTACCTTTTAATTTATTTTATTAGTTTTCATTTCTCCAATTCCAGTAACTTGTAAATATGCTCGTAATTTAGGTAGGTTGAGTTGTTCGGCAACTGCCTGTGTGATAAATGATGACGAGAGCCTGGATCTATTAGTCCACGTAATTTTACCGGATATCCGATGCAACTTGTAGCGTTGATCAATGCGGTAGCTAACAAGGGCACCTTATTCTGTACAGTGAATTTTTCGTTGTTGTTTTTCGCGGAATGGAGCGTTGTGGATGTTGTCACCTCCTTGGTGTGCAGCAATGTGTTATGCCTTCTTTGACATACCACACAGGTTTACTTACTTTTCCATGCAAATTTGTTGTGCGTGGAGAGTAGACAAATACTACATAAATTGTTTGCTGCTATTATTTTGGACCTTTCCAGAACTTGCATCTTCTTAAAAACTGGGCACGGTGGTATTTCGTGAGATGCACTGCAGACAATGCACCTTTCCTAAAGTTCTAGGCGGTGGTACGTTTACAGCAATAGGTGGTGTGTTTGTTGTTCTGCCTTGTTGTGTACCCTTTGTTGTTTGCGATGCTACTAGAGATTGGAAACGACATTCTAGAAAGTTTAAGAACTCACTTAACGATTGAATTTTCCGAGGATTCACCAGAGTAACTTCATATAGACGGTGTGTCTCCCTGTCCAGCTTCCTTAACATTAATTTTATTTCCGGTTGATAATTTTTCTCTGTAAGTGGGCTTCCTTGGGCTGCTCGTTGTTGAATAGCTGTCTGTAGTCTCGCCGACATTTCATCCACATTTTGACTCATTCTGTCATAAATTTCATCGAGAAAGTACGAAGTATGTTGTTCTTCTTCTGGTATTTCAACGAGGATTTCCTCATTCAGCGTATCCGCCTTTACTCTGCTGCTCTCCAACTGTTGTAATTTTTGGATTAAATGAGGAGTACCACGACCTTCTTCTAAACATACTCGAGCTTGCTGCAATAAACTGTTGATATGATTTACTTTTACAACGGCTCTTTTAAGTAGTTTTACTGACGCTTCCATCCAGCTTATTGTTGTTGATTGTATTTTCACTGTTTTTACAGGCGGTGGTAGTGAGATTTTGTCCTTGTTGTTGTTGAATAATTCATTGAAATCATCCACCTTCTTGGATTCAACTAGCTTACTTTCCTGTCGACTGTGGCTCGTAGGAACCTCAGACGATGGACGTGGTTGTTCTCCGATCCTCGCTATCCTTTTTATAATTCCTGATGAGACGATAGATATCTTCACCAGTCTGAACTTGCTGATCTACAAGTACTTCGATGCTGCTCTTCTTGCCTTATTTGTTGTTTAGTTTATTCGTAGACTCCGGCTACTTTGTTGTTTGATTATAAACATGCCTCTGTTGGCCTAGGCACACGCCACAGTTATTATAATTATTATTGTTGTTGTTTCTCAATAATATATAACGATTTAGCGGATCACCTTCCACGGGTCATCCGGCTCGAAGGACCAATGATAACGCTTCGAAATTGCTTCCGAATTGTTAAGTGTTTTGTAGAACCTAAAATATGTGGTTTGTAGATTCACAAGATTAGGTTGGGTTACCACGGGTGAGGCTCAAACTAAATGCAAGTGAAGACACAGAAAGACGTAAATAAGCCGTTGTATGTATTTCTACTACCTTTTTATTTTATTAATCGTTCACTTTTATACAATTTTTCAAGTTTAAAATTAGTCTAATTACATATACATAATAACCAAATCAGCACAATTTAAACAGGTCAATATGTTTGGAAAGTGACAATAATTTTACAACACATTGCATTTTAACAATTTAACACGATCCAAATTATTGTAGTTATGTTGAAAATAAAAATGTTGAAATTAAAAACGGTTTTTGTAATGGAACAAGATTAGCAGTCACAGATTTACAGATGGACGTAATAAAAGTTGAAATTTTAACTGGCACAGAAAAGGGTACACACATTTCATTCCAAGAATATCTTTAGATAGATCGAACGATCCAGCATTACCTTTCAATTTAATAAGACATCAATTTCCGGTACGTCCTGCATACGCAATGACAATGACTAGTTTTACTCATGGCCAGCTTTACACAGCACTATCAAGAGCAACACAATCTACTGCTCTAAACATTATTTTTTTTTACCAAAACAAGCAAGTCACAGTAACCGATAATGTGGATCAGGAGGTTTTCTCTTAATTATGTAAATATATTCTATTTAATAAAGTTTAAATTTTGTTCTTAAATAATTCACCTTTTCCAGGTTTTCGACAAATCAGAATTTCAAAACATCTATATTAAGGTGTACGAAAAACGGACCTACAACTGTACGTCTTCGAGGACGCGAAAGAGTCAATTTTGGAGTGAAAATTTGCTTCCCGTAGCGGAATTGAAATATAAATAATAATAATAAATAAAAAACTTAATTTTATTTTCGAAATTATTTAAAAATATTTTTGTTTTTGATAAAAATCCAAATTTGAATAGAGAGAGTTGGGAGTGCCGCGAGCCCCAGAAATTTAGAAATAAAGAAACAAATTAATAATAAAATTGTGCAATTGCACAGGTGACCCCCTAGTAAATCTACAATATATAAACTCCTTTAACAGATTTCGACATACATAATCCAACTCTATATAATAATTTGTATGGGCGCTTGAATCGTTTAATAATTAAAATTTTATTACGCTAGAGGTAATTAATTTTTTATAACGCAACTACTCGTAGCTTGGAAAAATATTTCATATTTATTACAGGTGAATAAAAGTTCAAATACGGTTCTCGAGTTATATTGTGTGACCCCAGTATATTATTACTAGGTAATTTATGGTAATATGAATATTTTTAATGATACAGAAAAATTTATTTATTTAAATAATAAACCAAATTAATTAATTGAAATTGAATGGCGGGGAAAATTATTGTCTTATATAAATTTTATTGTATCAAATTTGTTATGGTTGGATATACAGGTGAAATTTTAACAGGCTTTTCTATTTAACTAGTATAATATGGATATTTTCCAAATTATAATAAAAACAAATTTAAAGAACACAAAATTAAAAATTTGATTAAATGCCATTAAAATAATTTAAAAAAAAATTGAAAAACTCATAAAATGTTACATTTTGTGTAGCCCCATTATAGCAATAATAATGAATATTTTTTATCAAAACTTTTATATTAAAATATTTAATAAAAATTCAAATTTATGACAACATTTTATTTATTTTTAAATTAAACTTAAAAAAAAAATGATAATAGTAATAACAAAAAATAATTTTTTAGCACATGTCGGCTTGAAGCACATGTAGAGTTTGTAGTTAGTATACCAACACTATTTCAGTTTTTTAATATTTATAGCAGCACAAATGTTTTAACATTTCAATCTATGGATTTATGATTCTTTCATTTGTTTTTTATAGACTGAGATGTGCTTGTATACGTATACAACATACACATAAAAAATCATTAATTTATCCGGAAAAATTATTTGTAATCATATCTATTTTTCACTCTTTGGGACGAACGTTAATTTATGGTTATTGCTTTTGAATTGGTCGGATGGTTTAAATATTCGGTTTTTGTACACTTAACTAGGTTAAATCACGGAAGATTTAATAGGTCCCCAACGGGTTGTTTGAAAACACCCAAACTCATTATTCAAATTATATTCTCAGCGATGTTTATGTTTGTATAAATTTTTTATGATACATAACCAACAACAGCTTATAATTAAGCTATAAAAACATTAAATAGTGTCGTGGTTTTTCCTTCAGGTGACTTTTCGGACGACTGGATCTAAGGTTTTAAAATTAATTTAAAATCATAAACAGAAGCCGTGAAGTTTTCCACGGCTAATACGTATACAAATCGAATTGGAATTACGTTCAATCCAATTAAATTATACACTGTTATGATTTTTAATTTACAATTTTGTTTAATAAAAATGTAAATTAATCGAATGGGGGGGGGGTAATGGGTGTAACGAATCGCCCAATATCTCTTCTATTTAACGTCGGTGTGATCACAGCTTTAAAGCGCTGAATAAAATATTAATTTTAATAAATCTTTCTTTCACTGTAAATATATAGATCAGGTTCCAATGATGACATGACAAAATTGATCGTTTATAGGAGAATTTGATGGTAAATAACACAATGAAAACAAAAAATATGAAATGGAGGGGCAATCAGCTGGCTATATAAAGATCGGAAATTTTGTGGTAGAGGAGATTTTTTTTGGTATTGATGGAAGAAAAACTGAAAAAACTATACAAGGGCAGAGTGCAGTGAACACCATGGGAATAAAAAACACAGAAAATAAATAAACTAAAAAAATGGTTTGTGTTGATTGTAATAAAAAAATTATAAATTAAATTATAAAATTAAAACATAAAATTATTAAATGTGCAAAAACAAATTTAATTTGTTAAGAGTAAATAATAAATGATAATTATTGTATAAAAATTAAAAGTTATATGTTAATAAATCAAAACCAAATTATAATGAACAAAATAAACTAAACGTCTAAAGATAGTGATATTTTATTCTATGAATTAAAATTAAAGACATTGTATTTTCCTTGTGGTACCCCCTTGTACAAGTTTATTCTGTGTGTGCAAATTTGTGGGACAAAACCCTGTACCAAGTTACAAGTGCTGTGAATGTTTCCTAAACTTGTGAAGTGGTCGATGTTGTCGAAGTGGTCTTTATTATATCTAATCACAAACGTCCGCAAATATTAAAATTAAACTACCCGTATAGTATTGAGGCGTATATAAGTAAAGTTGCTGAATGAAGTTAAGTACGGGCATGAGTTCCAGAAATCGAGGCTACTTGAACGGAAGTTTTCTCCACGATATGTATCAGTTGAACCAGCATCAACCGTAAACCGTAATGCGACATTGGGATACCGTATCACCAGCATTAGATGACACAAGATTATTTTGAACGTCAGTTTGCAACCAGCCAAAACGAAGAGGGATATCTATTGGCGGATTTGGTGATATAAAACTATTTATTACATTATTTATTACATTTACTATATGATTATTTATATTATTTCCATCTATATTTTATTTCTTTCTTTTTTTCTTTATTTTTTTTTTGTTGTCTTATTTCTGTTCTTTCAATCAAGCATTACGCTTGCGATTTATTCTTACTTTTACATACTGTACTAATTGTTAGTTAATTATTGTTGTACGTTATCTTAAGGTTAACTTTGTTTTACCGTTTATACCTAGCTTAGCATTTTCTTAATTTTAGTTTTCTAATTTATTAGTTTAATTATTTTCTGTCGTGGGGTAATATTTCGTTATGACTCAGCTGGCATCATTATTTCATTTTCTTTAGTAGCTAGAAAATTCGTATAATGAACGCGTCGGACTAAACTTTTGGTATAATGGGATGACTGGTCAATTGCAATTTTGCACATTAATCTTAACCACGCTTGGATAAACTTAGGCTTATGTAGCACACTAAATTCGATAGAAATTTTTGTAATGGCTGTAGATACTACATGTAGAAGGGCGAACCTCCCAAACCGCTGAAAGCTATCCAATTTTACAGTGTGCCATGTGGTATTCTACCGACCCAAGCCAAAGGTTACATGGGGTATATGAATATTAAAATGTAATTCAAAAACGACTCAGAAATATTTATAATAATATCATTCAACATTGAAAGAAAACTGTTTCGAATTAACTAACGGAAATATCAGAAGAATTTAGCAACAATGTAAACCTAATATTTTTTAGATTTATGTCGTTTTGAATAATCCTATTTTAAAAAGTGCGATAACAAACTTTATAATTTTTAAACTTTTTGCAGTTTTGAAAAATCTAAATACGTAATTCGACCGGGATCCAAAATTCAATTGGTCCATTGTTTCAATTGGCTCCAAAATTTGGAGCCAAAAATTGTTAATTTGTGAATTTATAAAGAAGATTATATTTCTTCCTTTATTCTTGGCCGTGTAAATTGCGTGGTTAATAGAATGACATACTTTGGAATGCAAAATCTCAAGTTTTTCATCTATTTTTCATTCTATTTTTAGTTTTAAAATAGGTAAGATGTCATTTTGTAATATTATCTCAATATATCTGCATGTTAATGAGCAAATAGGATTTCTATTATGCTTTGGTAACCGATTTTAGTGGTTGGTATAAACTGGTTGTAATACGGTATAAATTCACACGCACCGAAAATAATTTCGAATATGGGACCAGGCAGTTTAAACAATTTATCACGGAACAAAATATTGTTCTAAATTTCAGAACTTCGAGTTCAACATTTGAGAAAATAAAATATTTAGAACTGAGAGATTAGTATGATCAGTAAATTCTTATTTCTTATTTTGACAAATTGTTTTGAGACCGATTTAGTTAAATTAAGTAAATATGTTTTCCCATAATCAGAGAATTTAATTCTACAAGTTGGACCAACCACGATTTAAAATATTATTTTGTCCCCTATATTCTTGCATTAAGATCTTTATATGCTAGTACATCTTAGTATAGCAACCCAATTCACAATTATCATTCTGTTTATAAATGCGATATTGATTAATCCTTTTGTATGATACTCGTATTATTCTCTGAACAAGAAAACGTTTGTCATATTTAAAAACTCTTATTCTTTATTTATTTATAAAAAGCATAATAGGTTCACGAATTTCAGTAGTTTATTAAAACCTTTTGTTCTTAATTTGTAATTAATTGTATATTAAGAAAAATCGAGTTCCGAATCTCTTAGGTATGTGCCTGGATGCATTCAAAATTTTAACCGAATCTAATCTGAGTTACCTGTTTCCCATTCCACCGACATCCAACCTTGAATATAAAGTTCAATTCAGAGAAAATTTGAAAAATTGGCGACGTTCACAGGTTTGTAGAATCGTGCGATATATGAAAAATTTGGCTGTTTTATATATTCATTTAAACATTTCAAGAATATAGACCCGGGTTTTTACGAAATTAGTGATCTCACAGATTTGCTCACCAAATTTGAGTCATCACCAACCTGCTCAACGACGTCATCACCAATACCACCTTACTGTGTTTCCGACCAAATACAGATATCTTTTGTAAGTATTACAAAATGAGGGTTTTCTTTTTCGGTAGTTTTAGAATTAATAAGATTTTCAAACCATTTCTGGCAAAGCCGTGTGGAGTGGGTACATCAATAATAATAATTGCTTGCCTCTTTTGATGCTAAACAAACTTATAAACGACATCATTGGGAAGATTTGGCAAGAATCTCGGAAAGTACTTGCCTAACGTTTCACAATAGCTCTATGTACTAAGTAATAAACAGTCTATATGCCATGTCCCGGCGGTCTCCCAATCTTAAGTTTTTAAAGTAATTTGTATGACACAACGCTTTCACCTGCTTGAGTAGTTTTTATGTTGACTAAGATTATGAAGATCACCGGGATTCTTCTAAGACGTCATCAGGAGGTTACAATAGCTCTATGTACTAAGTAATAAACAGTCTATATGCCATGTCCCGGCGGTCTCCCCAATCTTAAATTTTTAAAGTAATTTGTATGACACAATGCTTTCACCTGCTTGAGTAGTTTTTATGTTGACTAAGATTAGGAAGATCACAGGGATTCTTCTAAGACGTCATCAGGAGGTTACAATAGCTCTATGTACTTAGTAATAAATAGTCCATATGCCATGTCCCGGCGGTCTCCCCAATCTTAAATTTTTAAAGTAATTTGTATGACACAACGCTTTCACCTGCTTGAGTAGTTTTTATGTTGACTAAGATTATGAAGATCACCGGGATTCTTCTAAGACGTCATCAGGAGGTTGCAATAGCTCCATATACTAAGTAATAAACACTCTATATGCCATGTCCCGGCGGTCTCCCCAATCTTAAATTTTTAAAGTAATTTATATGACACAACGCTTTCACCTGCTTGAGTAGTTTTTATGTTGACTAAGATTAGGAAGATCACAGGGATTCTTCTAAGACGTCATCAGGAGGTTACAATAGCTCTATGTACTAAGTAATAAACAGTCTATATGCCATGTCCCGGCGGTCTCCCCAATCTTAAATTTTTAAAGTAATTTGTATGACACAACGCTTTCACCTGCTTGAGTAGTTTTTATGTTGACTAAGATTATGAAGATCACCGGGATTCTTCTAAGACGTCATCAGGAGGTTGCAATAGCTCCATATACTAAGTAATAAACACTCTATATGCCATGTCCCGGCGGTCTCCCCAATCTTAAATTTCTAAAGTAATTTATATGACACAACGCTTTCACCTGCTTGAGTAGTTTTTATGTTGACTAAGATTAGGAAGATCACAGGGATTCTTCTAAGACGTCATCAGGAGGTTACAATAGCTCTATGTACTAAGTAATAAATAGTCCATATGCCATGTCCCGGCGGTCTCCCCAATCTTAAATTTTTAAAGTAATTTATATGACACAACGCTTTCACCTGCTTGAGTAGTTTTTATGTTGACTAAGATTATGAAGATCACCGGGATTCTTCTAAGACGTCATCAGGAGGTTACAATAGCTCTATGTACTTAGTAATAAATAGTCCATATGCCATGTCCCGGCGGTCTCCCCAATCTTAAATTTTTAAAGTAATTTGTATGACACAACGCTTTCACCTGCTTGAGTAGTTTTTATGTTGACTAAGATTATGAAGATCACCGGGATTCTTCTAAGACGTCATCAGGAGGTTGCAATAGCTCCATATACTAAGTAATAAACACTCTATATGCCATGTCCCGGCGGTCTCCCCAATCTTAAATTTTTAAAGTAATTTATATGACACAACGCTTTCACCTGCTTGAGCAGTTTTTATGTTGACTAAGATTAGGAAGATCACAGGGATTCTTCTAAGACGTCATCAGGAGGTTACAATAGCTCTATGTACTAAGTAATAAATAGTCCATATGCCATGTCCCGGCGGTCTCCCCAATCTTAAATTTTTAAAGTAATTTATATGACACAACGCTTTCACCTGCTTGAGTAGTTTTTATGTTGACTAAGATTAGGAAGATCACAGGGATTCTTCTAAGACGTCATCAGGAGGTTACAATAGCTCTATGTACTAAGTAATAAACAGTCTATATGCCATGTCCCGGCGGTCTCCCCAATCTTAAATTTTTAAAGTAATTTGTATGACACAACGCTTTCACCTGCTTGAGTAGTTTTTATGTTGACTAAGATTATGAAGATCACCGGGATTCTTCTAAGACGTCATCAGGAGGTTACAATAGCTCTATGTACTTAGTAATAAATAGTCCATATGCCATGTCCCGGCGGTCTCCCCAATCTTAAATTTTTAAAGTAATTTGTATGACACAACGCTTTCACCTGCTTGAGTAGTTTTTATGTTGACTAAGATTATGAAGATCACCGGGATTCTTCTAAGACGTCATCAGGAGGTTGCAATAGCTCCATATACTAAGTAATAAACACTCTATATGCCATGTCCCGGCGGTCTCCCCAATCTTAAATTTTTAAAGTAATTTATATGACACAACGCTTTCACCTGCTTGAGTAGTTTTTATGTTGACTAAGATTAGGAAGATCACAGGGATTCTTCTAAGACGTCATCAGGAGGTTACAATAGCTCTATGTACTTAGTAATAAATAGTCCATATGCCATGTCCCGGCGGTCTCCCCAATCTTAAATTTTTAAAGTAATTTGTATGACACAACGCTTTCACCTGCTTGAGTAGTTTTTATGTTGACTAAGATTATGAAGATCACCGGGATTCTTCTAAGACGTCATCAGGAGGTTGCAATAGCTCCATATACTAAGTAATAAACACTCTATATGCCATGTCCCGGCGGTCTCCCCAATCTTAAATTTTTAAAGTAATTTATATGACACAACGCTTTCACCTGCTTGAGTAGTTTTTATGTTGACTAAGATTATGAAGATCACAGGGATTCTTCTAAGACGTCATCAGGAGGTTACAATAGCTCTATGTACTAAGTAATAAACAGTCTATATGCCATGTCCCGGCGGTCTCCCCAATTTTAGTTATTTTATTTAATTTGGATAGCACAACGCATTCACCTGCTTGAGTAGTTTTTATGTTGACTATGATTATGAGGATCACGTCTTTTAATATGATGAGTTACTGGTATAAGCGGTTTATTTTTAATCCCTTTCACTACAGTGACTGATTCATTTAGCGTTACCCAGGTAGCACCACGTGGAGGTATGAATCTCGGTCTTCGCCTCCGCCCCTTTCATTTTCTGCCTCTTTTCCTTACTCCTTGCAACTTCAGTTCCTCAGAAACCCCTCCCCCTCTCATCCTTTAAAACTTTTTATTTTCAATTAAGTGCCTTTAATTTTTCACATAAATTAACACTGAAGGAATCACACAAAAATCAGGTTTAGTAGGAACTACAAATTTTCTAAGATCGTCGTGGCATTCCCACATACCGTTTGGTCTTTTAACAAACGCCGTGTAATGCCCCACACCGCCAGTTACAGATGGGTGATGATAATTGATAATACCCTTAAGGTAGACCGTATTTTTCATAGATGTTATTTCGGCTTGAATATCCTGAAGTTTTATTTTATAAATCGTTTCATTATTTAGGGGTTCCACGTCGATCATCAAGATTCCAGTAGGTGATTTTCAAATGTTATTCGATATTCGCTTCCGACAATTATTGCAAGTTGCATGTGTCAATTGAATTATCTTTTCAATTGTTCGAAAGCCATTATTAGAAAAGTCTAAATGATCTATGGATAAATATTGTGCTTCTTTTGTTAGAAAACTGACACAATGAGAACATTTGTATTGGATAACATTGAAAGCGAATATCCAGTGGTGTTATTTACTAATAAAGCCGAGAAACGATTCATAAGAAGATCGGACCGCGCAATATAGATATCTCGCTTTAGTCCATCGGTTATGAATTTTGAGATGAACCTATAGTAAGAATTTTGGTTGGTTGATTCGAATAATTTTTTGTAAAATTCTAAACCTTTGCCGTGTATAAAATTTGAGTCAAAGCTGATTCTTTTCTCATCATTATTGTAGTAGACAACCCCGTTTGACAATATTAATAAAAGCTCATTTTTCATCAATTTTGCCAAATCAACACAACCTTTTTTTCTGCCGTTTTTTTCTTGCTGCACGTTTTCGGGGTGGATTGTAGGATATTCGATAATTCTATCCTCTTTATAATGCTGGTATTTTTTTCGTTCAGCAAACTGACAAATCGGCCTACTTTCAATTTGTTATTATCAGTATATTGATTTTTAACTAGATGGAACCAGTTTTCCATACAAATTAAATAAAAAATTGAAACTTGAGGAGACCGCTGGGAAATAGTATATAGACTTTTGATTACTTAGTACATGGCGCTATTGTAATCTCTTGATGACGTCTTAGAAAATTGGGGAGACTCGAACATGACATATGGACAGGTTATTACTTAGTACATGGGGCTATTGTAACTTTGTAACCTTAATGACGCCTTAGAAGATTTCGCGTGGCGCTTATAATATTATTCGAAATATAAGCTACTCAAACAGTAAAACCTTCATGTTATACGTAGTTACGAGTATTTAAAAATTCAGAAATCGGGCGGACGTTATATAATATGGCATACGGGCCTATTAGCTTTTATCACTTGAAACTATTTTATTGACTTGATGGCATATTAAAACAATATTTAAACCAAAGCATGTTTTTTTCAAAAAATTTACACTCAAAATTCTTATTAGAAATTAGTTAACAGTGTAACACTAATACAATGATATTTTTGTTATTTGTTAAAAACTTCACGCCCGTATATTGTTTTATTTTGGGCAAAAGTCCTACCTCAACAACATACAATGCTTAATTTGAGAAAATTCAGTTATTCAATATAAGCATTTGAGTTCACGAACCAAGCTCGTTTAAGGCATGTTTTAAACATAATAATCACAAATTGAGAAAACAAATCTTGGATATCAATGTAATGTTCCTAATTCGAGAAAATCACTTTCTTTCGTTATAACCAAATTTCTTTAACTAAACAAATGTACGCTCTTATTAACAACAAAGTTTATATTTTTAGAATTATGTTGTCAAAATTTATGAATAAGGTTCTTTAATTTAATTAACTGAGGGATTATTTTAAGAATTCACTTTTTTCAATGGATTGATTTCAGTATAAGAAGTAAAAACTATCAACTTATGAAATATGTTCGTGAATTACCCTAGTAAAATTCGGCAATCAAGAACTAATAAAATATATCAGGAAATTTTTAATGCGAATTTACACTTTCACCTTACTCAAAATTAAGAAGGAAAATCATAATTTGGTGACTAATGTTCTTAGGGCCAAATTGATGTTGAATTATCATGATTTGTGCGCTTGGGGAGTAGTTTTTTCTTTCCGTGATGACAACCATTTTTATTATTGTAAATGATGCAAGAGTAATTCAAAGAAAAGGCTGTGAAGTTCGATTCTCGTGATAGAGCGATTAATAATAGTTTTTAATAATAAAACATTAATCGGAATTTTCCCATTTTGGGAATGGCCGATAATGGTCTTTCAGTTTTTTAGCGAAGAGAAGAAGAGTTCAAGTTTACTTAATGCTGAATTTTTGTTAATTTTTACGAATTATTATTTTATTGTATAATTTAGAAAATTTAATTTTTCATAATTTTTTATTTCAATTACTTCAAATTTATAGTATAGTTAATTTTTTTAGTAGCATAGAGGTGTTCACCCAATCTGTGCAAAAGAGGAAATTATTGCGGATCTCAAGCAAAAGGGTTATCAAATAGAAAATGCCGTAAACATCATTAAGAAAGAAAAAATCGAAACTGAACGAGGAGTTCAGTTCACAAAAAGTGGAAGATGTGTATAATATCAAAGCAATACTTAGCATGAAAGTTAAAATAGAGCCATTGAAAAAAAATAGCGGATTAATACCGCAGTGCAAAAAATGTCAAGGTTTTAATCATACGCAGAAATATTGCCAAACAGAGACTAGATGCGTGAAATGTGCCAGGAAGCATCATGCCCAGGTATGCCCGGTTAGTAAAAATATTGCTGCAAAATGTGTCAATTGCAATAAGCCACATCCCGCAAACTACCGGGGATGTGAAATAGCTAAGGAGCTACAAAGAATAAGAAATAAAACGCGAAAACCAAGGTCCAGGAATATCGGTAAAAAATTATCAAACTTCCACCAAAGTGGAACCCAAACCTCATGCTAGTAAAACGGGAGAACAAAAACCAAAACTGTACTCGCAAGTAGTCATGACGAAACCAGTTATTTCGGAGGGCACTACTGAAGGAACAGCAGTGCTCCAAAAGATTCTAAGAAGCATGGAAGCTCTTAACATTCGTCCACCTAAACAAGGAAATGCCTTCAAGCTCTAAGCAACTGGTTAGATAAGCAAGACTCTCTAAATGAAATGAAATCCATGCTCTATTAAAATACTGTAAACAACAACAAATAAAACATTAGGAATCTGGAATGCAAATGGGCTAATGCAACATATTCCAGAATTAGAAATTTTCCTAAATATTGAGAAACTAGATATATGCCTAGTATCAGAAACAGAGAATTTTACTTCAACTTCATATCTTAAAATATATGGATACAGTTGTTACCACGCCATTCATTCAGCAGAAAGGGCAAGGGGAGGATTGTCGGTGCTTATAAATAAGAACATCAAACACTTCATAAATCTTAAAATTGAAGAGGAGTTTATGCAAGTATGTAGTCACTTTAAAAGTATTTATAAATAATAACAAAGAATGAAGTACATCGTCAATATATTGTCCTCCAAGATATAATTTAATTAAAGAAGACTATTGCACGTTATTTAAATCACTTGGATCAAGTTTCATAATCGGAGGTGATTTTAATGCAAAAAACACCTACTGGGGAATAAGAGTAACCTCTAAAACAGGAAGAGAGCTGTTTGCAGTAGGAAGACTATGCAATTGCGATTTTCATTCTGGAGATCAACCAACTTATTGGCCTACGGATAGAAACAAAATACCCGATATCATTGACTTCTATATCACCAAAGGTATAGACGAAAACTACACCTACTTAGAAAGCAACGAGGGGATTATGTCGGATCACACGCCTGTTATAATGACAATCAGTGCAACGATTATTAAAAAAACTGGTCCACCTTCGCTAACAAACAAAAATACCTGCTGGGACAAATTCCAAAAGTTTGTTGAGGATAATATTGATCTTCAGGTGCCAATTACAAATCCGATACAGCGAGAAGAAGAACTAGAACAATTCAACAACAGTATACAAGGAGCGGCGTTGAGTAGTACCCCCTCAAGTTCAAAGGAAATGCGCTGAGAACGAAAAGCAAGAAAGGCCTGGCAAAGAAGTCGAGCGCCAGAATATAAAACAACTCTTAATTTTTTATCCAATAAACTAAAGTTGCTAATTAAAGAAATGAAAAACGAATCCATTAATAAATACTTGAGTGGCCTTACTGGGAAAAAATATACCGAGTACTCCCTTTGGAAAGAGACAAAAAGTTTAAAACGACCTAAACTACAAATTTCACCAGTATAAAATGAAGATAGCACATGGGCTATAAGTGCAAAGCAAAAAGCTTCGTCGTTCGCAACCCACCTCGAGAACATGTTCCAGCCTCTACCTACACAAACTGCAGAGGAAAACATACCACCAGTATATAAAATGGATAACTGCAATTATCTCCTGTCACACTACAAGAATTAAAAGAGGAAATCAATCTCAATCTAAATACAAAGAAATCTCCAGGATATGACTTAATTACAAGACAAATAGTAAAAGCTCTTCCTGAACAAGGACTACGTAAACTACTCCAAATAATTAACGCAGTGTTCCGACTCAAAGAAGTTCCAAGTCAATGGAAAGTCGCAGAAGTAATTATGATACCTAAACCAAACAAACCACTTAATGACAAAAATTCGTATAGGCCGATTTCCTTAATCCCAATCATTTTAAAATTATTCGTAGCAGAAAGAAATCTTATTCCTCCACATCAATTTAGCTTCAGAGAAACCCGTTCAACAATAGAACAAGTACACCGAATTACAAACATAATTGAAGACGTACTTGAAAAAAAGAAAGTATATTCAAGCGTCTTCTTTGATGTAGCCTTTGACAGAGAATGGCATAAAGACTTGGAATATAAATTACAAAGAGATTTACCAAAGCAATTTTATGAAATTCTAAAATCTAACATACCTAACCGACACTTTCGAGTTAAGTTTGATGGCGAATACTCAGAAATAAAGAAAATATCAGCAGGAGTACCACAAAGTAGCGTTCTGGGACCAACTTTATATGTTCTATACACCTCGGACCTGCCAACGATAGAGGAGATTAACATAGCGACGTTTGCGGATGATACGGCCATCTTAACAGTTGCTAATTGCATAGAAGAATCTACAAGAAAATTGCAAAGAGCTACTAATATTGTCAGTACCTGCACCAAAAGATGGCGAATAAAACTTAATGCAACAAAATCTGTTCACGTAAACTTTACCAACAAGAAGGTCAACTGGAGACCAGTAGAACTGAACTCCCTGCAAATTCCCTATACAAATACGGCAAAATATCTAGGCATGAATCTAGACGCGAAACTAAATTGGAAAGAGCATGTGAAAAAGAAAAAAGAAGAGTTAAACATCAAATACAGAAAGATGGATTGGCTCTTAGGAAGAAATTCTGTGCTAACTCTATATAATAAATTGCTACTATACCGGCAAAACCTGTGTGAACTTACGGTATTCAGCTCTGGGGCTGTACAAAGAAAATCAATGTCAGTCTACACCAAAATGCTGAGATACGTCGTATGTTGTATGATTCAAACCCAGTAGACGGCTGCGAAGGAAGAAACCGCATGATCTACAAGATCCAATCAGGATCGACTAAAAATATAATAAAATTATAAAGGGGACTACCCAAAGAGCTACAACCCTCCAAACAAGAATATAAATTATGAAACATAAATAACTAGATGATTTGTAAATCAGTTGTAATAAATAAATATATTAAAAATAAATATCATCGTTTCGGTTCTGTTTGCAAAATTTAACCGGAAATTAAAATGTTTGGCAAGAAACAGTTTTTAGCAAAATTTTGTCCATGCACAGTCCAGACGATTGATTGATCGGGTTGAATCTTCATGCCTAAGTTTTTTTTTTCACAAATTGAGAGATCCCAATTAATTTTGGCACGAAGATTTTAAATTAATTTTGCAGGGCAACCCATATTGTTTAGGAATGAATTCGCTAAAAAAAATAAAAAATATTCTCTCTTTCCCTGCGACTGTGAACGGAACAACATCTGGAGGTATAAGCATTGTGAGATTACAAATTTACACAGAAAAAGGAAATAAAAAGGAAGGCTACTCAAGGCGCGATTACGTGAGTTAGGAAATATTTTGCGAATCAATATTGTTAATTTTAATGTGAAATAAAGTTTGGAATAAATTAAATTATTATCATAGAAATTTATATTCTGAGTTTTCTATATAAAATTGTGAACTATTTAATTCAAAAATATTCTTTCTATTCGATATTGCAATATATTCAATTAAGAATTTTACATTGGTCCTTCGAGCCGGATGCAATCAGCATCAGAATTAAGACATTGTAAGACATTAAAAATAACTTTTGTTTGATCAGTGACAAAATAATAAATAAAATAACCCGTGATTTGTATTTGAACGTGTTTATTGGAATAGTTGGCAAATAAAAATTCATAGGAAGACGTAAATCAAGTGCAATTAAGAACCTAATATAAAAACCAACAACCAAAGTGTAAATTCCGTATTCCTAAAAATAAAAGAGGAAAGTATTTCATTAGTTCTAATTTAGATTCGATTCAAAATGGCAGACACGCGATCATTTCAACGAAGAGTCAATCGGTTGTCTCAAATAGAAAATTTTGCCAAAGGCCATCTTCTCCAAGAACCAGTAGAACGTAGCAAGGTAACCTTTTAACTGAGGAATGGGAGGACTACAAATCAAACAAAATAAAATTTAGAGATTTACCTGAGAATTCCGATTTACAAGATACCATCGAGACCAAATAGTTTGCAACCAAAGGAAAATGAATACTAGCCGAGCTGATATTGGATAAGGATGAGCACCCTGGAAATCTCGATCAGAGCTTAAATGAACTTGTGGCTAACCAACGATTTCTTTTGAATGAAGTAACAACCTTGAATTTAAAGACTGAATTCGATGTTCGATTGCCACGAATGAATGTGCCCACATTATCCGGGATTTATTCTGAGTTTGCTTCCTTTCGTGATTTATTTGAGGCGTCAATTAATAGTAATCCAAAAATTCCGAAGGTACATAAATTGCAGTACTTGAAGGGATATCTGAGAGGTGAAGCGGCGGCGTTAGTGAGACATATCACAATAACTGAAGCAAATTACGAAGAAGCGTGGGATATAATAAATAAGCGATATGACAAAAGGAAACATGTGTCAGCGATGCTATTGAAACAATATATGGATCAACCTACGATCAAACAAGCTTCTACCAAATCTATGCACCATATGCGCTAACTAATTTCTTCGATTTTTTAATTAAACAGAGTGACACGTTAGAAAGTTGCCACTTTCGAGACAAATTGCACAGCCGACAGCTACACACTCGAATTTGAAAGTAATGCATGTAGATATGAAACCAGTAAGTTGTCTGAAATGCGTTGAAAATCACTTCCTAAGGAATTGCGAACAATTTTTAGGGCTTTCCGTGAATGATAGGAGAAGTTTCGTGGCTGAGAAGGAGCTGTGTTTTATATGCATGTTCCCAAATCAACAATCGCAAAGATGCCGTTCAAAATTTAGATATGCCGAGCGAAACATCATACAACATTACATCAGGATATGCATAAGTCGTTAGCAAATACGGCAATGTTGAACAATGAAACTGTTTTGGACACCTCAACATCCGGAAAAACAAACACCGACACCGTAAACATTGCTCATGCCACTACACTTAGACGATTCACGACACTACTACCTACGGCTGTTATAAGAGTTCTGGATGCAACAAACCAATTCTCGTATTTCTCGTATTTTATCCATCAAGGCTACGTCATTACAGTCTTCATCAGAAACAATACAAATTGATGTTCTTGTTTTACAAAAATGAATTAGCCGTCTTCCATCGTGCAAGGTCAATCTCACCAACTTAAAGCAATTCAAAAACATAAAAAGACATAATAATTGGAGCCGACCGATTTTTTAATATACTACGAGATGGTCGTGTTGCTATTTTAGAAGAGAGGCTAATCGCCCATAATTCAATGTTTGGTTGACTGAACTGGAAAATGATTGTGAAATCGATTTTAAAACAAAGTTTCAGAGACACGCCACTGGTAAATTTATAGTAAAGTTACCCTTTAAAACTTCTCCTTTAACTTTAGGAAATTCATTAGACAGTGCCAGAAGGAGATTTTTTTATTTGGAGCAAAGACCAAACCGAGATGCTTTATTATTATTCGTAAGTACATCAACTTAGGTAATGTAAAAGAGATACCTAACACATCGGCAGAGGATCAAATCGAGAATTGCTACTATTTATCGCATCATGCCGTTTTCAAGATGGAAAGTACCACAGCGAAACTGCGTGTCGCTTTTGATGGATCTAGTAGAACAACCAGTGGAAAATCTATCACACGATCTTCTGATGATAGGCCCTACAAGTCAACCCACTTTGTGGACAACGCTGGTGAACTTGCGGTACGGTAAGATTGCACTTACAGCCGATATTTAAAAGATGAATCGTCAAGTTTTAGTAGCTGATGAAGATCAAGATTTCCAACGGATTCTGTGGAGAGAGCAGACTAGTGAGCCGATGAAGCATTACAAATTAACCACTGTTACCTTTGGGATGGCTAGTTCAGTGTTCTTAGAGATTCGTTCACTTCAACAAGCTGCATATGATTTTCAAGAAGAATATCCGATCGTTGCTAATGAGATTCAGCGTAAATTCTACATAGACGATTATATATCTGGTGCGGACACTTTAGAGGAAGCCAAATACCTGAAAAAACAGCGTACAAAAATACTTTCTCTAAAGTTTCATTTACAGGATGTGATATCATTTAAAGTTAATCTTCCAAAGGAAATCATCCCAACCAAGCGGTCTTTAATATTTAATGCGTCCAAGGGTTTTGATCCTCTTGGTTTACTCTCTCCATCAATAATTTTGTCCAAAATGATTTATCAGAAATTGTGGTTGAGAAAACTAGAATGGGACAATGAGTTACCTGATGACATCGCAATGGTATGGAATAGGCTCAAAACAGAACTTCCACAATTCGAGCAGCTCAAAATTAGGAGAAATATGCACAGAAAGGAATACAGCTTCATGGTTTTCGCGATGCGAGCGAAACGGCGTATTCAACTAGAGTCTACAATCCATTTTCAAATGAAAAGGGGAAAATTCACGTAGAAATAGTTACCTCCAAAACGAAAGTTGCGCCTATAAAGCAGATATCGCTCCCAAGATTGGAATTGTGTGGCGCGCAAATTATTAACTGAAGTAAAGAACACTGTATCCGAAGATGTATCAGTGTACGGATGAACAGATTGCTCTATTGTTTTAGCTTTAGCTTTAGTTTTATTAGCCGCCATGGCTAATTCAACCAACACTTATGGCCAACTATAAAACAACAGGTTTTTTTTACGATGATACCATTTGCGAGAAGAAAAAGCGAACCTCCTCCATTATTTACTAGGAAATGCGAAGTTAGTGAAGATGAGGTATTCCAATTAATATTAAATAAGACATTTTCTTTCACAAAGACTATACGAATTCTAAGCTACATCTACAAATTTATAGAAAACATGAGAAAGGAAAGGAGATTTCGCTTTTCAACAGCGTTAAATCTGAGAGAGATAAATCAGGCCACAGAAAACCTATTAAAATGGGTACAGTGCAAAGAATACCCAAACGAAATAAAAATAGTAGAGAAAGGTTAGAAGTGATCTAGACATTATAAACTTTCCACACTAACACCGTTTCTAGATAAAAATGGCCTGTTGCGTGTTGGTGGAAGGCTGGAAAATTCTTTATTTGCGTATGATGTCAAACACCCAATCATTCGACCTAAATCCCACATCCTTAATAGAATGATTATTTCCTTTTACCACAAAAAATATCTCCATCCCGGCCCATCCCATACATCCCATCTAATTCGGCAGACGTACTGAATCGTCAAGGGGAACGCAACCGTGAAGGATGAAGTCAGGAAGTGTATTCAATGCTTCAAAAATAAAGCAAAGGCGGCCAAGCACCTTATGGGTAATCTACCATCAGTTCGAATAAAACCTGCGAGACCATTTTCAAACTGTGAGATAGATTATACGGGGCCTATTTTCCTAGCCAATAAAATTGGTCGTGGAGCGAAACTGGTTAAGGGTTATATAGAAGTATTTGTGTGTAGGGTAACAAAGGCCGTGCATATTGAAGCAGTTACCGAGTTGACGACCGAGGAGGTCCTTGCCTAATAATTTGTCGGATTAGAACTATATAGTTATGAGATAACCAGATCTATACCTCACTTTTTGCAAACTATGAACGAAATCGTACGGTTGCAACCTAGCGAAATTAGGCTCCGAACAAAATATTTTCAGTTTATTCATTTTTGGAAATATTTTGCTCTGAGCCTAATTTCACTAGATTGCAACCGTACGATTTTGTTCACATTTTGTCAAAAGTGAGGTACGGGTCTGACCACCCCATAACCAGATATTATAATCCGACAAATTATTACTTTTTACATGTCAAATTAAAATGTTATTTTTGGTCAAAAATTAATTACATTGAAATATTTCGCTCTGAGCCTAATTTCGCTAAGTTGCAACGGTACGATTTTGTTCATAGTTTGCAATAAGTGACGTATAGAGCCGGCTATCTCAAAACCATATAGATCTGATCCGACAAATTAATACTTTTTTCATGTCAAATTAAAATGTCGTTAAAATTTTGACCAAAAATCAATTAACTGGAAATATTTTGGTCGGAGCCTAATTTTGCTAGGTTGCAACGGTACGTGTTCATATTTTACAAAAAGTGACGTATAAGTCTATCCACCTTAAAACTATACAGTTCTGATTTGACTAATTAATCCTTTTTACATGTCAAATTAAAATGTTATTTTGGTCAAAAATGTATTACATGCAAATATTTTTCTCTGAGCCTAATTTCGCTAGGTTGTATCGGTACGATTTTGTTCATATTTTGCAAAAAAGTACGTATAAGTACGGCCATCTCAAAACCATACAGTTCTGATCCGACAAAGTAATACTTTTTACATGTCAAATTAAAATGTCAATTTTGACCAAAAATCAATTAACTGGAAATATTTTGTTCGGATCCTAATTTCGCTAGGTTGCAACCGTACGATTTTGTTGATATTTTGTCAAAAGTGGGAGTATAGGTCTGGCCATCTCAGAAGCATATAAATCTGATCCGACAAATTAATACATTTTACATGTCAAATTAAAATGTCAATTTTGGTCAAAAATTAATTGCATGGAAATATTTTTCTCTGAGCCTAATTTCGCTAGGTTGCAACGGTACGTTTTTGTTCATATTTTGCGGAAAGTGACGTATAAGTCTATCTACCTAAAAACTATACAGTTCTGATCTGACTAACTAATACTTTTTACATGTCAAATTAAAATGTCAATTTTGACCAAAAATGAATTAACTGGAAATATTTTACGATGCGATTTTTTTAGCGTTTTCCAAAATGTGAGATATGTGTTTTCTCGTCTTATAACCAAATTATCATAATCTTGCCAATTTAAATATCATTTTAGTTCATTTTATTAAATTATTACATTTATTTTGAGAGATTTGCAAATTAAAATAATTTTAATATACATTTTTATTTTGAAATTCTGGACTAACTTCGCATATCAAGTGTATTTGGAATAAAATATAATACAAAACGGGGCGGGGATAACTTCGCACAAGACTTAGAGGGATATAATTATGTTAGTGTTGCCTGATAATTTTTTTTTAATTTCGGGTATAAAATCCGGGGATAACATCACATACGTCGTGTATATGAACAAATCAGTATTTTCAATTACAACTTCATTGAATAATCGTATAAGGTACAATGAACTCATGCGACTTTTTATGACATCGAACGCCCACTTAATAGGACTTAATTGGCAATTTACCTTTCTAATTTTACTAACCAAATTCGACCACTAGAAACGAAGTAGATTAAAATAGCATTCCATTTCCATATATAGAGACATAAATAATACAGAAATACTACTTTATACGTAGTAAATATCCATTAATAAAAGGCTAAAATGTAATCCATTATCCTTATTGTTTGTTTTTTATAAATCGATTAATAGCTACGAGAATACGAAAAACAATTCGATTAAGTAAATTGATTAATAAACGCGTGTACAACCGCATATTTGTAATCATAAATATTTTATATTCAATAAATAAAAGTGTTTAATAAACTTAAATCTAATTATAAAAAAGCCATCATTAAGTAAATAATGGCCAGGTGGTTTGGTGAACATCGTCGGAATTTGTATTTACAAGTTTATTGCCTAATGTCAAGTATTAGGTGGCCACTATGCTCACGGTACGAGTAATTACAGTATTACTGACACTTTATTGTAACACTCATACTGGGACGGTGGTAGGATATTTATACATTATATACTCGTACACATATATGAAATAATGACTACATATT
This sequence comes from Nephrotoma guestfalica, assembly GCA_963691935.1. Taxonomy (NCBI): domain Eukaryota; kingdom Metazoa; phylum Arthropoda; class Insecta; order Diptera; family Tipulidae; genus Nephrotoma; species Nephrotoma guestfalica. The sequence goes on from OY829913.1 coordinate 84,134,122, forward strand.
ATTTTATTTTAATTTCATTATTGCTGCTATTATTTTGTTACAACGATAAAAATAAAATTATCATTAAAACATAAAAATGTAATTTTTATTATAAACTATATGCCTTTAATGGAATTGTACTTAAAGCACCATACATAATGTAATGTGGTACGAGTATATACGGCCGTTAGTATGTTTACTGATCTGGATATTATATTGTTTATACGTATACATAGATACATATTACATATACAATAGCGCAAAGTCATTAATTTTAGATTCGTTTATGTCATGTGGAAAAATCATCATAATTCTGAATTTTGAGTTTGTTTGAGGTCAAACCCGCCTGCTATGTAACTTCGGTTCGGTTATTATACAAATCGAATTGACAAACAAATACATTTTGCATTTATATGGAAATGTTGAAATTTATAATGAAAACCGTCCGTATTTTAAAATTCAAAGAATTGTTTTTCATAGCGCGTAATTTTGAGCATTACATTTGACTTTTAAATTGCTTGTTATTATAAAGAGATACCTAGCAAAATATAATAAACAATTACTAATTATAATCGTTCTGAATGTGGCGTGCTATTGCTAACCGTATTGCGCTAACCCAAATTTCAGTTTAGAATCTGATCACCCACCAGTGTTGTGCCGTATTTTCAACACTGCGTAGTTTATTAATATTCTACACGTGTAGGTGCAACATTTTTTTTTTTACTTTATTTACTTAAAAATTAGATACAATAATTAATTTGGTTACCAAACACTTAGTGTTGTAGGTAACAAAGGAACATACTTAATTAAGCAGCGCGCTGTTTTATGTTTTATAATTTTAAAATATGTACTTATATTAAAAAAAGGGAAGTTAAAAATTAAATAGACTATGACTGAAATAAAAAAAAAATTTTATAATATATATATTATATACAGGGTGTCCGCCGGGAAGGTATACTACTTTGTTTGTTTATGATTTTTGATTAAATGAAAGAGAATGGATCTTATATTGAGAAATGTTTTATTTAATGTCGGCAATTATGTATGGAATACAATATCAGATAAATGTCCGCCTCTGTTAGCCTCACAAATGCGAGCCCTTTTGAGCACATTTTTCATTACATTCTCACACATTTCACGCGGTATTTCATTAATTTCATCACGAATATTTTGTTTGAGTTGCTCAAGCGTTTCTGGTTTGTTTGCATAAGCCTTGCTTTTTAGATATCCCCACAAAAAGAAGTCCGGAGCAGTCAAATCAGGCGACCGTGGAGGCCAAAAACATCACCATTTTTTAAAATAACTTGTTGTGGAAAGAGTTCTCGCAGTAATTCCATTGTAATCCTGGCTGTATGCGATGTGGCACCGTCTTGTTGATACCACATGTTAATCAAGCCCAAAGTATGCAGTTGTGGCGTTAAAAAGTTTTCAATCATATCACGATATCGCTCCCCATTCACAGTTACCGTTACGCCGTTTTCATTTTCAAAGAAGTAAGGTCCAATGATTCCTCCTGACCAAATTGCACAGCAGACTGTCACTTTTAATGGATTTAAAGGTGACTTATGAATAATGTGAGGGTTTTCAAATTACCTGCAATTTAAGGGCAAAACCCCGCAAAATGCCAAAATATTCTAAATACGTTAATGGAATAAATTAAACACCTAAGTTTTAATTTTTCTTTTGTTTTTTATGGATTTATAGAAGTTCTATCTTTAATATTAATATTTTGTTGGACCGCTTTTTGTTTTTATTACACCGGTACAACCCAGCAACTGATGTGCAAAAAATTGGTCAAGCAATTATTTTATTTTACGCCTACCGTTCTTGGCCGTCATTAGGGTGCAGATGTTTTATAAAAAAGATGGGGAAAGTTAGTGAGCAGTGCAAAAGGAATATGTTGATTTTGGCGCGAGAAAATTTAACCACGCGTGAAATAGCATAAAGATGAAACATTCCTAAAAGTACTGTCGCGTGGAATATTAAAAAATGTGAAATATGGGTTGTACACAAAGAAAGAAAGGCTCTGGAAAGCCCAGAAAGACAACGCCAGTGGAAGTTCGTTTCATAATATTACAATGTCGTCGGAACCGTTTTAAAACTCCATCGGACATAAGACGGGATGTTGAGCGAGCAACGAGAAAACAAATTTCAGCCAGCTTAGTGAGAAAAAGACTTGTTAAAGCTGGTTTGAGAGCACTTAAATCAGTCGAGAAGCCTGAATTCACATTACTAGTGAGAAAAAAACGTTTGTTTTGGGCCCAGGAGCATGTTTCTTGGACTCCAGGGATGTGGAAAGATGTGATTTTCTCCGGTGAATCAAAGTTCAAGGTGCATGTTGGAGATGGAACAATTCTCGTAAGAAGAAAACCGGACGAGAGGCTTAGCAACGAATGTCTTTTAAGACTTCCACCGAAAAATAAAGGAGTTCTGGTCTGGGGATGCTTTTCTGGAAATGAAACCGGTTGATTGTGCTTCCTTAGTTCCAGCATTACAGCAGCTGTTTATCTGCAGGTCCTACACAACGAATTTGAGCCTTCTGTGTTACGGGTGTGAAGTATGTCCTAACTTTGTCCTAACCTTAAGAAATGTGTATGTATGGGTTAAACTCTCGTTATAACGAATTTTAAAATTTAAAATTATTTTATATGTAAATTGGGTAGAACCGAATAGTTGTAAAATCTTATATTACCTATTTAACTACCGAGAAATATTTAATGCACCAAGGGATGATATTGTACGTAAAATTAAAATAGAATACAAATACATTTCTCATTTTTAGTAATACCTTCCATGCGATTTACGAGTATAGATTGAACGGCTTGCACTTTGTGCTGATATTAATGTTAAAAGCGATTAATGGTATCGTCACGTATATCGTTAGATTTGTTGGTCGGGTGATAGAAGACACTCCAACGAATCTAACGATATACGTCACGATACCATTAATCGCTTTTAACATTAATATCAGCACAAAGTACGAGCCGTTCAATCTATACTCGTAAATCGCATGGAAGGTATTACGGAAAATGAGATATTTCCGTAAAAGGTCATAGGATTTTTCTGTATGTTGGTCGGGTGATAGAAGACACTCCCTCGCTTTTAACATTAATATTAGCACCAAGTGCAAGCCGTTCAATCTATACTCGTAAATCGCATATGGGTAGAAATATTTTTACTTTTTTAATTTATCTTTTAATCTGAAACTTATGTTTAGCCTTCGTTAGTTTTTTCTTTGTCCCAGATGGTCTTATTTCAGAGCTTCTTCAAAAACCTGTTTATGAATCTCAGTTCCATCCAGTATTCCCAATCCCATCATAATCGGTTAAGAATTGATCGAGTTCGGTCCCTAGCGGCTATATTTCAGAATTCTTTCCAAAAATCATTTAAGAATCCCATTTTTATCCAACATACCCAATCCCATCATAATCTGTTAAGAATTGATCGAGTTCCGTCCAAAGTGGTCATATTTCAGAATTTCTTCTCAAAATCAATTAAGAATCCCATTTATATCCAACATACCCAATCCGATCATAATCGGTGAAGAAATGGCTGAGTTCCGTCCCAGGTGGCCATATTCCAGAACTTTTTCCCAAAATCAATTAAGAATCCAATTTCCATCCAGCATATTATACCCAATCCCATCATAATCGGTTAAGAATTGATCGAGTTCCGTCTCAGGTGGCCATATTCCAGAATTTCTTCCAAAAATAATTTAAGAATCCCATTTTTAACCAACATTCTCAATCCCATCATAATCGGCTAAGAAATGGCTGAGCTCCGTCCCAGATTAAATTCGATCGAATCGATTACATTAAAAAACATTCGGATTTAACGGACATCCCCAATTAGTCCATTAAATCGAGCGTTTACTGTACGTATGTCAAATATTACAAATATTATAATTCATTATAACGAGAGATTAACTAATACATACTCATGATAAAATAGTCAGGACAATTTTAGGACAATCTTCACGCTCGTGGGCACACGTGTGAAGTTTGTCCTAAATTTGTCCCAAATTTTGTTTTGGTAATTTTAGGACAAAGTTAGGACAAACTTCACGGAAATTCTGTGTTAAAGCTTTTTGTGAGACTTGCAAATTTATTTTTCAACAGGACAACGCTCCATGCCATACCGCCAAAGTTGTGAGTTATTAATTTTGAATTGAAGATAGAAAAATTGCCTTTCAGATAAACATAAATAATTTGTTTTTTTCTTATCTCTTCATTTAACGGTAAAAAATTACTTCGAAGAAAGAAGTATCGATGTATTGAGCTGGCCCCCGTATATTCCAGACTGAAATCCCATTGAAAATATTGTGTCTATAATGAAGCTAGAAGTAGCAAGAAAGCGCCCAGAATCGATTCAAGCTTTAAAAAGTTTGTTGATGACGATTTGGAAATCCATACCTCCAACGACTTTGAAAAACTTATCAAATTCAATGAATCGGAGGTGTATCGCTGTAATAAAAGCAAATGGCGGTCCAACAAAATATTAATATTAAAGATAGAACTTCTATAAATCAATAAAAAACAAAAACAAATTACAAAATAGGTGTTTAATTTATTCCATTACTTTAACTCCAATCAACGTATTTTGAATATTTTGGAATTTTTCAGGGGGTTTGCCCCTAAATTGCAGGTAATTTATTTTCTTCAAAAAATTACGTCATACATGTATTTAAAATGAAACAATAAGCCAATTGCTTTCAAAAGTTTTGTAATTTTAGCAAAAAAAGACCCCAATTTGCAATAAAATATGTTTGCCCAAATTTTTTTCCCAGCACTGAATATTCGCCAAACCCAAACTAACCAAACTCTCTCCTTTTCCTTTCCTGGGAGTTGAAAAGATGAATTATGTGTCAACCTCATATCATCTAGTCGGAGATCACCAGCCTTCTCGAGGCAACTCCTGTTTAAACTACTATCAACATGTTTAACCCTGGCTATGTGTATTAATTTGCTTATGTTCGCGGATGTACGTCCATTTGCACAAAGGAGAATATATTACTAACTCCAACGACAGGTGCCGCGCAATTACGTAAAATTTATCGATTTATGAGCCAATGGATCGAAAGCAAAACTACAGAGTAAGTGGGGTAACTAGCGAACTTTAAGGTTCATTTGTAGGATGGTCCTATAAAAGAATGTAATGATCATTAAATATTACAATAAAACAGTAGTGAAATAATTGTCCGGATTGGTCCACGAACTCTGGAGGTATATGATAGTGCGCACCACAACAAACATTTTCGTTAAAACCCTGGACAATATTCTCATGGTGCACGGTTAGTAAATAAATATTAAGTATCGTCAATATTGGCGATACGTCAATATTCTACTACAAATAAAATATTTTCTTTTGCAGCTACACTTTTTGAGTCTACACTTTTCGTTAAAACGTGTAGCTACACTTTTTATAACCGTTAAGTACTTCACACCGGTTGGTTCTGTGTCTATCCAAGTGGATTAAGTCATCATCTCTTAGTTGTCTACCAGGAAACTTTATTTTAATTAACTGGAGTACATCCGGTGCGTCGATTAGTCATAGTAGGAGATTACCAAATGTAGTTTTTAGCAATTCGCGTCTATTTTCTAGCGTTGTCAAGTTATCCGTTTTACACCCGGTTAAATATGGTGGTTGTATAAACTTCTTTTGCATTTCCTCAATACTTTGGATATGATCTTCGTAGAACGGACACCACAGATTTACAGCATACTCCAGCTGGGATAGAACGTAAGCACAAAACAGGATCTTAATTGTTTCCAATTTAAAATTGTAACTATGCTACATATATCCAAAATGGAGGGTGATTTGGAGGCATTCTACTTACACATGCCACTCGCCCCACTAGTGTCTCAAATCTAATTGGAAAACTAATTAAAACTTTTGGTCTTATAATTTTGTTTTCTTAAATTATTCGTATATTTGGTTACCAAAGGATTAGGAATAAATAATTATGCGTGGTTAAACATAATTTGGTATAAGTTTGCATTTTCCTACAATTGGTAAATTACAGCCTCGCCCATTCGAATCTATAAATAAACAAAATTTTAAAAAATTTTGAATTCTTCTATACAGCACAGCATCCATCGTCTTGTATAATTTCTTTGTATTGCCGTCTTTATTATTTCCTAATTTTTTTGTAATTTTTATTATATGTTCCTCTGTGCTATGTTTATGCATGAATAAGCTTTTGCTCGATCGTACATTGTATGATTCTGTTATTCTCTACAAACTTATTTATTTGAACTTTTCATTTATCTTGCATGTTTGGTATACGAGAATACATCGTGAACGTGCTGCGGTGGGTGGAAGCAAATATTATTCTCGTCTCAATATTATATAGATACGAGATAAAAAGTAATAGAAATTTAATTTTTTTTTTACATTCCTTAAATTAATTTAATCTTAGAATATTTATTTATATTTGTTTTATTTGCTTTTGTTGTATTAATATTACAGACATTGAATACAAATTTTTTATTTCATTACAAACATGTACTCGTATATACGTTTGGTGGTACGAAAGAAATTAGTTTTCAGTTTCAATGTAAAAAAAATATTTAATCATGCGGCAAAGCAACGTATACCTACATACCAGACTGCAGATGCCTACATACATAATATAAAATCTTCGCTCGTATACTTAATTATATATAGACACTCGGAGAACAAACTAGAAAAAAAAACGCTTTTATCTGCAAACACTAACGTACACAAAAGAAATGTTAAATATTTCGTGTCTTATCTAGAGTTTTGCGGTACGGAACATTTTTTTCCGGTTCTACGTTACAAACAAAAATAACATCGCGCACCATATTTTTGCACCTAATTATGTGAGTTTTACGTAAGATGATTTTGGGTTTAATAATATAGAGACGACAGCAAAGTTGGAAAAATATCTTATCTAAAATTTGCATATGCTTAAGATTATTTCTAAAACAGAAAAAAAATCTACCTTTCAAACGGAGCTGAGTAAAGAACATGCTACTAAATTATGCATGTAATGAAAGTAAAGTAAACTAAAAACTAAAACTACAACAAAATTAATTTTCGCCAGGTAAATATTTTATCAAAGCTTCTTAGAAATATTCGGTATATATAGTGTGGTTCGCTAGGTATACATTTATCTGTGGCAAAGACTTGGATTTATGAAAGGTGGGTGTGCAGGAAAAAGTTTCTTATTTTAGTTTCTTACGCTTTTTTACATTAGATTTGTAATAAAATATTGCTAACAGAAAATTTAGAGGATTTACATAAGTTACAATATTTGTAAATGACTAATTCAAATTTAAACGCTGGAAAACTTTAAACTGATTTACAATAAACTGAAAATTATATACAACTTTGAACTAATCTTGTGTGTTAAAATAGCCAGCAATAATAGGTTAATAAGGATTTTCGTGGCGTATATTCGACCTGATTCCCCTACATCATCGTATACCAAGTGATGTGACACAATTATGGAAATTACTAACGCGGCCGATCAATCAAAGAAAGTTTTAATAACTTGGGGTTTCAATCTCTCAAATATTAGTTGAGCTTATGATGAAGAAACGAAAGAGATTATGCCATAATGGGTTCATCGATACCATATTTGGACCAAACCTACGAGATAAAAAATGAACTAGGCCGAAGTTCGGACCTAATTTTTACTAATGAATCAGTTTTATTAAAACAGAAGAATCAACATCACCACAAAGCAATCGAATAACATTGGAAACTAATTTGGATAAAGGTTCAAAATTACCAAAACCGGAAACCATATTTCAATTTCACAAAAGCCAATTCAAATAACTTCTACAACATTTTCAACAAATAAATTAGAATGCCGAATTAAACAGCAACGACGTAGATGTAAAGGCATTGTTTTATTTATTCCCGTGTCTATGAGCAACCCGAGCAAATATCCTTCAAAAATGACAAGGCTTATAAAGAAAACCTCAAATTATGTTCTCTGGATAGTAAACAAAAATTGAACGAATGTGAAGTTACCGACAAAATTAAAAAATACCAAAAGAGTTGACAAAAGCAACGTTAGGATTATTTAATTGCTATCAATAATAGCAATGCTATGTTAATACGCAATTAGTAAACTAGCGACTGCGGTAACGACAATAACAAAAAAAAAATTAATAAGAAATTCGAAATGTTCAAACAACCAAAAATTATCCCCATTTTAAGTGATCAATTTTTGCAAAACTAAAATAAATGGGATTTAGACGTTCACTGTATCGAGGATTGGCCAACTCACAGAAATTTCTCACAAACACGGTATGTGTGCTTAGTTAGCTTATGACATTCTAAACAAACAAACTATCCCCATTTTAATACGATGACGTACACCCATTTGTTATTGACCCCGAACTTGATCAATTTTTGCAAAACTAAAATAAATGGGATTTAGACGTTCACTGTATCGAGGATTGGCCAACTCACAGAAATTTCTCACAAACACGGTATGTGTGCTTAGTTAGCTTATGACATTCTAAACAAACAAATTATCACCATTTTAATACGATGACGTAGACCCATTTGTTATTGACCCCGAACGTGATCAATTTTTGCAAAACTAAAATAAATGGGCTTTAGACGTTCACTGTATAAAGAATTGGCCAACTCACAGAAATTTCTCACGAACGTGGTATGTGTGCTTAGTTAGCTTATGACATTCTAAACAAACAAATTATCCCCATTTTAATACGATGACGTAGACCCATTTGTTATTGACCCCGAACTTGATCAATTTTTGCAAAACTAAAATAAAGGAAATTTAGACGTTCACTGTATCGAGAATTGGCCAGCCCACAGAAATTTCTCACGAACATGGTATGTGTGCTTAGTTAGCTTATGACATTCTAAACAAACAAATTATCCCCATTTTAATACGATGACGTACACCCATTTGTTATTGACCCCGAACTTGATCAATTTTTGCAAAACTAAAATAAATTGGATTTATACGTTCACTGTTTCGAGTATTGGCTAACTCACCATGTTTGTTATTTTTTAATTTTGTAGAAAACTTCACATTTGTAAAATTGACTGTGTGTTACCAAAATTTTGAATCCTATTTTGAACTGAAATACAGAAGATATTTTCGCAATCTAAAGGATAAAATTAAAGGAGATCAGGCTGGTTATCTCTATGAGATTTAAAGATATAAAGTTTTGTGATCCGAAGACCATAACCAACATGTTTACTGACTTCTTCTAAAGCAGAAGACAATGATAATTATAAAAATCCAAGCGCTCGTGGGTACATGGTACATTCATATTTACTCCACATACTCGTATCGAGCCAGATAGCTTCAAACGAGCATTGGTAGTATACGGATAGAAGGATGTGGTTCTGATGCTATCCTGCTTCATTTTTGAAAAGTTCTGGCTCTTTGGCAATATAGGAATTGCGTTTTGTTTAATCAGTCATTAAAATTGGATACTTTTCCACAAAAGTGCAAAATAACTAGAATGACACCAATTTTAAAAACTGGATCTAGAAATTATGTTTCTTGCTAAAAACGTATTACATCTCTATCTGCTATCCTTAAGTTTTTGAACTGGTATTATGCGACTCATTCAAATCAGTGCTTCCGCCAAAAAGATCTTATCTTATGGTCTTATATCTTATCTTATAGTTTATGCCAGAAAGATCAGTATTGACAAATCAACTATCAACTATTGTCATGAGTTCCATGTTGTCCTGAAACTCAAATTCATTTCGTTGGGGATTCCACAGGATTTAATAGAGTTTTTATGGATTCATGCTCCTTATTTATGAGGGTTACTTTTGACTCCCTTTGTTCTTCAGGAATACCCTTCCTTATGGCTCTGCTGTTCGATACCCATTCTTTCAGCTTAAAACCTCCATTACTTAGTTAGTTCTCGTGCTTGGTGATTTTAATCTTCCAAATATAATATGGAATCTGGACCCGGAACTAAATTGTATTTTTCCAAGCAATATAACAACAGATGCCGAATCTTTATTTGTGAACGCCATGCTTGGTTAGAATTTGAACCAGATAAACACAATTGCTAATTATCGTGATAGATTACTGGATCTTGTCTTCACTAAGGACTCTATGTACCTATGTGCTGTAAACCACGAAATGCTCACCCTCAGTGGTTCGATGATAGAATAGTTAACTTAAAAAATTGGAAGTCGAAAGCGTATGCCAAAATGTTGAAAAGCAGGTTAGAAGCCGCCAAAACAATGTTTCTACAACATAGTAACGAATTTGAAATTTACTTCAAATCAATATACAGGTCGTACCTCGATCAAATTCAAGGAAAAATCAAAGTAAATCCAAAATAATTTTGGAAATACTTTAGTAATAAACGCGAAATTGGCGGATACCCGGCAAATGTGACCTATAACAATACCAGCTCCTCAAACTCCAAAGATAAAGCTGACATGTTCGCGAAGTTTTTCCAATCACTCTATAAACCAAGCGTTACTAGTGGATTGTACGAACAACCCAGCAATAACAACACATCAATAACTCCTCCTAATAATAATTTGGAGACGGTTGTAGGCAAGGCGGAATAAGGGAAACCGCCGAAGAACACGCGCATCATGCATCGAACCTTAATGTAAGTGTAAAAATCTGGACTCTGTCTAGATGTCTGTATTTAGGTGAGTATTTGGTTTACCACTGGTGAGCTCCAAATATTCACTGAGAATTAAACCAACTGTTGTTATTCGATTATAATTCAATTCTATTTTATTAACTCGATGAACCGGGCTTTTTATACATAAAAATTGCTTACACTTAAAATCGGAATTGGAAATTCCAAATGTGGAATTTGCTACAATATACAATATTACACCCGTGTTGATACTGTTTCATCGACCGCTTGGAATATTGAATTATTGCGCATGTTGACATTGATTCAACATATTCCCGGGCTTTACTGGTGTCGCACATCTGTTAAACTATGCTTTTGTTGGCTCTCGCTAGACGAGACGGCGGCCGGTGGTCTGCAATGCATCTTCGATCGGTAGCTTGCATAATTTTGTAATTGGCCTTTTATATGTTGTGTCCTGACATTTTACTACTCTAACTATTTCTGTTGGTAGTAATACAGGTGCTTGTTGTTTAACTACTAGAGTTTGTGTTGTCCCCATGTTGGTCGATGCCTTGTTGTTACCATGCAGAGGAGTGTGGTGATGTCCTTGGCAAACAATGCATCGTATTGCGGATCTGCATGGGTTGTCGCGTTAAACAACGTACACAAGTAGTTGTTTCGTTGACCAACTTGCTTCTGTCTAACGTTGGCATTAGCTTGAACTGATTGCAGTCTTGCAGCTGATGCTTTCCTTGACATCCCTTTACTACACACTGGCTGTCTACAGTTGTAGCGTGTACCCGTTTCAGTGGTACCATTGGTTGCGGGTGTGAGTATACCACCTTGGTGAACCCCATAGCCTCTAGCGATTGGAATCTTCTTTCTATGAAGCTGAAGAATTCATTGATCCGTTTAGTTTCTCTCGGATTCTCTAATGATGTTTCGTAGAGCCTAGTGGTTTCCGGGTCTAGTTTTTTGCCTAGAATGAACATCACTAGGGCTTCAAAAGGAGAGTGTAATTTTAACTTGTTGATGTTGTGTAATATTTCAACTGTAGTATCATGCAAATTACGAATTGCTGCTGCTGATGGTGAATGTATTGTTGGTAAAGTTAGTAGTGAGTTGAAATACTTATTTGCTAATAATCTGGGGTTGTTGTATCTTCCTTGCAGTATTTCCCAGGCCTTGTTGTAATTGTCACCAATTGTTGAGAGGTGATTGATCAACTGGGCTGCTCCCTTTTGTAGATTTGCCTTTAAGTACGTCATTTTGATTGTGTCCGATAGCTTATTGTTGTTGTGGATGAGCTCGGTGAAAATATCGTTGAAGGAGCTCCAATGCTCATAATCGCCATGAAATGTTGGTAGCTCTATCTTGGGTAATTGTACTTTGGCTTCTCCAGCCAGGTTCGAAGTTTCTTCTTTCGGGTTGCGCTGCCATCGCAATGTTGTTGAGTCTACTCTATCCTTGAGAGCCTCATAGTAGTTATTTTGGAAGTAGGGAGCTGTTTGCTCTTGCCCTTCCATTTCTACTAAGAGCTCTATGTGCAAATCGTCAATTGCCCCCATTTCTTGGGATAATTGAGCCATTTTTAGCTTTATAAACTCCATTGGAATGTTATTGTCGTCCAATGCTTCTTCAATCGATTCTAATTTTCTGTGAATCCTCCTCATCAGGACATATTGCTTCTTGAGCAGCTTCTGGTTGCCACCCCTTTGCTGGAATTTTCAGACTGATGCTGGTGGTCCTTACTTGATGATTCAGATGATTGATTAGTTTAGATGGTTGGTAAAGTTTCATCTCCTCGGTCGTTGTTATTCGACTCCTCGCGGGCAAAGTTGAATTTGAAAGATGCGTCTGAAGCTTGCGTTGGATGATGCATTTAGGAGTTGACGCATGTCTTCAACATATTTTGAAAATCCTTCCCATACTATTTGTCTGTCTTTATAGTATTGGTGTTTTGGATCTAGTTCAGGCTGGAACTCTCTTATTTGATTGTCCACATCGACGTATTCGTTGTACGTCTTTTTAAGACTTGCTATTTTCGCCTCAAGATACCTTTTAGTTTTCCGAGCTGCACCATCTTTTTTGTAGTTCGAGATGATGCGCTCCAACTCTACTGCCTTGTCATTTTGCTGCTGCAATAACCGTTCCATGTCTATGCTTTTATGGACAGGGGTGTTGGACTATTGTTGTATGGCGTAGATTGTATGGCCGTTGAATTTCGATACCTGTTGTTGTGAGTTTGATGCTTCGACGTATCTTGGCCTGTAGCAATATGTTTGTAAAACTGTTGGCTGCCGGTTGATGTGGTAGCTCGAATTCTCAATGTAAAATCCCTTTACAAGTGAGTTTTATTGTCCGCCGGTTGTTCTGGAGGCTCGAAGGACCATGTAAAAATCTGGCCTCTGCCTAGATTTCTGTGTTTAGGTGAGTATTTGGTTTACCACTGGTGAGCTCCAAATATTCACTGAGAATTAAACCAACTGTTGTTATTCGTTTATAATTCAATTCTATTTTATTAACTCGATGAACCGGGCTTTTTATACATAAAAATTGCTTACACTTAAAATCCCAATATTACAACAAAAACACACAATGCAATATACAAAAAATTAAAAATGTTGAATTGCTTTAATTTAAAACCAACCTACTTCTGTGACGGTCAATCGCCGACCCAAAATCATATTTATTCATACGTAGAGGACAAAAACAAGAACAGAATGAAAAAATCTGGGATGGATATTTTGTTGTTGAGTAAATGAGATGAAATAGTATTGTTTGAGGATTTTTTTTCTGGGATCAAAACTGGGCAAACTTCATGTGCTTTCTCATAACCCAATTGAAGTTTATCCTAAATTAATCCTATACCAACAAAAACAAAAATAAATGAGAGTGTGTTAGTTTAAAGCAGTCATTTAGGCGAAGTCAGAACACAACAAATATTTCTATTAAAATAATTGTATAAATATTTATTTATTTATTTAATTAAGAGTTTTAATATAAAAACGTTATCATTTACGTATAATTAGAGATGTATATGAAAGTCTAAAATCAATAAAAACTTAACAATATAACAACTATAAGATTTTGGTAGACCAATATGTGCACTCTACTTGTGCCATGCCGATTAAAATTCTAATGGAGCTCGCATACCTAAAATGGCATTCTTGTGACGAACGGAATTTCTTAGAAATTTTGATTCTAAGAAAATTAATATTTGAAAATTAAATCGGGTTGGCACAAGTAGAATCCCCAGAGTTGAATACCCTACGTCCATATCGGCTTCAGTATTTGCCCATATAGCAGCAGTTTGTTGTATATTGTAAGCTCAGAGCCTCTACCTATGAGCCAATACATTTTTTTGAACTTAATATTAAGTTCTTCTTTTTTCTTTTTGACGTGCTCTCTCCACTTGAGCTTGACACCGAGAGTCATGCCCAGATATTTAGCTTTGTTTGCATATGGCACCGGTCGTGAGTTAATTACTATCGGTAGATGGGAAGCCTTTTGATATGTAAAGTTAATATGCGTGGATTTCGTCTCATTAAGCTTAATTCTCCAGCATTTAGTTCATTTTAAAAACCGCATTGGTAATCTTCTGGAGTTTGCTCGTTGCATAAGCGACATTACCTCCAATCGCCATGACTGCTGTATCATCTGCAAAGGTGGCTATGGTTCGTTCATCTGTTGTTGGAATATCCCTTGTATATAATAAATACAGGATTGGTCCTAAGACACTTCCCTGTGGGACACCGGCAGAGATTTTCTTTAGTTCGGAGTATTCATCCTCATATTTCACACGAAAATGTCTATTGGATAAATAAGATCTTAGTATGGCATAGAATTGCCTCGGCAGATCTCTATGCAGCTTGAATTCCACTCCACTGTGCCAAACTTTATCGAATGCTTGGGCGACGTTGAGAAATATGCTGGAGCATACTTTTATGCGTTCTAACGTTCTTTCAATAACGTTGGTGATTCTATGCACCTATTCAATTGTGGAGTGCTTCTCCATGAATCCAAATTGATATGGAGGAATTAGTTCTCGGTCCTCAGTTATGTTAGTTACTCAAAGAGTTTTGACATAATTGGCAGCAATGAAATTGGCCTGTATGATTTTTTATCGTTAGGTGGTTTATCAGGTTTTGCTATCATTCTGCTACTTCCCATCCCCACGGAACACATTTTAACCGAAAGCTTGCATTGATTATGTGTAATAACTTACGAAATCCTTGCCTGGTAGAGCCTTGACTATTTGGCAAGTAATCAAGTCATATCCTGGGGCTTTTTTAACATTCATGTTGTTTTTCACTTCTTCTTTTAATTCTTTGAGAGTTACAGGGCGTATATCAAAACCATCTAGCTTTTGGATTGTCATTATATTTTCATTGGCCGTTTTCCTTGGTAGTGGTTGGACGGTATCCTCGAGATACTCAGCAAACAGATCAGCCTTTTCTTTAGAATCTCTTGCCCAGGTTCCATCCTCCTTTTTAAGTAGAGGCACTTGCATTTTGGGTCTTTTGAGTCCCTTCGTCGTCTTCTACAGAAAATAATCAGAAATTTTTTCATCGGTTAGGCTAACTAGATATCTGTTGATTGATGCATTTTTAACTTGTTTAAGAAGAGATTTGAGACTGTTAACTAAATTGTTAAGAATTGTTTTGTTCTCCGCTGTTCTAGTTATTTGCCAGGTTTTACGTGACCGTTGTTTTTGTCTTACCAACTCCCTAACTTCCATTGGGTAGGATATGTTAAGCTTCTTCTTATTTTGTATAATGGGGGTACTTGCCAAAGCAGCATAGTGAATTGCTTCATTGAGTTGTTCTAATTCATCTTCCAACTGGTGGGGATTTCTTATCGGCACCTGAAGATTGATTTTTCCTCGAATACCTCACGAAAGAGATCCCAGATTGTTTTTGAATTTGCTAATCTGGGAGGACTCTCTCTTTGAATTACCATTTCACTGACTGTCATGATAACCGAGGAATGATCCGATACGAGAGAATTTCTGTCTACAATGTGGATGTAGTTCTGGGATATATCTCTTGCTACATAAAAGTTTATTAGGTCAGGAATCTTCGTTTCGTCATTGGGCCAATATGTTGGGGAGCCACCAGAGTAAAAATCACATTTTGATGTCTGCCCTGCTTGAAGCAATTCTTTACCTTTTGACGTCGAAAGTCTAGATCCCCAATAGATGTTTTTCGCATAAAAGTCACCTCCAATAATAAAATCACGTCCAAGCGATTTAAATAGTTTAAGGTAGTCCTCCCTTTTCAAGTTATGCCGGGGAGGACAATATATTGCAGATACAGTAAGCTCTCTGTGTTTAATTTGGGTCCTTACAGTAGTGACTTGCATTGTTTCTTCTTCGATATTTGATTCCAAATTGTGTTTTATATTTTATTTTATTGGTAATGCCGAACCACCTCTTGCTCTTTCCGCTGGATGAATGGAGTGATATAAGTTATAACCCCGTATTTTAACAAACGAAGATTTAACTAGATGGCTTTCAGATATTAAGAAAATGTCGATTATTTCTGTTGCGCAAATGAACTTCTTTGCCCTGTGTTGCTTGGTTGTGGGATTTGATTCATCTGATTTGATATTTGAACCCTTCAATTTTCGTGATTTTGCGGTTGATTTCTTGTTTTATCTCTTAATTTTTGTAGTTGTTTAGGAACCTCACGGCCCCGATAATTAGCCGGATGTTGGCCCCTACAATTTGTACACTTGGCTGGCACATCTCTCCCTATTGTGCATGCCTGGGTAAAATGATTACCTGAGCATTTTACACATCTTGGATCCCGGCCGCAATATCTTTGGGTGTGATTAAATGCCTGGCATTTCTTGAATTGGGGTATACGTGTTGTGGTTCTCCTCATTGGTTCAATTTTCACCTTCATGTGAAGAATTTCTTTTATTCCATAAATGTTTTGAACATTCTCTTTGTTGTCAAATACTAGCATAAAAAGAGGGAGTCCCCTTTTACAGATAATTTGATTTCCTTCCTGGATTTCTGTTCTCTCTGTATAGGTCGAGTCTCTGTTTCTGTATAGGTCGGGCCTGTTTGTTTTCATAAGTGAACCACTGATACTTTTCAGCATTCAATTTCATAGATAAGGTTCTATAAGTATCTGAGTTGAGAATATTAATTTTCCAAACGCCATTATTTAACGCTGTTACCTCATAGTCTTTATCAGTAGCCGAGTTCATCAGTGACTGAATTTCTGGGTAAGTGGTTACACCCACAATATTTATTTGTGGGGTGATTTTTCTTTCGGTTGCACCAAATTTGGTGTAATGTTCTTGGTAGATTTACTACCTTTTGGTTGATAGGCTTTGGGTAAAGCATCGTCTGAATCTGGACTAGATTGTCTCCTACCATTTAATTTCTCAGCCTCAAGTTACGATTCAGCTTTTATTTTCTTACTCTTCCTGGACTGTTTTTTCTTCTTTAGGACCCAGTCCGCCTCTCTTTGCAATTCATCTTCGTCAGTGGAATAGATGAGTTTGTCTAGTTCAATGCTTCCTATATTGCAGTCTTCTTTTGAATCCCAATTCATTTTTAGGTTTTCATTTTCTTGCTTTAGATACTCAATTTCTTCGCTTAGCTTCGCAAATAATTGCTCCAGATGCTCTAGCCTCGCCAAGAGATTCATATTCTCCTTTTCTAGGTCAATAGTTGTTTTACTAGATTCGGTTATTTGCAAAGCAAAATTTCCAGTTGGACCGCTTATTTCGTGTAATGTTTGTCTAGGTATATTATTAGAAAAAGTATCGGCTTGGTTAGCTACCGAATTGCTTCTATTTTTCTTTATCCGTTATCTTTGTAAATTTGGTATTCTCTGGAACGGATTTGATGTTTCCTGATAATACAATAGATGGCCCTCCCCACAATCCATAGGGCCAGTCTCCTGCACAGAGAGCGGATCTACCAATGTTGATATTGGTGTACCACCTGGGGTATTATTTCTTTTTGTTTGTACCATTGCATAGTTTTGATTTACTAATTAGTTATTCTGCTTCACTACTACGAAGGGATTGGGTACCACAACCATTCGTTCTACAGAATATTGCCCAGAGTACGCCCGTATCCATTTATGAATACTTCGTGGAGGCTGCCAATCCCGTACTCCAACATTGTGAAATGAAATTATTTGTAAACCTAACAATGTTGTAAAATCGCCTAAATGTTCGCAAATCACTAATACATCGATACATTTTCTTTTACTTTGAATTATAGTATAAACTTCATATTTCTCAGCAGAAGTTTGAATTTTTTCCTAAAATAGTACTAACAGTCATTATTATAATTTAGGATTAATTAGAATAAACTTCATTAGCATTTTTCATAGTGGTTACAATTCTGAAATAATTAATAGTTCTCGAGCAGTATTTGATACAACTCAGAATAATACTGTTAAAGTTAGCCGAAAGTTTCCAGCCGAAAGGTCTGCATTACCTTTCGGCTGGAAACTTTCGTGTCTTTGCTATCCCAGCCGAAAGGTAATGCAGATAGTGTCTTCACTATCCCAGCCGAAAGATGATAATGCAGATATTGATTTTGCTATCCAAGCAATGCATCCATTGCTATCCAATTTGCATCCATTTAGCATCCATTTTGTTGAGAAATTCTAAAGGGGATGCAGGGGTGTAATTTTGCAAAAACTCGCTAATTCATATACTATTAAAGTTAGCCGATACTTTCCAGCCGAAAGTAAAAAAAATCGATAATGCAGATAGTGTCTTTGCTATCTCAGCCGAAAATATAATATGTTATGTCAAATATTATTATGCATCAGCCGATATTTTTCAGCCGACATTTCTCAGCCGACATTTTTCAGCCGATATTTCTCAGCCGATATTTTTCAGCCGAAAGTGTTTTTTATACAACAAATATTTGATTTCTACAACAAAAAAAAATTAAACCATTAAAAATAAAACACTAATCAATATTTTTAATAGCATTTATAGTTATTCGGAAAAATTCATTTTACTATTGGGAAATTGCAAATAAACATAAAAATACAAAATTTGAAAATTTCTAAATATTGACCGTTTAAAGTGTCATGGTTGGAAATAGATTCAAATGAAAGGTCTTAATGATGATCGCACATGGAAAAAATTTCAGGTCAATTTTCATGTGGGGAGTCCGGGAAAACTCGATTGAATATATCGCACACACAAAATTTGAAAATTTCTAAATATTGACCGTTTAAAGTGTCATGGTTGGAAATAGATTCAAATGAAAGGTCTTAATGATGCTCGCACCTGGAAAAAATTTCAGGTCAATTTTCATGTGGGGAGTCCGGGAAAACTTGATTGAATATATCGCACACACAAAATTTGAAAATTTCTAAATATTGACCGCTTAAAGTGTCATGGTTGGAAATAGATTCAAATGAAAGGTCTTAATGATGCTCGCACCTGGAAAAAATTTCAGGTCAATTTTCATGTGGGGAGTCCGGGAAAACTTGATTGAATATATCGCACACACAAAATTTGAAAATTTCTAAATATTGACCGTTTAAAGTGTCATGGTTGGAAATAGATTCAAATGAAAGGTCTTAATGATGCTCGCACCTCGAAAAAATTTCAGGTCAATTTTCATGTGGGGAGTTCGGGAAAACTCGATTGAATATATCGCACACACAAAATTTGAAAATTTCTAAATATTGACCGTTTAAAGTGTCATGGTTGGAAATAGATTCAAATGAAAGGTCTTAATGATGCTCGCACCTGGAAAAAATTTCAGGTCAATTTTCATGTGGGGAGTCCGGGAAAACTTGATTGAATATATCGCACACACAAAATTTGAAAATTTCTAAATATTGACCGTTTAAAGTGTCATGGTTGGAAATAGATTCAAATGAAAGGTCTTAATGATGCTCGCACCTGGAAAAAATTTCAGGTCAATTTTCATGTGGGGAGTCCGGGAAAACTCGATTGAATATATCGCACACACAAAATTTGAAAATTTCTAAATATTGACCGTTTAAAGTGTCATGGTTGGAAATAGATTCAAATGAAAGGTCTTAATGATGCTCGCACCTGGAAAAAATTTCAGGTCAATTTTCATGTGGAAAATCCGGGAAAACTCGATTGAATATATCGCACACACAAAATTTGAAAATTTCTAAATATTGACCGTTTAAAATGTCATGGTTGGAAATAGATTCAAATGAAAGGTCTTAATGATGCTCGCACCTGGAAAACATTTCAGGTCAATTTTCATGTGGGGAGTCCGGGAAAACTTGATTGAATATATCGCACACACAAAATTTGAAAATTTCTAAATATTGACCGTTTAAAGTGTCATGGTTGGAAATAGATTCAAATGCAAGGTCTTAATGATGCTCGCACCTGGAAAAAATTTCAGGTCAATTTTCATGTGGGGAGTCCGGGAAAACTCGATTGAATATATCGCACACACAAAATTTGAAAATTTCTAAATATTGACCGTTTAAAGTGTCATGGTTGGAAATAGATTCAAATGAAAGGTCTTAATGATGCTCGCACCTGGAAAAAATTTCAGGTCAATTTTCATGTGGGGAGTCCGGGAAAACTTGATTGAATATATCGCACACACAAAATTTGAAAATTTCTAAATATTGACCGTTTAAAGTGTCATGGTTGGAAATAGATTCAAATGAAAGGTCTTACTAATGTTTGCACCTGGAAAAAATTGCAGGTCAATTTTCATGTGGGGAGTCCGGGAAAACTTGATTGAATATATCGCACACACAAAATTTGAAAATTTCTAAATATTGACCGTTTAAAGTGTCATGGTTGGAAATAGATTCAAATGAAAGGTCTTAATGATGCTCGCACCTGGAAAAAAATTCAGGTCAATTTTCATGTGGGGAGTCCGGGAAAACTCGATTGAATATATCGCACACACAAAATTGGAAAATTTCTAATTATAACCCGTTTAAAGTGTCATGGTTGGAAATAGATTCAAAAGAAAGGCCTTAATGATGCTCGCACCTGGAAAAAATTTCAGGTCAATTTTCATGTGGGGAGTCCGGGAAAACTCGATTGAATATATCGCACACACAAAATTTGAAAATTTCTAAATATTGACCGTTTAAAGTGTCATGGTTGGAAATAGATTCAAATGAAAGGTCTTAATGATGGTCGCACCTGGAAAAAATTTCAGGTCAATTTTTATGTGGGGAGTCCGGGAAAACTCTATTGAATATATCGCACACACAAAATTTGAAAATTTTCTAAATATTGACCGTTTAAAGTGTCATGGTTGGAAATAGATTCAAATGAAAGGCCTTAATGATGCTCGCACCTATATTTTCAATATTTAGAAATTTTCAAATTTTGTATGTGCGATATATTCAATCAAGTTTTCCCGGACTCTCCACATGAAAATTGACCTGAAATTTTTTCCAGGTGCGAGCATCATTAAGACCTTTCATTTGAATCTATTTCCAACCATGACACTTTAAACGGTCAATAATTCGAAATTTTCAAATTTTGTGTATGCGATATATTCAATCAAGTTTTCCCGGACTCCCCACATGAAAATTGACCTGAATTTTTTTCCAGGTGCGAGCATCATTAAGGCCTTTCATTTGAATTTATTTCCAACCATGACACTTTAAACGGTCAATATTTAGACATTTTCAAATTTTGTGTGTGCGATATATTCAATCGAGTTTTCCCGGACTCCCCACATGAAAATTGACCTGAAATTTTTTCCAGGTGCGAGCATCATTAAGACCTTTCATTTGAATCTATTTCCAACCATGACACTTTAAACGGTCAATATTAATAAATTTTCAAATTTTGTGTGTGCGATATATTCAATCAAGTTTTCCCGGACTCCCCACATGAAAATTGACCTGAAATTTTTTCCAGGTGCGAGCATCATTAATACCTTTCATTTGAATCTATTTCCAACCATGACACTTTAAGCGGTCAATATTTAGAAATTTTCAAATTTTGTGTGTGCGATATATTCAATCAAGTTTTCCCGGACTCCCCACATGAAAATTGACCTGAAATTTTTTCCAGGTGCGAGCATCATTAAGACCTTTCATTTGAATCTATTTCTAACCATGACACTTTAAACGGTCAATATTTAGAAATTTTCAAATTTTGTGTGTGCGATATATTCAATCGAGTTTTCCCGGACTCCCCACATGAAAATTGACCTGAAATTTTTTCCAGGTGCGAGCATCATTAAGACCTTTCATTTGAATCTATTTCCAACCATGACACTTTAAACGGTCAATATTTAGAAATTTTCAAATTTTGTGTGTGCGATATATTCAATCAAGTTTTCCCGGACTCCCCACATGAAAATTGACCTGAAATTTTTTCCAGGTGCGAGCATCATTAAGACCTTTGATTTGAATCTATTTCCAACCATGACACTTTAAACGGTCAATATTTAGAAATTTTCAAATTTTGTGTGTGCGATATATTCAATCGAGTTTTCCCGGACTCCCCACATGAAAATTGACCTGAAATTTTTTCCAGGTGCGAGCATCATTAAGACCTTTCATTTGAATCTATTTCCAACCATGACACTTTAAACGGTCAATATTTAGAAATTTTCAAATTTTGTGTGTGCGATATATTCAATCAAGTTTTCCCGGACTCCCCACATGAAAATTGACCTGAAATTTTTTCCAGGTGCGAGCATCATTAAGACCTTTCATTTGAATCTATTTCCAACCATGACACTTTAAACGGTCAATATTTAGAAATTTTCAAATTTTGTGTGTGCGATATATTCAATCGAGTTTTCCCGGACTCCCCACATGAAAATTGACCTGAAATTTTTTCCAGGTGCGAGCATCATTAAGACCTTTCATTTGAATCTATTTCCAACCATGACACTTTAAACGGTCAATATTTAGAAATTTTCAAATTTTGTGTGTGCGATATATTCAATCAAGTTTTCCCGGACTCCCCACATGAAAATTGACCTGAAATTTTTTCCAGTTGCGAGCATCATTAAGACCTTTCATTTGAATCTATTTCCAACCATGACACTTTAAACGGTCAATATTTAGAAATTTTCAAATTTTGTGTGTGCGATATATTCAATCAAGTTTTCCCGGACTCCCCACATGAAAATTGACCTGAAATTTTTTCCAGGTGCGAGCATCATTAAGACCTTTCATTTGAATCTATTTCCAACCATGACACTTTAAACGGTCAATATTTAGAAATTTTCAAATTTTGTGTGTGCGATATATTCAATCGAGTTTTCCCGAACTCTCCACATGAAAATTGACCTGAAATTTTTTCGAGGTGCGATCATCATTAAGACCTTTCATTTGAATCTATTTCCAACCATGACACTTTAAACGGTCAATATTTAGAAATTTTCAAATTTTGTGTGTGCGATATATTCAATCGAGTTTTCCCGGACTCCCCACATGAAAATTGACCTGAAATTTTTTCCAGGTGCGAGCATCATTAAGACCTTTCATTTGAATCTATTTCCAACCATGACACTTTAAACGGTCAATATTTAGAAATTTTCAAATTTTGTGTGTGCGATATATTCAATCGAGTTTTCCCGGACTCCCCACATGAAAATTGACCTGAAATTTTTTCCAGGTGCGAGCATCATTAAGACCTTTCATTTGAATCGATTTCCAACCATGACACTTTAAACGGTCAATATTTAGACATTTTCAAATTTTGTGTGTGCGATATATTCAATCAAGTTTTCCCGGACTGCCCACATGAAAATTGACCTGAAATTTTTTCCAGGTGCGAGCATCATTAAGACCTTTCATTTGAATCTATTTCCAACCATAACATTTTAAACGGTCAATATTTAGAAATTTTCAAATTTTGTGTGTGCGATATATTCAACCGAGTTTTCCCGGACTCCCCACATGAAAATTGACCTGAAATTTTTTCCAGGTGCGAGCATCATTAAGGCCTTTGATTTGAATCTATTTCCAACCATGACACTTTAAACGGTCAATATTTAGAAATTTTCAAATTTTGTGTGTGCGATATATTCAATCAAGTTTTCCCGGACTCCCCACATGAAAATTGACCTGAAATTTTTTCCAGGTGCGAGCATCATTAAGACCTTTCATTTGAATCTATTTCCAACCATGACACTTTAAACGGTCAATAATTAGAAATTTTCAAATTTTGTGTGTGCGATATATTCAATCGAGTTTTCCCGAACTCTCCACATGAAAATTGACCTGAAATTTTTTCCAGGTGCGAGCATCATTAAGGCCTTTCATTTGAATCTATTTCCAACCATGACACTTTAAACGGGTTATAAATAGAAATTTTCAAATTTTGTGTGTGCGATATATTCAATCGAGTTTTCCCGGACTCCCCACATGAAAATTGACCTGA
Source organism: Nephrotoma guestfalica (assembly GCA_963691935.1). NCBI lineage: Eukaryota > Metazoa > Arthropoda > Insecta > Diptera > Tipulidae > Nephrotoma > Nephrotoma guestfalica. The sequence continues at coordinate 84,158,037 of OY829913.1, forward strand.
AATTTTTTCCAGGTGCGAGCATCATTAAGACCTTTCATTTGAATCTATTTCCAACCATGACACTTTAAACGGTCAATATTTAGAAATTTTCAAATTTTGTGTGTGCGATATATTCAATCAAGTTTTCCCGGACTCTCCACATGAAAATTGACCTGAAATTTTTTCCAGGTGCAAACATCATTAAGGCCTTTCATTTGAATCTATTTCCAACCATGACACTTTAAACGGTCAATATTTAGACATTTTCAAATTTTGTGTGTGCGATATATTCAATCGAGTTTTCCCGAACTCTCCACATGAAAATTGACCTGAAATTTTTTCCAGGTGCGAGCATCATTAAGACCTTTCATTTGAATCTATTTCCAACCATGACACTTTAAACGGTCAATATTTAGAAATTTTCAAATTTTGTGTGTGCGATATATTCAATCAAGTTTTCCCGGACTCCCCACATGAAAATTGACCTGAAATTTTTTCCAGGTGCGAGCATCATTAAGACCTTTCATTTGAATCTATTTCCAACCATGACACTTTAAACGGGTTATAATTAGAAATTTTCAAATTTTGTGTGTGCGATATATTCAATCGAGTTTTCCCGGACTCCCCACATGAAAATTGACCTGAAATTTTTTCCAGGTGCGAGCATCATTAAGACCTTTCATTTGAATCTATTTCCAACCATGACACTTTAAACGGTCAATATTTAGAAATTTTCAAATTTTGTGTGTGCGATATATTCAATCGAGTTTTCCCGGACTCCCCACATGAAAATTGACCTGAAATTTTTTCCAGGTGCAAACATTAGTAAGACCTTTCATTTGAATCTATTTCCAACCATGACACTTTAAACGGTCAATATTTAGAAATTTTCAAATTTTGTGTGTGCGATATATTCAATCAAGTTTTCCCGGACTCCCCACATGAAAATTGACCTGAAATTTTTTCCAGGTGCAAACATTAGTAAGGCCTTTCATTTGAATCTATTTCCAACCATGACACTTTAAACGGTCAATATTTAGAAATTTTCAAATTTTGTGTGTGCGATATATTCAATCAAGTTTTCCCGGACTGCCCACATGAAAATTGACCTGAAATTTTTTCCAGGTGCGAGCATCATTAAGACCTTTCATTTGAATCTATTTCCAACCATGACACTTTAAACGGTCAATATTTAGACATTTTCAAATTTTGTGTGTGCGATATATTCAATCAAGTTTTCCCGGACTGCCCACATGAAAATTGACCTGAAATTTTTTCCAGGTGCGAGCATCATTAAGACCTTTCATTTGAATCTATTTCCAACCATAACATTTTAAACGGTCAATATTTAGAAATTTTCAAATTTTGTGTGTGCGATATATTCAACCGAGTTTTCCCGGACTCCCCACATGAAAATTGACCTGAAATTTTTTCCAGGTGCGAGCATCATTAAGGCCTTTGATTTGAATCTATTTCCAACCATGACACTTTAAACGGTCAATATTTAGAAATTTTCAAATTTTGTGTGTGCGATATATTCAATCAAGTTTTCCCGGACTCCCCACATGAAAATTGACCTGAAATTTTTTCCAGGTGCGAGCATCATTAAGACCTTTCATTTGAATCTATTTCCAACCATGACACTTTAAACGGTCAATAATTAGAAATTTTCAAATTTTGTGTGTGCGATATATTCAATCGAGTTTTCCCGAACTCTCCACATGAAAATTGACCTGAAATTTTTTCCAGGTGCGAGCATCATTAAGGCCTTTCATTTGAATCTATTTCCAACCATGACACTTTAAACGGGTTATAAATAGAAATTTTCAAATTTTGTGTGTGCGATATATTCAATCGAGTTTTCCCGGACTCCCCACATGAAAATTGACCTGAAATTTTTTCCAGGTGCGAGCATCATTAAGACCTTTCATTTGAATCTATTTCCAACCATGACACTTTAAACGGTCAATATTTAGAAATTTTCAAATTTTGTGTGTGCGATATATTCAATCAAGTTTTCCCGGACTCCCCACATGAAAATTGACCTGAAATTTTTTCCAGGTGCAAACATCATTAAGGCCCTTCATTTGAATCTATTTCCAACCATGACACTTTAAACGGTCAATATTTAGACATTTTCAAATTTTGTGTGTGCGATATATTCAATCGAGTTTTCCCGAACTCTCCACATGAAAATTGACCTGAAATTTTTTCCAGGTGCGAGCATCATTAAGACCTTTCATTTGAATCTATTTCCAACCATGACACTTTAAACGGTCGTTATTTAGAAATTTTCACATTTTGTGTGTGCGATATATTCAATCAAGTTTTCCCGGACTCCCCACATGAAAATTGACCTGAAATTTTTTCCAGGTGCGAGCATCATTAAGACCTTTCATTTGAATCTATTTCCAACCATGACACTTTAAACGGTCAATATTTAGAAATTTTCAAATTTTGTGTGTGCGATATATTCAATCAAGTTTTCCCGGACTCCCCACATGAAAATTGACCTGAAATTTTTTCCAGGTGCGAGCATCATTAAGACCTTTCATTTGAATTTATTTCCAACCATGACACTTTAAACGGGTTATAATTAGAAATTTTCAAATTTTGTGTGTGCGATATATTCAATCGAGTTTTCCCGGACTCCCCACATGAAAATTGACCTGAAATTTTTTCCAGGTGCGAGCATCATTAAGACCTTTCATTTGAATCTATTTCCAACCATGACACTTTAAACGGTCAATATTTAGAAATTTTCAAATTTTGTGTGTGCGATATATTCAATCGAGTTTTCCCGGACTCCCCACATGAAAATTGACCTGAAATTTTTTCCAGGTGCAAACATTAGTAAGACCTTTCATTTGAATCTATTTCCAACCATGACACTTTAAACGGTCAATATTTAGAAATTTTCAAATTTTGTGTGTGCGATATATTCAATCAAGTTTTCCCGGACTCCCCACATGAAAATTGACCTGAAATTTTTTCCAGGTGCAAACATTAGTAAGGCCTTTCATTTGAATCTATTTCCAACCATGACACTTTAAACGGTCAATATTTAGAAATTTTCAAATTTTGTGTGTGCGATATATTCAATCAAGTTTTCCCGGACTCCCCACATGAAAATTGACCTGAAATTTTTTCCAGGTGCGAGCATCATTAAGACCTTTCATTTGAATCTATTTCCAACCATGACACTTTAAACGGTCAATATTTAGAAATTTTCAAATTTTGTATTTTTATGTTTATTTGCAATTTCCCAATAGTAAAATGAATTTTTCCGAATAACTATAAATGCTATTAAAAATATTGATTAGTGTTTTATTTTTAATGGTTTAATTTTTTTTTGTTGTAGAAATCAAATATTTGTTGTATAAAAAACACTTTCGGCTGAAAAATATCGGCTGAGAAATATCGGCTGAAAAATGTCGGCTGAGAAATGTCGGCTGAAAAATATCGGCTGATGCATAATAATATTTGACATAACATATTATATTTTCGGCTGAGATAGCAAAGACACTATCTGCATTATCGATTTTTTTTTACTTTCGGCTGGAAAGTATCGGCTAACTTTAACAGGGTCTAATTCATCGCTAATTCAATATATCGAAAATGCATTGAATGGCCTGTCGTTCAAGATTATCGTGCTTTGTCATTGATGCCACTATGGTTATTTGGTAGGCCATAATGTTGGTCAACTTCGGCTTAATTGTGAAGAAATTCTGATGGGGATGCAGGGGTGTATTTTTGCAAAAATTCGCTAATTCATCGCTAATTCAATATATCGAAAATGCATTGAATGGCCTGTCGCTCAAGGTTAACGTGCTTTGTCATTGATGCCATTATGGTTATTTGGTAGGCCATAATGTTGGTCAACTTCGGCCTAATTGTGGAGAAATTCTGATGGGGATGCAGAGGTGTAATTTAGAACAATTTCGCTAATTCATCGCTAATTCAATATATCGAAAATGCATTGAATGGCCTGTCGTTCAAGATTATCGTACTTTGTCATTGATACCACTATGGTTATTTGGTAGGCCATAATGTTGGTCAACTTCGGCCTAATTGTGGAGATATTCTGATGGGGATGCAGGGGTGTAATTTAGAACAATTTCGCTAATTCATCGCAAATTCAATATATCGAAAATGCATTGAATGGCCTGTCGTTCAAGATTATCGTGCTTTGTCATTGATGGCACTATGGTTATTTGGTAGGCCATAATGTTGGTCAACTTCGGCTTAATTGTGGAGAAATTCTGATGGGGATGCAGGGGTGTAATTTTGCAAAATTTCGCTAATTCATCGCTAATTCAATATATCGAAAATGCATTGAATGGCCTGTCGTTCAAGATTATCGTGCTTTGTCATTGATGCCACTATGGTTATTTGGTAGGCCATAATGTTGGTCAACTTCGGCCTAATTGTGGAGAAATTCTGATGGGGATGCAGGGGTGTAATTTAGAACAATTTCGCTAATTCATCGCAAATTCAATATATCGAAAATGCATTGAATGGCCTGTCGTTCAAGATTATCGTGCTTTGTCATTGATACCACTATGGTTATTTGGTAGGCCATAATGTTGGTCAACTTAGGTCTAATTGTGGAGAAATTCTGATGGGGATGAAGGGGTGTAATTTAGAACAATTTCGCTAATTCATCGCAAATTCAATATATCGAAAATGCATTGAATGGCCTGTCGTTCAAGATTATCGTGCTTTGTCATTGATGCCACTATGATTATTTGGTAGGCCATAATGTTGGTCAACTTCGGCCTAATCGTTGAGAAATTCTAAAGGGGATGCAGGGGTGTAATTTTGCAAAAACTCGCTAATTCATCGCTAATTCAATATATCGAAAATGCATTGAATGGCCTGTCGTTCAAGATTATCGTGCTTTGTCATTGATGCCACTATGGTTATTTGGTAGGCCATAATGTTGGTCAACTTCGGCTTAATTGTGAAGAAATTCTGATGGGGATGCAGGGGTGTAATTTTGCAAAAATTCGCTAATTCATCGCTAATTCAATATATCGAAAATGAATTGAATGGTCTGTCGCTCAAGGTTAACGTGCTTTGTCATTGATGCCATTATGGTTATTTGGTAGGCCATAATGTTGGTCAACTTCGGCCTAATTGTGGAGAAATTCTGATGGGGATGCAGGGGTGTAATTTAGAACAATTTCGCTAATTCATCGCAAATTCAATATATCGAAAATGCATTGAATGGCCTGTCGTTCAAGATTAACGTGCTTTGTCATTGATGCCACTATGGTTATTTGGTAGGCCATAATGTTGGTCAACTTCGGCCTAATCGTTGAGAAATTCTGATGGGGATGCAGGGGTGTAGTTTTGCAAAAATTCGCTGATTCAATATATCGAAAATGCATTGAATGGCCTGTCGCTCAAGATTATCGTGCTTTGTCATTGATGGCACTATGGTTATTTGGTAGGCCATAATGTTGGTCAACTTCGGCTTAATTGTGGAGAAATTCTGATGGGGATGCAGGGGTGTAATTTTGCAAAATTTCGCTAATTCATCGCTAATTCAATATATCGAAAATGCATTGAATGGCCTGTCGTTCAAGATTATCGTGCTTTGTCATTGATGCCACTATGGTTATTTGGTAGGCCATAATGTTGGTCAACTTCGGCTTAATTGTGAAGAAATTCTGAAGGGGATGCAGGGGTGTAATTTTGCAAAAATTCGCTAATTCATCGCTAATTCAAAATATCGAAAATGCATTGAATGGCCTGTCGTTCAAGATTATCGTGCTTTGTCATTGATGCCACTATGGTTATTTGGTAGGCCATAATGTTGGTCAACTTCGGCCTAATTGTGGAGAAATTCTGATGGGGATGCAGGGGTGTAATTTAGAACAATTTCGCTAATTCATCGCAAATTCAATATATCGAAAATGCATTGAATGGCCTGTCGTTCAAGATTATCGTGCTTTGTCATTGATGCCACTATGGTTATTTGGTAGGCCATAATGTTGGTCAACTTCGGCCTAATCGTTGAGAAATTCTGATGGGGATGCAGGGGTGTAGTTTTGCAAAAATTCGCTGATTCAATATATCGAAAATGCATTGAATGGCCTGTCGCTCAAGATTATCGTGCTTTGTCATTGATGGCATTATGGTTATTTGGTAGGCCATAATGTTGGTCAACTTCGGCTTAATTGTGAAGAAATAGACAAAGCACGATAATCTTGAGCGAGGCCATTCAATGAATTATCAAATTTTTGCAAAATTACACTCCTGCATCCCCATTAGAATTTATTCACAATTAGGCCGAAGTTGACATACATTATGGCCTATCAAATAACCATAGTGGCATCAATGACAAAGCACGTTAATTTTGAACGACAGGCCATTCAATGCATTTTCGATATATTGAATTTGCGATGAATTAGCGAATTTTTGCAAAATTACACCCCTGCATCCCCTTCAGAATTTCGCAACAAAATGGATGCTAAATGGATGCAAATTGGATAGTAATGGATGCATTGCTTGAATAGCAAAAACAATATCTGCATTATCATCTTTCGGCTGGGATAGCGAAGACACTATATGCATTACCTTTCGGCTGGGAAACCAAAGACACTATCTGCATTACCTATCGGCTGGAAACTTTCGGCTAACTTTAATAAGGTCATGATAGGTACTAATTTAAAAAATAGCCGAAACAAGTTTTAGTTTTTTTGAAAGAAACAGCCCGAAAACAAATTTTCTACTAGGTCAACCACCTTTTTTATCATTTAATTGGATTCGACATACTCAAAAATACTTAGAAAATATTAAACTGGCATTACTTGAAAGAGTTGAAGTGAAAGAGTGAAGAAAACGTTGCTAAGGGTCGTTTTAGTGTTGTTGTTTTTTTGTAAAAATCCAATTTGAGCGACCCCTAAACGTGGTCCGATCGACCTGAAACTTTGCATAACGTCATTTCTAATAGACATGAATACTTTTAGCCCTGAGTCAGATAGAACAAAAGAGATAACATTATTGCCGTATTATTGAAGCACGGGATTTTTGTTCGCTGCCGCAAAATAATTATTATTTTTATCCAGGTTTTTGTAACTGGGCTCACCGTCTGTGTCGTCTCTATGTACAAGTCTAGAAAGTTCGCACGCTGCCTCCTAGGTGAGCCAGCGATACTTACCTTGTAACAAGAGTAACAAGGGATTTGTGTTGGGCTAACAACTCAACCAGGAAAAAACATTGTTATGAAATCTCAAATGTAGTGCCAGCAAGACCTCAATATGCCAAATTTTATTTATTTTTAGGAGGTATTTACACGACTGATTCAGCTAATTCGATCCACGTGTTGTTTAATTCTTACAGCGACGCAAATTGTATCTTTGTTCAAATTTAAAATTTGTTTTCCGACACCTGTCTAAACCGACACCGGTCTAAAATTTGCGTCGCTGTTAGAATTGAACACACATACTGATCGAATTACGTGATTATGTAAATATTAAATTTTTGGTATGTATCGGTCGTGCAAATATTTCATAAAAATTTGGCATTTTGAGGTCAAAGTTTATTTTCAAAAATGAAACTTGTTTACTTGCTTACTTACTGCTGGCGCTACCTTTGAGATTTCGAAACAATATTTTTTCCTGTTCGTTACAGGATAAGTACCGATATCTCCCCGAGGACCTTTAGGATTTCTATTTTCGATTGCCTCAGAAGACCTCTTTCTAAATTTTCAAACAATAATAATTTTTCAAAGATGTTTCGAGGAAAACGCAGTAACCGGATTTCTCAAAAACTATCGTAGCGGTAAACAATCTGCATTTCTAGCTTCAGAGAGTTGAATTTGCAAAATGTAATCTTTTATTTGCAAATATGATGTCAATCATCAATTTTTCAGAATCATGCTCATGTAATGTTTTCCACACTCATTTTTAGATCTCTTGTAAGTGATTATGATTTTGGATCATTCTTATCCTTTGTCATCAAATGACAAATTACAATATCCGCGCGAGATGGCTTGCACTGCAGTATACAGAACGACTGGTCCGAAAAAATTGTTTTGGAGAATTAGCAATTCGTTACATAATTTGCTTTGCCCATTTTAACAGGATTTCTTCTGTAACTTTTGCTCTAAATAAAAAAAAATAAAATTCAATGAATCGATTCTCAAAGAATTTCGGATAAACTTTCTTGATGATTTGTGGCTAGCCAGACGTCTATAAGAATAGAATAACTCCAAAGTTGCGATTCGTCCGCAAGTCATTAAGCTTTTCTTATATATTTGTTTACTTGTGACCAGACCCCAAAATCCCACATATTTTTAAGTCCCATAATATAATTTAACAGTTTATATAAAATAATATTTATTAAATTTTATTCATATCAAATGGAACAAATACTGTTTCAAATTCGATTAGGTTACATTTTTAAAGAATTAATAGATGCATGGAGTTCAAATTGTGCATTTAAATTATATTCAATTATTATTATTATTATATATAATATATATATATATATATATATATATATATATATATATATATATATATATATATATATATATATATATATATATATATACAGGGTGGCTGAGACCAAATGTTACTGACTTCACTCTGCTGTCATTTGTGTAGTTGTAATTTTCGCGCGTCAATTTTTTGACAGATTGAAGTTTGGTTAGTTGTTTACATGTGGTTAACAAATAATTGTTCTAAATTAATATGTTCATAAAAAAATCGTAATGGAATTCAAACGTAATAGTGTAATTGCCCTGTATTTCGGTGGAAATTCACAACCAGCAATAGTTTGTCAGCTCCAGCATTTGAATGTGAATAAAATGTTTTGTGTATCGAACCATAACTCGATACAACGAAACTGGTAGCATCGCTAAACGCAACAGAGGCGGTCCTAAAAAGACAGCAACATCAAAAGAAATGATACGAAATGTGAAGAAACGAATCCAACGAAATCCTCGTCAAAGTGCCAATCAATTAGCCGCACGTCTACATGTTTCACGATACAGCATTCAAACCATATTGAAAAATGAACTACACTTGAAGCCCTGCAAGATACAAAAAGTTCAAGATCTTACGGAGGCACAAAAAAAAGTTAGGCTTGAAAGAACACGAGCATTGAAGGCCTTTGCCGAACGTGATGATATTCCAAAAATTGTCTTTTCTTATGAGAAAATTTTCACCATTCAACAGTATGTGAATAAACAAAATGATCGTGTTTGGTTAGAGCACAAGTCCAACGATAATTTGGACACAAGAGTTGCCATCCGCAAGCAATCACCAGCTTATGTTATGGTTTGGGCTGCAGTGACTGCAGATGGACGCACTCCTCTGGTTTTCATAGAACATGGAGTCAAGGTAAACCAAGAGGTGTACCGCCAGAAGATCCTAAACGATGCTTTGCTACCTTGGGCACGTAAACACTTTGGTACGAACCGTTGGACATTCCAACAAGACTCGGCACCGTCACACAAAGCTCGAGCGACACAGCAATTTTTACAAAATTGCGCTCCGCGGCTGATTTCGTCGAAAGAATGGCCACCATATTCACCAGACTTGAATCCCATGGATTTCTCCATATGGTCCATTTTGGAAAGTAAGGTGTCCACTAAAAAATACGAAAGTGTTGATGCATTGAAGTCAGCTCTTGTTCGAGAATGGAATAAAATTCCGCAAGCTTACGTTCGGTCAGCATGCAATGCTTTCTATGGAAGACTGAATCAAATAATCAGAGCCAAAGGAGATCATATCGAGCAGTAACATGTTTTTCATAAAATGTAATATGTTTTCAACATATTCCACGAAATTTCAATAAAAAATAATCAAAATTAAAAAAATTACAGTGTTTTTATTTGGTAACACTTGGTCTCAGCCACCCTGTATATATATATATATAGATATACATATATATATATATATATATATATATATATATATATATATATATATATATATATATATATATATATATATATATATATATATCCATATCGTCAGCAAACATTCTAATATGACCCGTGAGCGGTAAAATGGCCATACTATTTACGTACATTTTAAATAATAAAGGACCAAGGACACTTCCTTGAGAAACACCACAGTTCATACCTAAAGTAGAGTTTGTTACAAAATTTAGAACAACAAACTGCTTTCAATAACTAGCTTGCTAACAGTTTGTATGATAGGCCACGGAAGCCATAAATTTGTAATTTTTGAACAGGTACAGTGTGATCTATACAATCAAAAGCTTTTCGAAGATCAAGAAATAAGCAAGATATATAGTTTGCCTGTCAAAATTACGATAGGTCAAATCAGTAATGTCTGTTAGGGCCAAATCTGTACCAGAACCTTGTTGAAATCCATACTGATGAGAATAGAAAAAATTAGATTTATTTAAAAAATCGATCAAATACCGACAAAACTGAAACTTCCAGGCTTAAAGATTGGTGTTACTTTAGTAATTTTAAGACAATCGGGGTAAACACCGGTTTCCAGGACCACATTAAATAGTTCAGCTATGTGAATAAATGGCGAATAATTCTTCAAAACCACATTACGAATGTTATCATTACCACCACCCTTTGTATTACTGAAAGTTGAAATTAAGTGGGCAAAAAGAAACACGAATTAATACTATAGGCGCCATAGTATGAAATTTATTTAAATCATCTGAACGTGGGCTAGAACTACGTGCTGATACGGAAGAATCAACAGAGTTACCAAAACTGCGATTAAATATATTAACAATAGCAATAAGATCATGATACTCAACATCATTACAAATAACGGCGTGGATCCTATTATTGGAGTTATTTACCATGAACTGATTTAACAGTTTCCAGATCTCTTTTTGGCTCAAATTATTAAATAAATTGTCAAAATAATGCTTCTTTGCAAAGTATTTTCCGTTTTTGATCTTCCTATTTAGCAAATCTAATTTTTGTTTTACTTCTAAATTAGTACTGTTCCTTTTAAAACGCTTCAATATACGGTTTTTAAATTTAATTAAATCCCGGAGATCAAGAGTCAGCCAAGGACAAACTATGACATCGTAATTCCGAAAAAACTACTCCTAAGAGGTGCAACCATTCAAATTCATCGAACTGGGAGGGATGTTAGAAGTTTTTACAAAACTATTACAATGTGCTGGAATAGTTCAATCCCCAAAATCTACCACTAAGGAGTGTACCTCTTTAACAATCATATTTCTCTGTATATATTATAGAATTGCTATAAATATCTTACCTACTGCCAAATTAGATGAAACACCCCAATATGCAAAAGAAATGGATACCCATGGATTTATTAAAACTGCCCAAATCCGCAAAAACTGATGATAATGCCTCGAATTACACTCCTCTACAATAAATTGACACCGTTGATTTTGTAACAACAGCCCACACTGCAAAATAATGGGCCATTATGCTTCGAATTACTTTTCAAAACAATGAATGGGTACACCTGAATTACAACAGCCCAAACCCACAAAAACCGATCATAATGCATCGAATTATTTATTCCTGTATATGAAATATGCCTTTGAAATATGAAAATTTGAATTCAAAGGCACAATTTATTGCAACAGTCCACACCGATAATAATCGACCAGAATGCATCGAATTACCTTCCTATCAAATAAATAGGTGCCCTAGTAATAATAATTATAATGCATCCAGATGCCTTTCTGTACAATAAATGGGTGCCTCTCAATTTACTACAGCAGCCCACAACCACAAAAATGGAAGCACATCGAATTACCTTCCTGTATAAGAAATGGCTACCCCTAAATTTATTACAATGAAACACACTCACCAAAAACCGTTTTAATGCATCGAATTACCTTCTTGTACATGAAATAAGTAACTCAGAAATTTACAACAGCCCACAGTCCATAGACGATCTTATCGCATTAAATTACTGAAAAATCGGTCTTTACTGTTAATTTCCTTCATGCACAAGAATAGGAACCCTTGAATTTATTACAAACGTCCACTCCCACAAAAAAAATCGATCTCAATGTATCAAATTATTTTCTTATACCAGAAGCAGGTACCCGTGAAATTATTACAACAGCCAATACCGACAAATATCGATTACAATGAATCGAATTATCTTTTTGTACAAGAAATAGTTACCTCGAATTTATTAAAATAGCCCACACCAACAAAAATCTATTTTTGTGGTTGTGAGCTGTTGTAACAAATTCATAGGTGCCAATTTACTGTAGAGGTAGGTAATTCGATGCATTACCATCAATTTTTGTGGATGTGGGATTTATTAATAATTCATGGGTATCCATTTCTTTTACATAATGGGCTCTTAGTATAATACGAGACAGTGCTGGTGCAGCAAAATTGTGTTGCATCTGGTCAGGCACACGAAACCATTACCACGGTAAAAGTGTAATTACTTGTATAAACAATAAACCAAAATAAACTTTGTAATAAAATTTAGGGTTTTCCAATAAGAGTGATATGATTTCTTAAAAAAAACACACTAATTGTTAAGGAAATTGAAATGTTTTTTATTTAATATGAAGTACAATTGATACAATTAAGTTCTGAATAAAACGTCATTAAAATATCCTCCACGACTTCTTCTGCAGGAACGAATTCGACGAACCCAATTTTCGAGCACTTTTCCACTAAATCAAGTCGTATGTCATGAATAGCACGTTCAATATTGACTTGTAAAGCTTGAAGAGAGTTTGGTTTATTGCTAAAGACCAATGACTTCAAATAACCCCACAAGAAATAGTCTAATGGTGTTAATCACAACTTCTTGGAGGCCATTCATTATCACAATTTCCTGAAATAATCGGATCTCCAAACTTTTCTCGCAATAATTCAAGTGTTGCACTTGCTGTGTGGTACGTAGCCCTGTCTTGTTGGAACCAAATGTTGTCAAGATCAACTTCTTCCAATTTCGGCCATAAAAAAATCCATAATCTCTATTGACAGTAACGGTGTTACCAGCTTCATTTCGAAAAAAATACGGACCGATGATTCCACCAGACCAAAAACCACACCAAACTGTCTATTTAGGTGAATGTAATGGTTTTTCATGAATAATTTGTGGATTTTCTTCGCACCAGAATCGACAGTTTGTTTATTTACCGCACCACTCAGATGAAAGTGAGCCTCTTCGGAGAAGATGATTTTCTTAAAAAAATCGTTATCGTTTTCAAGTTGTTCCAAGGCAAAATCAGCAAATTCATGACGTCTATGGTAGACCAATGGCTTCAGTTCTTGAGTGAGAACTATTTTATACGGATGCAAACCCAAATCATTTCTCAAAATCCGCCAGGTTGTGGCTTGAGACAGTTCCAATTCTTGAGAACGTCTTGGAATCGACAAATTGCGGTCTTCAGCCACACTTGCCTGAACGGCAGCAATATTTGCATTACTTCGAGCGAATCTTTGTCTTATTGGCACTTCAACATTATGTAAAGAACAGGATAACGATAAGGATAAAAATTATTTTGATAGTAAAACTGAATAATCTATAAACGTTGTTCGTACTGAATACAATGAAACAAAAAATGACAGATCATGACATATTACAAATGGCCGAAACGCCACTTAAAAATCATATCATTCCTATTGGAAAACCCATATCACCGTCAGTACGATACAATGATTTTAATCGAATGCTTCCATTCGGGGTAGTTTTGTAGGGGATTAATTATGCCATTTTATTGTAATTAATTTGTAAAAAAATTCTAGTGCCATCCCCAGTACTGCACAATAAAAATTCACAGAAACACAGAAAGCGTGGTGTGATGAAAACTATATAACTAACTATATTAAACTGTACACCGCTTAGCGGTAGTTTTTGGGGGTTGAGCTATTCCAATATGTTGGAGTTAATTTGTAGTACCACCCCCAGCCCGATACAATAAATATTAACAAATTGCCAGTCCACACACGAATTGCAGAATAACGGGACTTGTAAAAAAATTTCTAACTGTGTAACAAATTTGAAAAAAATTCCAGTACCATTTTCATTGGATTGTGTTACAAGTGCTGGTGTAGCATTAGGGTCATCTAAATCTGACGGGTATGTTGTACTAATAATTTCATCAATCGCATCGATACAAGTTGCGCAATGATCACTATTTGATTAGATTGGTTTGATTCAGTTTGATTTTTACACCAATTTGTTCGACTCTCGATGGAGCTAAAGTTACTGGAGCATTCCTGGAACGACAACCCAAAGCGTAAAAAATCGTGTGGGAAGTCCCAAACTGAATATTCATGACAAGAAGCTAATGCTGTGCATCTGGTGGGATCAGTTCAAACCATCACTGGAGAACGTGATCAACAACTTTCAGCACGACAACGCTCGGCCACATGTTGCAAGAGTCGTCAAGGAAACTTTGGAGGTGCTTCAATGGGATGTCCTACCTCACCCACCGTATTCACCAGGCATTGCTCTATCCGACTATACCACTTGGTCCGGTCGATGACACATGGCCTGGCCGAGCAGCACTTCACTGCTTGAATTGGGTCGATTCTTGGATCGCCTCAAAAGCTAACGATGGACGATACTTTGAATAAAATGCATTGTACTAATTTTTTTGAATAAATATTCGAAGTTATAAAATAACCTCAAAACTTATTTGTACCCACAATACATACATACGTTACTGAGCTTACGTACATTTTAAAATTTGCATACCTGCAAAGTAGATTAACTGTTTATGTAATTTGATAAAAACTAATTACAATTAATTGAAGCGAACAACAAAAAACAATTAATTTAAACTAAATTCGCATATCAAATAAACAAAATTGAATTCTAAACGTAGGTTATAGGTTAGGGGTGCCACCAGGGACCATAAATTAATGGCAACCCAAATTTTAGATAATATAAAAAACCATTAATTCAACCACATTTAAAATTAATTCTAAAACAAAAAAAATAAGTTTTAATAAATAATTTAATTGAATTTTTTGTCCCCCGCGTTCATTTCTGTTAATTAATTATTTGTATTACATTTATTTTTGTATTTAAATAATTTATATTCCATAATATAATAATAGAATTTGTGGTTTATATTTATTTATTTATTTAGTTGGAAATAAAATTTTATTTATTTATTTCATTTTTTTGTATTTTTGGACACGCGAAAAGTTGTTTTTATTATTATTATAATTATTGTTGCTGACAAATTAAATATATTTATAAATTTGCGTTTATAAAAAAATGTGTTAGGGCTACAAAAAATAAATATGCACAGAAATATTTTAATATTATTAATTAAGTGTAATATTTAATTTTTTTTTTCATGGCTGAGGTTCAATTATTTTGCTTGTGTGAAAATTAAATTAATTAAATTACGTGTGTTAAACAACATTTTTTTAATTTTTTTTTTGTTTGCAAATATTTTTAGTTGTTAATTTATTAATTTTTAATTCTAGTAAATACAATAAAATACCAATAATTATTTATTAATGGATTTATTTTAGTTAATTTTTTTAAATGAGATTCAGGAGGGTAAGGAACGTCGGTCTAGAAGGTTTATATACCAGCTGAAATGTCAACCTCACCTACACGTGGTGCTCGTTGCTAATCAACTAACC
The DNA here is from genome assembly GCA_963691935.1 of Nephrotoma guestfalica. Lineage (NCBI taxonomy): Eukaryota > Metazoa > Arthropoda > Insecta > Diptera > Tipulidae > Nephrotoma > Nephrotoma guestfalica. The sequence goes on from OY829913.1 coordinate 84,173,596, forward strand.
AAGCACTGGTGACCGAGGATCAGCTCCTTACCAACACACTGCACCATTGATTTTGAAGCCGAACCAATCACTGAAATTTCGAAACGCAATAGTTTTCACAAATATAAACACAATAAACCTGGAATATAAAAGCGAAACAGTGATAAATTTAGCATGAAAACAAACCTCAATTATCAATGCCAAAAAAATAGGGATCTAACAGGAAACAAGAAACGAACTAAATGTATTGAGCGCTTCTAGCTTTATTGGATAGATAATTTTATGCCATTTATGCTTGAATATGATTACGCGGCTAGCGTAGTCTCTGGTTTATCGGCGCAGACAAGTGACTTAACTTATCCCCACAGAAAATAAGCTAATGGAGTTAGATCTTACGATCTCGGTGGCCAATTAATAGGACCATTAGGTCCTGTTGGAACCATATATCAGCAAGATTTATGCCAGCCAATTCCGATACAAAAAAGTTCGAAATCCTGCCTCTATACCGTTTACCGTTGGCTGTACCATTTCGCCCATCATCGTTTATGAAGACATATGGACCAATGATTCCACCGGCCCATAAAGTACACCAAACAGTGATCTCCTCTAGATGTAATGCTGTTTTGGGAAAGGCTTGTGGATTATCTTCACTCCAAATCCGACAATTCTGTTTATTAACGTGCCCATTCAACCAAAAGTGAGCTTCATCGCTGAACTAAATTTTGTTTGGAAAATTAGCATCAAAATCAATTTGTGTTTTAGCCTATTGGCCGAATTGGTGGCGTGTGCGATGGTCGATGGCTTTAATTCCCGCACAAGATGAATTTTAGAAACACGTAAACCAAGATCCTTAGATAAAATCTTCTATAAAGTGGATGGACACATCTTTAGTTGCTGACAACGACGTCAAATTGTTCGATTTGGGTCTTCCTCAATGCTACACTGTACAGCGTTTATCACTTGTTCGGTGCGCACTGTTTGACGTCTTACTAGATGCGTATTTACCGAATTACCCGTACTGATGGACGATTATGACGACCGAGAAATGGACGTTATGCACGATGAGTTTGGCGAACAGAACCATTATTTTCATAAAAAATTTCAACAATTTGCAAGCGTTGTTACGGCGTGAGTCTATTCATTATGAAATGGCAAATCAAACTAATGACAAAGCAAAAGTCAGCTGTCAAATCGGCTGTTAAACAAACGTGTTGCCAACTTAGAGGTGTGAATCTCTAAAATAAACACCCGTTACAAGTTAGAGTAAACCAACTCTCAGCTGATACAGCATATTTAATTAAACATCAAATAATCAACATGTTATCCATACAACTCATCCTATTTATCAGAAATGTCGAAGATGCTTAGAAAACCCTGATTGACATGCCTGACGGCAGTTACACTTCCTGCTTATCATCTCACTGATATTTATAAAGTTTTGACAGTAAATGCAAGGAATGCGAGGACTCCTGTATTTTACTACAGTATAGCCTATATGCATTTGTTTTAGCATTTCTTAATTCGTGCGTGTATGTTTTTGAGGACTTCCTTGTAGCGGTCTCAGTCCTTAGCAACTTTAGTTTCATTTACTCTTGCCACTTGCATTTTTTACGGGTGTTTTGAAATCCTTTTGACCATCACGGTGGTTGGGGTTTACCCAGAGGTCTACAAGGGCAACACGCATCTATCATGACCTTATTAGAACTAAAACATCAATCTCTTGTGTTGAAAGAACGGGTTTGGAACCCGTACTAGTAGTGGATTACTTTGAGTAGTTCTAAAAATATTCCAGTCGGTTTTAACTCGGTTTCTAATGCTAGGTTTTTAATATGGGGTCTGTCTCCAATTCTAATAACAATAATCAGGAACTAAACTTTTCATAAAGGTATCTGAAACAATATCTAGAACTTCTGGTCTATTTTTATTTATAAACGTTGGTTTACAGCCAGTATTGCATATACGTAGGTTAGTACTAAGAATAAAAATAGGGAGTAACTCGCCTCGTTTATATTCATATCAGTGGTTCCCCAAATTGTGTGATGAGAATTTACTTCACTGTCCAGGATGGCTGCATTTTTTTGTTTTGGAGAATAATTTAATAAGCTTCCTTATAAATGACGGGGGAGGAGGGGGGTTTATCACATATTACTCAGGGATTTTGACCATCCATCTCACTGCGCTTATTGTAACCACATCTGAGTTACTGTAATTTGATAACAGAAATATATTCAGATTATTTTTTTAGCAAGAAAGCAGGAACGAATTTTTTACCTACCTTCTTCGCGTGTATCAGTTTATATCTAAGAGTCCTAAGTCCAAGTACCCGGTCACTATTGACCCAAGGTTCTCGGACTAAGACAATGATTATCTCCTCTGCTCCCTCCACTTTGAACATGAGCGCAGACGAAGCTGCCTTAGATGATTGAGGTTGATCTTTAGGAACCTCAACATTAGGTTAGACTCATTTACTTCAACCTCCACCGTAGTTGCATCAGACTTCTACTCTGACAGTGCTGACTACAAGGGGACATCTCCGTGTCTTTAGAGAGTGTTTCTACCTCCTCACCCATTTCCTTGCGATATTCTGAATGTTAGCCGGGGCCTTTACCGGTAGATAGAGATGTTTCCTTCATCTTTCTTATATATTTTGAGAGTGACAGCAATAAAACCATAGCTAATTAAACCATTAGTTCTCTCCACTCGGAGGTCGACAGTTTGGGATTGCTATTTTGTGGCATTCCTAGAATTTTTTTCGGGTCGGTAGATTCCGCTGGGATCGGCCCTCTTGCTGCAGTTCTATAGACCCCCTCGAGGCAACGAAGTAGTGGTATCACCCATAAAATGTAATTAAAATCCACTGCACTGCTGAACATAGTACAGGAACGTTAGTAGATTTGGGAAGGAGAATCCAAATGAAAGTCTGATGATAGAATTCGTTTCTCTTGAAAAGATGACTGGAGCGAACAAAGAATACGCAACTTACTGGAGGTAATCTGGAGGGAGCACGCAACCAAATGGTGCACTTGCAACCAGAAACCAATAACCTTGGTTACTGTGGAAAAGACGCCAGAGATAGCTGCACAGGATTCAGTACCTAGTGCAAATTCAGAAAACACAGCCAGTCAACAACCGAGATTACCAAACAAATCATGGAAATTATACGTCCTATAGTGAATCGAACATAAAGATCCATCCAGGCCCAAATGGTGTTGCGGTTACAGCTGACTTTTACTCGGTTTTAAAGGTATTCACAGAAAATGTAGAGTTGTAATGCGTGAGTCTAGCAGGCACCGAACCACGGCCTATAAAGAGATTACCTAAGATAATTGAGACGTGAGCTCTAAGATTAATGGCGACATGATCTCAAATTGCTTAAATAATCAAAACTGCCTGGATCGCAAAAATTTTCAGGTTCAATAAAGAACTGGTGCGAAAAATAAAGCTACCGATCACCCAGTGATAGAAGTTGAACCGGCAACCAAATACGTGTTGCTGAAGTTTGGAAGACTGCACGTGGACTGGGTACGATGCCATGTAAGAATTTGTGACTCCGACTAGGTGCTTTAGATGCCGGCAATGCCGTCATATTGCAAAGAATGGTAGGGCAAGCGCACAGGTCTGCTCTCACTGTGCACAACACGGTAATGCTAGTATATGAACAATACGATGAACACGAAAAGGCAATGATCACTGGAACTTCAATACTAGAAGTAAAATGTGGCATGATCGTTTGACTGAAAGTTGGGCATCTAATGACCATAGAGTCATCACGTTTGAGTTATCAAACTCACCACAGAATAGTCCGCTTACAAGTAGCAAAACTCCGAGATTTGCCATTAAGATAGCTGACTGGGGTCTATTTGCTAGACAATTGGTTGGCTCTTGTGGCGATGTAGAAGCACTTCCAGAAGTTAATTCGATCGATGAAATTGATGCTCGTGTGGAATTGATCTTAACACAGTTAGCCAGTATCAATAACTCAATTCCTAGGTAGAGAAAAGCTAAGAAAGGAAATAGTTGGTGGACCTCTAATCTAAGGAAACTTAGATGTTCTATGCCTAAGCTTAGAAGAGCATACCAAACGGAAAGAAACTAATGAGCAAAAGAGTTAAAATTGTGACTCTTTAGAGAGGCAAGAAGTAAAAACCAAAAACGCAAACACAGGAACTCTCGTGTCAAATCTTTTCATAGAGAAAATTTTGGAACAATTTGCCAAAATAACTTCTCATTATGTCAGAAATGACACAAACAAATTGAACCTGGATCACCATTTCGTAGCTTTAAACGAATTATATGGATTTTATAAAGAAATGTGCAATGAAAACCAGAAGCAATATCTAGGAATTAACGCATTCATATAATTTTTCAAAGACAAAAATCCAGCCTAATCAGTGCGTTCGGTGCGACATATCTATTGAGTATGAAAATAAAAATATCGATGAGTCACTGGAAGAAACACGTTGAAAGTTAGGATGCAAGGAGCGCTTAAATGATAAGGCAAAAGCTTTGCTACGTTAAATGCTACACAAACTTATTTGAAAACCTGTTGTCATCAAGCTACCTCTTACTGGTTCACTAAAATTGATTCAGCACTGTTAGCCTCCACATTCATTTCCTGTGTTATTTACTATCTGGGATGGCATTGCTTTACAAGAAATCATCCAATACTTCAGATGGCTGTATATTTCAAAATAGCAATATTACTTTGGCAAATGCTCTACTAAACTTCGCTAACATGCATGGAGTGCACAAAACCAACCTGTTATTGGTAAATATGTCTTACAAAAGAGCAAACTAAAAAGGAATGCTGTTCTGTACATAGTTGCATTGAAAGGAAGTTTAAAAATAGAGTAATTGAATTTCCAAGCGATTATGTTACAGCATTTAAGGAAGCTGTGTACAAGCCTGAGCCATATGAAGTAGTTCAACTCAATCGTGAGTTTTCAATTATCTCACTCGCTCAGAACCTCAACGCTATACCACAGTCCGATCAAGCAGAGATGTGACAGACATAAAAGCTATTTTGTGTGATCCTGATGACCACATACGGGTTCAATTAAATTTGAATGATTCATTTCAAGACCTCCCAACGAGATGCAGAAACGTGGCCCCTATTTTAAATTATCCACAGTTGAACAAACATCCACAAGAAAATATTGTACTTAAGGATTATTCAAAAAAATAGAGCCATCTCCAGGATTTAAAATCTGTAATATCACAGGATTGTCACTCATTTTGTGATTTATTTTTACATACTCGGGAAGGTAATTGTTGGAAGCTGATGACGTCGACCTGAAATAATAAAAATGTTAGACAAAGAAGCAAATCCTTAGAATCTAAAATACTTATCTAGTCAGTACAATAATGTGACATAACATAATTGAGCTAAAATGTACAAAGAATAATAGAATTTAATATTGTTGCTTATTATGGTAAGTTGTTATTACCCTTACATTCCAAGTAGTACAGTTAAGCTATTCTAATTGCAATAATTTCTTCTTTAACGTAACAATAATTTACATTATTAAATAAACAAATGTCTCTTGTCAATTTAGGTTTAAAACAATGTGTACTAGATCTATAGTATAATTATTACGTGATTACTTAGGGTTATAGTATTGGAGATATGATACTATCTTATTTGGCTGTCCAAAGTGGGGCTGATTACGCTTTTTGATCCAAGTTTGAATCCGTCTTAGGTCACCGGCGAATAAATTGTACTTCCCATACGAATGCTGCACGGTATTATCCTATGCAGTTTTATCTGACTCCATTAATTATTCGTTAATTGATATTTAGCAATGTTGCGTTGCTTCAGACGCAAACGATTCACAATAAAAAAAATAATAACCTTCTACATTCTATTCAACACAAATATAGATATTTATTTGTACTCACAATTGTTATTACAATTATATCAATTTAACAAAAACGAGACCATACCAGACGAGACCATACCATACCAATACCATCTACGTGGTCAGATGTTTTATAAAAAAAACAAACTTATCTCGACTCAAAAAGAAAACAAAAACTGTTCGTAAATTCGCACAGCCTTCTGTATTTTTATTTATATTTGCCAGCGATAGCGCGACTAGAGCGAAACAGCGAGTCCAAAAAAACGCGACGGCGTCGTTTATTTGAAGTTCATTGCTAGAGCAGGAAAACGACGATGAGATTTTTTTGGGATCATTGAACGTTATATATTTTTTAACATTCCCGGAACTTGGCTTAGTATAAGTCTGTCTGTGGCCAGACGGAATGTCAGCATTTTGCGTAAAGTCCGGTTCGTCAGTTGTGTCAGTTGCCGTGAAACAAGACTTGCGTCGATCGATGGAAACGTTGACTTGCCTGTTGTTGTGATCGATAATAAAGTTTTTGTCACCGCGCTTAATCACACGCTGCGGACCAGTATACGACGGTGGTAAGGATTTGCGCAGTACGTCCATACGTAAGAAGACATGAGTACAAGTCTTGAGTTCTTGAGTGCCGCGATGCTGGTGATGGTTTTAGTTCGGCGAAGTGATTTTTTAACTGTCTCACGAACTCACTTTGTGGGACCATATTTGAGTTGTCCAAGAATTGTCCAGGTAGTTTTATCGTAGTACGGTAAACTATCTCAGCAGAGGAAGCTTGCAATTCCCTGCTGAATGGCGATCGTAATCCTAATACTGAGTGCGGTGCCATCTCTCAACCATGCCATTACACTTCGGCCGAGGTTCGTACGCGTTTGAACCCTAGTAGCTTGGATAGTTCTTCGAAAAGTTCGGATTCGAACTGAATTCCCTGATCTGTAAGAATAGATACTGGAACGCCAAAACGAGATATCCAACTTGAATATACAGAGCCCGCGACAGTGGCAGCCGTTATGTCCGGTACAGGAACCGCCTCAGGCCAACGCGTGTAACGATCTATTAGCGTGACGCAGTATCGCTGGTTATCAGAAATCAGCAAAGAACCAATGATGTTGAGGTGTATTTCTGCAAAACGTTGCGAAGCTAAAGTGAAGTTGGCGAGCGGGAAATAAAATCATAGGGGAATAAATGAGGCGTATTAACACTTAGGAAGACAATACTATTTTCCAAATATGAAAATTCTAATATCGAAAATAATCAATAATTGTGTCATTTGTGCAAAATTCAAATACGAAAGAAACATAAAACCCCTAAAATTCAAATTAACGGAAACACCGAATAAACCTTTGGAAATTATACATAACGATATTTATTCTGTCCATAAAGAAGACTTTCTAACGATAATCGATAAATTTGGTAAATTTGGTAGTTTTTACCTTTTAAACGGTAGAATCAATATTATTAGTTGTTTAAAACATTTTTTCGCACACCACGGAGTTCCAGACAAACTAGTAGTAGATAATGGAGCTGAATTCTTATTAACAATTTTCCAAGATTTTGTTAAATTATATAATATAGAGTTACATGTCACTTCAGCAAAAAATTCAACCGGAAACTCTCCCGTAGAGCTACTTCATTCTAACCTAACTGAAATCATTAGAATCATCTACAATCAGAATAAAACTAAGCAAATAAGCGAAATAATGAATGAAGCCCTAATAACATATAATAATTCAATTCATTCGGCGACTACATTAACATCCTTCGAACTCATAACAGGACACTATAACGAATTCAATCCAGTTAATATTAAAGATAACCAGTTAACACCGCATGACTATTTACAGAACCACATAAAGGACTATCAAAACTTAGCTAAATTAATACACGACAGAAATTTAGAAACCAAACAGACACGAATAAATAAATTAAATGAAAAACGCATTGACCCAATAGATGTCAAACCCAACGAACAAATTTACGACTTAAAAAATAGACGAAACAAATTAGCACCACGGTCCATGCAACATAAGGTAATCAAAAACAACAAAATCACACTATTGACAAACAGACGTTAAATTTAGACGTAAATTTTAGAACAATACTACTGAGCCTAACTCCAACGAGTAGGTGAAAATTCCCAATACTAGTTTTGAGGAAGTGTGAAAAGACGTATTTTTAGCCTTAAGTAGTTAGTAATGTATAAACGTAATTTCAGGTTCATCCTCTTCAGCATACTACAAGGACAGAAGATAGAAATACATGACTTAACCAATAACAGAGGACTGTTATTAATGGTAACAGTCCTCTGTTATTGGTTAGGAGATGCTAGAGCCATCGAAACTTATTCAAAATTGGTACATATAATAAACATAACCGACTACGAACTGAACACACAATTAATTAAACGAAACATCGAAAATATATGTAATCAAACACGGAACGAAACACAATACAGACAAATAATTTGAATTTAATTAACCCAAGATATAGACTCAGACATGGACTAATTAACGGATTAGGATCTGTAATCAAAACCATAACTGGACACCTGGATTACAAATATTACATTGAAATCAATAAAAATATAAACTTTCTAGAATCTAAACTTTAGCAAAATTAAAAATAATTTCAAAACATATCTTGCATCCACAAGAAATAGAATATATTTACGAAAACCTAAAGCAACAAATCATAGATGTGAATGCCGATTTTAACCAATCAAATATAATTTTTATCATTCAAATACCAACCTTTTATCCCGAATCATTTTCATTCTATAGATTGAGAAACAATTACCTATCAATAATACCTATACCTTAGAATTGAAATTCCAATTCCTTTTACTCAATAAATATTTTTATCAATATGTCGACGAGCCATGTACAAAGGTCGAACAAACAAGATACTGCTCCAAAACAAAATATTAAAAAACACACAAGAAGGATGTATAACAAATTTGATCAAGGACCAAACGGCACATTGTAATTTGGTTGAGGAAACAATTGAAGACACTGTCGATATTCGATTGGCTCGAACAAAACTTCCTGTTCGTATTTACACACACAGAAATCTTGCTGGAAACTACATGTACCAAAGATGCGGAAAGTAAAACCATACGGACCAAATGGCACAGTGGTTAAAAGCTTTGGCGTTTGGATCGGGAGGTACTGGATTCGAATCCCGATAGGGGCAGGATGCAGAAGGAAATTTTCATCAACAGATTACGATCTGCGATTAAAAGGAACTCAACTACGGTCACCTATCGGCGTGCAAAACTCATGGGCCGACCCATCTTTTATGTCCAGTACTATAGGCTGGCATGGAGGTATTCAATGCGCAGATGGTAACTTAAATCGGTCCTATAGCTATATGTCTTCGATTTGGCAAAGAGCAGGGAGTGCTTCGGCCCCAGATAAGATTGCATGGATTAAAAAAAAAACAAACGTAAAATCATATTAGGAATAGCACTAATATATTTTAAAGCTCTACAATTAAAACAAACAACGCCCAGTATTCAAGCAAGTATGCAACATTCTGGGACTCAGTGCAAATAATCTCAACATTACACAATGAGATGAACAGATCAATAACAAAAAAAAAATTACATTGAAACATTACAATTATGGACAACCGAAAACACAGAAGCAATTAGTTGATTAAATTTACGCAATAATAATCATATTTCTATTATAGGAGCGATATTTATTACAATTCCATGCACAATAGGAACCATCTTGTTAATACAAATGATCAAAAAGAAAATGATCATCGAACCAGTTCTAGATCCAACAGCCACTTCACCACAGCCAATTCAGCTCGGCTGGGCTTCATTTCATTCCTAGGGGGGTGGAGTTACGTATCATGACACCCCAACAACAACACTCAATATTCCTCACCGGACATTTCGACAGCGAAATCAACAATTCAATTTCAATATATTATATTTCTAAGTCTATGCATATTTTGATTTTTTCATTTTTAACAGATTTTAAAATTAATCATATTACATTTTTATTCTCATAGAAAATTAGCTTAATGTGTAAACTCATATTACATTTTCATTTTTTTTATTAAAGTAACTTAATCAGCAATAATTGTATATTTCACGTTGCTAATGATAATGAAATTCTGAAACAGAAAATCAGATTGTACTTGTGATTGAACGAAGGAACATCGTCAATAAATTCTAAGTTTAAAGAAAAAGGTTGATACAAAGTGAAGTCAAAGTGGTTTTAATATAAAGATTCTTTATCTCCTGCGCCACCTTCCTCCAATTGCTGGACGATATATATTCGTCTTATAATCGTGTAATAACAGACAAAAAATAATGTAATATTCAATAATTCCCGATTATTTAGTTTGCATCTCTCTCTACAGTATAAACAATTTCTAGGTCTGTTTGATTACGTTTATCAGAGATTTTTTAAAATTTTACTTAATATAATTTCGGACATAACGTCTTTTCGTTTCATTTATACTCCGCATCACTTGCCTACTAACTAAGGAATAATTTTCAAACTCACTTTGTATTCGAATATGAGCAACAAATGAATTTATGTTACGCATCGTAAAATTATCTTACACAACCAATTTGGAATATTGCAAAAGCACATTCGAATATTCAATCCAAATGTCCCATTGTTATCGATATGACAATAAAATTTATTTTATCAAACATAACGTTAAAATACAGTTCTTTCAGTTTTTCCAATTAAGTTCTAAATTCTTTACAGTACACACTTCATTGAATTTGCTCTTTACAGCGTCCTATATCCGAATTGTACTTCTCAAAATTTTCTTATATTTTTTTTTTTAATTTCAAAAATTTATTTATTGTTGTTATAGGTATTATAGAGAATCGACGAATAAGGTTTACAGGTATACACGAAATTTAGCACACCAACAAAAAGGGAACAAGAAAGGTAAAAAATTTCCAATTTTTGGAAAATCCATAAAATAAAATTTATTGTGTGGCACTATTTCTTTTGGGGCTGCTGAATGTTGTATATGTTTGTTCTTTTTGTTAATGCTGCTTTATGTTGTGTTAAAAATTGACTACAATGAATTGATTTTGTAATAAATTGTTTAACAAAAAAATCGTATATAAATAAATTTTAGTTTTTAGTAATTTATTTTATCGGTTGACAATTTTTGTTGTTGTTGTTGTTGTTGCTTCATTTTTTCGAAGGATTCAAGATTTATTTTTTAATACGCTGCACACTCGATTGGGTTATTTATTTATTTATAAAAAAAATTAATTAAAATTCGTATTGCGACTTTTTTTAACTATGTTTCTACGTATGCCGTATATCCAAGAGTTACTGTGCCTGTATGTAAAAGTGAATGAACTTTGCACTGTAAAGCGCGAATGACAATGTCAACAAGCGCAGAGAACAAACATCAGTTGGAACAAAAGTATCACAGGAGGATAAAAAATTTAATTTTCATCAGGAATATGTGTATGTGTAATCCAACTCCTTATATATGTACTCATAGTATTGCATTGCATTTATGAGTCGAGTGTACTGCACAGAAAAAGAAACTCGTGATGTATTTTTTTGTGTATAAGCTTGAAAGCTCAATATACACATATTCGTACTTACATAGAACACAGTTGGAAATCTACAATAAAAGCATTCATAAATAGTTTTGTTGTCAATGTTTTTTTTTATTATTTTATAAACAATATTTTAAGAGTACATATGGGAAAGTATATCCATTGATGTACGAGCAGAATTGTTTCTTATCATATTTTGTTCATTTTTATTTCTTATCAAAAGTATTGACAATTTTATTTTGTTGTTCAGATAGTATGTATACAACATAAAATAGGGAAAAGCACTTTAGAAAATGAGATTTTTCGTTTCTAGTTTACTTACGAGTATATTCATACATAAATGTAATATGTTTGTGTTCATTTCGATAAAATATTGATTTTTATTTATGCAAAAAATAAAGGTTGTAATTTACAATAAATGTACGAGTTGAGGTTTAATGGGTCCGGAAAACTTTACGGTTTCACAAGAGAAAGATATTGATGCCATGAATAATTTTCCAAACTTTTCAGTTCGTTGGTTTATGTAATTATCCCAGGAGCATCGAGTGTCGACGGCCAAACTTGGTTTAATTCAGTGTTGTGCCGTATTGTCTACATCGCGTAGTTAATTAATATTCTACATGTGTAGATAATATATCTAGGCTATTAAAAAAAAAGATTAGATTTAGATTTCCCTAGAAAAATCTAGGGACCCCGGGTGTTTTACGAAATAATATTTGTAAAGAGGTCAATTTGCATATCATAAGGTTTTTCCGAGCAATTTTCCCAATTCCAGAATCACTGCTACCAAATACTAAGCGCACTTTTGAGTTGTTCTAGATCAAAACTAACGGGTAAACACCATTCCATTGAAAATCTAGGGACCCCAGGTGTTTTAGGAAATCAAATTTGTAAAGAGGTCATCTTGCATCCGAGCAATTTTCCCAATTCCAGAACCACCGCTACCAAATATTAAGCGCACTTTTGAGTTGTTCTAGACCAAAACTAACAGATAAACACCATTCCATTGAAAAATCTAGGGGCCCCGGGTGTTTTAGGAACTAAAATTTGTAAAGAGGTCAATTTGCATATCGTAGGGGTTTTCCGAGCAATTTTCCCAATACCAGAAACACCACTACCAAATAGTAAGCGCACTTTTGAGTTGTTCTGGATCAAAACTAACAGATAAACACCATCCATTGAAAAATCTCGGGGCCCCGGATGTTTTAGGAACTAAAATTTGTAAAGAGGTCAATTTGCATATCATAGGGGTTTTCCGTGCAATTTTCCCAATTCCAGAAACATGACTACCAAATACTAAGCGCACTTTTGAGTTGTTCTGGATCAAAACTAACAGATAAATACCATTCCATTGAAAAATCTAGAGGCCCCGGGTATTTTAGGAAATACAATTTATTAAGGTCAATTTGCATATCGTAGGGTTTTTCCGAGCAACTTTCCCAATTCCAGAACCACCGCTACCAAATATTAAGCGCACTTTTGAGTTGTTCTAGACCAAAACTAAGAGATAAACACCATTCCATTGAAAAATCTAGGGGCCCGGGTGTTTTAGGAACTATAATTTGTAAAGAGGTCAATTTGCATATCGTAGGGGTTTTCCGAGCAATTTTCCCAATTCCAGAAACACCACTACCAAATAGTAAGCGCACTTTTGAGTTGTTCTGGATCAAAACTAACAGATAAACACCATTCCATTGAAAAATCTCGGGGCCCCGGGTGTTTTAGGAACTAAAATTTGTTAAGAGGTCAATTTGCATATCGTTGGGTTTTTCCGAGCTATTTTTCCAATTCCAGAAACACCGCTACCAAATACTAAGCGCACTTTTGAGTTGTTATAAACCAAAACTAACAGATAAACACCATTCCATTGAAAAATCTAGGGGCCCCGGGTGTTTTAGGAACTAAAATTTGTTAAGAGGTCAATTTGCATATCGTAGGGTTTTTCCGAGCTATTTTTCCAATTCCAGAAACACCGCTACCAAATATTAAGCGCACTTTTGAGTTGTTATAGACCAAAACTAACAGATAAATACCATTCCATTGAAAAATCTCGGGGCCCCGGGTGTTTTAGGAACTATAATTTGTAAAGAGTTCAATTTGCATATCGTAGGGGTTTTCCGAGCAATTTTCCCAATTCCAGAAACACCGCTACCAAATACTAAGCGCACTTTTGAGTTGTTATAGACCAAAACTAACAGATAAACACCATTCCATTGAAAAATCTACTGGCCCCGGGTGTTTTAGGAACTAAAATTTGTTAAGAGGTCAATTTGCATATCGTAGGGGTTTTCCGAGCAATTTTCCCAATTCCAGAAACACCGCTACCAAATACTAAGCGCACTTTTGAGTTGTTCTAGACCAAAACTAACAGATAAACACCATTCCATTGAAAAATCTAGGGGCCCCGGGTGTTTTAGGAACTACAATTTGTTAAGAGGTCAATTTGCATATCGAAGGGTTTTTCCGAGCAATTTTTCCAATTCCAGAACCACCGCTACCAAATATTAAGCGCACTTTTGAGTTGTTCTAGACCAAAACTAACAGATAAACACCATTCCATTGGAAAATCTAGGGGCCCCGGGTGTTTTAAGAACTATAATTTGTTAAGAGGTCAATTTGCATATCGTAGGGGTTTTCCGAGCAATTTTCCCAATTCCAGAAACACCGCTACCAAATACTAAGCGCACTTTTGAGTTATTCGGGATCAAAACTAACAGATAAATACCATTCCATTGAAAAATCTAGGGGCCCCGAGTGTTTTAGGAACTACAATTTGTTAAGAGGTCAATTTGCATATCGTAGGGGTTTTTCGAGCAATTTTCCCAATTCCAGAAACACCACTACCAAATAGTAAGCGCACTTTTGAGTTGTTCTGGATCACAACTAACAGATAAATACCATTCCATTGAAAAATCTAGAGGCCCCGGGTGTTTTAGGAACTAAAATTTGTTAAGAGGTCAATTTGCATATCGTAGGGTTTTTCCGAGCTATTTTTCCAATTCCAGAAACACCGCTACCAAATACTAAGTGCACTTTTGAGTTGTTATAGACCAAAACTAACAGATAAAGACCATTCCATTGAAAAATCTCGGGGCCCCGGGTGTTTTAGGAACTAAAATTTGTTAAGAGGTCAATTTGCATATCGTAGGGTTTTTCCGAGCAATTTTTCCAATTCCAGAAACACCGCTACCAAATATTAAGCGCACTTTTGAGTTGTTATAGACCAAAACTAACAGATAAATACCATTCCATTGAAAAATCTCGGGGCCCCGGGTGTTTTAGGAACTATAATTTGTAAAGAGTTCAATTTGCATATCGTAGGGGTTTTCCGAGCAATTTTCCCAATTCCAGAAACACCGCTACCAAATACTAAGCGCACTTTTGAGTTGTTATAGACCAAAACTAACAGATAAACACCATTCCATTGAAAAATCTACTGGCCCCGGGTGTTTTAGGAACTAAAATTTGTTAAGAGGTCAATTTGCATATCGTAGGGGTTTTCCGAGCAATTTTCCCAATTCCAGAAACACCGCTACCAAATACTAAGCGCACTTTTGAGTTGTTCTAGACCAAAACTAACAGATAAACACCATTCCATTGAAAAATCTAGGGGCCCCGGGTGTTTTAGGAACTACAATTTGTTAAGAGGTCAATTTGCATATCGTAGGGTTTTTCCGAGCAATTTTTCCAATTCCAGAACCACCGCTACCAAATATTAAGCGCACTTTTGAGTTGTTCTAGACCAAAACTAACAGATAAACACCATTCCATTGGAAAATCTAAGGGCCCCGGGTGTTTTAAGAACTATAATTTGTTAAGAGGTCAATTTGCATATCGTAGGGGTTTTCCGAGCAATTTTCCCAATTCCAGAAACACCACTACCAAATAGTAAGCGCACTTTTGAGTTGTTCTGGATCAAAACTAACAGATAAACACTATTCAATTGAAAAATCTAGGGGCCCCGGGTGTTTTAGGAACTAAAATTTGTTAAGAGGTCAATTTGGATATCGTAGGGTTTTTCCGAGCAATTTTCCCAATTCCAGAAACTGTTCCAGAAACAGAAATTTTTAAATTTTCATTTTAAATATATTTATCTAAACCTTTCACAATTTATTTTAGAATGATAGAAAGTACATACCTCGACGATATTGAGGATAGCAGTAGCAGTTTTCACCTTGATAATGTTTTTATTGTTTGGGAAAGTACGGGAAATCCTTGTGCATCATCTACACCACACCCACAAATACCACAGCGAACAACAAAAAGACAAAGTGTAGCAAACGTTGATGAAGTGGAGAAAGAAATTCTGGCGAGTTTAAATAATTTAAACAATAAATTAAGCGTGGTTGAAAAAAAGGAGACAGAAGGCGGCTGTTTTCTTAACACACCGATTACGCTAGTCGAGTCGATTGTCCTTTCAAGTGACTATACAAATTTGCTATTTATATAAAAATTAGCCAGTTGCTATGCCAATAAGTGACTTGAGTCGAAAAAAACAATTAAAAACTGTCATTTCGAGTCGTGTGGAATTTTGAAGTGACTAGAAAAAACCACAAAATACGTCAATTGTCGTTTGAAGTGACTACAATAATAAACATGTTAGATATTTAAACAAGAGAGGCGACTACGGTTTCATATTGAAAGAGTCACTTGAAACGCAAACGACAGGACTAGCGTAATCGGTGTGTATCAATAGAGTTTTCTATGAAAAACATGTCAGACGAGGAAAAAACTAATTTCAAAATATTAATGGTCCAGAAAGCTAGTGACGACGTTTGGGAATAAACTTTTTATTTTAAATTATAATTAGATATGCATTTCAATTCACCATTTTGTACTGAAATGGAACCGCACCCTCGCCACAGAAATATTCGGGAAGTTGGTTTCTCATAGTCATTGCTGCGCGAGTTGCAATGTTTGATCCCAAACGTGTTGATCTTAATGGTGTTATTTCATTTCGCCATTCACCAGTATGAAGGACATGATTACTGTCTTCCCAATCTACATATTTTGAAGGGCAATATTACATTAAGGAATCATTAAATTTTACGAAATTATGTAGGGCAATAGTTGCTAAGACCACCTTCTCGGCATTCTCCGGAAACATATTTATGGTTGCCTTTAAAATTCGTCATCGATCAACTAAAAAGCCAAAACCATTTTCTATTACTCGTCGAGCTCTTGAAAGCCTATAGTTAAAAACTAGCTGCTGTAACGATATAGTTTTTCCAGGAAACGGCTTCATTATATAGGGTGTCTCAGCAAGACCGCCGAATTTAAATTTACGAGTTGTACGGTGTTATTTTTTACAGTTATCACGTACAGACCACGCGATTTAAGATTATGGAGAAGTATTCAAACGAACAACGTTTAATTATTGTAAAAACACATTACAAAAATGATGAAAGTTTTGCGAAAACAGTTCGCCAATTACGTCAAGTTTTTGGTGCCAAATGAATCGACAGTGAGGCGTTTAATTACAAAATATGAGACCAAATTTACGCTGATGGATCAGAAGATCATTGTTCGCGATCGTCCTTGTCGGTCACTCGCAAATATAGCCACATAAGGGAATCTGTGGCCGAAAATCCAGGAACTTTGGAGTGCGGTATCGCGAAATGATAACGGATTTTTTGTGGCCCGAATTAGATGTAATTGATGTGGAGGACATGTTTTTCCAACAAGACGGTGCGACTTGCCACACAGCACGTGAAACAATGGTGTTACTGCAGACTAAGTTTCCAGGCCGTGTCATTTCTCGATTTTGCGTTCAACATTGGTTACCAAGATCGTGCAATCTAACACCGATGAACTTTTTTCTTTGGGGCTGTGTGAAGGAAAAGAAGTATGCGAATAATCCGGAAACAGTTGAACATTTTAAAGAGGAAATACGGCGCGTTATTGGTGAAATACAGCCACATTTATACGAACAACTTTCATCAATTTTGTAAAGTGTTTTTACAATAATTAAACGTTGTTCGTTTGAATACTTCTCCATATTCTTAAATCGCGTAGTCTATACGTGATAACTGTAAAAAATATCACCGTACAACTCGTATTAACAAAATGGCGGTAAATGTAAATCCGGCGCTCTTACTGAGACACCCTATATTAGTTCTCAGTGGAAAAGCGGTATCAGCTACATAAAAATGGGGCATCAATGTGTTTGAACTGGGTAATCGTCGTCCCTTGGGGATTTTTAAACTTTCATTACGCAGCTTTTTTCCAAGCTGTGATTCACTAAAGATACCTAAAATATATTTGGATTTTTAAATTCTGATTTATATTGTATTTTATGTATAATATGTATGTACCTCCATCGCTTTGGCGACCATAAGCTCCAATTCGTAAAAATGTAATTTGCATCGCATGAATGCTGAAAAAATGTTTATAATTAAAATAATTGGTATGGCTATTTGGTGGGCATTGAATTGCTATATGTTTGCCAGCTACGGCACCAACGCAGTTAGGCATTTCCCATATTCCTACAAATTTTTTAGCAATGTGTGAATAGTCAGGGCTCGGATTCTCAACATAAGTTGAAGATAGAACTTGCCATATTATCTCGCATGTATCCAAAATAATGGTCCTGACAGTCGTTTCTCCCATTTTGTAGCTCCAGGCAAGAAACTGAGGAGACACACCTTATGACAAATATCTGAATTGAATTAGTATGAAGTTTCTGACAAAATAACAAAAAACCTTACAACAGTCAAAAAGTGTAAATGAAACCACTACACTTTTCAAAAAATCGAATAAGAATTCATCAAGGTCGTATTTTGTTATTTTTTGATATACAATTTCGTAAAGTGTAGACATAGTTTTGATAAAATAACCAAATTAAAAAAAAAATAATTAATTTTAATAATTAATTTCAAACTATTATTATGCACTTGTTAATTGTTTCAGATAGGCATAGGATGTTTTATCGATTTTGTAGTAATGCACTACACAAATACTCGAAATTCGTTTATTCAAAGGCCAATAACAGTCAATCGTAGAGATGTCTAAGTGATTCTGTGTATGTTACCTTGTTGAGTAACCCAACTGGGTTGTCTGTGCTGATCGTCATATTAACGCGACCCTCAAGGGTGGTTTTATCGATTTTACAGTAATGCACCACATAATCACTTGGAAGATGTTTTATTTATCTTAACCCCAGTGTTAAATTAAGATGCTAATGTGCTTATTAGTAAATAGCCTGGGTTTTATTTGTATGTGGTCGGTTAATTATGAGCACAATCGGGAATGTTTTTAATAGCGTTATAAGAAACAATGAATTTTGAAAAAATTTGTGTTTTGTCGATCAGCGAGCTAATTTTTATTTAGTTTCATTTTCTATACAGAAAAGCGTAACTGGATTAACTTTATTTTGCGAATTTGTATCGTAAACTTCTTCAGCGAGGTCGTCGTGTATTTTTCATAAGCCGGATTTCCCTTTAATGTATGATATATAATGGCCTGGGGACTTAGAATTCGCTCCGCGTTGATAATGAATAAATGCAACTAATTTTAATTTCGTTGTACCTACAATTATTTCTTGCGAAATATCATTAATTTTTATATTATAAAACATATTAAAATTTATTGGTTGGATGTCTAAAATTACGAAGCCATTTTTAGTTTTAACTTCGGGTTTTTAAAACAACCTATTAATGTTTGAAATTTTTGCAATTGCAACCAACAAATTTAAATATTGCAGCAACATTTTTTAAATCTTTTTCTCGAAAATTTAAATAATCGATTGGCAAATAAAAATGATTGATATCGTGTTCAATGAAGCATTTTGGACATTTAAATATTACTTGAACAGAGTGTTTCATGAAAAACTCAATATATTTTGAAATATTACAAATACAATTAATATTTATATTTTTTGTTAAATTTGCAATATTAAGCAATTCAGTAATAATTTTGTGCGCTCCCTATGTGTGTAATCAACAGCTCCGTAGCTGTTAACATTGTTTAAGAAACTAAAAAATACTGAGTTAGTCTCCTTTAATTTCGTATTTAAATACTGATTCTCCATTAATAATGTGCAAACTATTTGCGCTAAAGAATCGAATCCACATGTGGTGTGAACGGCAATTGTAATTTGATTTTCATTTTTTTATGAAAACCCGTTTCTGAGAAGTCGGTGGATCGCTTTAGTACTTTCCTGGGATTTAGGAGGATCAGATTTAGATATATCTTTAAATAATTGTTTAGAATTATACCTTTTTAAAACCCGCTTGCCGATATGTTTAGGAGAATTGTACAATCGAACCTTTTTACTCCAGTTCTCTGTGTTCCGCATACTATCTAGCTCGTCATCATCTGATTTATTTATTTCACGTAATGTACGTTTTAAAGTTTTTGGAGTTGCCTTAAGAGCATCTGAAACCGCTATAGAGTTAACTAAAAGTTCAGTTTTCCGCTTCATTAAAGACACAAACCTTCCAATTCTAAGAAACTTCTTTTCTATATAGATATTTTTTACGTGGCTAAACCATAGCTCTGCATTGGAATTTGACAGGCGCCTCTCCAGTTTTATAAATTTGGAATAGCAAGTACTCCACAGTGATAGATATGCTAAATATCGCCTCATCGTGAAAATGACAAATTCGGGACAGTAAAATGCATTTTCTTCTAAACCCAATTGATCATTGTCGACATTCAATTGAATACTCTCATATATATTAAAACATTTTTTATAAAATGGACTAGAGCAGTGATATGATTTGGTACTTTGAAGGCAGCTGTCAAAATCTTCATCATTTTCTGTTTCAGAAATTGGGCAGTTTTCATGATTATAGACATACCTCATAAATACCAAAAACTCTGCATATGCATTCGCTACCGCTTCTGTTCTATATTCAAAACTTCATACTAATCTGAATTGAATAAAACTCATTTATTTCCAAATTTACGAAAGTGTAACCGCCAATCTGCATTCAAAATTTATTGGACGTCTAATTGACAGTTTTGTAAGATCGTTTTCTAGTAAATTCAGCAGCATAACCGGCCTCATCATTCGTGTATGTAAGAAAAATTCTTCCCTGTCCATTTCTTTCATTTTTTTGTATGTCGAAACTTGTATGTCACTTTCTGGGACACTGTGTTTGACAATCCGTAATGACGGATAGATGAGGTACGATTCGGCGCGGTGCAGTGTCATTGAAACTGAACCTTTAATTTTTTTTGCTGAACTTCCAAAATTTGTCGTTTGTTTTTCAGTCACTCAGCCTTCTTCATAGCGCACGGTATTGACTTGTGTTTAAAGTTGGGTGTAAAATTTAGTTGGTGTCTCATTTTACTTAGTGTATATTATATTTGTTGGTGAAAACTTGGAATTTAATTTAAGTTAATTTAAGCTAATACACCAATTTTATGTCTAATCCTTTACAGAATATGAAAATGGACACCCAAATTTAGGGTCTAATTTCGTATCTATTTTCTGTTACTTTGGTTGAAAGCGCGAGTACTGTAAATTGTAAATATACAATTTACATTTATAATATGTAACCATTATGTGCTCCACTACAGATTGACGCTCACAGACAGATGCCGCCATTTGGTTTGGATAAAATTTCTTCAGTGTACCATATGTGATGTTGAATAGTTCTACTGATATAAAACCACAAACTACAATTCAAAGTTGATTGTAGTTTTTAATTCATTACTAATTTACCTACCGATAAGTTAGTTTCAGTAATCTATTATCTATACAAGTTAAAGTAAAATACAGCTATATTAATAGTAGTTCCGGCAATAAATAAGTAAATTGATGTAATGAGTTATGTTTTATATTTGTTTTTTATGTGTGATTTATATGTTTTATATGTTTTATATGTGATATTTAATGTTTTATATTTTATAACTATTTATTTAATAAATTTAAATTCTTACCTGATTGTTGAGCCTGGATTGAATGATATACACTAAACACTAAGATTTGTCAATTATATTTTATTTAGATATTCAAACTTCAGACATTTACAATATTTAATTTGATTACACAATTTTATACACTAAGATTGGCTAATTAGATTTGAATTTTGGTAATGTTAATTTGATCACGATTAATTTGATTTCACCGTTTTATATATATTAAATTTCAAACACTAAGATTTGCACACTAAGATTTATTATTTAGATTTAATATTTTGATTTTTGGAATATTGTACAATTAATTTGATTTCACCGTTTTATATATATATTAAGTTTCACATACTAAGATTTACACACTAGGATTAATTATTTAACTAACTACCACACAACTTTTACTGTTGAATTTTAAAATATAACGAACCGCCTAAATTTAAGTTTTTCGGCTTATATATTGTTTCTGTTTCTTATTTTTGTTTTTAGTTTATTTCCGTACATACATTATGGAATCGAGTGTTTTTCCATTCGTAAAGTTTTTTGTCATCAAAATTTGTTTTTTATTGGTTTTGTGGGTTATCGTTACATATTTATGTTTTAATTAATTTTGGGTTAATTTGCGTAAAATTAATTTACTTTGTTTTCTTGGATGGGACATATTTTTATGTTCTAATTTTTATGTTTGGTAATTTCTTACTTTCTAATTTCCTTGATTTTACACGCGCACGTGTTGCCTTACATTTCGTGGGAATGTAATTTCTTTGTTGCGTGGGAAGGAAATATGTAAGATGGTTTGTGGGATTGTTCTACAACAGTTATAAGACACACACCTATAAATATTACTATATTACCACAATACTATATTGGAAAAAATACGAATGATATAGCTGAAAATCCTATTTTTATTGATCCTATTATTTTGCCTAGTAGTAATTGGGTCCCTATATTATTGTACATTTATCTATATGAATGGTAAACTTAATATAAATATATGATTATCGTTACTATCCGTCATAGTAATCAGTTCATAATATTTTTTAGTATTCTTTCCGATAACAAGCCATTATTCCGTGGGCTCCGATAGTTTATGGAAATGTTTCCCTTCCTCTTTTTCCGTGATATACTTTTCAAAATATTTGCAAAACACCGAACAACTTCTATGGAAGCTACCACTTCCGGTGGATTGATTTCGGCCCAAAATCACTGGATCTCCCAATTCATGGAGAAAGCTTAAGTATTTATTATATGAACTTAATTTTTGTTGAAGCACGTTTTTCTTGAAGCAAATTTTGGGAGATAAATTTAATTTGGAATGTTTTAGTTCTTAGCCGTTTGTCTCATAAATGATATACACTATGAACCCGTTTTGCGTCGCAGTTAGGTTCCCAAAAATAGCGACTCAAAGTGAAACAACGCAAATTGCGAATTACAATAATTTACGTGAACGGAAAATATTGATCAAGTTTTTGTTGAACTATTTTTGTTTTATGCTGGTAACTTTCCTCATAAATTTTGATTATGATTTTAAGCATTTTGCTACGATCAAACTGCGCTCTGTGTCAGGATCATTCAGAAAATGTTTGCTGCTTCGTCAATTAATTTTAGAGCATCTGATATTCGCTTATTGGATAAAGCCTGTTTTGGTCATTCGTCTTCAATTGATAGACTGTTATTATTACTCAATTTGAAATTCGAATTTTGGTGGTCGATGTGATCACACGTGTACAATTTGCTCGTAAAATTAAAAATTTAATATATATAAATGGTTAAATAATTTATCTACATTTTGTGATTTAATTTTAATAAATTTGTTATTTAGTTTTCAGTTAAATTAACTATTTTTCTAATAACTGTGAAACGGCTAAAAATCATAAATTCATAAAATCTATCAATATCTGTGATATAAATACATAACTGTGATTTTATTAAATATTTTTTTTTTCTAAATTGAATAATAATGTCTGCGTGCTGTGAATGTAGTGCCAAAGTGTCTGAAAACTTTTTTACTTGTGCTGGTGAATGTAATAAACTTATTCATTTTGGATGCGCCGGAATTAAAAAACCTGTGTTTGATGCCATTTCGATAATTCCAAATTTTTCATGGCGATGTGGTGTTTATATCGATGTTTATAAAATTCTCAAGGAAACGAACGATCATTTGAGTAATTCGATCAATGCTATATCAGCGTCCTTGTCATTGCTAAATAAAACATCAGCCGTTATTAGTAATAACGTGGAAAGTTTGTTAAAACCAACACCATCTCAACAGTCGTCGTCTGTAAAATTAAAGAAAAAAACAACACAAACTGATATGGAATTTGCTACACCAATACTTACAAGATCAAAGAGTAGTGTGAATAATGGCATAATAACGGATTCAACTGCTAAATCGTTAGACCATAATATGGACTCGCCTAAAAAAATTTTTATTGGTAGTGGTGACTTGAACTCTACTTTGCGTACCGTTGAACCGCTACGATGGATTTTTATTTCTCGATTATGCAAGGACGTTACTGATGATGATCTTATGATGTATATCAAAAACAAATTTGAAGTCGAGAAACCTGTATTATATTGCTTTCGACGTAATGATGAGCGCGATTATGTATCATTTAAAATCGGTATTCCTGTAAGCAAATTTAACCAAATGCTGGATTCATCGGCGTGGCCTTCTGGAGTGTTGATTAAAGAATTTTTAAATTCACGTCGGAAATCAATGAATAATAATTTTTTAGTCCCACGCTCAGCTCTAACGACGTTGTAACAATATCTACTGCGACCTCAACTGATTTTATACCTTCTTCAAATCCGATGCCGCTGTCTGCACCTATCGCTCAACTGACACTGCCACTCTCAGATGAAACCAACACATTGTCTATTTATTATCACAACGCTAGCGGAATACGAGCAAAATCGCGTGAAATGTACCTATCAGTGTTGGAAAATGAATATGATGTCATCTGCATCACGGAAACATGGCTGACAAGCTCGCACAATTCTGCAGAGTACTTCCCTCCAGACTACTATGTTTTCAGACGCGATCGTTATACGGATCTTGAATCGACAGCGAGAGGTGGCGGAGTTCTGCTAGCGGTCACGAAAGATATACGTGCGGATATTATTGACCTTGGGAGTAACGAGTTGGAGATTTTGGCTGTTAAACTTGCTTTCAATGGAAAGCTGGTGTTGATAGTTGCTGTTTACATACCATACGGATCCTCAGTTAATATATATGGTGAGCTATCTTTATTTTTCTCAAACCAACTAGCAGCTGCAGCTCCTGATTTTGATTGTGTGATGATTTTGGGAGATGTTAACTTACCGAAAATAAAATGGCTTACAGTAGATGATGAACTTCTGCCATTCAATGGTGATCTAACTTCAGATCTGGTGATGGACTCAATCTGTTCACTCGGGCTAAGACAGATTAATAACATCGAGAACCAGTGCAGCAATATCCTCGATCTGGTGTTCGTTCCAGTAGAAGTACATGGCACGATCATTGCTTGTAATGATCTCGCCGGTTCTTCAAGTATTTTTCACATACCACTACATATCCAATTAATATTTGAAAATTGTGTTAATGTTAACGGAAATTTTAATTCTAGTGAGTCTTTCAATTTTAATAAGGGAAATTATAATGCTTTAAATGAGTTTCTGGACAATATTAATTGGGATCAATATATAACGGGTAGTTTAGACGCTTATATTGATCAGTTTTATAAAATAATGAACTTGGCAATTGAACAATTTATTCCCCGTTCACCTGTAGTTTCGTCGATGCACGAGCCATGGTTTAATAGTCGCCTCTCAGGATTAAAAAATCGGAAATCTAAAGCTCATAAAAAATATAAATTAAACCCATCCGCCGTAAATTATGAAATATTTAGCGCTCTCAGATCTCAATTTAAAATTTTAAATCGTTTCTTGTATAATTTATATATTGTCGAGATCGAATCGAATATTAGAAATAACCCTAAATGTTTCTGGAGTTATGTTGATTCGAAACGGAATTGTAGAGGTATACCCTCGCAAATGTCTTTCAATTCTTTGACGGCTAGTGATCCACAAATTATCACTGACATGTTTGCAGCATTTATTGGAAATGTGTATGTCCCGTCTTCGAGAGGGAATGACGAACTTGTTTTTAATAATAATCCAAACATTCAATTTCAATTTACTACCGATGACGTTCTGCACGCTCTTTTGAATGTAAATGTGAATATGAGTTGTGGCCCGGACAAAATTCACCCGCTTGTGTTGAAAAAGTGTGCTTCGGTCTTAGTTCAGCCGCTGACGAACATCTTCAATTTGAGTTTGAAAAGTGGGGTTTTCCCTTCAATTTGGAAATCCAGTTTCATTAAACCAATTTTCAAGAGTGGACGGAGAACGGATATCGAAAATTACCGCGGTATTTCTATCTTATCGGCTATTCCTAAATTATTTGAATCGATGGTCAAGGACCGCATCTTTTTCTTAATTAAAAATTCCATCTCAGTAAACCAGCATGGGTTTTACCCCGGACGGTCAACTGTGACAAATCTTGCTTTGTTTACAAATTTTTTGACGCTAGCATTAGAAGGTGGTGATGGTGTTGAGGTAGTGTTTACTGATTTTAGCAAAGCTTTTGATAAAATTGATCATGTTTTATTGGTAAAGAAACTGGGACAGCTCAACAAGTGTGATGCCCTTCCTTTAAAGTGGATTTTTTCATATTTGACGAACAGAACTCAAAAAGTTTTTTTAAATAATATTTTATCTAGAGACATCAATGTTTTGTCTGGCGTCCCACAAGGTAGCCACATTGGACCTCTATTATTTATTGCATTCATAGATGATGTGAAGCGGTGCTTCAAACATTGTAAGTTTCTGATTTACGCTGATGATGTAAAAATCTTTTGTAAGATTAGAAATGATCGCGATCTGCTAAATCTACAACAGGAATTAAACGTTTTCTGCGACTGGTGTAGCTTGAATAAGCTTTGCCTGAACGTTTCGAAATGTAAAGTTATGAACTTTTCTAGAAGACGTTATGGACGTAATGGACATGATAATAGTTTATTCTTAAATGGCGTTATGATAGAGCGAGTTCATTCTTTTCGAGATTTAGGGGTTTTGTTTTCACGAGATTTATCGTTTAAGGACCATATTGACAGATGTATTAATAAGGCTAATTCAATGTTAGGGTTTTTAATCCGTTTCTCCAAAGACTTTCATGATCCATATACTCTAAAAGTCCTCTTTGCTTCATTTGTTCGATCGCACTTGGAGTATGCGTCAATTATCTGGAATCCGTACTATATCAATTCCTCTAACCGTATAGAATCAATCCAGAAGCGATTTATGCTGTTTGCCTTAAGGCGACTTCCTCGAGAGGTAAACGCTCCTAAGTATGTGCTTCCGCCGTATCTAGGCCGTTGTTTGATATTGAATATTGAACCATTGTTCGTTCGAAGACAAATTTCTTCCGCAATGTTTGTGCGCGACGTTATAATGGGCCGAATAGATTGTTCACAACTACTATCCTTGTTTTCAATACGTGCCCCAGTGAGATCACTCAGACACCGAGGCTTAGTGATTAATCTGCACTTCCATGGGTCTAATTTTGGTATGTCGGACCCGGTTTGTAATTCTAGCCGTGTATTTAATAATGTATCTACCGTGTTCGATTTTAATTTGTCCAGAGATGAATTTAAAAGAATTCTAAAAACTTTTTTTATTCAAATTTGATTTATATAAATAAACCTAATTTTAAAAATACCAGATGTAAATTAATACTGTTGGTAAATAAATAAATAAATAAAAGCTCGTCGTTATCTAACACCTCTTCACTGTTGATGTTTATCAAGTCAACGATATCGCATGTCTCGATGCCATCCATCCAATCACAGTTTCCGTTTCAGATACCTCCACACTGATTCTATCAACTGATTGTTATTCGTTGTCGCTATAGTACTGCATACTGATATTATTGTCGGTCTGTACAGCAGTAAACAGTAGACTAAACGACCTTCTCAAATAGTATGCCTTAAAGTTTGGGATAACGCCTTGGTTCATGAACAATATGATCTAAATTTATAGGATGACTTGGCGCTTTATCGAGTAAAATTAGTGTCTTGAAGCTTATATTTTCATTGTGACAATATGTCGTTTTATTTCCGGAATTGCACATTTGGAAGCCTAATCACGCAAAGTAGCCGCAGTCATCCAAGCTTTTCTATTCGAGCGCCAATGAACAGGAACATTTTTCTTATGTACGTTTTTGAAACGTCTAGGAAGCTCTCTTGCATATATAGTAAAGGGTTTGAATTTAAAATCCCCTTCCGCGTTGCTGCCTAGAAGCACAGTAATTATATCCTTGCGCGGTTTAAATCCGGGAGCCGACTTTTATTCTCTTGAAATAAAAGGGTGCTTCGGTAGACGTTTCTAAAAAAGCCCCGTTTCGTCTACATTGAAAATCTGTTTGGGGCAATACGCTTCTGATTTTACCTTTAATTTATTCACGAATAATTCTCCGGCGATAAGATCTTCACTAGCAGCTTCTCCTCTAGCTCCGATACACACTCTATTGAACGGCATTTTCTTTCGATTTTGGCCTTGGATCCAAATGTATAACAGAGATTCCAAATAATAGTGTTCCATTTCCAATCCAAGTGCTTTCGCTATATTTACAGACGGGTAATCCAAGTGCTTTCGCTATATTTACAGACTTCTCACCATCGTCAGACCTTCTAATCATTTTTAATTTCGTTTTCAACTTTTGAATTTTATAAATGACAGCAACGCAAACAAAAGTTTTTAATGATGGAAAGGTTAATCGGTGGTTTCCCTAATTATTCGATATTTTTTAAACGGAAAATGACGCAAAATGAAAATCTGCGACGCAGTTCGATGTTTCGAGTATGATTAGGAAAGGTGTTGCATATCGGAAAAAACGCAAAGTGAAACAGTGCAAAACGGAGTCATGCTGTACATTTGGGAAAAAACGGGAATGGTTCTGTTGAAGCTTCCACTTCCGCTGGGCTATCTTCTTCTACTATCTTCTAAAAAAAGAATAAGTATTAAGTTTCTTCCAGATCTGTCAATCCGTCTGAGCTGTATGGAACCAACTACAAATAGTCTGCACGACACCACGCAAGTACAAAAAAATTTTAATAATTACTTTTTTGAATTCGACGAGCTACTAAAATTAAATTAGGGGTTTTTCGATAAGAGGTTTCACTTTGAATAGCCTGCTATTTGGGCAGCTGTCAGTTTTGAAGCTGTCATCTTTTGACATTTGACAAGTAAAAACTACGCCATTACTAAAAATGGTACGATACATGCTTCAACAACGCATTGAAATTGTTAAAATCCACTACAAAAATGGTGAAAATTTTGCAGTCACAGTTCACACAACTAAAACACTTTTGGGTCGTCGTGAAGCACCTTCTCGGCTGCCAATAGTGAAACTGGTGGAAAAATGTGCTATTGGGACAAGTTAATGATGTGAAGAATTGAAACTGTGTGGCTCGCTCAAGAACAACTGAGAATATTACTGTTGTAACCCGTAGTGTTGACGAAAATCCAGGTTTATCGATTCCTCTTCAATCATAGGTGTAAAGGCTTTTAAAGTTCAGTTAACACAAGAACTCAAGCCGGTCGATCACCCTAACCGTTGTATCTTCCTTGATTGTGTCGTTCAATGCATCAAAATGATCCGGATTTTCATCGAAAAATCATCTTCAGTGATGAGGCTCATTCTCACGTCGGAGGCTACGTTAATAAGCAGAATTATCGCATTTTTGGCTCAGAAAATCCAAGAATGATTGTTGAAAAGCCTCTCCATCCTCAATGTGTCACTGTTTGGTGCGGTTTTTGGGCTGGCGATGTGATTGGACCTTACTTATTCGAAAATGAGGCTAGTGCAACTGTTATGGTGAACAGATTGCGCTACCGAGCTATGAATAATGATTTTTTATGGCTGGAATTGAAAGATATTGATGTGGACGACGTTTATTTTCAGCAAGACGGCGCTACGTGCCACACAAGCAACGAAACAATCGCAATTTTGCAAGAACAATTTCCTGACCGTGTTATTTCTCGAGGAGGTGATCACAATTGGCTGGCCTCCGAGATCTTGTGATTTATCACCTTTAGACTTTTTTCTTTGAGGCCACGTAAAATATAAGGCCTATACCAATGCTCCACACTCGATTCAAGACGTTATAGATGGAATTCGTGAAGTTATCAAGGACATACAGCCGCATTGGTCTTGTAAAATTTCATGGAAATGATATGGCGCTGCTGCAAGCGTAGCCGTGGCGGCCATTTGGCTGATATCGTTTTCAAATGTTAATGGCATTCCTTCCTCTTTACAATGAAATAAACATTCATTGATTTCTTTTAAAAAATTACTCGTTTTTTTAAATATCAAAATGAAACCTCTTATTGGAAAATCCTTTATTTGTGTTACACTGTTAAATTAATTTTTAATAAGAATTCTGAGTGAAAAAAACATGCTTTGGTTTAAAGGATTGTTATAATATGCCATCAAGTCAATAAAATAGTTTCAAGTGATAAAAGCTAACAGGCCTGTGGCGTTATATGTAAAATAAATATGTTAAATTTTATTATTATTGTTATTGTTTTCTCTTTTTAATTAAATACTTTACCTCAATTATATATTTTTTGTTGAAAACTGAAAACAAATTAATAAACATTTTTAAATTTTCAAAAGGATTGGTTGTGAAAAGGCCAAGTTTAGTCCAGCATGAACAGATCCTAGAATTTTGTCCAAAACTTACTTTAAAATACCTGATCAATACTACTATCCAAATTTCAAGGCGAAATATTGTTAAATTCCAAATTTTCATTTACCGAGTTTCTTTACTTCGGAGATCAATCAATTTGTCATTTTAAGGATCACTTTTAATATTTTATTCCGCTGGGATGTTTTATTTAGTGAAAAAAGAGATTCAAAATGAATAAAAAATTCCCGCTGGTAATTATATAACAAAATAAATTCTCTTTTGTGATTGTGCTGCCACTTACGGCGAGTAGCGAAATCTCTTACTTTCCGCTGAGAAATTTCCGCTATCTTATACAGCATGTTTATACCCAACTAACCATTCAGGTGCTAGTCAATTTAAATTAATTTACAAAATCAGTTTCGATACAAGGTGTGAAATCTCACAGACAAATATAATTTTTACTTAGGATTTGTTTTGGGAATTATTACTAAATGGTTTATTGCCGTTTATTGCATTGCCTACATTTTCGATGCCAGTAAAGATAATGCGGTACCAAACTAACTGAGAGTTATGCTATGTTTTTAAATATAAACCACTTTACAGTAAAAAGTATTTGGGGTTTTATATGAGAATTTCGCTGACATGTCCTTATTTTGAACCTCCGCAGAATAAGTATTTCTATAATTACAAAACTACTCATTCAAAATTACATTCATTCTACCATTAACATCATTGTGTGCGGAGTCATAAATATCAGTGAAATAGATTTCGCTATTTTATACTTTGCTATGCTGCTGGTTGTAGTACTTACGAGAAACCGTATTATACGAAACTATAAAAAACACAAGAAAGAAGAAGGATGTCATTTTCATGATTGAATGCATTTCACAGCGGATATTTTTCTCCCCATTCGTTCGTTTTTATAATCAAAACTTATTTCATTGTTTGATATTAGCTTTATGTGCATACAGTGCGCGAAATACTTATACGTATTAGACTATATAGAATATGCTGATACTATCGCTATACCACTTGATTGATTATAAAGCATTAAAATATTAAACTTGAGAACGGAAAATAAAATTCTTGATGAATAAAAAGGATTTGTTTCAGTTGATTATTTTATGGATTATTTAGATATTACATTTAGAATGTATGTAAAAAATATTTGGGTATATACTGATTGGTTTCCCATTCAAAGCGAAATAAAATTTGCGGGTCAACAGTTTTTTATTTACTTAACTTATTGTTAGTCGCCCAGTTTTGTATTTTGTGTACCGCACCGGTCCCAAAGTACTTTGCAATATATGTATATAGAGTTAAGATTTTCTTTGCCATTTTTTCCAATTTTTTATGGATTATTGTTTCAAGAGGATTTTATGTACGAGGCTCAGTTCATGTATTTGCCCGAACACAAAAAGAATATGAAATTTGAGAAAAAAGGTTAAGAATTAAGATTTTTTTTATTATTATTATTCCAACAACAAAAATATTAAGCTCTTTTGATATTAAAAAATACGAATATAATTTTTTAATATGTTTATGCTATAAAGTGTTCCTTTTATTATTATGATTATGGATTACGTATTACAATACGTGTATCTAGAAAATTTGAATATTCATAAGACGTACACACAAATCCATTATATGTACATGCGGAGGAAGGAATAAAAAGGATTTTTATTTTCGTTTATGATTCTTAAATATTCTCGTTAATTTTCCGTTTTATGATTATTTTGCGATGGGGAGCTTTAAAACATGAAATGCTTAAAAGAAACCACAAAACTGACGATGATAATTCAGTACAACAACTACTCGGCAAATAAAACTTTTACAGAAAATTGAAAAACAAAAAAAAACTCGTGCGCTAAAGTTATTGCAATTTCCTGAAGCCAAGTGGGAAACAAGTTAACTAAAATAAAGTTCTAAATTTTTATTTTTATTATATTTTATGATTTTTAACACTACACAAAAAATTTTCATTTTTATGAAAATAGGAAAATCTTTTATTATTTTTATGATTTTTTTAGGAAAACACGCGATGAGTAAATTTAATAAACTTAACTTTTTTTTACGGTATTTGGTGTAATTATTTTATTTGTTTTTGTATTGAGAACGAAACTATTAATTTTAATCATTATTTCGGACGAGTTGTTATGGATATTTAAATCAAAATTTTAACGATAATAGTTAATTACGATTGATATGAAATTCAATAAATAAAAAATTTAATTTTCATTCCAGTTTTTGCGAGTCTACTGGACACATCAATGAAATGGTAATTAAAAACTTGAGGATAAATGACTTGTGGCTATCTATAAAAATTATAACATTGTGATTAAAAAATAAACTTTGCGACAATAAGTAAATTTTTTTATTGGATTTAGTGAAGAGGCAGCAAAGGCTGTCTTAACACGATTGGAAGGCTCGCTAGGAGCCTTACTGACCGACGGATCAGTTACGGTTGTGGATTTAACTATTCGTCTAAAACATTTAGAAAAGATAATTAGCATCTTTTCTGACCTTGACGGTGACATTCAAGCACATGGTACAGCACCGGAATTGAAGGAATTTGAGCAACGTTATTTCAATGGTAGAGGTAAACTCCGTCAAGCGGTAACGCAAATCACAGACCGAAAAATTCAAGAACAGCTAAATTTCTCAATCGGTAAATTGACGGACCATCAAAGGGATTTAATAGATGAATTACATAATACCAATGTCCATCAAAAATTGAAGTATGATGTAAAACTTCCCAAGATTAACATTCAACCATTTATTGATCTTTACGAAGTATCAATACACAAGACTGGACTCTCAGACGTTCATAAATTTACATATTGAAGAGGTTTACTGACTGGAGAAGCTACATCTCTAATAACCAATATTCCAATAATCAGTGCTAACTACAAAGATGCTTGGGAGAAAATATGCAAGAGATACGACAATGTGGCTCATAATTCAACCAAATTTTTGCACAACCAATTCGAACGGTGATCCTAAAAGGCTGGGCATGCTAGCGGATGTTACGGATGACATTTTACGGGCCTTAAAGGCATTAGACGCAGAGGCAGCGAAAAAGGACGTTTGGCTCATCTATATGCTGTTAGAGCGATGTGATGATAAAACTCGACAGACTTGGGCAGTGGAAACAGCTGATCAGTTCTTCCCAACAATTGAACGATTTTTGCATTTTTTAACCAACCGAAGTTTCGCATTGGTAAGGTCGACACCGGATCATCTGGTAGCAAAAGAAAACCACTGAGTTTGCAAATCCGTCTGACCATTATTTATTTAACTGTAGCAAATTTATAGATATGAGCCCAAGAGATCGTCGGACACTTGTAGCTGAGAAAAAGTTATGTCTCGTATGTATGAAGTCATGTCATAGTGCATATCAATGTCGTTCAAGACACCGATGTGGTCATTGTAAGAGGAAACACAACACGTTACTACATTTAATTGAGAGCACAACAAAAAATAAAGATGAAAGCAGCAGCTTAGAGGAAGCCAATCAAAATGCCGAAGTAAACATTTATAGTACGAAATTTGATGGTGATCCGCATGATATTTTGATATTTCTGATGAGACAGCGAGTGTGCGCGTTATGTTGCCTATAACATTAGTCTATATAAGAGATAGTTTTGGTACATTTTATAAATGTAAGGCATTGTTGGATTGAAGGTCAAAAGCTTCATTTATTGATGAAATGGTGGTGAGAAAACTAAATCTACGTAGGACGGCTACTCGAGTGGTAGCAAGTGAACTTGTAACTGCCAATATAGTGACAAAAGGCATTACTGTTCTTACATTGTTCTCAAGAGACGGGAACAAGGTTATGTCCACAAACGCATTTATGTTATCGAAACTGCCAATTCAACTGCAATCAATAAAGTCGACTCCTGATGAGCTCAAAGCAATAAAGAAGTTAGAATTAGCCGAACCAACGTTCAGTGAAGGTAAGAATATTGATATTTTGGGAGATATTGATTTATTGGGAGCAGATGCATTCTTCAAAATTTTGCAAGTTGGTTGGACGCAATTTCCTAACTTTGTAGCTCAAAATTCAATATTTGGGTACATTTTAGCTGGTACCGGTAACCAAGGATGTGAGCTTCGAAATTTGAATGTAACTTTTGCTGAAAGAGGAAATTAAGGGAGATAGCATATATTCGGACGAAGAAATCCAAATTGAGTATGAGCAATTAGGGTACATGCATTCGTATGGTTTTTATTTGCCTCATCTGTGGTAAAGAAAACCAGCACCACTACGAAAGTTCGTGTTGTCTTCGGTGGTTCATGTACTAACTCGAGTGGAGTTTCATTAAACTATATATTGATGGTAGGGACTACCATTCAGCCATCACCAAGTATGCAACCACCGCTGAGATCGAGAAGATGTATCGCCAG
Source organism: Nephrotoma guestfalica (assembly GCA_963691935.1). NCBI lineage: Eukaryota > Metazoa > Arthropoda > Insecta > Diptera > Tipulidae > Nephrotoma > Nephrotoma guestfalica. Next base: position 84,207,996 of record OY829913.1, read on the forward strand.
ATTTTATTGGGCCAGGAAAACAGAAGGTATCAGCTTATTGTTTGGCGGCATCACCCAACTAAAACTATCCAATCATGTGAATTAGCTACTGTCACGCATGGTACTGCTTCTGCTCCATTTTTAGCTACAAGATCTTTAAATCAACTTGGGTATGATATACGAGAGAAGGAACCGACAATTACAAAAATAATTACAAAGGATTATTATGTGGATGATCTCCTAACTGGGGCGCAAACTGTTCGTGAATTGCTACATATCAAAACTCGTGTTGATGCCGTATTGTTATCGGCTGGGTTTGTGTTAAGAAAATGGCTATCAAATGGGGTATTAACAAACGACATTGAAGAGGTAAAAATTGGTTCATCAGATTAAACAATTAAAATTTTTGGAATACAATGGAATCTAATTTCTGATAGTTTTGGGTTTAAGGTGCATAGAGAGCCAGTACAAAAAGTTAGCTCATTCAATTATTATTAGCAAAATTCTGTTACAAAAATTAAGGCTACAGAAACTATCGTGGGACGATCCAGTAACCTCAAATATATCAACTATATGGAAGAAATTGAGAAATAAACTGAGGTTATTTGAAAAATTATAAATCTCTCGTTGGGTTTCTCATGAAGGAGGTTTGGAACGTCATGGCTTTGCGGACGCCAGTGAAGAAGCTTACTCAGCAATTGTTTACCTAAATTCAACCACCAATGAGCGTAGAGAAGTAAAATTGCTAACATTGAGATTGGAATTATGTGCAGCACAACTACTGGCGAAATCATTAATTAAGGTTTCAACATCCATGGGCTATTCAACAAATAATTTATTTGCCTGGACAGATTCTGCAATAGTTTTATCATGGTTAAGCGGCCACCCAAGTAAATAGAAAACGTTTGTTGGTAATATAACTTCGTAAATTTTATCACTTATACCTCGAGAAAAATGGAACCATGTAACATCATTGGAAAATCCCGCAGACTTGGCAACCAGTGGCATCTCACCGTCAAAATTATTAGACAAAACCTTGTGGTGGAATGCACCAAGATGGTTACATTTACCTGAATCAGATTAACCAGCACAGCTGGAGCTAACAACGACAACTGAAGATGTTAGAAGAAAAATTAAGCAACTTTATTAAATAAGCTACAATACCAAGTGTTCTATAGACAGTGATAAGCTAGGAATCTGCAGTTTGATAAATACATTTTCCAACTATACTAAATGATTCAGAGTGGTAAGATATATACGACGCTGGGACCAGGAACGGGACTTTGACGACGAGCTGAAGAGATTAAGAAGCAAGTGCCCTGTGTTTAGCCGCAGTAAATTGAAAAGATTAAGTCCATTTGTTGATAATGACGGCTTACCCAGTGTGGAAGGACGATTAAGGAATGCTGATTGTGCTTACAACACTAAGCATCCAAATATGTTGTCAAAAACTTCTCCACTGGGCAAACTTATAATCCTGTACATCCATAAAAGATTCCTCCATCCAGGTCCATCCTTAGCTTTCTTTTTATTGCGATTATCAAGAAGCTTGTGACTTAATGCACGGTATATGCTAGATGCAAAACGAGTCAGAATAATCAAAAGATGGGAGATCTGCCAAGCAAGCGAGTTTGTGCATGCAGACCATTCTCAATTACACGATTTACACGTATCATTTTTTTTCACCGGGGTTCTGGCTAAACACACATTTCGTTAAGTGTACATCTCCTAAGGTCGACGAAAACCAGTGACTTTGGTAGACTTTCGAAAAATATCCTGAAAATTCCTAGACGCCAGTCAACACGAAACGTTTTTTTTTTAGTTAATCGCTATTGTTTGAGCGGATAGAAAGGGGCGGAGTGAAACACAATACACAAAATTACTGCCTCAAATCTATGAGTATCATGATCGAATAATGACGATAAAACAAACGAAAAACAAGTTTATTGTTTACAATGGATAAGTGACTGATCAAGACGCGGCGTATTCTTACAACTTATAAATTACTAGGCAAACGAACGGAAATTTAGTATAGTCAGTAAAATCTACTGTCGGTCTCATGGTGACTGTTATGTTCAAACTGCCGACTAACAAAATTAATGGTTAGTTTATACTAGTCGTTCATGGATGACACAAAACAACTCGTGTGCTATTCAAATAAAATTTGCTAACTAAATTGAAATTTATTAATTTCAACGATATTTTTAATCGGCTAGTGACAAATCTGAATAAAGTTTGCAGTTTAGATGTAAATATTTTACATATTTCACATAAAAATAATGCAAACATATATTCATATGTAACTGTTATAAACTAACCTTAAATTTAATAAGTTGAAAATTTAAGCATACAGTATTAGGCGAAAAACGGCGTGAGGCACTCAGTATAAGTGGACTTGGAAATATATTTTACGCAGTGTTAAATATTTGCTTAGCTAAAATCTCCGGAGATAGAAGTTTAAATATGTAGATCATTCAATCAATACTGGCGAAACGAGTGGTTGCCGACGTTGTCTAATAGCTGTCTACTAACTCTTATCTCTTATGCTGGTTCATACACACAAACAAATTAGCGGTGTCAATAAGATTTTTATCCGCATACGTATTTTCTATTTGTTCGATCAGATACTCTTAAACAAAATTCACACCTCATCAACGGATTAATATTTTGAGACCGAACGGATACCTGTTCCTAAAAACCTAAATATTTTTGTCGTAAAAGTTCGGGCCATAAAAAGTTCATTATCATCTCACGATAGCGAACACCATTCACAGTAACTGCCTGACCGGCCTCATTTTGGAAAAAATACGGCCCGATGATGCCGCCAGCCCATAAACCGCACCAAACAGTCACTCTTTGTGGGTGCATTGGTTTTTCGACAATCACTCTTGGATTATGATTCGCCCAAATGCGGTAATTCTGCTTATTGACGAATCCACTGAGGTGAAAATGTGCCTCATCACTGAAGATGATTTTCTTCCAAAATTGATCATCCACTGTTGCTATTTCTTGTCACCATTCAGACCATTGACGACGTTTGTGGTTCAAATTGAGTTAGTCTGAAATTGAGAAATGTCAAATTAAATGCAGAAAAAAACTTGACGTTTAGGTGTGGTTCACATTCAACGTCGGCCCTTAAAATTTAACCACCCTTTATAAGAACGAAAAATTGAGCTTTCATCCAACCTTCATTTCTAATCCTCATACTAAACTAATGAACTTCCCAAAGCCGCTTGCCATTGGTCTTTGGAATAAATTTACCCGGGATATGGAAGATATATGACGTTGTTACTTCAAATGAACAAAGGATTGTGTAGGCTCAGCCATCAAGTTCAATCAATTTTAGTGAAAATAGAACACGCTAACACTCTCTTGAACAAACAAAAATATTTTTTAAGCGAGGCCAGACATTGGATCATATTTAGCAGATCCAGGGCGAACAAATTAAGTTCCCAAAGGAGAAATAGTTTCTTTTAGAACAAGACGGTAGATGATTCAAAATTTATTATTATGCCTATTAATTTAAAAATGGTTGTTGTCGGGACCTCGTGAGGGATTTAAAAAAATCATCTGAAGTTCAATAGGGGTCTCCCGTTCGAGAATGACTCATCATAATAGATGGGACGTATTTGATCAACTCGATTTGGCTCTGCATGACTAAGCAACAGACGCATTGTAAAATGTACCCGCTAATTAGAGCTTAAATGAGGCCGGTTACACATTCGAAAGTTATGTGAAAACCAGCTCTATAACAAGCGAGTATTAGCTCATGAAAATGTTCCTAACGATGTTTTAAATGATGTAACATTGCTCGGATTATTTAATGCTGTTAGCTTCGTTAAATTAAAAATATATTTGAGGGCTAACGTGTGACGGAACAGGGAATGAAGTATTGTTTACTTTTAAATACGAGTGAAACACATATATCTATTCGCTTAACTATTACATTGTGGCACTTCAACTTCGAGGACGATACAGTAATCGAGACTCTGATAGATAGGAGATGAGAAGATGAGAACGAAGAGAAGAATAGCACAAAGGACCTGCGGCATGGGGGTTTGTGGAAACCATAGCGTGGCAACCTACAAAATCAAAACTCAATGCTTCAGGTGCGAGAAATTGGATCAGTATGTTCGAGAATGTCGGTAACAAAGAAATAATCATTTGAAGAAGCAACTTGACCCCTGAGGAAGACATCCTGTAGCCGGAAATGTAGTCCATAATTGAGAACTGAAAGACTTTCTAGAAGAATGAATCGAATGGCTCGCAGCAGCCAGCGCAACGCAATCAATTTACGATGAAGATTGAACCCATTTGTAGCAGTAGAGAGAAACTATAAAAATATATACGTCGATATTATCATCAACCGAACCGATTAAAGTTTGAATCTTGCAGTAACAATCCATGGGGAGAGAAATACGTTGGAAAACAAAAGTAATTGTAAACGGTGACGTTAGTAATCAAATAATATCATCATCAAGAAAGGAAATACTGGAAAATTTAATGAATGAAATATTTTGAAATACGAGCGTGGAATAGTAAGTATCCGTATTTGAAGAGAGGTGACGTTGCTGAGGGAAACTAATATTACTATTCTACTTCGTATATCACCATCTTTGAAATGACGCCATGCAAAATTTCAAATTGATATATAAGTTAGTGTTAATTTGACAGTAATTACTATTACACGGGTATAGTGGACAAATAAGATTATCCGTATTTCGCCGTTATTTTGACTAGTGAAACGTGCGAAGAAATAAATGTAAAGCTTTATGTTGTTTATGACTGCTTTAGTCAACTTCAACAAATCTTAACGTGGCCGTACATCGGTTTTTGATAAAGAACGCCTTGAGTAAATCGAGGAAAAGGTTCTTGACGTAATTCTTGTTGATCGCCGTTCTATAGTGCGCCAAGCAGTAATGGCGGGCGACGAATTGTATGAAATGCCAATAAACATTTTACACAAAAAATGGGAATGATAAAGATGTCGACTCGAAGGGTGTAACGATCGCTCCTTCCTTCGAAGCAGTGTTTGAACCACTTAAACGGAAATTCGTAGAAGTTTTTTCGTGTAGTTGCCTGTTTGAGTTTTTGTGGAGAAACATTCGAATGTAAAACGAAGCACTACGTTTGATTTTATAAAAGACGCTCCAAACCATCTGCAAAATAGTTTGGAATTATCTATAGGTAAGTGAAGCTGTTTTTTGTTTATATTTGACACATCATGTAACTTTCTAATTATATAAATTATTTCTTATTTCTTATACCAATATAGCTAATGTCAGCAACGAGGTTAGAATGGACAAAAATAAAATATTAAAGTAGGAGGTAATATAGAAGTGTGATGATTGTTTAGGAAATATTAGATAATAATGTCATAAATATAATATTTTTAATTTCATTCTAGATTTATCGAGATCGAAACGAATAATAATTCGTTTCGTAACGAATAATAATTTGTGTACGTGTAATCGAATCGTTGAATTAGATTACAAGTACACAAATGGTAAAATTTAGTCAAAAATTATAAATCAAATACTTACATCCTCTTGTATATTTTCAGAAATCAATGGGCAAACTAGATATCAAACCGATTGAAAGTGATTCTTTGCTGAAAGGTCATGTTCCAGCCATGCCGAATGAAAAATTACTTTCCGGATGATTTTATTTAATATTCAACAAAAATCTTTCAAAAAGTGTAAACGGTGCTATGTGGTTACAGCGAAAGTACATTTTGCGTGAAATATTTTTATCCACAATGAGGCTTTTGAAACTCTGAACGGTGATATTTAATTAAACCGATTAGTGATAAAAATGTATGTGATCCTGTGAAAATTATTTTATCCAAAAATATTTTATGGTGACAAAATACAACAAGTTCAAACGGAGTTAATTTCTCAATATCCGATCGGTGGGATGCTATGTAACACCGAATCAGTGTTGTGCCAACCCTTTATTTTTCTGTGTGTAGGACATTCCCGAAAAAAATTATAAAATTGTATAAAAATGCCCTAAACACCCGAAGCCCCTCAGTTTGGACAAACCAAACGTGTTTTTTATTAGAAAGGAACACCCGAAACTTAAAAATAGAACAAAACAAACGTGTTTTCTAATAGATAGGACCTAGTAGCATTTCACTATATATGCGTGTCACTAAACAGGCAGATTTATAGGAGATAAAATTTCAGAAAATTGTACGTTCTATTTATAGTACTCCAAGGCAAATTTCCAAAACAACTGAAACAATTGGACAACACAAATGTGATTCTTTATTTGAAAGGATCTTAGCATCTCACTATATACGTCATTGAGCAAGTTAGTTTATAGGAGATTCCCGAAAAAATTCAGAAAATTTTCCGTTCGATTTGTGGAACTCCAAGGCAAATTTGGCTGTTCTAAACACCCTAAACCACCAATTTGGACAGAACTAATGTGTTTTTCTATTAGATAAGACCTACCAGTTTCTCACTATATACGTAACTCGCGCATGCTAGTTTAGGCGACATTTTCGGAAAAATTCAGACAATTGCATATTCGATTTATAGTACTCGGACGACTTCGGCTGTCCTAAATATTCGAAACTCTAAATTTGGACACAAGAAACGGCTTTTTCTATTAGAAAGGCCCCAGTACCATCTCACTGTATACGTCACAAAGCATGCTGGTTTATAGGATATTTCCGGGAAAATTCAGAAAATTTTACGTTAGATTTACCTGAAACCCTCAATTTGAACAAAATTACCTGTTTTTATATTAGATAAGACCAAATAGTATCTCACTGTATACGTCATTTCGCATACTATTTTATAGAAAATTTCTGGAAAAATTCTTAATAATGTGCGTTCGATTAAAAGTACTCCAAGGCAAATTTGGCTGTCCTGCAAAACTGAAATTCCAAATTTGAAGAAAATGCATGTGTTTTTTTATTAGAAAGGATCTAGTATAGCATCTGACTATATATACGTCACTAACCACGCTGGTTTGTAGGAGATTGCCGAAAAAATTCAGAAAATTTTCCGTTCGATATGTAGTACTTGTAGGGAAATTTGGCTGTTCTAAACACCCTAAACCACCAATTTAGACTAAACAAGCATGTTTTTCTATTAGGCAGGATGCAATAGCTTCTCATTATATACGTCACTTAGCATGCTGGATTATAGGAAGTTCCTGGAGAAATTCAGAAAAGTGTACGTTCGATTTGTGAAACTCCAAGGCAAATTTGGTTGTTCTAATCACCCGAAACCACCAATTTGGACAGAACAAAAGTGTTTTCTACTAGATAAGGCCTACCAGTATCTTCGGAATTTTCGGAAAAATTCAGACAATTGTATATTCGATTTATAGTACTCGGCCGAATTCGGCTGTCCTAAACATTCGAAACCCCAAATTTGGACAAAAGAAACAAGTTTTTCGATTTATACTACTTCAAGGCAAATTTGGCTGTCCTACAGAACCAAAATCCGAAATTTGAAGAAAATGCATGTGTTTTTCTATCAGATAGGACCTATAGTAGGATCTCACTATACACGTCACTTAGGATGCTGGTTTATAGGAGATTTCGGAAAAATGCATGAAAATGTTCGTTCATTTTTAATAAAAACTTCAGCTTTGTATATTACACAACGAAGTTTTTACTAAATTTAAACTAAATGGTTTTAGTAGAATTTAGTACTTCAATACCATTCTATATAATAAACAAAAATATTAAAACCTTTAGACATAGCTCCAGCGAACATGAACGCAAGCTGTATAATCGTTTACATGATTTTTTATTGTTTCAGCCTTTCGACGGAATCCCTTTATTTTACTACGTAAAAGCAAGTAAAACTGTGGACGAGCGATATTGCTCGCTGCGCATGGGACTGGACGATAGAATACAATAAATTCATTTTACCAAATTTTGATTAAAACTCAATCAACAGTTTAAAAGCTCGTTTCGAATATTTAAAAATCGATTTTAGTCCAACTACACGTATATACGCTACCATTTTCCAATCAAGATTAAAATCTATTCAAATAAACCAACTAAATAGTTTTTTTTTGTATATTCAGATTCCATTGTTGTTGTAACGTAAAATCAACCGAAGATTGTGGATTTTGATATTTTATTTTATATAAATAGAATAGATAAATAAACCAAAAAGCTCTATCTATGTACATATACATAAATATATTTACTTCCTGCTAACAAAAAAAAAAAATCTTTCCAATACGCTACGTTTTGTTTGTTTGTTGCATTAAGCTATCTACGAGTAGAAAATATCGAGCGATAGAAATCTATACGTAAACCAAAAATCAAACTACCCTGTTCGTGGCGGTACACAAGGAAAAACGGAAAAATCGCTGAAAAAATTCACAAGAGTTGGTTTTTTTAAAGATGGAAGTACATACAGAACTGACTATATACATCAAGTTGCATGAAATGTATGGAAATGATTTTCAGTAATCAAATAAAATTGTGTACAAAACAATACCCGATATTGGTATCTGTGAGTGTGTGTGTGTGTGTTTATAGAACTAGAACTACTTTGTGTTCAGGAAATCTAGAAGACTACATATATATGTAGACATAAGCAAATTGATGGCATAAAGAATATATCCGGGATATCATAAAAGATTTTTTTCGTGTTTTAATCCACTTTGAATCAAACCAGTTCTAAAACGAATTTCAATTCAACGGGAATTATAAAGAAATTCGGGATTCTATCGTATAATCCGTATAGGTAATTTAATTAGATTTCCGATATTGGTGTTTATTTAAATCTACAAAAGCGATTGAAACTAGGTTTATTAACCATGTAATGTCTAACTTTCCTTGTGGCCATTAATTCGCAAGCTTTTATCTATAATCAAAGTTTGATCGCGATAATAAGATCACCATATTAGCTTTCGGGTTATTACCGTTATTAGTGTGGTACCAAAAGGGAGTTGGTCGAACTTCATTTTATTACGAAGGAATATTTATATCAAATTATATTTGAACTCACTTAAACAACAATTAGGAACTGTTGGCAATTACAAAAATCTCACTCTTGCATCCAATTTTTATTAAACTTGCTGAATTTCATCTAACGATAAATCAATCCAAGTTATCGGGATGCCATCAAGCACTCTGACAAACTATCACAAATCACTTTATATGAGCTTTCGGAATGAACTTAAAATAACGAGGGACATTGAAACGAGTTGATGAACTATCTATTAAGCAAACCCACTACAACATAAGCTTTTCTAAATGGCACCTTTCTTCAACATGAACCCGTACCCACCAACATTGAACCAATCAGCAGAATTTTTACACCTACAACACCAGTTGTTCATAAAACCCGTATTAATTGCGGTAACACTGAAAATATCTGAAACGTCGGACCCCGCTCTATTGGCTCACAGTAGCTCCAACCATAAGAACATATTCGTCTCCCGGTTGTGTTTATTAACATTACTGATCGTAATCGATGGTGGGATTCAAACCCAGTACCCCCCGGTCCAAGTGCCGAAACTTTAACCACTGCACCACTTGTCCGATTAAGATTTAAATTGGAATTAACGTGTGCAAAAATAGCTGTATTTGTCGTAGAGATATTGCTCCACGACAAGCTATCTTTGCACACGTTAATTCCATTTTGAATCTTTTAAGGACAATTGGTGCAATGACTGATTGATGTTATCTGATTTATTTTCGGTGAGTGCATATCCGTATGTTGATAGGGCGGAAGTCGATGATATGATGCTTCACGCGCCGATGGATGAGGAAGCCAACTCCAAATTCTCCCTCATTTTGATGGCCGCTGTATTGCAGACTATAACCATTGGAGGTATCATGGACCCCACTTCCAGACCATCTAAGCTCTTGTAGTGCAAGACGTCTAATGTGTAACGGTTTGCTTGATTACTAAGCACGTTCCACGTTCGTATTTATAACGTGTTGTCCGTGTACAATTTCCGAGGTCGATTTTATTATGATCCCTATATCGTAATCCGGGGACTTTGTACATTTTCCATTACCCATGCATGGTGATATCATCTTAAAAGCAACGCACGGACCATGGATCATATTTGTGGTACCAATATCGAACAATTCTTGGTCAATTGATCGAACTGAAATTTTTGCCGAAATTATTTGATCAATTTCTTCTGGGCGGATTTTATCTTCAAGCCAAATCAAAATATGAGCATGTGGTAAACCTCGCTTTTGCCACTCAACCGTATATATCAAGCAACGTGTGTTACCGAAAATCGAGAATTTTACGACGATGCATTAGTTGTTCGCCTGGCAATAGCAAAGTTTGTATTTCCTCCCATTAAAAAAAATTTGGTCGATAGTAATGGCGTATACAAGTCATCGCATCTTGTATGTATTCCTGCATGTGCCGAGCTACACTGCCGTGTAGCTTGAAGGAAGAATATATGCATCACCGATGATGTTTATATCTAAAATTCCACCGACGTTTCCGTTAATAGCATCTCGTAAGTTGATGTATTTCTCCGGTCGCAATTTAGCCTGGTTGAATCGAATATATTGCAAACGCTCGCTTTCGACCTTAGCGTCGAATATAGCGACAGATATCGAAAGATATGGTTGGCCTGATTACGTCTAATCATCAATTAGTATGCATCGAGTAGTGCATCGAGCTGAAAAAATTAATAAAAATTAATAAAAATTAACACCTGAAAAAATTAATAAAATAAAATAAAAAATGAAATAATATAAAAATGATATTGATGTGATATCCGTCCTGTCCTTCCCAAAATATCAGCGGATATTGGAGTGCGTCGTACGAACGGTGTATTGTCGAAATCGTACTCACAGTGCTGTCTCAACGTGTGATTTTGATGGCTCTGCTCTCAACTGGATCACCGACAATAATAACAGCAACTTCGTCTACGATTGGTGCGTTAAACCTGCCAGCATGGACGCTCGATGGTACTTTATCGGCCTCGATTTGATAGTTGTCATTTCTCAATTGTGGTCACATTCTTTTAAACAATTGAATAAGTTGATTTCTATTCTCCATAAAATATTCCAACAATTTCACAATTGCTCGCTCTTTTGCCCGTTCGATGAAATTGTACTGGCATCTGGTTGTCACGCGTTCTTCGTCACTGCCCATAAAATATATTTGGAGAAACTTCGGATTCTCGGGTACACCTGATCTTGTATTTTGAGTGTAGACTCAAAGTTGCGTCCGTCGGATCTGTGGTTGTGAAGTTTTGTTGCTCTAAACGACGTCATCTGGAAGGAATATTTGAATTTGTATCTTGCGCAAAAACAATTTTGAATTGTCTGATGTCCTAGCTAAACGTTATTGTAGAGGTTCCGGCGGAGTGTTAAGAGGTGGAAATACAACTTTACCTGATGAGCAACAGATGCCGGGTGCTTCATTGCGGAATTTTAACGCGTGACAATATTGGCATTCTTTATCCATTGCACTGATATTAATTTTAGAATGCGCTGAATAATTGATGTCTGTTGAATATTCGAGCGCAAGGCGAATGAATGATGCACGTGTTTAATATACGCGACTCGTTTGCTGTCTTTGTCGATCTTGTGCTCTGAATGTGTCTATATTGTTCTGACGCGCCGCTCTCACTCTTAATACATTTTGCCGTAAACGTGCGTTGCGAAGTGCTTGAGATTCTTGCGTATGTCTCTCTAGTGCCCTGATTCTCTGTTGTTCATTTATTTTTGCGCATTTCGTGCGTGCGTTCTATTTGTCTCTCTCGCTTGCATTATTATTAAGGTTTGACCATCTTCGCGGCATCATTTTACTAATAGTGATTATAATAATAGACAAAGGTCCGATTTTATTACCATCTGCACATTGCCTAGCTCCATGCCAGCCTATACTGGCATGGAACATGGGTCGGCCCGTGAGCCCCGCACTCCGACAAGGGGTCATAGATGTGTTCCTTCTTATCCCAAATCGTAATTTGTTGATGAAAATTCCCTTTGCATCCTGCCCCTATCGGGATTCGAACCCGGTACCTCCCGATCCAAACGCCAAAGCTTTAACCACTACGCCATTTGGTCGGTATACTTACACGATATTTTTCGTAAACTTTTGTTATTTTAATTGTTCAATAAGTTGACAATTCAATATCCAACTACAATCTACAATACTTCGGTTGGGCGTTTTCGGGGATTAGCGTGTACGAAGATCGTGACACGTGAGAGATTTGAGCCATATAATTAAAACCACTTTAATCATGTCTGTCACCCCCATTCTCGTTCGCATGCTACGAGTCCACCATATCGAATTGAAAAATTAAATTGTGTAATTTAAATGCAATTTTCGTTTTTGGCCAAAAAACAATGCATTATGACACAAGGACAACAATAACAACATTATTATACGAGTAGAATATATCGAAAATTATAAAAATTCAATTTTATGTGCAACATATTTTATGTAATCATACATATTTATATTATATTTTGTGTACATAAATTTTATTTGTCTGTATATTATGATGCAACAATAAAACCTCCTGTTAATGTAATTTAAATATGACCAATACGTTATGTACATCGTAGTTATATGTACATGCTATGAGCATATACACCGCACATGTACTCGAATATGGTGTTGTACCTTCATTATATGCGTACAAAGGTCATCAATATTCATTATTGCTTGGCCAAATTGTATTATGTAATATTAATAATTATATTTTCAATTGCTGTTGCCATTCTATGAACATAGTGGTTTTAATGAAAGCACGCTTCATTTCCATTTTTTCGAATCAAATTTTAATTTTAATACGTGTTTATTAGTAACATATTGCAACATAATTTTTTTTGTTCTGCGGGTGTCCACCACCCCGTGCAAATTATGGTATTATTTTAAGTTGAGTGGTTGTTCCATTTATTATTAGTATTTCATTTTATGTGTCTTTTGTTCTGATTATTTGGATTTTTTATTAAACCTGAATTAGACGAAGTTCGAGCTGATTGGGCAGAACAACATCCATGGGAGGTCGACTTGTAATTTGTGGCCAATTTGATCATGTGATGCCGAACATAATGCGAATGAAAATTTAATGCGATATGTAAAAAAATGGAGACGGAAAACTAAAACCAAAACAAAATATCTTGCGTGTTCTAATCGGTCAGCGATTGCCATTCATCTAAATAAGATATATTGACGGTTTTACTGGTTCGCACCAATTTCATTTTGTTTTACTGGTGTTCTTATGAAAGAGCAGTGCCATTGATATATTCTGAGACCTTATTAAAGTTAGCCGAAAGTTTCCAGCCGATAGGTAATGCAGATAGTGTCTTTGGTTTCCCAGCCGAAAGGTAATGCATATAGTGTCTTCGCTATCCCAGCCGAAAGATGATAATGCAGATATTGTTTTTGCTATTCAAGCAATGCATCCATTACTATCCAATTTGCATCCATTTAGCATCCATTTTGTTGCGAAATTCTGAAGGGGATGCAGGGGTGTAATTTTGCAAAAATTCGCTAATTCATCGCAAATTCAATATATCGAAAATGCATTGAATGGCCTGTCGTTCAAAATTAACGTGCTTTGTCATTGATGCCACTATGGTTATTTGATAGGCCATAATGTATGTCAACTTCGGCCTAATTGTGAATAAATTCTAATGGGGATGCAGGAGTGTAATTTTGCAAAAATTTGATAATTCATTGAATGGCCTCGCTCAAGATTATCGTGCTTTGTCTATTTCTTCACAATTAAGCCGAAGTTGACCAACATTATGGCCTACCAAATAACCATAATGCCATCAATGACAAAGCACGATAATCTTGAGCGACAGGCCATTCAATGCATTTTCGATATATTGAATCAGCGAATTTTTGCAAAACTACACCCCTGCATCCCCATCAGAATTTCTCAACGATTAGGCCGAAGTTGACCAACATTATGGCCTACCAAATAACCATAGTGGCATCAATGACAAAGCACGATAATCTTGAACGACAGGCCATTCAATGCATTTTCGATATATTGAATTTGCGATGAATTAGCGAAATTGTTCTAAATTACACCCCTGCATCCCCATCAGAATTTCTCCACAATTAGGCCGAAGTTGACCAACATTATGGCCTACCAAATAACCATAGTGGCATCAATGACAAAGCACGATAATCTTGAACGACAGGCCATTCAATGCATTTTCGATATATTGAATTAGCGATGAATTAGCGAATTTTTGCAAAATTACACCCCTGCATCCCCTTCAGAATTTCTTCACAATTAAGCCGAAGTTGACCAACATTATGGCCTACCAAATAACCATAGTGGCATCAATGACAAAGCACGATAATCTTGAACGACAGGCCATTCAATGCATTTTCGATATATTGAATTAGCGATGAATTAGCGAAATTTTGCAAAATTACACCCCTGCATCCCCATCAGAATTTCTCCACAATTAAGCCGAAGTTGACCAACATTATGGCCTACCAAATAACCATAGTGCCATCAATGACAAAGCACGATAATCTTGAGCGACAGGCCATTCAATGCATTTTCGATATATTGAATCAGCGAATTTTTGCAAAACTACACCCCTGCATCCCCATCAGAATTTCTCAACGATTAGGCCGAAGTTGACCAACATTATGGCCTACCAAATAACCATAGTGGCATCAATGACAAAGCACGATAATCTTGAACGACAGGCCATTCAATGCATTTTCGATATATTGAATTTGCGATGAATTAGCGAAATTGTTCTAAATTACACCCCTGCATCCCCATCAGAATATCTCCACAATTAGGCCGAAGTTGACCAACATTATGGCCTACCAAATAACCATAGTGGTATCAATGACAAAGTACGATAATCTTGAACGACAGGCCATTCAATGCATTTTCGATATATTGAATTAGCGATGAATTAGCGAAATTGTTCTAAATTACACCTCTGCATCCCCATCAGAATTTCTCCACAATTAGGCCGAAGTTGACCAACATTATGGCCTACCAAATAACCATAATGGCATCAATGACAAAGCACGTTAACCTTGAGCGACAGGCCATTCAATGCATTTTCGATATATTGAATTAGCGATGAATTAGCGAATTTTTGCAAAATTACACCCCTGCATCCCCATCAGAATTTCTTCACAATTAAGCCGAAGTTGACCAACATTATGGCCTACCAAATAACCATAGTGGCATCAATGACAAAGCACGATAATCTTGAACGACAGGCCATTCAATGCATTTTCGATATATTGAATTAGCGATGAATTAGACCCTGTTAAAGTTAGCCGATACTTTCCAGCCGAAAGTAAAAAAAAATCGATAATGCAGATAGTGTCTTTGCTATCTCAGCCGAAAATATAATATGTTATGTCAAATATTATTATGCATCAGCCGATATTTTTCAGCCGACATTTCTCAGCCGACATTTTTCAGCCGATATTTCTCAGCCGATATTTTTCAGCCGAAAGTGTTTTTTATACAACAAATATTTGATTTCTACAACAAAAAAAAATTAAACCATTAAAAATAAAACACTAATCAATATTTTTAATAGCATTTATAGTTATTCGGAAAAATTCATTTTACTATTGGGAAATTGCAAATAAACATAAAAATACAAAATTTGAAAATTTCTAAATATTGACCGTTTAAAGTGTCATGGTTGGAAATAGATTCAAATGAAAGGTCTTAATGATGCTCGCACCTGGAAAAAATTTCAGGTCAATTTTCATGTGGGGAGTCCGGGAAAACTTGATTGAATATATCGCACACACAAAATTTGAAAATTTCTAAATATTGACCGTTTAAAGTGTCATGGTTGGAAATAGATTCAAATGAAAGGCCTTACTAATGTTTGCACCTGGAAAAAATTTCAGGTCAATTTTCATGTGGGGAGTCCGGGAAAACTTGATTGAATATATCGCACACACAAAATTTGAAAATTTCTAAATATTGACCGTTTAAAGTGTCATGGTTGGAAATAGATTCAAATGAAAGGTCTTACTAATGTTTGCACCTGGAAAAAATTTCAGGTCAATTTTCATGTGGGGAGTCCGGGAAAACTCGATTGAATATATCGCACACACAAAATTTGAAAATTTCTAAATATTGACCGTTTAAAGTGTCATGGTTGGAAATAGATTCAAATGAAAGGTCTTAATGATGCTCGCACCTGGAAAAAATTTCAGGTCAATTTTCATGTGGAGAGTTCGGGAAAACTCGATTGAATATATCGCACACACAAAATTTGAAAATGTCTAAATATTGACCGTTTAAAGTGTCATGGTTGGAAATAGATTCAAATGAAAGGCCTTAATGATGTTTGCACCTGGAAAAAATTTCAGGTCAATTTTCATGTGGAGAGTCCGGGAAAACTTGATTGAATATATCGCACACACAAAATTTGAAAATTTCTAAATATTGACCGTTTAAAGTGTCATGGTTGGAAATAGATTCAAATGAAAGGTCTTAATGATGCTCGCACCTGGAAAAAATTTCAGGTCAATTTTCATGTGGGGAGTCCGGGAAAACTCGATTGAATATATCGCACACACAAAATTTGAAAATTTCTATTTATAACCCGTTTAAAGTGTCATGGTTGGAAATAGATTCAAATGAAAGGCCTTAATGATGCTCGCACCTGGAAAAAATTTCAGGTCAATTTTCATGTGGAGAGTTCGGGAAAACTCGATTGAATATATCGCACACACAAAATTTGAAAATTTCTAATTATTGACCGTTTAAAGTGTCATGGTTGGAAATAGATTCAAATGAAAGGTCTTAATGATGCTCGCACCTGGAAAAAATTTCAGGTCAATTTTCATGTGGGGAGTCCGGGAAAACTTGATTGAATATATCGCACACACAAAATTTGAAAATTTCTAAATATTGACCGTTTAAAGTGTCATGGTTGGAAATAGATTCAAATCAAAGGCCTTAATGATGCTCGCACCTGGAAAAAATTTCAGGTCAATTTTCATGTGGGGAGTCCGGGAAAACTCGGTTGAATATATCGCACACACAAAATTTGAAAATTTCTAAATATTGACCGTTTAAAATGTTATGGTTGGAAATAGATTCAAATGAAAGGTCTTAATGATGCTCGCACCTGGAAAAAATTTCAGGTCAATTTTCATGTGGGCAGTCCGGGAAAACTTGATTGAATATATCGCACACACAAAATTTGAAAATGTCTAAATATTGACCGTTTAAAGTGTCATGGTTGGAAATAGATTCAAATGAAAGGTCTTAATGATGCTCGCACCTGGAAAAAATTTCAGGTCAATTTTCATGTGGGGAGTCCGGGAAAACTTGATTGAATATATCGCACACACAAAATTTGAAAATTTCTAAATATTGACCGTTTAAAGTGTCATGGTTGGAAATAGATTCAAATGAAAGGTCTTACTAATGTTTGCACCTGGAAAAAATTTCAGGTCAATTTTCATGTGGGGAGTCCGGGAAAACTCGATTGAATATATCGCACACACAAAATTTGAAAATTTCTAAATATTGACCGTTTAAAGTGTCATGGTTGGAAATAGATTCAAATGAAAGGTCTTAATGATGCTCGCACCTGGAAAAAATTTCAGGTCAATTTTCATGTGGGGAGTCCGGGAAAACTCGATTGAATATATCGCACACACAAAATTTGAAAATTTCTAATTATAACCCGTTTAAAGTGTCATGGTTGGAAATAGATTCAAATGAAAGGTCTTAATGATGCTCGCACCTGGAAAAAATTTCAGGTCAATTTTCATGTGGGGAGTCCGGGAAAACTTGATTGAATATATCGCACACACAAAATTTGAAAATTTCTAAATATTGACCGTTTAAAGTGTCATGGTTGGAAATAGATTCAAATGAAAGGTCTTAATGATGCTCGCACCTGGAAAAAATTTCAGGTCAATTTTCATGTGGGGAGTCCGGGAAAACTTGATTGAATATATCGCACACACAAAATTTGAAAATTTCTAAATAACGACCGTTTAAAGTGTCATGGTTGGAAATAGATTCAAATGAAAGGTCTTAATGATGCTCGCACCTGGAAAAAATTTCAGGTCAATTTTCATGTGGAGAGTTCGGGAAAACTCGATTGAATATATCGCACACACAAAATTTGAAAATGTCTAAATATTGACCGTTTAAAGTGTCATGGTTGGAAATAGATTCAAATGAAAGGCCTTAATGATGTTTGCACCTGGAAAAAATTTCAGGTCAATTTTCATGTGGAGAGTCCGGGAAAACTTGATTGAATATATCGCACACACAAAATTTGAAAATTTCTAAATATTGACCGTTTAAAGTGTTATGGTTGGAAATAGATTCAAATGAAAGGTCTTAATGATGCTCGCACCTGGAAAAAATTTCAGGTCAATTTTCATGTGGGCAGTCCGGGAAAACTTGATTGAATATATCGCACACACAAAATTTGAAAATGTCTAAATATTGACCGTTTAAAGTGTCATGGTTGGAAATCGATTCAAATGAAAGGTCTTAATGATGCTCGCACCTGGAAAAAATTTCAGGTCAATTTTCATGTGGGGAGTCCGGGAAAACTCGATTGAATATATCGCACACACAAAATTTGAAAATTTCTAAATATTGACCGTTTAAAGTGTCATGGTTGGAAATAGATTCAAATGAAAGGTCTTAATGATGCTCGCACCTGGAAAAAATTTCAGGTCAATTTTCATGTGGGGAGTCCGGGAAAACTCGATTGAATATATCGCACACACAAAATTTGAAAATTTCTAAATATTGACCGTTTAAAGTGTCATGGTTGGAAATAGATTCAAATGAAAGGTCTTAATGATGATCGCACCTCGAAAAAATTTCAGGTCAATTTTCATGTGGAGAGTTCGGGAAAACTCGATTGAATATATCGCACACACAAAATTTGAAAATTTCTAAATATTGACTGTTTAAAGTGTCATGGTTGGAAATAGATTCAAATGAAAGGTCTTAATGATGCTCGCACCTGGAAAAAATTTCAGGTCAATTTTCATGTGGGGAGTCCGGGAAAACTTGATTGAATATATCGCACACACAAAATTTGAAAATTTCTAAATATTGACCGTTTAAAGTGTCATGGTTGGAAATAGATTCAAATGAAAGGTCTTAATGATGCTCGCAACTGGAAAAAATTTCAGGTCAATTTTCATGTGGGGAGTCCGGGAAAACTTGATTGAATATATCGCACACACAAAATTTGAAAATTTCTAAATATTGACCGTTTAAAGTGTCATGGTTGGAAATAGATTCAAATGAAAGGTCTTAATGATGCTCGCACCTGGAAAAAATTTCAGGTCAATTTTCATGTGGGGAGTCCGGGAAAACTCGATTGAATATATCGCACACACAAAATTTGAAAATTTCTAAATATTGACCGTTTAAAGTGTCATGGTTGGAAATAGATTCAAATGAAAGGTCTTAATGATGCTCGCACCTGGAAAAAATTTCAGGTCAATTTTCATGTGGGGAGTCCGGGAAAACTTGATTGAATATATCGCACACACAAAATTTGAAAATTTCTAAATATTGACCGTTTAAAGTGTCATGGTTGGAAATAGATTCAAATGAAAGGTCTTAATGATGCTCGCACCTGGAAAAAATTTCAGGTCAATTTTCATGTGGGGAGTCCGGGAAAACTCGATTGAATATATCGCACACACAAAATTTGAAAATTTCTAAATATTGACCGTTTAAAGTGTCATGGTTGGAAATAGATTCAAATCAAAGGTCTTAATGATGCTCGCACCTGGAAAAAATTTCAGGTCAATTTTCATGTGGGGAGTCCGGGAAAACTTGATTGAATATATCGCACACACAAAATTTGAAAATTTCTAAATATTGACCGTTTAAAGTGTCATGGTTGGAAATAGATTCAAATGAAAGGTCTTAATGATGCTCGCACCTGGAAAAAATTTCAGGTCAATTTTCATGTGGGGAGTCCGGGAAAACTCGATTGAATATATCGCACACACAAAATTTGAAAATTTCTAAATATTGACCGTTTAAAGTGTCATGGTTAGAAATAGATTCAAATGAAAGGTCTTAATGATGCTCGCACCTGGAAAAAATTTCAGGTCAATTTTCATGTGGGGAGTCCGGGAAAACTTGATTGAATATATCGCACACACAAAATTTGAAAATTTCTAAATATTGACCGCTTAAAGTGTCATGGTTGGAAATAGATTCAAATGAAAGGTATTAATGATGCTCGCACCTGGAAAAAATTTCAGGTCAATTTTCATGTGGGGAGTCCGGGAAAACTTGATTGAATATATCGCACACACAAAATTTGAAAATTTATTAATATTGACCGTTTAAAGTGTCATGGTTGGAAATAGATTCAAATGAAAGGTCTTAATGATGCTCGCACCTGGAAAAAATTTCAGGTCAATTTTCATGTGGGGAGTCCGGGAAAACTCGATTGAATATATCGCACACACAAAATTTGAAAATGTCTAAATATTGACCGTTTAAAGTGTCATGGTTGGAAATAAATTCAAATGAAAGGCCTTAATGATGCTCGCACCTGGAAAAAAATTCAGGTCAATTTTCATGTGGGGAGTCCGGGAAAACTTGATTGAATATATCGCATACACAAAATTTGAAAATTTCGAATTATTGACCGTTTAAAGTGTCATGGTTGGAAATAGATTCAAATGAAAGGTCTTAATGATGCTCGCACCTGGAAAAAATTTCAGGTCAATTTTCATGTGGAAAGTCCGGGAAAACTTGATTGAATATATCGCACATACAAAATTTGAAAATTTCTAAATATTGAAAATATAGGTGCGAGCATCATTAAGGCCTTTCATTTGAATCTATTTCCAACCATGACACTTTAAACGGTCAATATTTAGAAAATTTTCAAATTTTGTGTGTGCGATATATTCAATAGAGTTTTCCCGGACTCCCCACATAAAAATTGACCTGAAATTTTTTCCAGGTGCGACCATCATTAAGACCTTTCATTTGAATCTATTTCCAACCATGACACTTTAAACGGTCAATATTTAGAAATTTTCAAATTTTGTGTGTGCGATATATTCAATCGAGTTTTCCCGGACTCCCCACATGAAAATTGACCTGAAATTTTTTCCAGGTGCGAGCATCATTAAGGCCTTTCTTTTGAATCTATTTCCAACCATGACACTTTAAACGGGTTATAATTAGAAATTTTCCAATTTTGTGTGTGCGATATATTCAATCGAGTTTTCCCGGACTCCCCACATGAAAATTGACCTGAATTTTTTTCCAGGTGCGAGCATCATTAAGACCTTTCATTTGAATCTATTTCCAACCATGACACTTTAAACGGTCAATATTTAGAAATTTTCAAATTTTGTGTGTGCGATATATTCAATCAAGTTTTCCCGGACTCCCCACATGAAAATTGACCTGCAATTTTTTCCAGGTGCAAACATTAGTAAGACCTTTCATTTGAATCTATTTCCAACCATGACACTTTAAACGGTCAATATTTAGAAATTTTCAAATTTTGTGTGTGCGATATATTCAATCAAGTTTTCCCGGACTCCCCACATGAAAATTGACCTGAAATTTTTTCCAGGTGCGAGCATCATTAAGACCTTTCATTTGAATCTATTTCCAACCATGACACTTTAAACGGTCAATATTTAGAAATTTTCAAATTTTGTGTGTGCGATATATTCAATCGAGTTTTCCCGGACTCCCCACATGAAAATTGACCTGAAATTTTTTCCAGGTGCGAGCATCATTAAGACCTTTCATTTGAATCTATTTCCAACCATGACACTTTAAACGGTCAATATTTAGAAATTTTCAAATTTTGTGTGTGCGATATATTCAATCAAGTTTTCCCGGACTCCCCACATGAAAATTGACCTGAAATGTTTTCCAGGTGCGAGCATCATTAAGACCTTTCATTTGAATCTATTTCCAACCATGACATTTTAAACGGTCAATATTTAGAAATTTTCAAATTTTGTGTGTGCGATATATTCAATCGAGTTTTCCCGGATTCCCCACATGAAAATTGACCTGAAATTTTTTCCAGGTGCGAGCATCATTAAGACCTTTCATTTGAATCTATTTCCAACCATGACACTTTAAACGGTCAATATTTAGAAATTTTCAAATTTTGTGTGTGCGATATATTCAATCGAGTTTTCCCGGACTCCCCACATGAAAATTGACCTGAAATTTTTTCCAGGTGCGAGCATCATTAAGACCTTTCATTTGAATCTATTTCCAACCATGACACTTTAAACGGTCAATATTTAGAAATTTTCAAATTTTGTGTGTGCGATATATTCAATCAAGTTTTCCCGGACTCCCCACATGAAAATTGACCTGAAATTTTTTCCAGGTGCGAGCATCATTAAGACCTTTCATTTGAATCTATTTCCAACCATGACACTTTAAACGGTCAATATTTAGAAATTTTCAAATTTTGTGTGTGCGATATATTCAATCAAGTTTTCCCGGACTCTCCACATGAAAATTGACCTGAAATTTTTTCCAGGTGCGATCATCATTAAGACCTTTCATTTGAATCTATTTCCAACCATGACACTTTAAACGGTCAATATTTAGAAATTTTCAAATTTTGTGTGTGCGATATATTCAATCGAGTTTTCCCGAACTCCCCACATGAAAATTGACCTGAAATTTTTTCGAGGTGCGAGCATCATTAAGACCTTTCATTTGAATCTATTTCCAACCATGACACTTTAAACGGTCAATATTTAGAAATTTTCAAATTTTGTGTGTGCGATATATTCAATCAAGTTTTCCCGGACTCCCCACATGAAAATTGACCTGAAATTTTTTCCAGGTGCGAGCATCATTAAGACCTTTCATTTGAATCTATTTCCAACCATGACACTTTAAGCGGTCAATATTTAGAAATTTTCAAATTTTGTGTGTGCGATATATTCAATCAAGTTTTCCCGGACTCCCCACATGAAAATTGACCTGAAATTTTTTCCAGGTGCGAGCATCATTAAGACCTTTCATTTGAATCTATTTCCAACCATGACACTTTAAACGGTCAATATTTAGAAATTTTCAAATTTTGTGTGTGCGATATATTCAATCGAGTTTTCCCGGACTCCCCACATGAAAATTGACCTGAAATTTTTTCCATGTGCGATCATCATTAAGACCTTTCATTTGAATCTATTTCCAACCATGACACTTTAAACGGTCAATATTTAGAAATTTTCAAATTTTGTATTTTTATGTTTATTTGCAATTTCCCAATAGTAAAATGAATTTTTCCGAATAACTATAAATGCTATTAAAAATATTGATTAGTGTTTTATTTTTAATGGTTTAATTTTTTTTTGTTGTAGAAATCAAATATTTGTTGTATAAAAAACACTTTCGGCTGAAAAATATCGGCTGAGAAATATCGGCTGAAAAATGTCGGCTGAGAAATGTCGGCTGAAAAATATCGGCTGATGCATAATAATATTTGACATAACATATTATATTTTCGGCTGAGATAGCAAAGACTCTATCTGCATTATCGATTTTTTTTACTTTCGGCTGGAAAGTATCGGCTAACTTTAATAGTATCCTATCATGTTTGACTAAATTTCACTATTTGTGGCTACAAAGCAAAAAATTACGAAAAAATGAGATATTGCACGTCAACATAACTAAAAAATTAACAATTTTATAGTTGAAAAACGTTCAAAAGGTCGTTTTGTCGTGCATACGTATCTACGAGAAAACATCTATTTTGAGGACTTGCACTTATTAAGTGTATTTCTGTGGAGATACATAAGGCGCAATTAAACACATGAACTCTTATTTTATGTGTATGCCTAGTTTTATGATATTACTTTCCGATGACTCATATTATATTTTTATTCTCAAATCTGATATTTTTCGTTATCAATTGAAAATCTACAAAAAGACAATCGTCCAACGAATCGAGACGTAATTAGACGATTCCTTCACAAACTGACAAATACTAGTATACGTATGCAAGCTAGCACTGTTACAAATGAGATAGATACCATTTGGCAGTAGTTTGGTTTTTCTCAAGAAAAAATAGTAGCAGAAAAAATAAAACTCTTTGACATTGGTCATGGTCATTGGTTTCTCGAGCACCAACGAAATTTTAACATTCGTTCATTTTTAACATTCGTTCATTACGATCAATGGATGAGAGCAATTCCACAATGGCGATCAATGATCCACAACCTTCTACAAGTAAAGGGTGTTTTTTTAAGAGGTTGCTGATTTTTTTTTTGAATAAAACACATATAAAATTATGAAATGACCAAAATTTTTTTTTATTTGGTAGATAATTTTTTGGCATTTAACATTTAAACACAATTTCTGGCATATGGCTACCACGACTATTTTTCACAAATGTCATTCTGGAGGTCCAATTTTCCAGCACTTTTTCAAGCATTTGAGGGCGTATGTCAGCAATGACACGTTGAATATTGGTTTCCAAAGCGTCAATCGATTGAGGTTTATCCACATAAACCAATGACTTCACGTATCCCCACAAAAAGTAATCGAGTGGCGTCAAATCGCACGAACGCGGAGGCCAATTCACCGGACCATTTCTCGAAATAATGTTGTCGTTGAAAGTTTCTTTCAATAAGTCGATTGTTTCACGTGCTGTATGGCAAGTGGCACCATCTTGTTGAAACCACATTTCATTCATATCCATATCTTCAAGATTTGACAACAAAAACTCATTTAACATGGTTCTGTATCGATTTCCATTCACGGTAACGCGTCGTCCTTCCTCATTTTTAAAGAAATATGGACCGATGATCCCACCAGCCCATAGACCGCACCAAACAGTACATTTATCAGGATGCATTGGTAATTCTAGAACGGCGTGTGGATTATCTTTGCTCCAAATGCGACAATTTTGTTTGTTGACGTATCCATTTAACCAAAAATGCGCCTCATCACTGAAGAGAATTTTACGGTAAAAAAATGGATCTTCGTTCAATTGATTTAACGACCAATCACTGAATTCACGGCGCAAACGATGGTCGTGTGGCTTTAATTCTTGCACCAATTGAATTTTGTATGGCACCAAACCCAAATCTTTACGTAAAATTTTCCATAAAGTCGATGGACAAAGTCCAATTTGCTGAGCACGACGACGAATCGATAAATTGTCGTTTTCTTCGACACTGGCCTCAACGACAGCAATATTTTCTTCTGTACGAACTCTTCTCATTCTTGTCGGTGGCTTGGCATCCAAAAGAGTGAATGTAGACCGAAATTTGGTAATTACGTTCTTTATGGTGGTCTCTGACGGACGATTATGTGCACCATAAAATTCACGAAGTGCTCTATAAACATTTTTAATTGAACACTGACTTTGAAAATAAATTTCCACGATTTGAAAACGTTGTTCTGGAGTTAACCTATTCATAATGATTTGCCAAACAATACTGAGTAGAAATGCCACTTTGAGCTGTCAAAACAACTGTCATAAAATAAAACGACATCTATCGGAAAAACAAACCTCCTAAAAAAACACAATAAACAGATATAAACTTAATCATTTCGGACACCAGCTCACTTACATTGTCTTCTAGCGGCAGTGAATATCGAGCACCAGTGGAAAAGAAACTAAAGCATACAATAAACACCGCTTCATCTCACTCATCGGTACTTTTGAAGAACGTGATTGATAAGAAAATATTAGGTGCATTGGTTCGATCAAAAACAAGCAATTCAGGAGCTGCTCTACGCCACCATTACAAATTCATTAGGGCATGATTTAGAATCAATTGCGGTTTCCAGAGAGACCATACGTCGCCATCGACAACGGCTCAGGAAGGAAATGAGTGATGAAATATTTAAGTGTTTCAGTTTTGATTTTATTCTAACAAAAAATGTTAGAATATATAGCAGAGAAAACAATCGTTGACCGACTGTGTGCTATAATATCCGGTTATGGTAACACCAAAATGTTGGGATAGAGAGTGTAAAATGGTATATAAAATGCTTGAAGACTGGAATATAACAGACAAAATTAATGGATTGTTTTTTGATACAACGGCAAGCAACGTCGATAAGCTAAATGGAGCTAGCAAACTTCTTGGAAAAAGATTTGGCAGAAGTTTATTGTCGTTTGCTTGCAGACATCATATACGTATATCAATTAATTGTATCTGCTGATTTTAGTAGCTTGCTAAAGGAAGTATCAAGTGGGCCCGATATTCTGCTTTTTCAGAGATTTAAAAGGCAGTGGAATTCTTTTAACCATACCCAAATAAGCTCCGGCTTAGCTAACGCAAATATTAAAGAAATCTTCAGTTCAACAGAGAAAGAGAGAGAAATTATTACCTCTATTAATGATCAGCTTGGAAAAATACATAATGGGCGAGATGATTATAAAGAATTTTTATGTTTGTCACTTATATTTATTGGGGAACCACTTACATGTATCACTAAAAGATCACTATAAGAGAATTCCTTTAGTAACAAAAACAAATATTAATTAATGCATTAATTAATAGGTTGCTGTGCAACACAAAAACTAGTAAAAATATCAAATATAAAAATCTTCTTAATTACATATGAAATGTGTTTCTATTTTAAATCTTTTACGTGGCTTTTCACCAAAATTTCATCAATTTAAAAGTATGAAACCTAACTTCTCTGTGACAAGCTATAAATATATTTTAGAATCATTGTTTGGGCATTAATCATTGGTTTAGCTCTGCCTAATGACAGCCTACACACGAAGTATAGCATAACGGGACCTGAAACAAATTTGTAATTAATTTGTAAAAAATTCTAATACACCATTTTCATGGATTGTGTTACAAGTGATGGTGCAACATTAGGATTATCTAAAAAGTAGTAGAATGAAAAAGTTTTTTCTAGTTGTATTATAGACGGATGCCAACCTACAAAGTCGTTAACAATAACAACTCTTGATTTGACAACAACAACCAATAAATTTAATCGACATTTAGGTGGAATGAATGATGTCTTTTCCGCTAACCGCAAAATTGCAACATTGTAAATATTTACAATGTCATAAATTTTCGACTTTTTGTTACAACATATACATACACAACATATAGGTACTTCAACTGCATGTTTCGCTCGACATACCATGTACATAGTAAACAAAAACACTTTAATTAAACAATTTCATTCAAAAGAAATTTAATTTAAAACAATAAAACACTTTTACATCAACCACGATAACTACCAAACCAAAAGTAATAACTATTCACAAATTTGTTTAAAAAAATGTGTTTTTGCAATATAACAACACTAGGCGTCTCTACATTATAATTTATATATACGAATACACATTTTCATAAAGCACAACTTTTTTTTGTGTAACCAAAAAGTTAATTTAAATTTTTTTTATACAGCACAGAACAATTTGATGAATGTTTAGTTCAGATTTTTTATATTTTATTTTCTCCGAGTGTAATAACGGTTTTTAACCCTATACGTCGGTGCTTGTGACGGCATGCTCTGGGATTTAACCATGTATGATGTTACACCGAACTCTGTGCGAGGGTTACACAAATCTAAGCTAAAAATAATGCTGTTATTTGTTGTAATTCAAACAGTAAAAATAAGAAAAATTTTGTGCACAGTAGTATTTGTGGAGCAGTTAGAAGAAGAAAATGAAAAGAATAATTTACATGAAAACTTTATGATTTGTAGTTAAAATATATAAAAATAAATAAAATAAAAAGAGTAATAATAAAAATTATAGTTATTCTTTCATTTTGTTGTTTAACAAAACATATAATAAAATGGCATACACCAGCCAACCAAGCTTTTCCGAAATAAAATTAAAACTTTCGAAATTTCTTTTTTATGCTTTTATGTGTGCTTTCTTCTTATAAAACTTTTTCCTCATACTTTCAATATTGTGTGCATCTTTGTTGGTGGTTTTATTTAGTGGAGACAGGAAATTTTCATTCTATTTTTTGTGTCTTTCCTGTTCATCTCAATTTCACAAAAAAAAAAACAACAACAAAAGTTCCGCTTATACATAATTCCAAATGATTGAAGTATATTGAAAAACTCTAGAATAATGTTGAGACATATTCAATTTTTTTATTTAATGTTATTATGAAGCAGATTATTATCGAATATTGCTAATAAGATTATTTTGAAGTAATCGAGTAATCTCGCGGGAGATGAGAATATGTCGATATATAGATGTGACAATGTTCTTAAGGATATCATGTACTGTTATAAACTATAAGATGAAGGATGAGTATTATCTTAAAGAATTTCACATAAGTTGTGTATTATTTGTGTAGCAAAACAACACAAGTGCATTGTCGAATATCAAACTAGAGTCTCCGCATTGAAATTATCCCAGAATTCGTATTTTTCAATTAATTTTTTATCTTCTAATTCTATATACTACATAGGTTGCTCAGTAAGTTGTGTCGTTCGATAAAAAACACGATTTTATTGTTTGAAATACAGTTTATTATTCAATATAATTTCCATAAGCTTCAATACACTTGTTCCAGTGATCTTTTAATTTATGTATGCCACGGCTGCTATTATCTCTTCATTCGATGGGAATCGTTTCCCACGCACGATTTTTTTAAGATGTGAGAACAACTATAAGAAGGTGTGTTGTCTTGATGAAAATTATTTTTTTCTTCTGTAACCAGAACTTTTCTCACGAATTTTTACATCCAGCTGGTCCAAAAGGTTATAACAATAATCTGAGTTTATTGCTTTACCAGCTTGGAGATCATCCACGAACAAAATTCCTTTTCTATCCCAAAAAACTGATGCTAACACCTTCTTGACCAATTTCTGGGCCCTAACTCGCTTCAGAGCCGAAGTACCAGGTTTACACCACTCCGTAGCCTCTTATTTTGACTCAGGATCATGGTGGTAGACTCAAATATCATCCATAGTGATAAAACGATGCACAAAATCCTTTTTATCCTTTCTAAAACGCTCCAAATGCTGCTGAGAAGGTCGCATTCGATTCAAAACTTCAGTCTAAATATTACTCGCACTGCCTAATGAGATGCCTAGGAAAAACCACATTCAATATTGTTGCTACGATTTATGGTGTTAATGCGCTTTTTAAACGTCCTTCACGTGGATCACCTTCAAAACTTGTACGACCACGTTTAAATTCAGCAACCCCTCTTTCTTCTGTTCTAATTGAGGATGAAGAGGCCTTATGCACTTTTAACAATCGTTAATGGATTTGTGTTGGTGCTACACCTTCCAAAAATAAAAATTTTATTACTGAAAACGTCGTCTAAAACGACGAACCTAATAGCGCTATCTCTTATCGAACGACAAAACTTACTGAGCAACCTAATATACCGTTCAATAATATTTGTGTTGAATAACAAATTAAACAATAGTGTTTAAGTTCCTCAGATGGAATATTCCTGTCAGACAAGTTCATTGCCATCGGTTATTCCATTAAATAACAAAGACCGAATTAACGATTTTCTGGACAAATTCAGACACTATATTTTTCAGATGACAATGAACATACCTGATAGGAATATTCAATCAGAAGTGCCAACTTCATTGATTTCCCAGACACTTTATAATGGAAAAGTGTTAATTCGATAGTCGTTGTTTTTCTACGAGATTGGGCCGATTCTGTATTAACACAAATTCAGCCACTTTATTTTTCGGAAGACAATGGACACACCTGCTGGTCGATTCTGGGTTTCATGTAGGAAAAGGAAATAGGAAAAATATTTACATAGCATTTTTGTCAAAAATATCATTTTCTGGCCTACTGAGAAATCATGTTTGATCTAAATTTTTATAATTTAAAAAATATTTTTTCCGTATCGAAATTGGATAGGAATAATATTCCTAATTTAATTTTGTTTTCGAAAAAATGTACACCAACTGCCAGAAAAAAAATTTTTACGACAAAAATACTACGAAAAATCTTTTCTAATTCCTTTTTCCGATAGGAAAGCCAGAACCGACCTATTGATAGGAATATCCAATCAGAAGTGCCCACTTCGATGGTTTTAAAACAGTTTATGTAAGAAAACCGCCCATTCAACGGTTTTTGTTTTTCAATGCAGTTGAGCCACGGATTAGCATAAATTTAGCCACAATATTTTTTGGATGGAAATGAATATTCCTGTCACGAATATGAAATCAGGAGTGCCAACTTCATTGGTTTCTAGAATATTTCATGTCTGAAAATCGTTAATCCAACGGTCTCTCTTGTTCAATGGAATTGAGCCAATTCTGGATTAGCACAAATTCAGCCACCATACTTTACGGATGACAATAAACATACCTGATAGGAATATGCAATCAGAAGCGCCAACTTCATTGGTTTCTAGAACACTTTTTGTCAGAAAATTGATCATTCAACGGTCGTTGTTGTTCAATGGAATTGGGCCAGTTCTGGATTATAACAAATTCAGCCAAAATATTTTTCGGAAGACAATCAACATAAATGATAGGAATATACAATCAGGAGTGCCAACTTCATTGGCTTTTAGAATACTTTATGCCAAAAAATCGTCCATTCAATGGTCTTTGTTGCTCAATGAAATTGGACCAATTCTGTATTAGCACAAATCCAGCCACTATGCTTGTCGGATGGCAATGAACATGCCTGACATGAATATGCTATCTGAATTTCTTATTCTTGGATTGTAGAACATTTTATTTCTATTGTTTAATTTGTTGTTCAACACAAAGATTATTGAACGGTATACCACTGTATTTTCTTCGTTTAATATAGTATCTTTTAGGGGCTAGTTTGTTTCTCCTCAATTTAAGAATGAAAATTTATGACAATTATATTTCTGTGACACGCACAAACTTCGTCAGTTTAACCGCCCTTGGAAAGTTTTAAAATTAGGCTTCAATTATTTCTGTTTTTTTATAAATCAGGTTTTTGTTTGTTCCATCTTTCAGGCGAAATTTGAAATTTTCTCTTCCTGTTTTTGCGTTGTTTCCCTGCTGCAGTTACCCACACAATAAAACTTAAGTTTACAGAGCCTAGTTACATTTTATGAATGAAGACCAAGTGACTAGTACCAGCCATATGTTCAAATTTGAGTAAATGGCGAACTTCCAAATGCCCGTTGAATCAATCCGTTTGGGCATTACAGGGCCGAATTTTTGGTTGCAAACAGTTTTTCTTCAAAAACGTAATTTTCGCTTAAATTTTGGAAAAATTATTTTGACCGGTATTGTTGCCAATTTAATTTAGAATTGTTTAAATCAATCGTTTTTGAATGATACTTTTCAAAATACTTGCAAAAAACGAAAATCCTCCTATGGAGGCTACCACTTCCGGTGGACCTATTTCAGCCAAAAAACATTGGCATCTTCCAATTTATGAAAAAGCTGAAGGAGAAAGTCGCAAACCATTTAGAGATCATTGCACCACATATGCAAATACGGACCCACATAGAGACTTTTTTGACATCGGCGATATAGCGAATGATAAATCTGCAACAAATTTCGAGGTAAAAAATTTTCATGATTACGTTACTTAATAAAATAAAGTATAGTAAAGTAAAGTAGATTTTCCTTTCGTTATATCGCCGAAGTCAAAACAAGTATTTTTTTAAAATCTCTGTGTAGGCGTATTTGCGTGTAAACTAACAGTCTTTTGGAGCTCCATAGCACAGCCAATTTATCTGATCAGGATGAAGCTTCATACTTGGTCGGTTTACCGAAAGTGGCAGCACAAAAGCTTCTTCGTATTTTGTAAATATTTTGAAAAGTATAGCATTACGAGAAAAATGACTAGACATTAAAGTATCCGAATAAAATTTGGAACAATACCGTTCTCGATAATTTTTCCAAAATTTAAGCGGAAATTACGATATTTGACAAAACGGTTTTTCAACAAATATTCAGATCCGGTACAGCCCAGATGGACTGATAGACCGGGACGAAAGTTCATATCCACGCTTTTTCCACAAATTGGGAGATCCCAGTAAAGAAAGAAAACGAGTACTAAACTAACAGATTCTAAATTAGTTTTTCAACAAAACCGGTCCAGTTCAAACGACTTTTATCGAATGTCACACTAGAATCACCGACTTGCTTTTCAATTAATTTTACTATTCTAATTCTATATACTTTTGGTGTGCACATTCCTTTGAGTAATATAAAATTTCTACTGCCTACATAATTAAAAGATCGGTCGATTAGACACATTTTTGTTTAAATTGTATACTCCAACAATCGTCTACGAGATGACATAGTAAATTTCCACTGATTACTAAGGCTCCACCGTCGGTTAGTAGGAAAAAAGTCCCTCTCAAGTTTTTAAAAGGTTGTCATAATTCTTAATGAAATTGTTAAATTTTTCCCAAGGTAGTTCAATTAAAAGGTAGAAGGTACGTCGACTACTCGTTGCCACCATCGATTACTCGTACACAACTATTGTATCGACAGGTCAATTTTTTTTGGCCACCATTTGGTTGTAGAAGACATTTGTCAGTTCGCACTTGACAGCCGTAGAGCGCGGTCGATAACAAAAAAATTATTGACATTATTGAAACATTCCATTTTATTTAGGTGTACGCGGGGAAAATTACATGACAAGGTTGGTTGGTGTTAAGCACGTGTCAAGCAAGTCAACCATTCAGCGTGTAATGAATAATTTTGAAAATTTGCATTCACTGAAAAATAAAGTAAAGACTGGGCGATAATTAAGCCAACCTACACCAGAAAAGATTGATACAGTAAGGCAGAGTGCTGCTGAATGTCCAGGTACCTCTTATTGACGCCGTGCGCAAGAATTGGGAATGTCTTCTTCATGCTTGTTACATATTCTCAAAGAAAATTTTCACTTTTACCCATATAAAATTCAATTGAAATAAGAGCTGCAGGAAAATGACCATGAACGGCGGCGAGAAAAGAGTGAACGAAATTTACAACTCGGTAAAGACGACAACCATTTTTAGCAATAAATCATTATGAGCGACGAAACACATTTCTACTCTGGTGGCTTTGTTAATAAACAGAGTAGCTGCTATTGGACACCAACCGCCTGCACCAACGTAGAATAAATATATGGTGCGCCATTTGAGCTAGCAGCGACATTGGGTCACACTTCTTTGAGGATGCTAGGGATAATGCTGTAATAGTAACTGGTGATTGCTATCGGGACAAAATGGAAATCTTTCTGGAGCTTGATTTTGATCAATTAAGCCTACAGAATATGTGGTTCCAAAAAGACGGTGCCCCGTCACATACAATTCGTCCTACGAAGAATTTTTAAAATTACATAGTGAAAGTTAGATACTGAGACTGGCACAAACCTTATTTCTATCTCGTATAGAAATGGGGCTACATTATTTAGATTACAGCTGGCCTTCTTTAATTCATGACAATGGCCGAAGTATCAGGTAATCCCTGTGAAAACCGCCACAGAACATAATTTCTTAGTAAATATAGGGTAACTTTATGATTTATTTATTTATTATTTAATGTTGGCATTTATTAAAATTTGGATTATAATTTGAACATATGTTCACATTATGTTTTGAAGATAATATCTTTCAAATAGTGCCCATCGTTTGCTTCGATCTGCGTGCACTTTCCGGTCGTATATTAGCCTTAAGCTGTTGGATGGTTCTCGGCTTATTGCCATACACCTTACCCTTAAGGTAGCCCTAAAAAAATCGGGAGTCATCAAATTGGGCGAACCAGTTAAAATCAGAAAAACGCGATATTATTCGATCGCCAAAAATTTCGCATGGGAGAGCCATAGTTGGACGAGCTGTATCCCCATCTTGTTGGAACCACAATTCTGGATTACTCTCTACGTTTGGCCTTAAAAAATTGCAAATCATTGCGCGGTAATGAATGAAATTCACATTAACCGCTACTTGTTCGTCGTTTTCAAAAAATATGGTCCAATGATCGTTTCTGAAGTTATTCCACACCATACTGTGCATCTAAGTGGATGCATTTGATCTTCAACAATTATTCTTGGATTTTTGGGTGCCCCATATTCTGCAATTTTGTTTATTGAATATACTTGTTATTTTCTAGGCACAATTCTTGAAAACTGCGACTATATTGAACGCGTATTTGTGCATCATTTGGTTTTAACTTGTGAACCAATTGAATCTTGTATGGGAAAAGGTGTAACTTACGTAAAATTCTTTGCAAAGACCGCCTAGACATCACCATCTGCTGAGAATGGCGCCTGGTAGAAGATTCGGGGGTTTCCTCAATAATTGCTTGCACCGGATCAATGCTTACAATATTTCGAATTGCACGAGGTCTTCCAGCACTCGGATGATCACAGACCAATCGGTAAATTGTTGGAGTGCTAGGTGCATTTCGAATATGAAAGAAATTTCGATATGATCTTTGTGTCTGAATAATCGTATGCTCACTTTCAAAATAAAATTCAACAACTTTGGTTCTTTGTTCTGTGCTGAGTCTTTCCACCATAAATTTCCCAAGTTTTTCAAAATTAATTCTGAAAAAAAATTAAAAAATACTAAAATATTATGGTGTTTGTTATGTAGCTCTTCAATATTTTCAATTATCCAATTATGCATGGTATAAAGGTTGATTTCTGGCAATATATTTTCTATATGTGCATTGCTCCATGGTAACTGTTTGAAAATGTCTGTAAATGCTTTTGTGTCCTCCACTTGTATAATTTGCTCGTTGATTCGGATAAAACAAGATGTTAATGTAATAATCGATGGTCTCGTACAGTTCGAAGTGAATTCTAATGTATTTTCTCCTGGTGATATGAAGAAATTTGTTTCATCTATTTATATTTGATATGACGACGTCAGGTTTGACCGTTGTGTAGTTACAAAAGGCTTTTTGTAGGTTAATAATTGCAGGTGCGCAAGTATTAGTTATTGGTAACAGTTTATCCTCTTTGCAATAATATGTTCCATATATGGCTTAGCATGTGTCCAGTGATTGATATTTATACTGATAAGAATTTCGGATTATAAATTTAGGGGGTGTGGGAAATATCATTTTGTTATTGACTGGAATCGGAAATATCTTATAAAGTTGGAATGTCTCATTCTGGAATTTCGGAATATTTATTAGGAATATTAATTGTTTATCCCTGTTGATTAAACCTTTAATTTTCTTTCCTTTAGCAGGTGTCTGGATATAATTCTATTTTTTGCGAAGGTTATAATGTCTAAGAGATCTTCCAAATGTTGGTTTAAGTTTTCTATGGTGTATTCTATTCTATATAATTGTTGATCATAAGTCATGAGGCTAGCGAATTCGCTAAGCTTACCTATAGTTTTATGTATCGCTGTGTTAATGGTTTTTAAATTGATTTCTAAATTAGTTTTTAGGTCGTCTATACGGGTTATCATTTGTTAGGACTTGTAGGTCTTAGTTGTCCAAATTTCCAGTAATGTCCTTTATGATTGTACCAAGTCCATTGAGTAAACCTCTCTTTATTCCGTATGGTAAGATGTGGTTTAAGTTGCGTTGACTTTGATTTACTTTTGCTGCTAAGATTAGTTTATTGCCAAGTATTTTCCTACTATTGAACCCCATTTGTTCTTCTAAACTTTTAAGTATGTCTCGAGTTTGTGAAATTTTTTGTTGATATGGTTCTAATGGTATTATGTGAACCATTTTTCGGTATGAGTTATGTAAATGTTCTGGGTCCTGGTGTACTGGGATTAGGCCCTTGTTGTCCGATATTGAGTATTAAGGGACTATTCGTCATATTTTCTTTTACAATTGGGGTTTCGTTTCTCCATAAATTGGGGTTTCGTTTTCCCTTTCCTATATTTTGTACGTATACCTCGATGTTTACTGGGATATCGAGAACCTTTTTCTCTTTCTATTTAATTTTCGCATGAGTTTTTCCTTTCTAATTCGAGTTTTCTTGTACATGCTAGCGTAAATTAGTTCGAAAATGTTTCTATGTTCTTGGGCCTATTCCAGTTCTGTACCGAGCTCAGGTAAATTTTTATAGTAGTGCCCATTTAATAACTAAAACGGTGTCATTCCAGTTGAGCTATGAATGGAATTGTTATAAGCGATAATGGCTGGTACTTTTAAAGTTGAGTAGAATCTTTCCACAGGTGAGTTTCCCGTAGAATTATAGGGTGTGGTGGCATGAAGAATAATATTGTACTTTTGTGTTAGGTCTTGTATTGTTTTGGGTACACAAAGTTCGTTATCCACAACTATTTTGATTGGTATTCCATGAATGCTATGTAAGTTTTTATAGCTCCTTTAATGGATTCACCAGTTTTTTCAGTTAGATGGTATGCTGATCCATATTTAGTAAATTTGTCTATTACTGTCAAAAATATTACGTTATTTAGTGCAAAGATGTCCGTATGTATGATTGCTAAGGGCTTCTTGGGTGTTTCAGTTACTGTGAATTCTATATATTAGATGGATTTCTGTCGTATTTGATTCTCAAGCAAGTGTCGCAGTTAGCTACGTATTGTTGGATTTTTTATTTTAAATATGGGAAATGGAACTGAGTTTTTATTTGAGTGTAATTTTCGCTGGTTCCACGATGTGCGTTCATTTCATGGATTTCTTTTATTTTCCTCATTTGTTCTTCCGAGTCAATGATACGAGGGCCGATTGAAAATGAAGCTACCTAAGTAGGAAAACAAAATTTTTTTTTGCCAAAAACCATTTATTTCTCAACATAGTCTCCATTTAGTTCGACACACTTAGTAAGACGATATTCCAACTTTTTTATACCATCTGAATAATACGATTTCGGGAACCCCTCAAAATACGCGTTAGTTTCGATAATCACTTCTTCGTCTGAGATGAATCTTTGTCCAGCGAGCCATTTTTTCAAGTTTGGAAACAGGAAAAAGTCACTAGGAGCTAAATCTGGACTATAAGGTGGATGATCAACCAATTCGAAGTGTATTTCACGTAATTTGTCACGTAATCTGTCGAACTCGTTTTTGTTCGACACTGAGCAAACGCGGCACTAATCTTGCCGATAGCTTTTTCATATGCAAATGTTCATGCAAAATGTTGAACACACGTTCATATGATATGTTTACCATTTCAACAATCTCACCCAACTTGACTCGGCGATCATTCATAACGATATCGAGGATTTTCTTGATATTTTCTTCAGTAACCACCTCTTTTGGCCTATTTTACCATGTAATCTGACGGAGCAGACTCACCGTAATGTTTATCAAGCTTTTCTTTTGTCTCTTTCGCCGTTTTCCCTTTCAAATAACAGTGTTTAATCACTGCACGAAATTCGTTTTTTCCCATTTTTCTAGAAACACAAAAGTTGCTTACTTCAAACGACTACAACAAATAAACTAATCGATGAATTTGTTGTGAAATTTTAACAGCTGACGTTTGACAGATCGCAATTTCTAAAAAACAAAAAAATTTTGTGTTTGTGCTGCCATCTAGCGCTAGGTAGTTTCATTTTCAATCCGCCCTCGTATCTATCAAAAAGACTTTAGATCTAACAAGGTTTACTTTTGGGTTTGTTTTACGAGGTTTGCGGTTCACCAAGCTATGGTAGATGTTTAACACCTCTGTGAATGTTTCATCGGCTGCAGATATGCAAGTTAATTGCCTTGTTCTACCAAATAACTCCTATAAAATTTCTTCAATTCTCTTGATGTTACCTTTTACGAATGGCAATTTTAGCGTAATTCTAAGCTTATCTTCAAATAATGTCCGTCTTAATATTGAGTGGTGACTGAGTCCACCAGAAACGCATACGACGATTTGTTTATTAAATGTATTAAGGCAGTTTTTTGTTTCGGGGATTAGGTTGTCTGAGATTGATAATATATTGGCTGTGTCTACACTCGAAGAAGATGTGTCGGATTGATGAATTTCAATTCGAGACAATGCATCGGCGTTTGTATTCAAGGTTCCCTTTTTATAGGTAATCTCGTAATCGAATTCTTCTAGTTTTAGTCTCCATCGGATGAGTTTTGAATTTGATTCCTTCGAACAAAATAGCCATGTAAGGGGGGTTTATGATCAGTAACGACCGTAAATTTTCGTCCGAATAGGTAGGGTCTGAAATATTTGGTGGCCCAAACGATGGCCAATAACTCTTTCTCGATCGTTGAATAATTCTGCTCAGTTCCCGCTATGGTCCTACTGGCATGGTAAATCTTGTCCGATTATACCTTGGGTGCAGTACTGCTCCAATTGCAGTGTTGGAAGCATCAGTGGTTAAAATAAATTTTTGTGAGAAATCTGTGTATTGTAGAAGAGGTTCGTAGAGAATATTTATTTTGCCTTTTCGAAAGATTCAATATATTCAGGGTCATTGATATTTACTGTACCTGTTTTTCTTAGACATTTAGTCATTGGTTTAGTTAAGGATGCAAAATTTTTGATAAACTACCTGTAATATCTCAATAGTAGGGTTGGGTATAGGGTATTTCGTTATAGCTTGGATCTTATGTCAGGGTTCGGTTTTACTTCCTGAGGTGTGACCATATGGCCTAGAAAAGCAACTTCTCTATGCAGAAATTCGGATTTATCCAGCTGCACTTTTAGGTTTGCATCTTCCAATGAGTGATTAGAAAATATAATGATATCATCCATGTTACATAGGCATATCGTTCCCTAAAGTCCATACCTAACACGTTGTCCATTACACGTCGAAAGATTGAAGGGGCGTTTTTCAGCTCGAAAGGCATGCGGATAAATTCGTAATGCCCGAAATCAACACTAAATGCAGTCTTAGCTCTGTCTTTCAGGCTCACCTCTATCTGGTGAAATCCAGAAGTCAAATCTAGTGTTATGTAATATTGGTTTTTGCCAAGCTTATCTAAGATGTCTGTAATATTTGGAATCGGGTATTTATCATCGATGGTTTTTTTATTTAACCTCCTATAATTGATTACCATTCTCCATTTATGGACAAATGGGTATCTGTAGGTTTTGGTAAATATGGGTTCCTCATCAGTTAGGCCTATGTTATGTTTTATTACGTTAGTGAATGTTAAGTTTTGGTTTTCTTTTTGGAAGATGTGATCATATTTTCTGCATAGTTTAAGTGTGGGTTTAAGTGTGTTGTCCTAATTAGTTCGTCTATCGTTTGTTTACTGGAAGTGGAATGGCAAAAATTTACGTCATATGTGTCCATATGCTGTTGTAAAGGTTTTCCCTCTAGAGGATGTTCGACAAGGAAGGTTTTAAATTTGGGAGAATAATTGATTATTTCGGTTGAAATGAAATGGTTTTTCCTATTGTAGATTCCTTCAGGAATTATTAAACCGTTAGGTAAAACGAAAGGTTTTAAATAAATGTCTCCCTGTTTTGTGGTTACAGGAATTTCTACGAACTTATTTTTACTTCTCGGGGAAACGTGTTGCTTAGAGACAAGATTTATAAACAAGTATATAGTCAAACTGATATCGGTGTTCATTTTATTTCTAAGATCTATTCCGATTAAACCATTAAAGTAACTATGAAATTTGAAAAGTAAGAACCTTAGAGATTCTTCATTTCCGAGTTCTTTAATTAATATTTCTACTTCTCCATCTAGATCGGTACTATTGAATAGGGTTGATATTCTAACGAGGTTTATTTTAATAATTTTGTGATCAGTGATTACCCCAGGATCTATGAACGATCTGTTGGCTCCTGTATCTATTAGAAATTTTAGGTTTTGGTTATTAATTGTTAAATTTAAGTATGGTAGTTTGGTACCTTTAGTGTCCGAATTGTTGTTATGAATACTGTTTGGAAATCCTCTTCTTCAACATCTACTTCAACTATCGGTTGGGTGTTCAGATCTGATCTTCAACTTCGTACGGTTCTTCGTTATAAGGTTCCTCGTTCAATTGGTTTCCGTCCTATTGTTCGACATTAAATGCAACGTTGTTGTTGTGTTGTCTTGTTTGGAACTGGTTATGAGTTTGTCTAAACCTATCTGTAACAGATGATGTATTCATGGGTTCAGACTTACCCATATTGGCTTTTGGTGGTTGAAAAGTGAATGGTCTATTATTATAGTAAGTGTTAGGACTTTTGTTAATTGGTGCTCTAATTTGGTTGAAATTTGGTTGTGGATACGAGACAGGAGGCGTATTATTTGAGCATTCTGAATGGGAGGTTTGTATCGTAATCCTGCGAGTGATTGTTCTCGCATACATATTGTCCTAGCTTCGGTGCGATTTTCTGGTCGCATTGATCGAACATGCGATCCCATTGGTTCTCTCAGTTTACATGTGAAAATGTTGAGAGTTATTTTATCGTACCATCCATTTTTCTGTGTAGCGGATAAGGGTTCATTTTGTTTGGCCCAATTTTTCAAACTATTTATTATGTCACTAATTTTTCCGAAAAATATTTCTACGCTATTGTTGCCCTGGTGGATGTTGTGGAGCTCCTATCAAAACACTTTCATCTCTTTTATCCGCAAAGTGTGCGATTCAATTCTTCTTTATGGAGTCCCAGCAGTTAGGGTAATATCCCTAGCACATAGATTTAATGCGTCACTTGCTTTATCCTTAATCCGATCCCTGATGCTACGTGTTACTATATTAGTATACACGGATTCGGCTCGCTCAGGAATTGCAAGAATATCATCGACATGTTGCAGAAAACTATGAAGTCCCGCTGAGCTACCATTAAAGGTAGGGATATTTTTAATAATTTTTGTGATTGGACCGGTTTTTTCTAGGCGCTCTTATGCCATCTTAAACCCGTGTTTTTTCTCGCAAAAAATTCACCACTTTTGTGTAAAAATTTGTTTATTAACTTGTAGTTTCACTTCACTTATTTTATTCACTGGGATGCGGGTAGATAATGATTTATCGATTTACCGCATCCTATCAACTGCGCCAATAATAAAACTGATCGATAATTAATTAATTTTTTACAAATTCCAATTATTTCAGATTTACTTTACTTTATATAAATAAAGTGACCAATAAAATGACAACCTGTAAATTTTCATTTGATGGTTTAAGAATGAATTACTACATGAATTTGTTGATTCATCACATTTTTGAATATTACTTGAACTTGCTGATTCGGCATTCTTTGATGTGTCGGTAATATATGCGTCATGTAACACTTAGCCTCAGGCCACAGAAGAAAATTTCTTAGTAAATGTTTTGTTCAAAATCGTTACATGCTGAGACTGACACGAATCTTATTTCCACCTCGTATAGAAATGGGGCTACATTATTTGGATTCCAGATGGCGTACACCAATTCATATCAGAGGCCGAAGTACCAGGTAATCCCTGTGAAAACCGCCACAGACGATTTTTTTTTTGTTGATAATCGTTACTTACTGAGACTGGTACCAATCTTCTTTACACCTCCGATTCCAGGTAACCTACACTAATTCATAACAGTGACTGAAGGCTCAGGCAATTGAAAATCACCACAGAAGAAAATTTCTTAGTAAATTTTTTGTTGAAAGTCGTTATATACTGAGACTGGCACCAACCTTCTTTTCACTTCGGATTCCAGATGGCCTACATTAATTTATGATAGTAACCGAAGTCTCCCGAAGGTAATTCCTGTGAAAACCACCACAGAAGAAAATTTCTTAGTTAAAATTTTGTTGAAAATCGTCACATGCCGGGACTGGCACGAACCTCTTTTCCACATCGTATAGAAGTGGAAATATATTATTTGTATTCCAGATTGCCTACAAGTGGTCGATCTCCCAGGCAATCGCTGTGAAAACGAAGAAGATATTTTCGAAAAAATGTTGTTGAAAATCGTTACAAACCAAGACTGGCATGAACCGTCTTTCCACCTCGTATAGAAATGAGACTACATTTTTTGGATTACAAGTGGCCGAAGTCTCAGATGATCCCCATGAAAACCGCCACGGAAGAAAATTGCGTAGTAAATTTTTTGTTGAAAATCGTATCAAGCCAGGACTGGCACTCAGAAGTGGAACTACTTTATTTGGATTCCAGATGGCGTACACTAATTTATGACACTGGCCGAAGTCTCAGGCAATGGCTATAAAAATCGTTATACTCGTATTTTGAATACAAATTTCTTGAAATTGTCGGTAAATATGCTTTTCATTTACAAATTATATATTTGAGGGGTGTAGAATCAAATACGGCAATCTCCATTTTTATAGTTTTGCGATATTTGATGAAAACTGGTTTAGATATTTCAATAGTAATTATAGAAAATTTATAATGTTCAATAATTATTTAAATTTGTACATTTGCATTATATTGCATCGATTAGGCTCTCAGTTGAATATTATTGCTGTAAATTAAGGTAAAAAAATGGAGATTTCCGGTTTTGATACCACGAATGGAGATTGCCGTTTTTGTTGCTGAGAAAATGTAAAAACGGACAAAAAATTAATTAAAAATAATAAATCATTTGCGATTTAAATTATTTTATATTTCAATTCAATTTATAAATCATTTTAAAAATTCAGTTATCGATCAAACTTCGATCACTTACTATTATACTAGAACTCCTGCAAATCGCATCTTTCGAAGTCGAAGGCGGGTCTATTACTTGAATCTTCAAAAGATTCGTCAGGACCCAATAACTCATTGTAATATTTAAGGCCGTTGATCGTATTCCAGCAATAAATTTTTTACATCCCGCAGCTTAAATAGATTTACACATTTTGCTCCGGCTTTGATGTCACTTTTGTAATAGCTTTAGAGACACAAAAGTGCCATGATCCGGGTGGCTTCATCTGTTTTTGTAATGCACTCTTCCAATCCATTTTCTTGCAGTCTTCCCCCAAATGAACTAAAGTGGCAGATTCCGCAAAAATATTGTATTTTTTTTTCGATATAGCCAAATACTCTATCGGACGGTTTAAATGAATGGCCGACAACAGGAGAAACCACCTCTATATTTCGAATATTTGGTGGTGTGTAGGACGATAGCCATTTGCAACACATTCCGATAACGGTAGAGATTTTATTTTGGCCACTACATCCGTCTGCGACAAGACGAACTATTTTGTTGGAGTTTTCAATTTGAATTTTATTCAGACAATCAAATACCGCTGAAGCAATTTCGTTGGAGCCTTTGTCGAACTCATCTTCGGTCCAATAATACGAAAATACATTTTCTTTTAATAAATTAGATTTCGACGAGCCTTTCACAATCACAAAATTGTACATGTATATAGCTGACTAGAATAATATGCAGACTGATCAGGCACTTTCGGTAAAGAACAGCCGCGCGCGTATGTACACGTAATAGAAATCATAAACACAGATTTCACGTGCGTTTAAAAAGTTCGCGTAATCGAAATCATAAAACCATATTTTACGTTAAGCTAAATATAGCAAAATTACAAGACAACCATCCGTACCTGATTTTGAGAGAAAATGTTGCCGAAAATTATAAGAAATACATTAATGAGTTTCGTGGAAAATTAAATGAAAATCCACCATTGACGCCTACATTTTCAACAAAAAAACGGCATACATCATGGCAGAAGGAGAATGATCAACAATCCTCATCCGGAGAACGACAACCTGGGGTTCCTGAAGAAGATGAGATCCTAGACCTGCAAATAGTAAGAATCCGAAGAATGAATAACGAGATAGCAAGTGCTGAAGAATTGCTAGAAGAACATTCATCACAAGCCACACTGGAAACTACGCAT
The DNA here is from genome assembly GCA_963691935.1 of Nephrotoma guestfalica. NCBI lineage: Eukaryota > Metazoa > Arthropoda > Insecta > Diptera > Tipulidae > Nephrotoma > Nephrotoma guestfalica. The sequence goes on from OY829913.1 coordinate 84,251,496, forward strand.
GAGGAGTTGCGCATTTTAATGGATAAAATCACAAACCTTCATGACGAGATTTGCGTAAAATCTATTAAAAATGAGGCAATTGGGAAATCAAATTACTTCACCTTCGATTATTACGTAAAGACAAGGAAAGCATATAAAGATGTAACACATAGAATACAGGAAGTGTTAGCGGGCACGAAAGATGAAGCTAAAATCACCACACCATTTCATCAAGAACAAACGATGCATTGCACTATGAGACTACCGAAATTAGAGTTACCAAAGCTCTATGGTGACTATTCGAAATGGTCAAATTTCCGAGATATGTATTGCCAAATTGTTCATGAAAATAAACAAATATCGAACGCAGTTAAAATCTCGTATTTAAAAACATGTATTGGTGGTTCTGCGGCAAAAATTATAAGTAACCTGGAGATAACAAACGACAACTACAACATAGCATGGCAGCTGGTAAATGAAAGGTACGATAATAAAAGGCTACTTGCTCACAAGCAGTTAACCATTTTCGTACGGTTACCTAAGCTATCCCAGGAATCAGGAGAACCGAAAAGAACTGCATGATACAACAAAGGAAGTTCTAAATGCATTAAAAGGATTAGGATTCGATACATCTACCTGGGACTTATTCATAACGCATATATTACTAAATAAAGTTGATAGCAAAACCAGCAAACTGTATGAAATGCAGTTAGAGGATCCCAGAAAGGTAGAGGATCTCAAAGATTTTCTCCGTTTTTTTGGAACAACGGTTTCTCTCACTTGAAACACACAAAAAATGCGCCACAAAGAACAAACCTTATGAAGTACGTGCAACACAGCATAAAATTGTTAAGAACTTTTACATCAATAAGGAGAATACTATTAGAACTAATTGTAGACACTGCGCATTCCAAAGCATTAAGCGTACACGAAAGAACACAGCTCATCCAACTCCTAACGTAATCTAGAATTTGCTTTGAGAAACATAGCACTACAACTTGCGAAAGTGGCGAGAAATGTAATGTTTGCAATAGGATGCATAACACACTTATGCATAACGTTAACAACCCAACGAAAGTGAACATACTCTCTCATAATTCAAACAATGAAGAGACACTTCAAACTCTGCTTGGTACGGCATTAATTACAGCACATAGGGATAACCAAGAACCAATAACTTTGCGGGCCTTGATCGGTTCCGGTTCGCAAGGTACCTTCATCACAAAAGGTGCTGCAAATTTACTCAACGTAAAGAAGAAGAAAATAAATATTGCCATATCAGGAAAGGGTGGACTCAAAGCAGGAGTTTGTAAAAGCATAATAGAATTCGATGTAGCTCCGAGATTTGACAGTAAATTTTCGGTTCGAATGGAAGCAATGGTGTTCGATCAACATGCCAGAAGCTAAATTTAACACAAACAAATTTAAGCACTTACAAAATATAAAATTGGCGGAGCCAATGTTTAATGATCCAAGTCAAATCGACATTATAATTGGAGCTGACTATTATCCAGCAATTGTGTTGAGCAACATAATAAAGGGGAATGAACGAGGGCGATGGCGCAAGAGACCGAGCTTGGATGGATAATAATCGGATGCATGAGATCTGCTAAACAAACAACTAAAACTAGCTTGGTATCAACAAAAGCGATCAGTGAGCAATTACAGTTACTCGTAGAGAACGAGGGCATAGCTGATCAGACAACACGAACGGAAGAAGAGGAGAGAGCTGGCGAACATTTTATAGAAACCGTGCGACGTGATTCCAATAGAAGGTATATTGTAAACTTACCCTTGGAAGAAAACGTTCCCACGCTAGGAGAATCACGAAAAACGGCCATTGCCAGGCTGTTTCAATTAGAAAGACGGTTCGCTAGAGATGTAAACTTTAAACAGAGATATGTAGATCATGAGAGAATACCTGAAATTAAAACATATGGCAGCAGTGAACCAACCGCCCACGTGTCACAAGAATGAATCCAGCAAAATCTACTATATCCCACATCATGGCGTAGTAAATGAGGACAGTAGCACCACCAAACTGAGGGTCGTACTTGATGCGTCAGCTAAAAGAACAAACGGTATAAGTTTAAATGATATAATGCTTATCGGCCCAAAAATTCAAGATGACCTGGATAAACTGATTCTAAGATGGAGAGAACATAGATATGTTATAACGGCAGACGTGGGGAAAATGTTTAGACAAGTTTGGATAGATGAAAACCAGCAAAACTACCAGAGAAGTGTTTGGAGAGAAGATTCTAACCTTACAATACAAGGTTTTATCTTAAAAATAGTCACCTATGGAACCAAGGCAGCTAGTTTTCTAGCAATAAGAACAATGCACAAATTAGCGCAACATGAAGCTGAAAGCTACCCCGTTGCTTCTAAAATATTGAAGGAAGACTTTTACGTAGGCGGTTTGTTAACCGGAGGAAGAAAGCAGATGTTATCAACGCTTATAACCGGCATAATGGCCAGAGGAGGATTCTTGCTACGGAAATGGACTTCAAACGATGCAACAATCCTTGCCGAAATTCCAAAAGAAATACAAAGCAATGGCACAATCACCATTAAATTGAACGACATAATTAAAACGTTGCGAATTTTATGCAATCCAAGAGATGACAATTTTCAACTCAACACGCAACGTTTACAGCTTTCTACTTCAAACCTCTCAACTAAAAGAGCAGTGCTATCGGATTCATCAAAGATTTTTGACCCAATGGGCTGTCTTTCTCCGATTACAATCAGCAATAAGCTGTTAATGCAAGATGTCTGGATAAGTGGAATTGGTTGGGATGACAAATTGCCCACAGAAATCGACAAACGATAGGCAAAATATAAAGATGAATTGAACAACATTGATTCCATCGTCATACCAAGATGGGTGAACACAATTAAAAGCAAAAAGGTTGAAGTTCATGGTTTTGCGGATGCATCTGAGAGGGCATTGGCTGCGGTAGTTTATTACCGAGTTATTGATGAAAAGGTGAAAACAAGCCTAATAATGGCCAAAGCCAAAGTTGCGCCCATAACGAATAAAATTACTATCCCAAGGCTTGAACTCAATGCAACTTTACTACTAGTGAAGCTTGTAAACCAAATTCGTGAGTCAACACAATATGCCGATGCAAAAGTGTATTGTTGGACAGATGCAACAATCGCGTTAAGTTGGATTAAGGGCAATATAAATAACTATAAACCATGGGTGTCAAATAGAGTGTCTACAATGAAAAAGCTGCTTCCTCAAGCTGTATGGCGTCACGTACCATCTGAAGAAAACCCGGTCGACGTCACCTCAAGAGGAATTTTACCAGGGAGACTTAAAGGTTGCGAGCATTGGTTGAATGAACCAACATTCTTACGCGTACATAAAGGAAGGTGGCCTGAAGATATTGTGTCTGAAACGAAAACGGAGTTGAAACAGATAACATCATTAAACTTGAAAATAGAGCACCCATTTCTACAACTATTTTCGAGAACATCAGACTATCGAAAATTAATTAGAGTTATAGCTTATACGCTGAGGTTCATTGACAAATACAAACCCTTAAAAATATCAAGAACAGTGGAGATCAATGCTGTTGAATTTAAAAAAGCAAATGAAATCGCTATTAAGATGATGCAAAATGAGGAATTCAACGAAGAAATGAAACGATTGCAAACAGGAGAACAGTTGCACAAGGACAGTAAGTTATTATCATTGAATCCCTTCTTGGATGACAAAAATATACGGCAAGTAGGCGGCAGAATCGAAAAGTCATTAGTCCCATATGATCAGAGACATCCAATGATCTTGCCGAAGAATAGCCAATTAACCATCCTCATAATCAAGGATGCTCACCGTATTACCCTACATGGAGGAACAACTTTACTTGTCACATTCTTACGACAAAGGTATTGGATTACAAGCGCAAGATCAGTAATAAGATATGTAATTCACAAATGTGTAACATGCTGTCGATACAGAAAAATACGAACCATCAGTTAATGGCGCCACTACCTCGAGAACGAGTAACGCCGTCAATGCCATTTGAGATTGCTGGAGTAGACTATGCGGGCCCTATCTCTATTAAAACATCAAAAGGCAGGTCAAAACAAACATATAAGGGGTATATAGCCATCTTTGTGTGTTTTACGACAAAAGCCTGCCATATTAAGATAGTAGGCGATCAAACAACAGAAGCATTTATTGCCGCATACCGTAGATTCGCATCACGAAGAAGCGTGTGTATACACATCTATTCAGATAACGGTACAACCTTCGTTGGTGCCAATCGTAAAATAAATGGGCTATTTAATAAACTACTCCAAGCCCAACTAATAGAAGAAACGGCGGACCAAGGTACAAATTGCCATTCTATACCGCCTGGAACACCTCATTTTGGTGGTTTGTGGGAACCGGGAGTGAAAACGGCAAAATATCACCTAAAAGAGTTATTGGCAATACACATTTAACATTTGAGGAATTATCAACGCTATGTAGTCAAATAGAGGCATGCTTGAACTCACGGCCTCTCTCTATAATTTCGAGTGAAAGCACACCTATTTGGACTCACTTCAACAACGATACAAATGGAAGCAAGTGCAACCAAATATTGTCAAGGATCAAATTGTACTAATAAAGAACAAGGAAGGTAATCCCAGTACATGGCCAATGGGAAAGGTGGTGGAGGTTCATCCAGGTGATGATGGTAATGTCAGAGTGATATCAGTAAAACACAAGAATGGTATTACAAAACACTCGATAAGAAATTTGGGCCCTTTTCCAATCGACGACATCGTATATTCTGCACCACACGCACAAACAAACGAGAATCGATTTGATAGGGAGGAAAATATAACAACGGCCAGAAGAGCGACAAGAAGCATGAAAGCCAACCACTGTAGATTGAGTTCTGTTACGAACAACATGACAAACGATAGAACGCAATCAGTAAGGAGAGCGAAATCAATGAGGTTTGTGGCATTAATTAAGGCCATTATGTTTGTAATGCTAATTTCACGAGGACCCCTCACCAATGCAACTGACAAAGTGCACATTAAACAATTCAACCAGCCAATTGGGGCTTATCTGGAAAACATCGGCTACGTAGAAGTGATTGCAAAGGAATGAAATTGAATATAAGTGCATCACGTTAAAAAAATTATATTGCTCATTATAACAGGCTTTCACGTGTTGAAAATAAATCAAAACAATATTATTGCTTTGATTTGTTAAAACTAACTTTTTGAAACTAAGTAATAATAGCATGTGATAGAGGATTGAAAACGAACAAAATGACGTATCTAACTAATTTTTGGAAAAAATGAGATTGCCGTATTTGATTCTACACCCCTCATTTATTCATTAAATTGTATTCAATTAAAATCACATCTTGTTGTAGTGTGCTGACGGAAAAAAAATTCGGGATAAGAATTAAAGGTAATGCAGTTTTTCTCAATTTTTCGGGCCAGCTCAATTAAGCAGAAACATTTTTTAGGGCTACTTTCCGGGTCAGACGGAATAGGCATCGGTTTGATACTGAACGACACATTAAGTGATGTAACCGTTATACAAAAAATTATGTTTACCGTTTTCGTAACCACAATTTCGGGGTAAAGGTATAATTCAAGAAACAACTATCCCATCCCAGTTTTCTGATGCGGTGCAAATTTCGACAAGGAGCATATACTAATACGAAACTGCGATATCCCATTAAGCAGGGTCACCGTATATAAAATTATAATTTTTCCAACATAATTTAAAATATTTAAATATTTCAAATATTTTAAATTTTGACTCCCGGGCATACTCGGTATGTGAATGTGGAATAATTTGAACTATACAACGGTATCATTATTTTCTTAACGTTGTACTGTAAGAAATGTTGCGAACACAATTGTTATTTTTAATAAAACGAAACTAAAATTCAATGTTTAACTCTAAAACATAATTTATGTTGGTTGGTTCGTTTCGTTTGTATGTGACACAATGTAGTAATCACCAAGTTGTGTTGAACAAAATTTAACAATCGTTTTGTATAGTGAAAAATATGAGTATATGTAAATGAAATGTAACAAACCAACAATAGAAGGCAAACACATATACGACAATCATATATGAGGAAAATCTCCAAGAAAATTTTTGTTTTCGGGGAAGGGTTGATTGTGGGAAAAAGCTTTAGCTGTAGAATACAAACGAAACATAATAAAAGTTTAGCAAAAAAGATTTTTTCTCTATTCTTAGATTTGAACAGCAACAAAAAAAACTGCAAAGAAAATTTCCTGTGGTTATTACGCCATTGTTGTTGCATGAAGCCGAATACGAACAATATAAGCTAATGCATGCAAGGTTATATACTCGTAATATTATACGAGTATATATCTCGCTGCTTATGAAATATTCCTTGTGTTAAAAGTCTACTACACCCATACAGACGGATTACGGTGTGCTTTGATTGTGTATATTGCCCAATTTTACGTTGCTGGTATACGGACCGCCTAACTATATATGATTTGTACTTACATTGAATAAATGATGACTAATTTTCCCTGCACAAAATAAATAAATAATTTTTCGAAATTGGTTGCAGACATATCGACTTAAAATTATTTTTATATTTCTTCAAAAAACTTTTAAATAATTTATGTAATAGGTAGGGGAAAAAGTTTGTGGCCTTTTTCCCAGTAGATGGCTTTACATTCATATACCTCAGTAACCATTGATCGTATCGGACAATGTGTGTTTGAAAGGTGACATTTTAACTTGTACTTCGACAAAACATTAAAATCGGTGAAGTGAATAAAAAGTTACAACATTTTAGACATGGAGAATGAAAAAGTTCGATATATTTTACAATTTTATTTCAACAAAGATAAAAACGCGGCTCAGACTTGCGAAAAAATTTGTGCTATTTATATCTGGTCGACCAACCACTGGACAAGTCGATGAAATCATGCAGAAAATTGAAAAAGGTCGGCATATAAGAAACCATGCAATTAATAAAGAACTAAATATAGATCACAAAACAGTTTTAAACCATTTGAAAATGGCTGGATACAAAAAAAGCTTGACGTTTGGAATTACCATAGTTAAACATTTAATGGACCTGATTTCTATCTGCGAAACGCTGCTGAAACGGAACGAAATCGAGCCATTTTTAAAACGAATGATTACTGGTGATGAAAAGTGGATAAGATATGACAACGTTGTGCGAAAAATATCATGGACGAAACGAGGTGAAGCTTCCCAAAAGGTATCAAATGTTGACGCCAAGAAAGGTAATTTATTTCTTTATATTTCTTTATATATTTATACTCATTTGTGACATGATGTAAACTCTATAATTATTTCCAAATTAATAACCACCTTCTTCGTGTCTAACCATATTTGCATCCATATAACAATATGGTCCCTGTACGATGACTTCATGACTTTACAAGATTATTTTCTTTATATCGTTTTCGGCGGTACGGGTTTTATTTTAGTTTGATTTCGATGACAACAGCCATCACTTCAAATTGTAACTGTTCTGCGATCCGTCCCAAAAGTAACATAAGGAGCTTCAAAAATATTCAAAATATAAAATTTTAAAAAATTAGGAACAATAATTTCTAAGAGTATTTGACACGAAAATCAAAGCCATGGTTTGTGTTTGGTGGGATTGGCAAGGAATCGTGCATTATGAGGTGCTGCCACCGGGCCAAATGAATATTATTCCATCATGATAACGCTAGACCACACACATAATTGATGACCCGGCAGAAACTGAGAGAGCTTGGCTGGAAAGTTTTTATGCGCCCACCATATAGTCCTGACCTTGCACCATCGGACTATCATTTGTTCTGGTCCATGCAGAACCATCTTAATGGTTTTACATTAAATTCAAAAGAAGCCTGCGAAAATTAGTTGTCTCGATTTTTCGCCTCTAAACTACAGAAGTTCTACAGTGATGGGATCATCGCTACCAGAAAAATGGCAAAAGGTCATCGATCAAAATGGTACATATTTGGATTAATAAAGTTCATTTGAAATAAGAAAATTCTTTGTTTCAATATCACCCAAAAAAGGCCTTGAATTTTTTCCCTAACCCTTTATTTACATTAAAATACAAGCATTCAAATATCAAAAAATTTCAAAATGTATGCAAATAAGAAAAAGTTACGTTATGAATATTACTTGTAGTTTGGTATCAAAAATGTAATTGTAACATTTAAAAATTGCTATTAATTCCCTAGTTAGAAGACGTTGCAGATTTCTATTTGCAACATTCTCTGCCACGATTTTAACATAAGAATTTAAATCGTTATGTCAAATTTACATTTAAAATGTTGCGAATCGAAATCTGAAACGACCGGAAACTTGGGAATTAAAAGTAATCTTAAAATGTTATAACTATATTTGTTATACCAAAACACAAATCAAACATAATTTAACGTAATTTTTCAATTACCAACTAAGGAAGTAATTTTAAGAATTCAGCGGCAATATACTCTACATACGAGTATATATTAGCAATCTGTTACTGGTCCATTGTGATACCACTACATTCACTTATTTACTTGAAAGTCAAATTCACCTACTCACAATCTGTGCATTGCCAGCTACATGGCAGTGTGTAAAGTGATATGAGATCTGCAATCCACCGTCAGGACTTAGTTGAGTTTATTAAGAATTAGTCGTAATCGATAAGAAAATTCCGGTTACCTCTTGTTTCTGGTGGGATTCGTATCCAGCATCTTCTGGCCAAGTGCCAAATCATTAACCATTGCGCGGTTCGCATTTTACTTGGCGCTTAGACTTTCTCATGAGAGAATCACTATAACCTTTTCCAAAAATTATGTAAGAATGCTATTTCCATTCATAATAACTCGTCATGATTGGTGTAGAAATGGCCTAGTTCTATTCCAGTTTAACATATTCCAGAACTACTTCTAAAAATAATTTAAGATTCCCATTTCCAACCATCACAAAAAACATGTTAATCTGTTTCGGATTAATCTAGTTCCGCCACATAGTTGCCCATGCTCGAGAATTTCCTCCCTAAACCAGAATTCCATTTCCATTAATCAAAGAGCTCATTATAAGCTCAAAAATGGGTTTCAAATTTGTTGTAAATACTGAACAAATAAATGAATACCCATCATGATCAGTTAAGAAATGGCTTAGTTCCGTCCCAGCCAGTACTAGATGGCCATATTCCAGAAATTCTTCAAAAAATTATTTAAACCATAATTTCTTGACCGATCATAATCAAATTATGGGTTTTAGGAACACGTTTTTATTTTAGGAGCACGTTCTGCAATAATGCCAACTGCGGCAAAACCGGATTATTTCTGAACATATTTTGTAGAACTTTTTTATGCTGCATGGAAATGGATTTTTAGAAGAAGCTCTGGAATATGTCAAACTGGAATAGAACTAGGCCATTTCTTAACCAATCATGACGAGTTATTATGAATGGAAATAGCATTCTTACATAATTTTTGGATAAAGGTTATAGTGATTCTCTCACCAAGTAAAATGTGAAGAGCACAATGGATAATGATTTGGCACTTGACCAGAGATGCTGGATTGGAATCCCACCAGAAACCAGAGGTAAACGAAATTTTCTTATCGATTACGACTAATTCTTAATAAACTCAACTAAGTCCTGACGGTGGATTGCAGATCTCGCTTGGCGCCGACCCATCGTCCATATCACTTTACACACTGCCATGTAGCTGGCAATGCACAGATTGTATACTGTAAATGATGTGAGTAGGTGAATTTGAGTTTCATGTAAATAAGTGAATGTAGTGGTATCACAATGGACCAGTAACAGATTGCTAATATATACTCGTATGTAGAGTATATTGCCGCTGAATTCTTAAAATTACTTCCTTAGTTGGTAATTGACTAAAATTACGTTAAATTATGTTTGATTTGTGTTTTGGTATAACAAATATAGTTATAACATTTTAAGATTACTTTTCATTCCCAAGTTTCCGGTCGTTTCAGATTTCGAATCGCAACATTTTAAATTTAAATTTGACATAACGATTTAAATTCTTATGTTAAAATCGTGGCAGAGAATGTTGCAAATAGAAATCTGCAACGTCTTCTAACTAGGGAATTAATAGCAATTTTTAAATGTTACAATTACATTTTTGATACCAAACTACAAGTAATATTCATAACGTAACTTTTTCTTATTTGCATACATTTTGAAATTTTTTGATATTTGAATGCTTGTATTTTAATGTAAATAAAGGGTTAGGGAAAAAATTCAAGGCCTTTTTTGGGTGATATTGAAACAAAGAATTTTCTTATTTCAAATGAACTTTATTAATCCAAATATGTACCATTTTGATCGATGACCTTTTGCCATTTTTCTGGTAGAGCCGTGATCCCATCACTGTAGAACTTCTGTAGTTTAGAGGCGAAAAATCGAGACAACTCAGTTTCGCAGGCCACTTTTGAATTTAATGTAAAACCATTAAGATGGTTTGCATGGACCGGAATAAATGGTAGTCCGATGGTGCAAGGCCAGGACTATATGGTGGGTGCATCAAAACTTCCAAGCCAAGCTCTCTCAGTTTCTGCCGGGTCATCCAGTGATGTGTGTGGTCTAGCGTTATCATGATGGAACACAACGCCCTTTCTGCTGATCAATTCTGGCTGACACGTTCAAATGTTTTTCAGTGTTCAATGTGTTCAATGTTTTTCAATTGATCATCTATTGAATTTGTCTGCTTCGATCGCACTAGGAATTTACATATTTTCTCAACAAATCTATTAGAGGTTTTGCTAGAAGCGCGTTCTACCTGGAAAACTTACAGTAAACAGTACTTTACGTTTTGAATTTGATTTTTTGGACAGATAAATTTATTACTCAAAATGGAACCTTTTCCAATGTATCTTCTCTACAGAACATTTATAAATCGGCAAAAAACTGCAGGTGAATTACAAAGGCCACTCTACCTCCGTTGGTGGCAATCGTCTTTGTTTCTGGTTTACGGGCTACTCGGTGTTTAAAATCATTTCAATTTTCATGGGATTTTTATTCACCACACCATCTTCTTCGAATTATAATTTATAATCATGGCTCGTATATCCACTGCCACTCGCTGCTAATCGATGAGCTCAAAGTTAGCCGAATTTTCACACGTAACAGAAAAACCACATACTTGTACAAATATTTTCATCGAAGTAGGATTTGAAGTTATTAAAGTGACAGTTTTGGGCATCAGCTCTCTCCCCAGAATGATATCCAGTGGTAACAACCCGCCTACAACAATATCGAAAACAGTTGGGTGAAAATAGAAATGAAATGAAATTGTTTCCAAAAATTATCTTAGGAATAGTTTACGAAAACAGAAGTTAAAAATTAATTTCAGTCTTGTTAATTTCTAAATAGTTCTTCTACATGTTTACAACTCGAGAGTATAATTTTCATTATTTTAAAGATAAATTTTCACAATATTCGCGTGATCAAGTGACAATTTTTGCCATGACAGTAACTTATTGCAGACTATATGCAATAAAAAACAACTCAAGGTTAAGGCTATTCCATATTACAATCAAGTCCAAAAAGGTGTCCAACGAATTCACAACAATTAGCATCTTGTTACAATTTATATTGGTCAGTTATTATCGCGTTTAAAAGCTTTTTTTTTCGTATAGTTTGAATTGCTTAATTCGCCAACCACCAACACACCATCATCAAAACATAAATAAATTGACCAGAGAACATTAAGAGCAGAAAGCACAAAATATAATCGAAAAGAAAATGTTTGAAGAAAAACTATTATCATAATTTTAAATGACTTGATTATACAATTTCCACAGCCAAAAAGTTTAAATTGCACATAGCAAAAAAAAAAGCTCCAAACAGTCGAAAAAAATTAAATTTGGAACAATTGTTTTAAATGCTTTGGATACTTTTTTTCATGTATTTCGATGATAGAAAATTCCAAATGCTTTTTATTTTTTCATTTTTAGTGTTTTATGGTGAAAAATGAAAAACTTTCGTTTCGGTTATAGTTTTTGACTTTACTACTTGTTTGGTGTGTACATGTATGTGTCTATATAGTTCTTCTGGTGTTTGGTTCGTGATAAATATCCATTTTGTGGAAAAATGAAAATAATGTGAATGACTTTATTTCCTGATTTATCTATAGCTTGGAAATGTTGGTGTTGCTTTTCTTGAAATTTCCAGAAACTTTTAGGTTTTTTTGGTGTTTGGAACTGTAATTAATTTTTTTTTTTTTTTTGTAATGTTTGTTTATAATTTTTTGTTATTTGATTGCTATAATTAATTATGTTGCTTTTATTATACAAGGTGTAATTAAACTTTTGTTTATGTTGTAATTAAAATGAAGTTTCCAATATTTTGACAGTGTTTTATAGTTCAAGGAAAATTAACGCCTAAAATAGAAATTCGAGAGCCTTAGATTGAAAATTTTAGAGGGAATAAAATATTGTCTTAATTTTGAAGATTTCGCTGCGAGTTGAATACGAAAACTATTATCTAAATTTTGAGCGATGATGGTTATGGTCCTTCCTCAGTACTCTCATTTCATTCATACATTCACTCACCACTTATTCAGCATGTCTGTAGGGTTAGATTACGGTTCTAACACAAATTTTGGATGGAAATCTAAGATTCTGAATTGTTGATATTTGGATATCTGGATTTAAACATATATTTTAGAAGAAATTCTGATCTCTGTAATTCGATTATGGCTCAACTTGGAATGTCAGATGAAATTTTAATCATCCGTGCACGCTGAACACGGCTTCACAGAATGGACTTTGCATGATATATTGTAATAAAAATGCTGGTCAGAGTTCAAGAATGTATGGAACTGGGTGGGCTACAACAATTTTTTTATGAAATACACCTTTGTCACTATAAAACAATTTTAGTCATATATGAAATTCCAACAACAGAATATTTTCAATAATAGTTTCAAGTTTAAAGAAGCAGGACAGGTTATTTTAATACTTTGTATTTATAGTTTCTATAAGCGAGTGTTATATTTTTATTTTATATTTGTGATTAAAATATTTTTTTAATTGATAATCTACAACAGACGGTAATTAATAAAATTATATAGATCTTACTCTGAGGTAATGTCTTTCTACGTCTTTAGAAATTTGATTCATTATTTCAGTTGGCAAAAAATCGATATAGCTAGCAGGTACTAGAAAATGCATTAAATGATAACAAACCTCAAATGCCTTTCTGTAACACATAGTTTGAACAGACAGTAAGTTCTAGTGAAAATTATATGTCAATATCGGAAAAGCTTAATTGTCATAAAAAGAACTTTCTAAAATAATTTTCCGTAGTAATTTACGTATATGAAGCTGACCCAAAAACCATCCCGAAAACCTCCTTTAAAAATATAGGTATGTTTCTCCGCTAAAGGCTCTTCAGCCCGAAAAATAAAACAATGCGGAAAAAACGAAATTACATTCCGAGAAAATAAAAACAATCTGTAGAGTTTCAGAAGTTTCAGGAGTTTCATCAGAAGAGTTTTATCACACTTTAAAAAACAATTCCCTCAAATAAAATTGATTGACAATTTTTTAACGATCTAAATATTTCAGTTTATAGAGGTGGACAGATGTAACTGCGTATGACATTTAAATGTACTGACCATCAGTATAAGCACACAAATACTCATTGCCTTACAATGGGGATAAGGGGCCGTATCGAAATTAAGCAAAACATTTAAATGTATTGACCTTCAGCACACAAGTACTCATTACCTTTCAATGGAGATGAGGAGTAGTGTTGCGCAATTGCACGTACAAAATAAGTGTTTACAATTTTTATGTAAATAATGATAAATGACGGTAAAAAATTGTATTAAATGTAAAAAATGTATTTAATTAGCGACATCTGCATGAAAATGCTTAAATTAGTAAAATAATTTAATATACAGCGAAACCTCAAAATGTGGGTGATCAAGATGTGACCCTTCACTCTGACCACCGCCTTAAATAGGCCACTTTTCTACAGTCCCGACACATTAACCATACATATATTTCTTCTAAAAATTCTCTTTAATCTGACCACCTCCCTATTCTGTTTAGCGACCAGTGTTTTTGGAGTTATGCGAATTAAATCTACTGCTTTAATATTACCCAAAATATTTTTTTTAATGTAAACAGAGAAATAATACTGTGGGCAGAAAATAGTAAAACTTTGTTCATAAATTTAAAATTCTTTATTTATTTCTCCAAATCTATTTCGTCCCCTTCAAAGTAATCCCCCCCGGCCTCAATACACTTGTGCCAACGTTTTTACAATCCTCGAAACATTTGTTAAAGTCAATTTCCGGATGAGCCTCCAATGCGCGTAGCGATTCACGTTTAATGTCTTCAATTAACTCAAAACGGTTTCCCCGGAGCGGTCGTTTGAGTTTGCTGAACAGCCAGAAGTCACACGGCGCTAATTCAGTCGAATACGATGTTTGCGGAACGATATGGGTGGAATTTTTGGCGAAAAAATCACGTAAAACCAATGCAGTATAAGAAGGTGCATTATCGTGGTGCAAAAAGCAAGAGTTGTCGACCCATAATCCGGCCTCTTTTTACGAATAGCTTCGCGCAAACGACGCATAACACTCAAATAGCATTCCTTGTTGACAGCAACCTTGTTGACAGTTTGGCTGGTCGGAAGGAATTCGGAGTGCACCACAGCTCAATAATTGAAGAAAACTGTCAACATCACCTTGATTTTTGACAGGCTTTGACGTGGTTTTTCCGGCTTCAGCTCACTTTTGGCACGATATTCGGCCGATTGATCGTCTGTTTCTGGGTCGTAAGCATAGATCCAAGACTCATCGCCAGTTATAATACGTTTCATGACATCCTGGTATTCGGAAAGCATTGTTTCACAGACGTCAACACGATGCTGGTTTTCCAAAAAATTTAGTGATTTTGAAACCAATCGTGCTTTCACTTTTCTTATGCCCAAATGATCTTTCAAAATGTTTTTCACTGATCCTTCCGATATTTGAACGATACCAGTAAGGTCTCTGACTGTTAATCGTCGATTCTCGAGCACCAATTCCTTGATTTTATTAACGTGTTGATCATCAGTTGATGTTGATGGCCGTCCTAGACGTGATTCGTCATCAACACGTTCTCGACCCTCTTTGAACAATTTGTACCAATCGAAAACACTTGCTCGCAACATACAATTGTCACTGAGGCCTTTTGCAACATTCTGAACGTTTCGGCACCACAAAATTGATTCCGCACACAAAATTGAATGGAACTTCTTTGTTGAATAATTTCACTCATTGTAAAAATCGCCGAATGCACTTTTTGTACTTCAGAAATTACAAGCGTATACTAAACACTAATGATTATTTTGATGTGACATTTGGCACAGATGTCACTGACAGTCATACCAACATAGAAAAAAAAATATTTCGACGAATGGTTTTCCGCGCGAAATTTAAATTAAAAAGTCTTACTACTTTTTGCCTACAGTAGTACATATACAGGGTGGCTGACACGAAGTGTTACCAAAACAAAACGCCACAGAATTTTTATTTTTTGATGAATTTGTAGCGGCTCAAAAATCCTTTTCACGTCGTGGCACTCCTCGTAGCAAAACTATTTATACATCGCGCCGCTTAATTACGAGGCATAGCTCGTTTTGCTGAATAGAGCTATTTCGCCACCTACATTCTCGAATCTCGATATTTATCGATAATCGATAAATATCGAGAATTAAAATATTCACACGGGAAAAGAAATAAGAAACGAAAAAGAACAGTCGGGTTTTGAATTTCAAGAGACACAGTCTCACATCCATACACGCGCGAGTGAATTTAAAAGTGAAAACCAAAGTGCCGAACAATCGTCCACCATTTAAGTTGTGGACTTATATGGAAATTAATAATTTAAATAAAAATTAAATTAGTACAAAATAATAAAATATAGTGAGTGTTTTAATCATTTATATAATAAACAAGGTAACACCCGCTATAAATTTTATTGAAACAAAGTAAAAAATGTTCACAAATATTTAAATTTTGGCAACACACAAATATTCGATTTGGCCACCCTTAGCCGCGATTATGGCCTTCAAAGGGCCGACAAAGCTATTGCATGCAACACGAAAGTGGCTCTGCGATATTTTGGCCCATTCCCGGCGAATTGCTTGCTTGAGGTGATCGACACTTCGGTATTTGTTTGTCCCAACCTTGCTCTTCAAAATACCCCAAACCGAGAAATCTAGCGGGTTTGCATCCTGTGGATTTGGTGGCCATTGGGCAGTGAGCATGAACCGCGGAACGATTTTTCTCAGCCAATCTTGAATGACGCGCGCTTTATGACTCCGCGCCGAGTCCTGTTGAAATGTCCAGGCTTTGCGGCCGAAATTTTTTGTGCCCAAGGCTTCAACGCTCCCTCCAATACATGATTCCGCTAAATTTGAGCATTTATCTTGATGCCACGGTCTAAAAAACGAGCGGTTAACGGATTTCGGCCGTTATGGTGGCCCAAACCATCACCATCGGCGGCGCTTGGTTTCTAGTGGCAATCCGCTGGTCCAAATTTTCAGTATAATGGCCGGGCAAGTAAATCCGGTCGTTTTCCTTGTTCACATATTGCTCACTAACGAACGGCGAGTTATCGGAGAAAACCAAATTCGGCAAATCGCCACTTTCGTGCAAGCGTAACAACTCCTTTGCTCTTTCCACTCTAACTTTTTTTGAGCATCGGTGAGACCATGCGTTTTATGGAATTTCAAGATGATCTTTCAATATGTGCATCGAGCGAAATGTTCGCCTCACGAGCCATTTCTCTTCACGATTTATGGTGCGATACACAAACATTTTATTCACATGCAGATGTTTTAACTGGCTAACAATCTGCGGCTGTGGTTTTCCAGCCAAATATAGAGCAATCACACTGTTAAGCTTGAATTCTATTGCGGATAACTTTTTTTCTGAATATTTCCCACTAAAATGCTTTTGTATGCTTGTAAACAATGGAATGAACGAATGAACTGTCATTGGTGTAAATTTGAGCGCTCTGTCATCACTGGTTTGACTTCAATGACAGTCTAAAGTTGGTAACACTTCGTGTCATCCCGGTAATTGAGCAAATTACTCTACCAATATGGTTGAATTTTAATACCGCTATGATAAGCCTACATGGATTTTCGGATGCATCACAAACAGGCTTAAGCTAAAACCGAAGTAGCTCCAAAATAACTAGCATGGGGAATTTTTTCCACATACTTTTACCCATTCGGAAAAATTCCCTTAGTAGGGAATTTTTTCCGTTAGTAGGGAATTCAAGAATACATGAATTACAATTTCCGAACGTTTTTATAAATGTTGACAGATATCCACATGTGGAAAGTGGATGTGGAACTCAAGAATAGGGCCCCTGGTTTCATAACTATAGTTTTGAGATCATGATTTCCGAAATGAGAACTCATGTCACACTACAATATCTTTTGTTTTCTCGTTTGCTTTTAAATAGTAATGGAGTAGGCATTGAAATGTCAAGATTGACACTTAATTGACTTTTAAATTGTCAGAAATGACTTTTATATTGACATAACAGAAAAAAATTTGTTCCCGACAACTAAATATCACAATGACAAATTGAAAACTCAAATGAAACTAGATTTGCTTGGTAAAATATTAAGGTATAAACAGAACCAGTAATACAGCGACAAGATACATTGACAAAATACATTTGTCTGCTGGGGATGTCGCTTTAGTAAACACAACAAACGCGTTGGCATTGAAGCAACGAAACAAGAAAAATAAGAACAAATTAATCCTAAAATAGTTCATTTATATTTTTATCGACTCTATTTAAATTTTTTTAATTAAAACATTGTGTACAACATTCGCATTTAGTTAAAATTCATTTAAAAACAGTTCTAAAAAATGTTTACCAACATAATAATCTGAAACTTATATTGGTAGTACTGCAGCGCCGCCGACAAAATTAGAATAGATTCTAAAAACAATTCAGCGACAATGTCGTCGTCGCCAGTGACATTGGTTGCGGTAGCATCCTATGATTAATGTGTATATTAATTTGACAGGCGTTGTATTTTGTCGCTGTATCTCTGGATCTGTTTACACCATTAGTGTCCGGAATAAGTGTCCGAATGAGAAAAAAATAAGCATAACTCATTACAACGAAATCTGTATATAGTTTGTAGTTTACATGCAAGCTCAATATACTGTAAACTACTGAAGTAATGCTTTGTTCCTCAGAAGGCTTTTCAAACTAAACTATTCAATATACTAATAGTTCAAGCAATATCTCAACAGATGTCACTAGCACAAAAGTCTTCATCTGTGCATCACATTCAACTAAACTAATGTAAGTGTCATCCGAAGTTTATAAAAATATAAACACAAATAAAGTTTTAAGAATTTTAAAAAAAGTTATATTTATATATATATATTTATATATATATATATATATATATAATAAAAAATGATATTACCACACTTATTGTTTACCAACATTCTGTTGACTTATACAAGTATACATTACGCAAAAGTCGCCGTAAAAATATTAAATGGAGACGATTTACAAAAGTAATTTATGAAATATATAATTTGTGAGGTTAAGTTATAGTAATATTTTTTTCTTATTTGTAGTGTCCATGAAATTATTACCAAAGTGATATATACAGAACGATATTGTCTAAAGACAATGGATATATCCGAGAACACATAAGAGTATCAGCTGGTTCTCTAGATATGATTTGTGAATTACTTGTAGAGCAACAACCCATGAAAGGTTTCAAATTCACACTACGATTTTTAGTTTCTGTGTTTTTGTTTTGGCTTGCCTGTGGAGCGAGCTATCGGGTTACCGGTGTAAGCTTCAACATATCAAGATATTCAGTTAGAACAATTGTTCACAAACTGTTGGATATGTTTGTCAAGCTTGCACCCAAAGTCATAAAATTGCCCAGCTTGGATTCATATTGTGCAATTGGCGAAAAATTAAATCAGCGATCAGGTACATCCATATTTTCGAAAGCACTAGGGACTATTGATGGCCGTCATATTAAAATTCGTGTACCGTGATTACAGCATTAATTTAATGGCGGTATGTGATCGTTCAGGCAAATTGCTTAACATCTGATGTGTCTACCCGGGTTCGGTACATGGTTGTTACGGAATAGCCAATTATATCTGAAAAGATCATTCCCACCAAACGACTACTTCTTTTGGATGACAGCGGTTACAAGTGTTTCTCTTGACCCGAAAGCTATTATTACACCGTTTATTAGAAGAGGTAATTTAACAGCATTAGAGAACAAGTTTAACCAAGTACATAGCAAGGCCCAAAGTATCATCAAAAATGCATTCGGCATAATGAAAGCAAGATGGCGGCTAATAATTTTTCTAAAATCAAACGAGCTAAACATTTCAAAATGGGTGAAAGTAATAACAGCATATTGTGTAATGCATAATATTTGTAACGACGATACATTCGAGTTGGAGCCGTTCGAAGAAGTGTTAGACGACGATTATACGAGTGAACCAAGTGATGAAAGAGCTCTCGAGTTTCGCAGGAACCTGTTGCAGGGATTATTGCCGTAGATATATTACTAAATGAATATTATATAATAAATCAACATGAATCTAATTAACAATTCAATCTTTTATTTGGTATGATATTCATATTACATATGTATTTATTTATAAAAACATAAAATTACGTCAGTCTTATAAAAACAGGTAAATGTATCACATTTCATATTATATAAATGGTAGGTTAAATATCATATTATTAATTTATATCACTGCCATCGCTACTAGAGAGCTCCGCCAAAGTAGACATATACTTTATATATAGTTTGAGAGAGCCACCTCTAGCAACTTTAACTGTTTGGCATCGTCTGTTCGGTCGTCACGTTTTCATTTACGCCGCTGTGACGTTGATGGTTCTGTATGACTAGCCAATTCTATGTGCTCGGATTCGGTATCTACCATAAGGGGCGGATTTATATTATGCCGTGCCGACTAAAAATAAGAAAATTTGTAAATTCACTTCCTGTGGCATATTTAGTTATCAAAAATTACCTTATATCGATCCATTAAATTGCATAATTTTTTTTAGTTTCCTCCAATTATCTGCTTGTAAATCGGCTTCTAATCCAACTTTTCTGTAAAATAAATTAACATTATTACTTACACACAACCCACGTTAATATCATGAATAGATCTATCATACTGCCAACTGGTTTTTAAATTGAACATTTTGCCATTAAATAAATGTTCAAGTTTAATTCTGGCTTTGATAAATCTCTCAGTCTCATATTGTGTCTCTATATACATATACATACATATGTGTAATGTATATGAAAAATATTTTATGATGGGTAAAATATTAGTACATATTAATGTACATTATATAGAATTTAATTACAAATAAACTTACTTCGAATAGAGTACGGCCGTTTTTCCATTTGTCTTTGTTTAATTCTTTCTAAACGTCAAAATGGATTATACACATCACTTCAAGTTATACAATAAAATGAAAAGTCTGAAACGTAACCGCACGAGTTTACTTTTTAATTATTGCCTATTATTGCCTACAGTAGCGGAAGCTTCAAAGTTTAGTTTGAAAAGTCTTCTGAGGCACACAGCATTAATATCCCAAACAAAATTTAGGGAAGCTGCAATAATAAAATGTACTATAAAAAATAGTTCTACCCTATGCTGTATAAGATAGCGGAAATTTCTCAGCGGAAATTAAGAGATTTCGCTACTCGCCGCAAGTGGCAGCACGATCACAAAAGAGAATTTAATTTGTTATAACGGGTGATTTTTTAAGAGCTTGAGAACTTTTTTTTAAAAAAAAACGCATAAAATTTGCAAAATCTCATCGGTTCTTTATTTGAAACGTTAGATTGGTCCATGACATTTACTTTTTGAAGATAATTTCATTTAAATGTTGACCGCGGCTGCGTCTTAGGTGGTCCATTCGGAAAGTCCAATTTTGGGCAACTTTTTCGAGCATTTCGGCCGGAATAGCCCGAATTTCTTCGGAAATGTTGTCTTCCAAAACTGGAATAGTTGCTGGCTTATTTCTGTAGACTTTAGACTTGACGTAGCCCCACAAAAAATAGTCTAAAGGCGTCAAATCGCATGATCTTGGTGCCCAACTTACCGGGCCATTTCTTGAGATGAATTGTTCTCCGAAGCTTTCCCTCAAAATGGCCATAGAATCGCGAGCTGTGTGGCATGTAGCGCCATCTTGTTGAAACCACATGTCAACTAAGTTCAGTTCTTCCATTTTTGGCAACAAAAAGTTTGTTAGCATCGAACGATAGCGATCGCCATTCACCGTAACGTTGCGTCCAACAGCATCTTTGAAAAAATACGGTCCAATGATTCCACCAGCGTACAAACCACACCAAACAGTGCATTTTTCGGGATGCATGGGCAGTTCTTGAACGGCTTCTGGTTGCTCTTCACTCCAAATGCGGCAATTTTGCTTATTTACGTAGCCATTCAACCAGAAATGAGCCTCATCGCTGAACAAAATTTGTCGATAAAAAAGCGGATTTTCTGCCAACTTTTCTAGGGCCCATTCACTGAAAATTCGACGTTGTGGCAGATCGTTCGGCTTCAGTTCTTGCAGGAGCTGTATTTTATACGGTTTTACACCAAGATCTTTGCGTAAAATCTTCCATGTCGTCGAATAACACAAACCCAATTGCTGTGAACGGCGACGAATCGACATTTCACGGTCTTCAGCAACACTCTCAGAAACAGACGCAATATTCTCTTCTGTACGCACTGTACGCATTCGTGTGGTTGGTTTAATGTCCAATAAAGTAAACTGAGTGCGAAACTTGGTCACAATCGCATTAATTGTTTGCTCACTTGGTCGATTATGTAGACCATAAATCGGACGTAAATCGCGAAACACTTTTCGAACCGAACACTGATTTTTGTAATATAATTCAATTATTTGCAAGCGTTGCTCGTTAGTAAGTCTATTCATTATGAAATGTCAAAGCATACTGAGCATCTTTCTCTTTGACACCTTGTCTGAAATCCCGCGTGATCTGTCAAATACTAATGCATGAAAATCCTAACCACAAAAAAATCACCCTTTATAATTACCAGCGGAAATTTATTATTCATTTTGTATCTCTTTTTTCACTAAATAAAACATCCCAGCGGAATAAAATATTAAAAGTGATCCTTAAAATGACAAATTGATTGATCTCCGAAGTAAAGGAATTCGGTAAATCAAATCTTGAAATTTAACATTATTCCGTCTTTCCGCCATACTACTAGAAGAATGACGATGAAATTTGAATAAAAGTATTGATCAGGGGTCCAAAACTTAGGAAAAAATTCTAGGATCTGTTCATGCTGGACTAAACTAGGCCATTTCATAACCAATCCTTTTGAAAATTTAAATTTTTTTATCAATTTATTATCAGTTTTTGGCAAATATCTCAAAAACTTCCACTAGTAACCAATACTTTCGATTGTTTTTCTAATAGCTTAGGTCATACTGAGACTACGAGGAAAATTTGGGAAAAATTGATGGATTAGAATTTTCATTATAATTTTGTGATTTTCTGCGGCCATATCAGTTATTTTCAGTTTTTGGCCAATATCTCAAAAACTTCCACTAGTAACCAATGTCTCTACTATAAAAAATTCGATTTCAAGATTTCATTTACCGAATTCCTTTACTTCGGAGATCAATCAATTTGTCATTTTAAGGATCACTTTTAATATTTTATTCCGCTGGGATGTTTTATTTAGTGAAAAAAGAGATACAAAATGAATAATAAATTTGCGCTGGTAATTATATAACAAATTAAATTCTCTTTTGTGATCGTGCTGCCACTTGCGGCGAGTAGCGAAATCTCTTATTTTCCGCTGAGAAATTTCCGCTATCTTATACAGCATTTCTACCCTGCAGATTAAATTAACATAAAATAGACAGACTGGTCAAAAAGCACTAATAATAATAATAATAATGATAAGATAAAAACATAAACAACATTTAGTGAAAAGAATATAACTATAATAAAGAAAAAATGATTGACTGGTACTGTGCTGTGTAGTGAAGAAATGTAATGTGAATGTCTGGTGCAGTGATGTGAAGTGATGAGATGTGTAGTGATGATGCATATGTTATTATGAAATGGTGTTGTGCTTACGAAGAGATTATCCTCGAAAAGTTCGTCTAACCCCATCAAGATTGTTAGGCGAACGTATATAAAATACCCTCTTGCCAACATCTTGACGCAGCATGGTGGTATCATTATGATCCATAAGAAGCGAAAATTGTGCTTCTGCTTCACTAGTTTCGCTTCTTTATACAGTATCGACTGGTAAGCTGATAGATTATGGATAGTAAAAATTCGACTCGAAATCCAATTTTACAAGCTGCTACAAATTTGACGCTGATTTGTTCGCTCTAATGCAGACAAAAATGAAAATTTTCAGTTCATCTATATTAGTAAACCCTCCCCCCTATATACGCGTAAAGCTGCTTTAAGTTTTCAAGAAATTTAATGTTTTAAGATGTGGTGTGTTGCCTCCTGTTATTCGTTTAGGAAGTTATACTTCAGAGTTTAGACAGTTATATTGTTAAATAACACCAACTTTGCAAACTCATCGCACAAAAAAGCTGCCAACATAAACTAACTTTTTTTTCTCGAAGAATTCAATAATTTAATCAAAAACTTTTCTTTTTGTATTTTATTGGTCCGGATCTATTAAGTGAAAATTTAATCAATATATTATTAATAGTAAATAAATAATAACATCAATTTTGCTTTTTCATCTTTCAAAATCAATTTTTTATGTTCGTCTTTAAAAAAACTGTATCGTAGAATTAAGATTGATCTAATCATATTGTGTGTGTGTGTGTCGTATAAACTTTTTTTTAAATGGAATTCTATCACAAAAAATAAAATAAATTCGTTAACATAATTTATAGCATATAGTAGCGTCCAGCATCTCTGGATATTATGTTGACCTCTAATTCTAAACGAGAGCAAAATCAAATCATACAAAATTTAATCAAAATACCGTCCTTATAACGGGTGTTTTTTTAGGAGGTTTGTTTTTCCGATAGATGTCGTTTTATTTTATGACAGTTGTTTTGACAGCTCAAAGTGGCATTTCTACTCAGTATTGTTTGGCAAATCATTATGAATAGGTTAACTCCAGAACAACGTTTTCAAATCGTGGAAATTTATTTTCAAAATCAGTGTTCAATTAAAAATGTTTATAGAGCACTTCGTGAATTTTATGGTGCACATAATCGTCCGTCAGAGACCACCATAAAGAACGTAATTACCAAATTTCGGTCTACATTCACTCTTTTGGATGCCAAGCCACCGACAAGAATGAGAAGAGTTCGTACAGAAGAAAATATTGCTGTCGTTGAGGCCAGTGTCGAAGAAAACGACAATTTATCGATTCGTCGTCGTGCTCAGCAAACTGGACTTTGTCCATCGACTTTATGGAAAATTTTACGTAAAGATTTGGGTTTGGTGCCATACAAAATTCAATTGGTGCAAGAATTAAAGCCACACGACCATCGTTTGCGCCGTGAATTCAGTGATTGGTCGTTAAATCAATTGAACGAAGATCCATTTTTTTACCGTAAAATTCTCTTCAGTGATGAGGCGCATTTTTGGTTAAATGGATACGTCAACAAACAAAATTGTCGCATTTGGAGCAAAGATAATCCACACGCCGTTCTAGAATTACCAATGCATCCTGATAAATGTACTGTTTGGTGCGGTCTATGGGCTGGTGGGATCATCGGTCCATATTTCTTTAAAAATGAGGAAGGACGACGCGTTACCGTGAATGGAAATCGATACAGAACCATGTTAAATGAGTTTTTGTTGTCAAATCTTGAAGATATGGATATGAATGAAATGTGGTTTCAACAAGATGGTGCCACTTGCCATACAGCACGTGAAACAATCGACTTATTGAAAGAAACTTTCAACGACAACATTATTTCGAGAAATGGTCCGGTGAATTGGCCTCCGCGTTCGTGCGATTTGACGCCACTCGATTACTTTTTGTGGGGATACGTGAAGTCATTGGTTTATGTGGATAAACCTCAATCGATTGACGCTTTGGAAACCAATATTCAACGTGTCATTGCTGACATACGCCCTCAAATGCTTGAAAAAGTGCTGGAAAATTGGACCTCCAGAATGACATTTGTGAAAAATAGTCGTGGTAGCCATATGCCAGAAATTGTGTTTAAATGTTAAATGCCAAAAAATTATCTACCAAATAAAAAAAAATTTTGGTCATTTCATAATTTTATATGTGTTTTATTCAAAAAAAAAATCGGCAACCTCTTAAAAAAACACCCTTTACTTATGTCTTACTATGATGTTGTGTAACAGGATGGATGGGTGATTGTAGAATAAATTTGGGGTACGCCATGATCTTGATGGATCGATTGACATTAAGAACAGTATTAAGATGTGTATGCGGGCGTCAAGCTTATATAATTATTTTGTGATTTAGGATAGTTTGATCGATTTGTGTGCTTCTATCTAATAATACCAAAGGTGTATGTCGTAATTTTTAAAGATTTTGACCGCACACTAACAAGAAAGATTTATTAAATAAAAAGTAAATACATTTTGCGGTTCTGGCTCCCCAAATTTAAATAAATATTTTCAGGTCATAGGATAACATATTACGAGTATACAGCAAACTTAAAAATTATGAAATTTTAATTTTCAAATTAAAGATTAATTTTGAGTTTTTAAGATTCCAAAATATATTTTTTTAAATTTTGGTCTAGAAATCTATGTGATAGTACGAATACATAATAAAAGTTTTTATGCGGTTGAGATTTTCAGTAAACTATTTCCAGAAAAGTTATGTTTATGTTGCTATATTCATGTTTTGGGGTTTAATGTACATAAACATAAAATGGAGAGAGAGAGAGAGATAGAGAATATTTGTGCAATTATAAAAGGATTTAAAATTGTCTCTTATTTTTTGGGGATATTTTTAGAATCGTATAAATGTAAGACGTGACGGTACGGCAAAATAATTGGAATTGTATAAAAATGTTTTATTTTTAGGATAGCCCAACTGCTTAGCAGCAATTTTAATCCGTCGAGACCATCACCATTATTATCATTAAGCAATGAAAGAAAAGACAAAATAAAGATTTAATTAAATTATATATTCTTGTATTTGATTGCGTTTGGGGTATCTTTTGATATGGGCGAGACACACGCACAGTTTGTGTGTTTAAAATATAAGATTATTAGTTGGATTGTACTTCCCATAATGCCACACTGAAATACAAATTCTGGCAACCGTTGTTAGTTTTGATGGTTTATACTAATCGGCACTAAAATTATTTCAACGTAAATGTTGTACTGTACTGCGCCCCACTCCCATGGTTAGGTAGTTGAGTTTTCCTAACAATTTATTGTAAATTCCAAACATTATGGCGGAGCGATTTCTACGCGAGTGATCTTTTTACTAAATGTCGCTTGCTATTCATTCGCAAATACTCAGGGGCAAATATTTTAATTCTTTTAAACTATCAAATATATTTTCACTTACATGATTTAAAAATTTAATAAATAAATATTTAATTATTTTAAAGAGATTAGTTAATCAAAATTAATTATGTAAATTTATTTTAAGAATTAATTGAACTTAATTTATTTATTAACAAATCTGGTTGTGTTAAAAGAACATACAATTACGCAAAATTGTCATCCGTGCACAATCTGTTTACGTTAGCTAATTAGTAATAATGTAACAGTAACAAATCTCAAGACAATCCCTTGAGGTTTACTACCCCTACGCTTTAAATAACTGAAAATAGTGATTTTCAGTTATTAAGGATTTTTTCAGTTATTTAGGGCGTAGAGGTAGTAAATCCAAGGAGTTGTCTTGAAACTGTTTACAGTTACAGTATCACTAATTAGCTAACAATGCTAACATACAAGTAGCATGAGACTGGTGGTATTTTGGCGGAACTGCCTCTAATATTCTCATTTTATCGACTATTAAACACTTAAATGAAGTTTTTACTAAATTTATCCAAAAACTTCAAAAACAACATAGTTTATGAAGGTGTGTGTAAAACGAAAACATTTAGGCGTTTTTATTAAAAAAATAGTTCATTTCAAACTAACTTCAAAAATACCATAATAAAAAAAATTAGTTTTATAATCAAAGCTATTTAAATTATTAAACTATTAATTATTTAACTATTTTATTCCAATAAAATATTATTCCGATTACTGAACGTTACCAATCTAATATTTGTCCTGGATCGCATCTACCCCTAATTTTGTTAATTTACTCAACTTTAGCGTAATACTAAACACATTTCCAGGTTTTTATCATCGCTTTCCTTGATAGCAAAACTAGATAATGGTAATTCACACCAATTATCTCTCTTCAAAATTGATAAATATAAATGTATATAGATCTCTTTCTAATGAGATATTTATTTTAATTGATAATTTTCTGTGCTAACATTCCGCCGGCCATGAATCATCTGATTCAGTGTATGTAATGAGAAGTTTACACAATTTATGGATGGATCTCACGATGCTTTTATGCTCACGAACCTTGCAGGATGTGTTTCAACAACTCTGGCCAATGTCCAACATGTAGACTGCAAGTTTGATTCTGCTATTAATACAATACCTCCCGCAGTGAGACTCTTAGACTCACTTGGCCGATGGCGAAATGTTTGATGGCTGTGACTCATTTGCGATGTCCGTAAACATGCACCCGAAAAAATGTGCTGGCGTAAAACAGTCGATATATTTTGCTTTGTTGGCCGCTATCGGTCTCGAATTCATGATGGCCTCTATTTGTATTATCAACGTGCTAAACACTTGCATGGTTATTATATTTTCGCTGACCACCCTCGCTAGCTGCATTTTCGCATTCTTTATTGCCGCCTCCCATATACCACCCATATAGCGATCCTGCTGGATTAAATTTCCAGTTTATTTTGTGCTGTAGCAGCGCTGCGGCTAGGTCTGATAGAAATGGGAACTATTCTTGTACATGGTTGTTAGTGCCTACAAAATTTGTGCCATTGTCACTGTAGATAGTGTGGTAATTTCCTCTTCTTGATGTAAATCTTGAAACTGCTTCCAGAAAACTCTCAATGGTTAAGTTTCCCATTGCCTCTATATACACTGGCTTTTTGTGCTTAAAGCATACGAATATATAAACGTACATCTTATGTGGTATTTGGCGTCTGTGTCTTATGGGATGTACCTTGAACGGTCCACCATAATCTTGTCCAACTACCACCTACCATCTGCTGGTAGGTTCGCTATCAGATGCATTTGTGTACAATTTCTCAGGTTATGAATGTCTCTCACGATGCACTTTACTGCAACTTGACTCGTCATCATTATCCTACTAATAGGATGCTTCACGTTAAAAGATGCCATCGACCTTTGAATTTCGCCTTCTACCCGTAGCACCACAGTGTCATCTAAAAATGGATTGAGGTTGATAAGCTTAGTGCGCTTCGGTAGTTCCCTTCGGTTTCGTAATGCATCTCTTTCTACTTTCAACTCGGTCTGTTGTATGTGTTGTATCAGCATCATCTCTGCAGCTACCATTTCTTCTCACTTAGTTTCCGTGGAATTTTGATTCATCCTTCAGTTAGTGATGATATAATTGCTTGGATCCAAGAGGATCGGTTCTTTCTGCATCAACTAACCAAGCTGACTCACGCCACCACAGCAAGCATTTTACTACATCACTCGTGTTCATGCCTCGACATTTTTCTCGCTTGAATTATGTTTGAATGATATCGCTCGTTCTATTGGCTATAAAGGTTGTCTAACGCATGGGATGTGCTGACAAGCAATCCAACACTATTTTTGAGTCTGTGAATAGCAGAATTTTTGTTAAATTATTTGTGAACACCGATTCCAATAACTTCATAAGATTGGCTAATAATAATGCACCCATCAATTCCAGCTATAGAATTATAATCTGTTTGACTATCGCAACTCTAGATTACGCTGTAATTATATTGGATCGTAGGCCATCCTTTGTGTTTACTACTGCAAATACCACGGCAGCAAATGCATATTTGCTAAATCTTCTTTGATTCATTGCCACATTTTTGATATGTTCGATGAAAGTTCTTAGTCTCAGCTTAAATCCCGCTTCCAGCCAGCCGAGCGAGTAAAAGATTCTGCAAACATCCGATAGTAAAGGTTGGTTTCCGTGGCTCGATTTGATAGTTCAGTTTTAAATTTGAATGTGTTCTCACAAGAATTTCACTGAAGACCTAATACCTTTTGTCGGTTCGGCATGCTCTTTGATGTCCTTGATATCCTATGGGCATTAACATTCACAAAATTGACAAAAACTGTTAGCATTCAAGCTAAAGTTACCAGATTCAAGTAAACTATTAACTATACATGAGGCACAAGATCTAACGGACGCTAACGTCGCTTTTGGCAAGAATACCGCATGCTTTATTGGCATTAACTAGACGAGACACACACATAAATTTAGTTACCACGTACCAATGGAAGGTGATTTATTTATTTTTACGTACCGCCAGTAAAGCTAGGTTTTAGAATCTGCAACATACCATATTATTGTGAAATGTATCGTGAACAAATCTAGTAACGATCAATCTCGTACACACATGAGCCGAGATATAATAAGGATAATAATCTGATAATCTACTTCCAAAATGTAAACAGAATGTCTTCAAAAGCAACACAATTTCACAACTTTGTACTAAAGATGTTGTATATGAGACGATCTTGAATAAAGAAATCCGCAGTTCCAAATTATTTCCATCCTAATACGTAGTGTTTAGATGTGATCGCTCGTAAGTAGGAAGCAGCAAAATTCAGGCGAAGATGTGCTGGAAATTGAATGGATAAATTTATCCAACTAATCCATCGAGCAAGAATGTGTTAAAGCAACAAAATGTCATTATTTATCTACGTGGCATATATTTCTCCTGACTCTCCATTAACATCTTATACTAACCTGAGTCACAGGACTGATATATTAAATGCTCGTTACAGAATTTTAGACCTGATACTAATTTACCCGCCCTTGTTTAATATATACGAATCATTATCACCATTTGTTATCAACGATAATAACCACAAAGCGACCGAAATAGTTTTCAGCGAAAAGCCACCTGAACGAGAGGCCATATTATTGGGTGTGTGAATATGACTCCGCCCTTTTTTATTAAAATAACCATATTTGCTTGTTTAGAAAATGAAAGAATTATTTAAAAGTTATGTTCCATCTGCAGCTACAACTTTTCCCCATCTTTTAGATAATTTGTGGATTTCCTCTCTGAACAAATCCTGATCTTTGGAAGCGATCCAATCAATAGCCAATTTTCGATCTATGCGCGAGAAAGTGAACCGCTATTCAGAAGAGAAACGACTGCATTGACCGGAATAAGTAGTAATCTGAAAGAACTATATGTCTGGTGAATACGGTGGGTGGGGTAAAACTTCACATTCCTGTCCTTTTAAATTATTTTTCACAACGTTTGCAACATGTGGTTTTCCATTGTCCTGCTGAAAAAAAAATTTCTTGTGATTATTCATCCATTCTGGTTTATTTTCCCCTATAGCTCACTTCAAACGTATTAGTTATCGTCGGTAGATAACGCCATTGATAGATTCACATGATTCCAGCAGTTCATAATATACCACACCTTTCTGATCTCACCATTTACATAGCATACCTTATTACAATGAATATTGAGCTTTGGTTGCGGTAGACCAGCTGCACTCAAGATTGTTTGTGTCTGGGATTCTCATAATAAATCCATTTTTCATCTCCAATAACTATTCGATGCAAACCACCTTTTCTTTGTTGTCTTTGAAGCAGTATTTCACAAATGGTTTTCCGACGTTCGAGGTCTCTTTCTTTAAATTCATGTGGAACCCAGTTGCTAGCTTTTTGAACCATTCCAATTGTTTGTAAATGTTTTGCAACAGTTGATCGATTAACATTTAAGGCTATATCCATTCTGATTGTGTTCGAGAAGAATCTTAAGCCAATAACGTTTCCAAATCAGCAAATGTTTTGGGTAGTTTGCCACGCTCTTTCTTTTCAATAACAAAATCATCATTTTTAAATCGTCGAAATGATTATTTGCACGTTGTATTCGACAGAGCATGCTCACCGTAAATTTCCACAAGCAAACGATAAGTTTCCGTTCCACTTTACTTTGCAATAAAGTAGTGTAATAAAACTTCCAGCAAATGATGTTTATTTGGAATAAAATTCGGAGTTAAAAGTTGGTTACACTTCAACCAAACATCGCATTCTGCGTTTGACAGCTAACATCAAGTACTATAGGAAACCAGTATTGAGAAAGGGCGGAGACATATTCACATACACCTAATACAACTACAGAAAAACGGATACACTGAATTTGGATTAATACTTTAAAAATATCAACTGGGACGACGAATTAAACAGCAACAGAGTTGATGTAAATACAGACAAATTTCACACGGCCACTAAACTAAACGGTTATCCACCATGATACGACAATAAACTAATAAATCGAAAAAATCAAAAATACAAAGCGTATAAAGAGAAACTCGAAGGTTTCTCCGAGGTTAGTAAACATAAATTCACAACACGCAACTAATAATACGAAACCTACTATCAAGCGAAGCTCAAAAGTTATATCTCCTGTCTTCAAGATAAAATAAGGAATAATCCAAAATACGTTTGGCCCTACTTCCAAACAAAGCGTGAGACTAACGGTTATCCGGAACATAATGACATTTGAAAAGCAAAAATCTTGTGGCCCACAAGTCATATCAAACAATGTTCGCCCTTTTTTTCAGAAGTGGAAAGTAACAAGAGTAACACCAATATTCAAAACTGGAACACGGAATGATGTGTCATGTTATGGAGGTATAACGTCAATTCCATAAATTCCGAAGTATTTATTTTAGTATCACGGTACTTATCAAAAGCAGCATTATAAAAGAAATAGAAAATCACAGGCAAGTTGAAGTGGTATACATAGACTTTGGTAAGGCCTTTAACTCCATCAGTCATTATAAAACCTTCCAATGCTTGAACAAATTTGGGTTATACAGTCCGTTTGTAATCTGGTTTAAATCACACTTAAGCAACCGCTCTCTATACATCAAAATGAGGAATAAAAAGGCTGCATTAATCTCAGCCACTCCCCCTTGGATCTTCACCATTTTCATTAATAGAATCATCATGGTAATTCATTATTCAAGAGTCCTAATGTTAGTGGCTTGGTGTGATTCCAATATCGACAGTCTCACTCTACAAAGAGTATATGAATTTAAAGTCCTAGGGTTTACTTTCGTTGAAAATATTAGGGAAACTCATATTTGTCGATGTCGATATTGAAGATATTGAAACAATAAAGATATTGTACTTCAAGTCTCCAAAAGACGTTTCTACGTTACTTATCTTTGAAGGATGGCTAGAAATACGACAAAAACTTATCATAATTTTTTTTACTTTTGTTTTCTATTATAATGGGTTTTATCGTGATTGTTCCGTACATTGGTCTATCTTCAGTACTCTCGATAAATACACAACCCTAGGATTATTCCATTTTAGCGTCACTCTAGTGACAAACGATTATGATAATCGACACCTACTTATACACAATCAACTTCCCAACCACACCAAACTTTATTCGTCCGTTATCGCTGGACCGCGGATAAATTTAATTTTTTTTTTTGACGCATAGATGAAAAATTTGTAAGAATCCCAACAATCAGTTTCGAACGGATGAGATTATTGATTTGAAAAAATCAATCTTCTCATCAGGTCGCGACGACTGATGTTGTATAAATTATAAAATAAATTCGTAAAAAACACGAAAAGTTAATTGTGAGAATGAAACATAGATGAAAAATATGAAAGAATCGATTTCGTTAGGCTAGCAGTAATTCGCTAATACTACAAATACATAGTATTGTCCTATATATATAGTCAATATTCCAATGTAAGTAATACAACATCAGTCGTCGCGACCTGATGAGAAGACTGATTTTTTCAAATCAATAAGTGCTTTTTGAAATATGGTGTTCGAGACCGCGATAAAATATAGGGAAAATACAGGGAAATTTAAACAAAAAAATTTAGAACAACAACTTAAACTAACTTCAAGTCAATCATTTTGACATTTAATTATTGGTTTATAATTAAACACAATAATATTAAAATAAATTAATTTATTTCACCAGTAAACATTAAGATATCCATTTTTTCTTATTAAAAATGCAATTCAGTCATTTCATTTTCATTCTTTCAAATTTCCGGTTGTAAATGAAGTAAGGAATATTCAAAAAATTGTACCGGTGTGAAGTTTTTGGACACTTTTAAATTTTTTGACACTTTTATAATTTGAACAGAAATTTACGCGAGTGTCCAAAAATAATTTTTTAGTCAAAATATGGATTTTAGACAGATATTTGGACAGGTGCCCATCTATAAGTAGTGTAAATAAAAAAACGTTTTCTAAAACATATTAAATTTTTGTATTTTATATTATTATGTTCAGAAATTATTTTAATCAACAGGAATATAGTATGCATACAAAAGAATGTAATTATAGCTTATGGTAAATTAGAAAAATCTCAGAGATTGGCTCGCACAGTGGCTATATAGGTTTGAAAGGGCATACATTGTGGAATTAAAATCACCTAATGCCATTTCGAAATGAGCCGTAGGGCTCTCGTATATAATTTTTGAACATTCACGCTTTTCGCGATTTTTATATGGAAGGAAGTCGTTGTGGCTTATGGTAAATTACAAAAATCTCAGAGATTGGCTCGCATAGTGGCTATATAGGTTTGAAAGGGCATGCATTGTGGAATTAAAATCACCTAATGCCATTTCGAAATGAGCGTTCATAGGGATCCTCAATCATTCCGAAGTGACAAGAAGAGTAAACATGCTGCGTTCCACCCGCCGTGATAATAAATTATTAGTAATTATTAACTAGTATTTAGTAATTAGTAACTAGTAATTAGTAATTAGTAATTACTAATCACTAATTACTAATCAATAATTAGGAACTGGTAACTAGTAATTAGTTATTAGGAATTAGTAACCAGTTACTAATTAATAATTAGTAACTAGTAATTAGTAGTTAGTAATTAGTAACTAAGAATTAGTAATTAGTAATCAGTAATTAGTAACTAGCAATTAGTAATTAATAACTAGTAATTAGGAATTAATAATTAGTAATTTATAATTAGTAACTAGTAATGCATTTCCCAAATATTATCACAACGTTTAATGTAAGATCGAAAATGTCCAGAGTTATTTTTAGAACTGTATTGTTCATAATGTACAATTCCTTTTAAGTGGAGTTCGTCTTGTAATAAAGAAATTTTTTGAGAAATATCCTTTATTTGTATATTATACTTAATATTTGTCGGATTTACATCGAAAATAACAATCCCGTAATTACTAAAGTACTGCTTTATTTTAGGCCTTTGCCATTTCAAACAATCTGAATCTTCCAAATCTATACAATCTTGTAAATTGCTCATTGATTGTTGGTTAAATTTAAATACATCTTTGATTGGCATATAAAACGTAGATCTTAAATTAGATAAGTTGCTACAGTTTAAACATTTTCTGGCCTCGGTTAATGGAGCAGGTAGTACCTTTTCTAAAATAAATGAAATGGAACATGTTCCATCTAAATTTATTGTTTTGTCTGTTGTTTCTAACTGTGGACTATTTTTATATATTTCCAATAAGAGTTGCGATCTATCGTAATAAATTGTTGAAATTTCGACAAAGTTCGCTAGTTGAGTTATAAATCATTAATAATTACTAATTAATAATTACTAGTTACTAATTATAAATTACTAATTATTAATTCCTAATTACTAGTTATTAATTACTAATCACTAATTACTAGTTATTAATAATTAATTCCTAGTTACTAATTACTAACTACTAATTACTAGTTAATTATTATTAATTAGTAACTGGTTACTAATAACTAGTTACTAATTCCTAAATACTAGTTACTAATTACTAATTATTTATTATCACGCCGGGTGCAACGCAACATGTTTACTCTTCTTCTCACTTCGGAATGATTGAGGATCCCTATGAACGGGCTTTATTAAAAAAATTATATACGGCTCATTTCGAAATGGCATTAGGTGATTTTAATTCCACAATGCATGCCCTTTCAAACCTATATAGCCATTGTGCGAGCCAATCTCTGAGATTTTTGTAATTTACCATAAGCCACAACGACTTCCTTCCATATAAAAATCGCGAAAAGCGTGAATGTTCAAAAATTATATACGAGAGCCCTACGGCTCATTTCGAAATGGCATTAGGTGATTTTAATTCCACAATGCATGCCCTTTCAAACCTATATAGCCACTGTGCGAGCCAATCTCTGAAATTTTTGTAATTTACCATAAGCCACAACGACTTCCTTCCATATAAAAATCGCGAAAAGCGTGAATGTTCAAAAATTATATACGAGAGCCCTACGGCTCATTTCGAAATGGCATTAGGTGATTTTAATTCCACAATGCATGCCCTTTCAAACCTATATAGCCACTGTGCGAGCCAATCTTTGAGATTTTTCTAATTTACCATAAGCCACAACGACTTCCTTCCATATAAAAATCGCGAAAAGCGTGAATGTTCAAAAATTATATACGAGAGCCCTACGGCTCATTTCGAAATAGCATTAGGTGATTTTAATTCCACAATGCATGCCCTTTCAAACCTATATAGCCATTGTGCGAGCCAATCTCTGAGATTTTTGTAATTTACCATAAGCCACAACGACTTCCTTCCATATAAAAATCGCGAAAAGCGTGAATGTTCAAAAATTATATACGAGAGCCCTACGGCTCATTTCGAAATGGCATTAGGTGATTTTAATTCCACAATGCATGCTTTTTCAAACCTATATAGCCACTATGCGAGCCAATCTCTGAAATTTTTGTAATTTACCATAAGCCACAACGACTTCCTTCCATATAAAAATCGCGAAAAGCGTGAATGTTCAAAAATTATATACGAGAGCCCTACGGCTCATTTCGAAATGGCATTAGGTGATTTTAATTCCACAATGCATGCCCTTTCAAACCTATATAGCCACTGTGCGAGCCAATCTTTGAGATTTTTCTAATTTACCATAAGCCACAACGACTTCCTTCCATATAAAAATCGCGAAAAGCGTGAATGTTCAAAAATTATATACGAGAGCCCTACGGCTCATTTCGAAATGGCATTAGGTGATTTTAATTCCACAATGCATGCCCTTTCAAACCTATATAGCCACTGTGCGAGCCAATCTTTGAGATTTTTCTAATTTACCATAAGCCACAACGACTTCCTTCCATATAAAAATCGCGAAAAGCGTGAATGTTCAAAAATTATATACGAGAGCCCTACGGCTCATTTCGAAATGGCATTAGGTGATTTTAATTCCACAATGCATGCCCTTTCAAACCTATATAGCCACTGTGCGAGTCAATCTTTGAGATTTTTCTAATTTACCATAAGCCACAACGACTTCCTTCCATATAAAAATCGCGAAAAGCGTGAATGTTCAAAAATTATATA
This sequence comes from Nephrotoma guestfalica, assembly GCA_963691935.1. Taxonomy (NCBI): domain Eukaryota; kingdom Metazoa; phylum Arthropoda; class Insecta; order Diptera; family Tipulidae; genus Nephrotoma; species Nephrotoma guestfalica. The sequence continues at coordinate 84,288,102 of OY829913.1, forward strand.
CGAGAGCCCTACGGCTCATTTCGAAATAGCATTAGGTGATTTTAATTCCACAATGCATGCCCTTTCAAACCTATATAGCCATTGTGCGAGCCAATCTCTGAGATTTTTGTAATTTACCATAAGCCACAACGACTTCCTTCCATATAAAAATCGCGAAAAGCGTGAATGTTCAAAAATTATATACGAGAGCCCTACGGCTCATTTCGAAATGGCATTAGGTGATTTTAATTCCACAATGCATGCCCTTTCAAACCTATATAGCCACTGTGCGAGCCAATCTCTGAGATTTTTCTAATTTACCATAAGCCACAACGACTTCCTTCCATATAAAAATCGCGAAAAGCGTGAATGTTCAAAAATTATATACGAGAGCCCTACGGCTCATTTCGAAATAGCATTAGGTGATTTTAATTCCACAATGCATGCCCTTTCAAACCTATATAGCCATTGTGCGAGCCAATCTCTGAGATTTTTGTAATTTACCATAAGCCACAACGACTTCCTTCCATATAAAAATCGCGAAAAGCGTGAATGTTCAAAAATTATATACGAGAGCCCTACGGCTCATTTCGAAATGGCATTAGGTGATTTTAATTCCACAATGCATGCCCTTTCAAACCTATATAGCCACTGTGCGAGCCAATCTTTGAGATTTTTCTAATTTACCATAAGCCACAACGACTTCCTTCCATATAAAAATCGCGAAAAGCGTGAATGTTCAAAAATTATATACGAGAGCCCTACGGCTCATTTCGAAATGGCATTAGGTGATTTTAATTCCACAATGCATGCCCTTTCAAACCTATATAGCCACTGTGCGAGCCAATCTTTGAGATTTTTCTAATTTACCATAAGCCACAACGACTTCCTTCCATATAAAAATCGCGAAAAGCGTGAATGTTCAAAAATTATATACGAGAGCCCTACGGCTCATTTCGAAATGGCATTAGGTGATTTTAATTCCACAATGCATGCCCTTTCAAACCTATATAGCCACTGTGCGAGCCAATCTTTGAGATTTTTCTAATTTACCATAAGCTATAATTACATTCTTTTGTATGCATACTATATTCCTGTTGATTAAAATAATTTCTGAACATAATAATATAAAATACAAAAATTTAATATGTTTTAGAAAAAGTTTTTTTATTTACACTATTTATAAATGCGCACCTGTCCAAATATCTGTCTAAAATCCATATTTTGTCTAAAAAATTATTTTTGGACACTCGCGTAAATTTCTGTTCAAATTATAAAAGTGTCCAAAAACTTCACACCGGTAAAAATTATGTACTAAAAAAATTTCCCTGTTTCGTCAGTTCAGCAATTATTAAGTTTTTTGATGAACTCTGTTGTACTCTACATAATATCAAGAGTTGTTCAGAGTTGTTGAGAACAAGCATAAATAAACTTTATTCGATAATATAATGCAAGATATTGACTTAGTATAACCTCTTTAGGATTCGATTGAATAAATCCGAAGCACAAATATTTTAATAATATGTGAATTGTTTAAAAAATCAAAATATAATTTATCGCGGTTAGAGCAGCTGTTTCAAAAAAACGCAGCAAATCTCATCCGTTCGAAACTGATTGTTGGGATTCTTACAAATTTTCCATATATGCGTCAAAAATTTAAAAAAACTTATCGTATCACATTAACCTGCAAGAACTACCGCTATACCTCACTAGAACCTACTATCTGACAAACCTGGAAAATTGAAGGGAGCTTTTGAAGTGTTTATTTATTGGAAACATCTTACTTTTTGAAATCGATTCACCGACGTTACTGGAATAAAAGCACCGAGCGGGGCAGTAAGAAATTCTAAGTTTCTTCAAGTAAATAAACCCATAAAAAAAATATTCGGGATAAATTCACAGAAGTTTGTGAACACTCCTTTAGATGCGTGCTTGTTGGTTATAGACAGAGATTATTTAACACAAATATATTTCATTCCGAACCCTAATACACGATTACGAATATGTCGTAGTCATATTTTATAGTTTCCCACAACTTTTAAATTACAATCAAGCCGTGTACATATTTAAACATGTTTTTTCTTCCATAATACATATGTAATTTAGAAATATGAAGGTAATATACGTGTAAGTATGGTATTATGATATGGTATTTGTTTAACTCGAAAAACTATTCCCATCTGTGCTTAAAGTTTAAACAAAACAAAAAACTAAATTAAAAAAGTTTCGAATTCTCACAGATCAAAAATCTTAGTTTTCTCATTTATTTGAAATGTAAATGCGGTGTATTAACACCGCACCCTATAATAATATTCATAAAATTAATAGCAAATTATATTTATAAGACAATAACAGTTTTAATGGGCTGTTGAAGAAGTTTATAGTTATTTTAAACCGTCTTGTTAAATAATTTTAATTCCACGCCACCGAGCTTTTAGTCGGTACTCAAATTATGTACATTTCAAAATTTTGCATATATGCACATAAGTGACGTGTACCCAACGATAAAAAAGCTCTCGTATTTTGATGACTTAAAAAACCATTTTTCATCCAATTATATTTAATAAGAATACATTACTTTTCAACTTTGCAAAAAAGCACATATTTGTGTGTAGATATACATGATGTGTAGAAAAAACCATTGCAACTTAATGGTTTGAAATGTTGTTTGTTCGATAATAGAACGAGCGAATTACCCAACTTGAATTATATACGAGAGTATGATTTTCCAGGATAGTGGAAATTTATTTTTATTTTCATATAAATTTTGATAACATTTTTTTTTTATTCTAAATATATTAAAAGCTATTATGAACATGCATGCATTTTTTTATATATGTGCGCTTTATAACATTTTTTTTATTTAATGCCAGTTGAAACAAATAAATGGGAAATTGTATATACAGTGAAATTTTTCATTCAACTTTAAATTATGATAATTTCCAGGTGAATTTTTATTTTATTTAATGTTTATTTGATTATATACAACTTGGTTTAAATTATATACATAGTTATGCAATTTGGCTTATAATAGGCTTGTAATGTATTTTTCTCGCCTCTTTTGGTACAAATTTAAGTTTGTCCGGGTGGCTAAATAGGTTGAATTCGAAACATTAACGATATACATTTTGATTCAACCAAACACCTCGAAAGTCATTATACACCTCGAAAGTCAAAAGATAAAATTTCATTGAAACAGGTATATGAGTAGAGGGGCTTTTTCAATTTAGTCAATGTATATATATTCAAAAAAATTCAAATAACTTATTTCATGAGGCAAAATAAAAGGGGAGCTAACAGTTGACTGTTTTTACTTTATTTTACACAGTAAAATGAGCAATTTTGGCCTCGAAATTTCTACAGATTTACTATTCGCTTCATCGCCAAAGTAAAAAAAAATTGTTTTTAAAATATCTCGGTGTGCTCTGCCCTACAGGCCAGTGCCCTAATTCTCTAAAAGCCAAGATAAATTGCAATGTGTAAAAGTGAAGTCTAAATTTATATTGGATATCGTGATGTTATAGTAAATTCGCATTCTCTAAATTTCTTTCAAGATAAAATGTAAAGTGGCAAGATAAATTTATGTCAAAGACTATCACAAATAATTTGTCATGGGACGACTTTACTTGAATGTGTAAAAAGCATTCGTTTGGATATTGTTAAAAATTAATTGCAATTCTTGATAATTTAGTTTATAGTTTTATTTTAGAATTAAATAAGCTCAAGCTCTAACAATTTAATTAACTGCGATACTTTATATAAAAAAGTAATCAAATTATTTCAATTTAGAATGTAAATTTGTGAACTTATAAAAATGGACTGTGTGTTGGAATTAAAATAATCTTTCAGTAAAGTCACACATTCGGTCATCTTAACTTTTACCTATACTTTTGCTTAGTTTTATTTCCAGTCTTTCCACAAATACAACAAAATATTTATTTTTATTTTTATATTTATTAGGTCTAGGTAGAGGCTGGAACATGTTCTCGAGGTGGGTTGCGAACGACGAAGGTTTTTGCTTTGCACTTATAGCCCATGTGCTATCTTCGTTTTTTACTGGTGAAATTTGTAGTTTAGGTCGTTTTAAATTTTTTGTCGCTTTCCAAATGGAGTACTCGGTATCTTTTGCCCCAGTAAGGCCACTCAAGGATTTATTAATGGATTCGTTTTTGATTTATTTAAGTAGAAACTTTTTATTGGATAAAAAATTTAGAGTTGTTTTATATTCTGGTGCTCGACGTCTTTGCCAGGCCTTTCTTGCTTTTCGTTTTGTTGCAACCAGTTCCCTAACTTCCAGAGGATAAATAGCATTTCGGCGCATTTCCCTTGAACTTGAGAGGTACTACTCCACGCCGCTTCTTGTATACTGTTGTTGAGTTGTTCTAGTTGTTCTTCTAGCTGTGTCAGGTTTTTAATTGGCACCTTAAGATCTATACAAGGTTCTCCCAGCAGGTTTTTTATAAGTTAGCGAAGGTGGACTAGTTTTCTTAACAATCGTTGCACTGATTGTCATAATAACAGGCGTGTGATCTGGTATAATCCCTTCGCTGCATTCTAGGAATATATAGTTTTCGTAGGCTAATAAGTTGGTTGATCTCCAAAATGAAAATCGCAATTACATAGTCTTCCTGCTGCAAACAGCTCTCCTCTTTTTTTAGAGGTTACTCTTAATCCCCCAGTAGGTGTTTTTTGTATTAAAATCGTCTCTGATTATGAAACTTGATCCAAGTGGTTTAAATAATGTGCGAGACTAGGCATATATCTAATTTTTCAGTATTTAGGAAAATTTATAATTCTGGAATATATTGCATTAGAGCATTTGCATTCTTAATGTTTTATTTGCTGTTGTTTGCATCATTTTAATAGAGCATGGATTTCATTTCATTTATAGAGAGTCTTGCGTATCTAACCTATTGCTTAGAGCTTCAAAACATTTCTCTTGTTTAGCTAGAGCTTCCATATGCTTCTTAGTATATTTTGGAGCACTGCTGTACCTTCAGTAGTGCCCTCCGAAATAACTGATTTTGTCATCACTACTTGCGAGTATAGTTTTTCTTCTCCCGTTTTACTAGCATGCGGTTTAGGTTCCTCTTTGGTGGAAGTTTGATAACTTTTTACCGATATTCCTGGACTTTGTTTTCGCGTTTTATTTCTTATTCTTTGTAGCTCCTTAGTTATTTCACATCCCCAGTAGTTTGCGGCAATATTTTTACTAACCGAGCTTACTTGAGCATGATGCTTGCCGGACATTTCACGCATCTAGTCTCTATTTGGCAATATTTCAGCGTTTGATTAAATAAAACCTTGACATTTTTTGCACTGCGGTATTAAACCGCTTTTTTTCAATGACTCTATGTTAACTCTCATGTTTAGTATTGCCTTTATATTATACACATCTTTCACTTTTTGGTTGTTATTAAAAGTGAGCATAAATAGTGGAATCCCTCTTTTGTTAATTTGAACTCCTTGTTCAGTTTCGATTGCTTAATGATGTTTACAGCATTTTCTATAAGCATTTTCTCATTCTTACTCTCATAGGTAAAACATTGATGCCTCTCGGAATTAATCTTTGGAGCCAAAGTAGGTTTCAGAGTACACAAAACATTAATTTTCCAGACGCCATTGTTTAGAGATACGAGTTTGTACTCGGCTACCGTAATCGATTTCATAATCGACAGTATAGTGGAGAAATTTGATATCCCGACGACATTTATTGGTGGAGGTGATTTCTCTTTTGGTTTAGCTGGTTGTTGTTCTAGAGCCAGTTGTTTGATGATTAACTGGTTGGAACGTCTCCTTTTCTTACTTGGATTTTGATTCCGATTTAACATCCAGTTTGTTTCTCTTTTTAATTCTTCTTCATCCGTATGAAATGGATTAATGTCATCGATTGCAGGGCTAGGTGTCATCCTAAGTTCTACACGTATTTCAACTGGTTTTTTAAATATAAACATTAATGCTTGAATATGATTTCGGCCATGCGGTCGCCGCGGCAAGCTCGTACATGGCGTAATCTGGACGTCCAATTTTCGATTAACCTTCGCAGAAATTGAGGACCTATCTCGCTAATAACTAGCCGAATGTTGTGTTCCAAGTGTTCAATCGTCTCTCGGTTATCGGCGAAGACAAGTGACTTAACATATCCCCAAAGAACATAATCTAATGGAGTTAAATCACACGATCTCAGTGGCCAATTAACAGGACCATTACGTGAAATTAGTCATTCATCAAATGTTTCTTTGAGTAAATTAAATGTATTCCGCGCTTTGTGACATGTGGCACCGTCCTGTTGGAACCACTTATCAGCAAGATTTATGCCAGCCAATTCCGATACAAAAAAGTTGGAAATCATGCTCTGGATGTAAATTCTGTTTATTAACGTACTCATTCAACCAAAAGTGAGCTTCATCGCTGAACAAAATTTTTCTTGGAAAATCAACATCAATATCAATTTGTGATGTAGCCCATTGGCCGAATTGGTCGGATGGCTTTAATTGCTGCACAATTTGAATTTTGTAAGCAAGTAAACTTTTAGATAAAATCTTCCATAAATTGGATGGACACATTTCGAGTTGCTGAGAACGACGTCGAATTAATTGATTTGGGTCTTCCCCAATGCTACAGTTACAATGCTACAATGTACAGCGTCTATCGCTTGTTCGGTACGCACAGTTTGGCGTCTTACTGGATGCGTATTATCATTTAGAGTATACGTGGTGCGAAAACGACCCATAGTTAACCGAATTACCCGCTCTGATGAACAATTATTTAAATCGGTTGTTATCAAAACAGTATTGCCAACATAAATATATTAACCTCTAGAAAAAACACTCTTTAATTTTTTTGTTTTTTGCAAACATCCTGAAAAGTATGTCATTTACGATAAAAATGGAAAGGTGAAATTGTTGTGGTCAACACCCAACTTTCTTAATGCACTACACTTAATTTCTAAAGTAAAAAATAACCGAATTTGTGATAAACAATTTCTTGTATAATCAAAATTGATTATTCCTGCTTAAATTTCAGAAAATCAACAAGGTCAATACAGATGTCCACCTTATTTCTCATGGATCTCCCAATTTATGAAAAAAGCTTTAATATGAAGTTTTATTCCAAAAATCCAAATAGTCAGTCCGCCTGGCCTATAGAGATGCCGAATTGTGGCGAAATAAATTTTTTTTTATCAAATCTAGACATTTTCGATAAAATTTAAAAAATGTTTGGAACTAATTTTGTTTGAATTTTAATTTACAATCTTTTCATTTTAATTGTTTGCCCATAAACGATATTTGTTTTTTGTAAATATTTTGAAAAGTACAAAAGTATTTATAAAAAAAACTGTTTTGGAAGCTGCCATTTCCGGTCAACCGATTTAGACTAAAAATCATTAGGATCTCCTAATTTATCCGGAAAAAAAGGACCAAATTTTTACTCAAAATCAGTTTTTTTGACAAACTTACCTCATTTCCGCTTAAATTTTGAAAAATTCATTTGGACCGCTATTGATGCTAAATTAATTTAGCTGATAGTTCATAACCGTTTCCACCGTTTCAAAATATGAAAAGGTTCATATTGAAGCTGTTACTTCCGGAGACCAATTATGGATAAAATTCACTGGAATCCCCCAATTGGTGGAAGAAAGGTATGAAGTTTCAATCCGATCAATCAATTCATCTGTGCTGTACAGGGGTCATTTTTTCTTTTATTTTTGAAAAAACGTTTTTTCGAGTGAATTTTTTCCCAATTAGGCCACCGAAAGATGCAGCTTCCATAGGAACGTTTTCGTTTCATTTACGTGAAAAACGATTATAAATTAAAAGATTATAAATACAATTTGAAACAATAACGTTCTAGTTATGTTTTCGAAAATTTAAGCGGGAATAACGATTTTTGACAAAAAATCCGTTTTATCAACAAAAATTAGGCCCCCGTATGGCCCAGATGGGGACTGAGTGATCGAGACGAAACTTTATATATAAGCTTTCTTCATAAATTTGGAGATCCCAGTAAATTTTGACCGAATTTGGTCCACCGGAAGTGGCGGCTTCAAAATGAGCTTTTTTGTTTTTTGCGTATATTTTGAAAAGTATTGGAGGTACAAATAAGTTTTGAGGGTTTTTTTTTTATAACTTCGAAGCTTTATTCAGAGAAATTGGGACAATATATTTTATTAAAAGTATATATTGTCCATCGTCAGCTACGACTTTTTCCTATCTTTCAGGCAGCATACGAATTCCGCGTCGAAAATTTCCACGTGTTTTGAGGTGATCCAAGAATCGACTCAATTTATGGCTTTTTCGGAACAAATGGTAGTCGGATGGAGCAATATCTGGTGAATATGGCGGGTGGGGTAGGACAACCTATAACAGCGCCTCCAAAGTTCCCTTTGTAACATATGGTCGAGTGTTGTCGTACTGAAAGATCACTTTATCATGTCTTTTGGCATATTGTGGGTGTTTGAGCTTCAATGCTCGGCTTAATTTCATCAATCGTTGTTGATAACGTTCTCCAGTGATGTTTTCGTTAGGCTGGAGTAGCTAAAGTAGCATAGTAGATCACTCCGAACTGATCCCACCAGATGCACAGCATTTTAGTTTCTTGCTAGGAATTTTCAATTTGACGATTGAAGTTGATGCATGACCAGGCATTCGGGAGATCCTGTCGTTCCTGAATGGGCACACCCTGTTAATAACTCTCTTTTATTTTTCCTTTCCTCAAGTTTCGGTCAATCAATTTCAGTCAATTATGGCAATTTCGGCCAATTAATTTCGATTTTTTTCTTTTTAATTTTCTTTCTTGTAATTTTCATTTTTCTGTGGTTTATTCAAGTATAGTAGACATGACCTAAACCCCACGCATACAACTCTGAGCTCTAGCCAGAGCTACAAATAACTGTGCAGACCTCTGATGCCATGTCTGTTAATGAACCGTGTTTCGTTACAGAGTCGCCCAACTTGGAACTCTTCGGATTTTTTTGCCCAAAATTGGATGAAACTGATTTAGTTGATCTTTAGTTTCAACAAGACGGTACCGCATGTCACACAAATCGTGAAACTCTCGACTTATAGCAACCAAGTCAAGCAACCATTTTCTTTGGAGTTTTTTAAAGAAGAACATTCGAGCTAGAATTAAGGCCTCTGAACTACTTTTACTACAAAAAATCATGAATAATGTTAATGTTCGGTTCGGATGCAGGGCAGGAAAAGGAGCTATAGTGGTCACATGAACGATATTGTATTCCATATACCAATGACATATGGAACCAATTTTTATTTTCAATAAAAATATTAGAATTTTCAACATACATTATGGGTTTGTTTTAATATATCGTCGGCTTAGAATTATTCTTGTCTATGTACAATTTTTTGGTGAATTTGAGTTAGAATGTAGCTAGGGTAAAACGAACCGGACAAGTGATGCAGTGGTTAAAGCTTCGGCACTTGGACCGGGAGGTGCTGGGTTCGAATCCCATCAGAGGCTAGATGCAAATCGAATTTTCATCATCGATTACGATCGGTGATGCTAATAAATACAACTGATGGAGTGCAGAATTCCGTGTCACGCGCCGACCCACCTTCCATGTCAATGTACAGGTTGACATGGAGCTTGCAATGTGCAGGTGGTATACTGTAGTTGTGTGAGTAGGTGAAGTAGGTGGGTTAATGATGTGGAGTGAATGAGTGGAATCACAATGGGCCTAAAAATTGGCCTAAGTGTGCAGTAAGCAACCACTGAAACCTTAACTAGGGTAAAACGACCAGGGATATTTTTTTTAAATTTGTCTATTTTCACAAATTTGCACTGTTGTATTGTTTTATTTTGTCTATATCCTTGAGATTCGTGTTTTTTGCCTCCATAGCTGTATAAAAATGTTGATTTCATTTTATTAGATGTGGTTTTGTCTATATCCTACTCAACGTTGTCCTACAAATCACTGGATGATTCTATGTTGATCCCTTTCGTAAATATAACGGAAAGTTGTGTTTTAATTGATCGAGAAGAGTATAATCGTATTCTATGTCATTTTTTATTATGAAAATCTAACGATTTTTTTAGTCGCTTAATTAATTGGATTAGAATTGGTCTAGCATTTCGTTCAATGAATTCACAATTTATTTTATAATTTGGAAATGGATTCAAAGTATGTTTTATAGTGTCAATAGACATTTTAAATGTGTTATAATTTTTAACATTTTTAATCCTTTTTCATTCATTTGTTTGCAGTAATTTAAATTATGTTGATTTTGAGGAAGCTAGGGAATCGGTAAAAATATATTTAAGTACCGTGTTTTTTGACGAGTCGTAGTCAATAGTCAATGATGTATAGCGAAATATTAGTACTACTATTTTAATTTTTATTATTTAGTGAAATTACAGATGAAATTATTGTTGAAGTAATCGATCTCCAAGAAAATGCGATAATCCCAATTGAAGAAGCTGTTCTCAATGTAATCAATGAAGGTGATCGAAGCAACACCAGAAAAAAAATGTAATACATCTCAATGGAAGCAAAATATCGGTAAAAGGAATAGGCAGAGTGGTATGTCCTATACGAATTCATAGGGAAAACCAGCAAAAGCTAGAGGCATAAAATTATGTGGCTGTCGGAAATCAATTAGCTGCGTTCACAGATGTATGAATTTTAAATCACAAGACGATCGTACATAAATTAATAAAAAAATTTGGCGGTTGAATGATGATAAGAAGAACCATTTCTATTCGACATGCGTAATAAAAACGAAAAAATCGAGAACCAGAACTGAAGCTCCTCAAAGCAGAAGAGTTAACAGTTTTCTATATTTTTTAGGAAATTGAGCCAAACAAACGAATTCAAGTTTGGCAGGAATTTTTTTTCTACACCCTAATTATAAATAAGGGTAAGATGGATATATTACTTTTTTAATTATAACAAAAACCCTGTTCTGCCTAAAACACCATTAAAAGGAAAGTTTAGGGAAAAAAGTGTTTCAAACGAGGATAATTGAGTCCCACTATTGCCGAAGTACCACTACGAGGAAATATTTGGATGTTTCTCTCAACATCAGCAAGTTGTTCTACTTATTTAAAATTAAATATTCTGAGAGCACCATCAAAAAGTGGAAATACCTAGAGACGTTCAAAAAAAATTTAATTTGGGGTTCCATCATCCTAAGAAAGATCTGTGCGACAAATGCGAGGCAATGCGTTTGGAATCGGGTGCATCCCTAAACCAAACCAACGAGTATAAAGCACATATTCTAAATAAAAACCAAGCGAAGCTAGATCGAGCCTCCGACATAATAAAATCTACCCAACGCAAACTGGTTAAAATTTTCAGCTTTAATATGCAAAATGTCTTCCAACTGCCCCCCTTCCTAAAAATTCAAACTTCTTTTATAGGCGAAAATTTAGCATTTATAATTTAACGGGAAAAGATTATGGTGATAAAGAAGTTTTAAATGCAATTTGGTACGTATTAATATTACTATTGTAAACATTTCATTCGAAATACGTAACAACTTTTACATTTTTAGGTATGAATCTATTTGTGGCTGCGAAGGTACTCACATTACCAATGCGCTTATAAAAATGTTGGGAAAATATATTAATTCACATCCGGAAGTACAACCCGTCATTTTTTGGTCAGATAGCTGTGTGCCGCAAAATAAGAATTGCATTATGACCTTTGCTCTACAGCAATTTTTAAATACAAGTTCATTGGATTGAGCAGAAATTTTCGGAGGCCGGTCACAGCAACATCCAAGACATTGACTCTGCGCATAGCGTTTGGTAAAGAAATTTTAAAAATAAATTTATAAAGGGTGTTTTTTTAAGAGGTTGCCGATTTTTTTTTGAATAAAACACATATAAAATTATGAAATGACCAAAATTTTTTTTTATTTGGTAGATAATTTTTTGGCATTTAACATTTAAACACAATTTCTGGCATATGGCTACCACGACTATTTTTCACAAATGTCATTCTGGAGGTCCAATTTTCCAGCACTTTTTCAAGCATTTGAGGGCGTATGTCAGCAATGACACGTTGAATATTGGTTTCCAAAGCGTCAATCGATTGAGGTTTATCCACATAAACCAATGACTTCACGTATCCCCACAAAAAGTAATCGAGTGGCGTCAAATCGCACGAACGCGGAGGCCAATTCACCGGACCATTTCTCGAAATAATGTTGTCGTTGAAAGTTTCTTTCAATAAGTCGATTGTTTCACGTGCTGTATGGCAAGTGGCACCATCTTGTTGAAACCACATTTCATTCATATCCATATCTTCAAGATTTGACAACAAAAACTCATTTAACATGGTTCTGTATCGATTTCCATTCACGGTAACGCGTCGTCCTTCCTCATTTTTAAAGAAATATGGACCGATGATCCCACCAGCCCATAGACCGCACCAAACAGTACATTTATCAGGATGCATTGGTAATTCTAGAACGGCGTGTGGATTATCTTTGCTCCAAATGCGACAATTTTGTTTGTTGACGTATCCATTTAACCAAAAATGCGCCTCATCACTGAAGAGAATTTTACGGTAAAAAAATGGATCTTCGTTCAATTGATTTAACGACCAATCACTGAATTCACGGCGCAAACGATGGTCGTGTGGCTTTAATTCTTGCACCAATTGAATTTTGTATGGCACCAAACCCAAATCTTTACGTAAAATTTTCCATAAAGTCGATGGACAAAGTCCAATTTGCTGAGCACGACGACGAATCGATAAATTGTCGTTTTCTTCGACACTGGCCTCAACGACAGCAATATTTTCTTCTGTACGAACTCTTCTCATTCTTGTCGGTGGCTTGGCATCCAAAAGAGTGAATGTAGACCGAAATTTGGTAATTACGTTCTTTATGGTGGTCTCTGACGGACGATTATGTGCACCATAAAATTCACGAAGTGCTCTATAAACATTTTTAATTGAACACTGATTTTGAAAATAAATTTCCACGATTTGAAAACGTTGTTCTGGAGTTAACCTATTCATAATGATTTGCCAAACAATACTGAGTAGAAATGCCACTTTGAGCTGTCAAAACAACTGTCATAAAATAAAACGACATCTATCGGAAAAACAAACCTCCTAAAAAAACACCCCCCTGTTGGCCTACTAAAAGAATTTGTCGAATTACCAGAGGGAAGACAAAAGCTCACGGCGATACAAATGAAATCTTCGGATTACAAGGATTACCATAACGCAGCCTATAAGTTGAACTACAGACAAATACAATATAAGGCTAAACATTTAATTTATGAGAATGGGTCACCTTACATAAAGAATCACTGTGGTTATGATAGCGATTTTATTTTTGTGAAAATATCACAGAAAAAATCAGAAAATGATACCGGTTTACCCACAATTCTGCCTCTCTCAACTAGTGGAAAAATATCTTCACTGAAACTAGAAGATTTATCTGACATGTTTATCTACATGCCGCCGGTGGATCAGGTGTTATATAAGAATGTAATTGAAAGCCGGAATCATCCTTCACCGTCTAATGGCGGGCATGTTTCACATCCAATTCAGAGTGAAGAACCAATAAAAAATAAAAGATTCGGGGCCAGAGCAAAGAAAAGAAATTAAGGCAATATTTACATTTCGTTTGTTAATTTAACTAGAATGTGATTATATTTTGTATGAAATTTTTATTTTTTCTTAAATAAATGGATTTTATAATATTATTTTATAAACATTACGAGGTGTTTGCTAAACCAAAATTGATTAATCAAATCCCTCAGGAACATTTTTAACTTTCTAGGTAAACTTCAAACTCCAATTTCTCCAATATAGGCAAAATGGATATAGCCAAGAATAATTCTAAGATTTCGATATGTTAAAAAATTTGATTCAAAATTCGAAAAAATTAAATTCGGATCAGAAATTTCATAAATAGAATAGGATTTTGCTGGATATCGTTGATCTTGTTTTTGAATCACTTGAAACGATTTTTGTGCTGTCTGCTTTTTGTGGAACATTTTAGACAATTTAATTTATCAATTCCGTCTGCTCCACATGCAGAACGGATTTCCGAATTTTGTACAATTCGCAAATGTATCGTAAATTGTCAAGTTGAAACTAATTTGGATCTAATTCGGAATTAAAATTGTTAAACTCAGAATTTAAAATTTAAAAGGTTGAACAAATAATACGGATTGGTACGATTGATAATGCATATAAGAAATCAGTATATAGTAATAGTCGGTTGTAGAAGTTACCAACAGAGCTAATGTAATTTTAGGAATTCGTGAGTTTTCAGCCTTGAGTTGTATAGTCAAAGTTTTGATTTAAAATCTCTCCATTCATTCCAATACATTGTGGTTATAAAATTGCTACGTGTTCCAGTTAAACCTCTTTGGATGTCGCAAAATTTAATAAAAATCCTCCAACTAATCCATAACCTCAATTATCATAGAAATTTCCATATTTTTATTCTCCTGAAACAAATTTAATTAATTCTTGGTTTCTGCCTTAATATAATTTTACCGTATGGAGGTGTGATACATATACATAATTCTCGGATCCCATAGGTATGCATATACTCGTGTATCCCAATATATAAATAAACGTAAAACGTATTCACGTAAAATTCTCATATTTTCTTAATCCAATATTAAAATACTAAAAATATTAAATAACGAAAATTAATCCATAGATTCATATTATAATATGGGAATTTTTCAGGATTCTTTTGAGCTTCGTGTATACCGTATATTCGTGTCGTTTATACACACACAGGACGTACAAATGAAATTTTCAATATTGATGCCATAAACGAATATTAATATCACTTAAAATTCAATTTTTATCCAATAACCATACCTTTATTATTATTTTATTTTATTATAAATAAATATTTTTTCCATTTTCACCAATTTTCCAATATTAAAAAAAATATATTCCCCCAACTTGTCGTTGGGTGTCATAAATTTTTGGGTTAAAACATTTTTTTTTTCGTGTCGAGTATTATCAAAAAGCTTCGATATTTATTAATTTCATTATCTTAACAATTTCCAGTTTACAAATATAAATTTTCATTCCACATTTCCATTATAAGTACCGGCACACAACACGAGATTTTTAATGCGTTTTATCAGCCAGACCATTTGTCCTGCAGAATACAGGAAACCCTGATTTTATACGCTGATTAAACTTAGAATTAAACCATACTCGTACGAGTATCAACGACGAGTTTAGTTTAACACATACTTAGTGCTTGTTTATACGAGTACATATTGTACGTACACAGCGTTACAACAAATGGTATGTACATGAAAACATTGTGAACAATACTTAAAACCAATAGCACGGAATGAAAATGTATGTAAGCGTACGAGTACAACAAAATAATAAAACAAATCAATTGAAAAATAAAAACTCGAAATGGAAAACAAAAAAATTTTCAATTAGTTCCGCCATATATTTATTTATAAAACATGTTCTTTGTTATTGTTTTAATATTATTATTAATTTCAAATGGCGATACAGTACTACATTGTCTGTGCTGCAAAAAATCGAATTTAAGTGTCATTGTCTAGAGAGATTTTTGTTTCCTTTCGAAAATAGTATTTCCGACCTTTCGAGGATGCAAGTCAGAAACATTCGCTTGAAATTTGAAGAAAATTGAAGTGTAAAAAATTTAAATTAGGTTTTTGGGGTTTTGTTTTCTTAAATTACAACAAATCTAGTTAGGCTACGGGCCAATTGTCAGTGTTTGAGATCAGCACCAAACAAATTAGACCGAGAAAATTGGACAACAATTTTCTACTCCGCTAAGCGTACTCAGATATGTTGCGTCACAGTGTGTTTTTTGCGACACTAAAAATTGTAAGCTTTTCACAATATTTAGAACCAAAGCTCAAGATCAACCCTTTTCTTGTGAAAGTGGATCATTAAACCATAGGAAATATGCATATCTATAGCAAAAGAAATTTTATTTTATTATATTTTTTATTTATTTAAATTAATATTAATTTAACGTAAGGAGGGAGGCGATATACAGGTGTCGTAAAATCTATCTGGTATATCTGGTAGGTATGATAATGGGTCGTAAAGTATATTTCATACCGCTAGGTGATTATGGTGTCCCTATCCAGAAAATTTTTTTATATTTCTATTTTTTTGACAAAAAATTGTTTTCGTACTTTTTTGATTTGGCATCAAAAAGTATCTGTAACCCCAAATTTGCACCCTCCTACCCCCCCTCCCCCCACCCACACATTTTTTAATCGCGATTTTAGTATTTTGTATGAACACAATATTGGTTTTTGTATTAAATTATTTTAACCGTCGTTCGTATTTCAAACATAACGAAATTATTTATGTTATTGAATGACAGATGGCACTACGTCCGTCTCATCGAACTTTCATCCACACATGCGCAAGACGAGAAGCGTCGCGTCATTTTGACGTTTCATTCTGCATTTGTTATGTATCACAACGCAGGGCGTGCAAAATTTTGTACGATTTATTTTAATTTATAAGAAATATATACGTATTTCATGATTGTAAAAAGGTTGGTAAAATACTAAAAGAACAAATACATTATCGGTATACCGTTTTTCATCAGTAAGTACAACAATTTGGTTTATTTTTGTGTGTATTACAGTGAACAGAGCCAGCAAGACGCAAAGAGGCCCATTTGGGCCGTCGAACGAATAAAGCAACAAACATGCGAAATAGTGGAGCAGATATAACAGACGAACAAATCCAACAAGATAACGAAAATGTGCGTGTGAGCATGTCGCAATTGCGTGCATCTCAATCACAAGAGGCACGAGCTGAACGAAATGAACAACGACAATTGGAACAGAGAGAAGCGCGCCGTTTCGTAGGTAACACACGCAGAGCAAATGACCAACAACGCCAACAAGTACATCGAGCATTTACTTCAACTTCGTCCCTTCGTCTCGCATTCGAGTACGAGCCAGATATTGAATATACCGCTCATGCGAAAGTGCTGATTGGAACACATCAGGAAAAGTGCAACTACCAGAAATTGAGACAATACCAGAACCATTGAACGGCTTGCTCAGGGGCACGGATCTAGATTCAAACCTGATCCTGAAGTCCATTCGCACATTCAATTTACGCTTCCAAATGCCATCGTTTGGAGTAACAGAAATAGTTCACAATACTGCGGCAAATAGTCAACAATTCAATTCAACGTTCAAAATCAAAGGTCAAGTGTACCACAAAGTAGGCTTATTGCTGCCAATGCCAAACGAGCCACATAAATTCTTACAAATCTACTTCATGGGTGGTGAGGACATCAATCGTATGGATGCATGTTGCGGTTACAATAACCTCAATTCGCCTAATGCCAGGTGCATCGTCCGCGAACTAGACGCTCTATTGAATGAGCACAATGAATTATTGAAATTTTTCAAATCACACATTCACGAATTGCAAAGTGATAATTACGCTATTGTCATCAATCCGGATAAAACGCACCAGCTGGACAGTACTTTTGTGATTCGAAAAAGAAATAATAATCTGGAGTTCATCGCCCACATACACCGTTCATACGATGTTCTCCAATATCCGCTACTTTTCTGGAAGGGACAAGGCGTATATTGCATAAACATTAAACAACGAGATCCCGCCACAGGTAATTCATTCATTATGAACATCATTACTCATTTTTCAGCTCGTTGGGTTTTATGCGTATCGTACGATGATTCGATGCGATCAGGACAACGTGATTCTGCGATGGCATGAGCTGTGCCAAAAATTGATGGTTGACATGTACGCGAAGGTAGAGAGCAAACGACTGCGATTCCTACGACACAATCAACAGAAGCTGCGTGCGGAAGAATACGTTCACTTGCGAGACGCTATCATCATCGTACGTAGGCAGCCCACGACATATACAAGAATACATACAGGATGCTATGGCTTTCGTGTGCGAGTACGGACGACCGTGTTTATTTATCACGTTTACATGTAATCCAAAGTAGCAGGAAATTACATCTTGGCTATTGCCAGGCCAAAATGCAATACATCGTCATGACATTATCGCACGGGTATTCAAACAAAAATTGCAGTCTTTAATGAGCGTCATTGCAAAATTACACGTATTCGGTCTCACACGTTGCTGGATGTATTCGGTTGAATGGCAAATTCGAGGATTATCTCATGCACCCATTTGATTTGGTTAGTCGACAAAATATGCCCTGAGGAAATCGTTAGTGTAGTTTCCGCGAAATTCCAGATTCACCTACTGATCAACTACTGTTCGATATTGTTACCAGAAACATGATTCATCGCCCATGCGGTGATCTGAATCGTACCTATATCGCCTTGCATGGTAGATGCAAAATATACAAAGCGTTTTCCTAAAGATTTCACCAACGACATGATCACAAATATCGATAGATATCCAATATATCGTCGAAGAAATACTGATAATGGCGGACAATCATTTACGCTAAATATCAACAACGCAGACATTGACATTGACAATCGTTGGGTGGTACCATATTCGCCGCTACTAAACAAAACATTAAATGCTCATATTAATGTTGAGTTCTGTAGTTCGGTGAAGAGCATTAAATACATTTACAAGTATGTGAATAAAGACAGTGATATGGCTAGGTTTCAAATTCAAAATACCGATGTGAATGCTCCTCGATTGAATGACAACGACGAAATAATGCGCTACCTAATTGGCCGGTACATCAGCTCCAATATCTTGACGAAGCTGTCTGGCATATCTTTGGTTTCCAAATTCATGAATGGAACTCATCAGTTACAGAGACAACAATTGTGCGTGCCATAAATGCACCAAAAACTACACTCATGGAATTTTTCGAATTATGTAATCGTGTGGATACCTTCTGTACCTTTGCACGAACACTACTCTATTCCGAAGTACCACGCTATTTCAAACAAAAAAATGGATTCGCCGCAAGCAAGGCGCACCAATTGATGCATGTCCCGGCCTATTCAAATCAAACACTTTGGGTCAAGTATATACATTTGTCTGTTTGTATACATTTGTCGCCAAGCTTTGGCGTTTGGATCGGGAGGTACCGGGTTCGAATCCCGATAGGGGCTGGATGCAAAAGGAAATTTTCATCAACAGATTACGATCTGTGATTAAAAGGAACACAAGTACGACCCCCTATCGGCGTGCAAAACTCATGGGCCGACCCATCTTTCATGTCCAGTACTATAGGCTGGCATGGAGCTATGCAATGCGCAGATGGTAACTTAAACCGGTCCTATAGCCGTACGTCTTCGATTTGGCAGGAAATGCGTAAAGTAAGACGGAAAAATCAACCGCGAAAGAGCAGGAAGTGCTTCGGCCTCAGAAAAGATTGCATGGATTAAAATAAAAATAAAAAAAAACAAAAAAGTATATACAGTCACTCCAAGGCAGATTGAGTGCTTCCATCTGAAACTGTTGTTGGTTAATGTCACCGGCCATTGTCATTTCAACATATACGCAAAGTGAATGGACAACAGTATCCAACATATAAAAATGCATGCCTTGCGGCTTGGTCGAAGACGGCAATCACTGGGACGATATGCTTGCAGAAGCAGAATTGGGCTGAACAGCAACACAAATCCGTGTACTATTCGCTATAGTGTTGACTCTACACGTTGTGGGATAGGCACAAAGATTTAATGACTGACGATATATTGCATCGAATTCGTACACGGTGCAACGATCTAACGATTACATTCAGCGCCGCTATGTACAATCAAGCATTGATTGCTATCTAGGATCTTTGCGTTTTCATTGCCAATTTACCACTCAGTCATTTCGGGATGGGTTCGCCAAATGGAAGTGCGTCTGATTTAATGGACACCAAAATGAATAGTGAACTGCGATCCGATACTGCAGAAATGGCAGCGTTTGTTACTCGCAATGACCCACTACCGACTCATGAACAAAATTTATTTACGACCGCATTATGCTGACAGTTTCGGTGTTACAAGGTGGATTCTTTTTTGTTGGATGCACTACATGGAACTGGCAAAACATTTCTCATTTCGCTAATTCTCACCGAAATACGATGAAATTATGGTATCTCATTGAACGGCGTCGCAGCAACTTTATTGGATGGAGGCAGAACAGCTCATTTAAGCGGCCACTGAATATTCAAAATAACCCAGACGCAGTGTACAATAAAAAAAACAATCGTCCATGGAGACAGTGCTGAAACAATGCAAAATTATTATTATGAATGCACTATGGCACACAAACATTCTCTTGAGGTGGTAAAAAGATCACTCGAAGATATAAAAATCAACGACAAACTATTCGGCGGTATTCTGTTACTTCTTTCAGGTGATTTCAGACAAACACTTCCCGTCATACCACGTTCAACGTATACGCTGATGAGATCAACGCTTCCTTGAAATCATCACCACTGTGGCGTAATGTTGACAAAGTTCAGCTAAAAATAAACATGCGCGTCCAAATGCTACAAGATCCATCCGCTGACACATACTCGAACCAATTGTTAGATATCGGCGATGGAAAAGTTGCTGTCTATGAAAATACTGAATGCATAAAATTGCCCACTAATTTCTTCACAATTGTTGATTAGCAAAATGCTCTCATTGGCTGCATCTTTCCCGATGTACGT
This sequence comes from Nephrotoma guestfalica, assembly GCA_963691935.1. Lineage (NCBI taxonomy): Eukaryota > Metazoa > Arthropoda > Insecta > Diptera > Tipulidae > Nephrotoma > Nephrotoma guestfalica. The sequence continues at coordinate 84,308,679 of OY829913.1, forward strand.
ACACAATACATAAATCCAGAGCCATTTTAGCAGCAAACAATGTAGACGTCGACGATTTAAACTTCAAGGTACAGCAGTCGTTGCCAGACGACTTGGTATCATACAAATCGATCGATACAGTTTGCGATGGCACCGAAGTTGTAAATTATCCAACAGAGTTTTTGAACTCACTGGATTTGCCAGGCATGCCACCGCACCTTCTACGACTGAAAGTTGGATCTCCGGTGCAATGACACGTGATTGATCATTAAAAAATTGATGAAAAACATTATCGAAGCCACCATTTAGAATGGCAAATTCCTAGCCGATTCTCACAGACGTGCCAATTGAATTCAAACGCGTCCAATTTCCCATTCGATTGGCATTCGCAAAGACAATCAATAAGTCGCAAGGCCAAACGATGGCTGTTTGCGGTTTAGATTTGGGCACACCATGTTTTTCACACGGACAATTATACGTGTCATGTTCTTGCGTGGGCAAACTATCGAGCTAATTTGGGTTGGCTAAAGACGAAAAAATATCAATTGCTCTTCGAAATTAATATTAATTTTCTTTATTTCATTTTCCTACTTTAGGATAAAAAATATACTACTTTTTTCACTTTACATTTAACTTTTAAGAGATCAAACAATGAATATGTCCGTTACGTTGAGGAAATACATTGAATTTAGAAAATGAATGGTTGGTGTTTTTTTGTTTTTATCGGCGGTCATAGTCTACAGCGCTCAATTCCTCTTTCTGTCATAGATCCCATCCCCACACACTTGTTGCAAATTACAACCAATTTAGTTAGGCTACGGGCCAATTGTCAGTGTTTTAGATCAGCATCAAACCAGTTAGACCGAGAAAATTCTACAACAATTATCTACTCCACTAAGCGTACTCAGAAATATAACGTCACAGTGTGTTTTTGCGACACTAAACAATTATAAGCTTTTCACAAGAACCGAAGCTCAAGACCAACCCTTTTCTTCTGAAAGTGGATCATTAAACCATAGGAAATATGCATATCTAGTAAAGGAAATTTTATCTTATTTTATTTTTTATTTATTTAAATTAATATCAATTTAACGTAAGGCGGTGATATACAGGGTGTCACAAAAGTTGAGAACCAAATGAAGCAGGGCGATAGAAGTGTGTGTGTGTGTGTGTGCGTGTGTGTGTGTGCGTGAGTGCGAAACTATCAGGTTCTAAATTAAATTTGCAACAATACCAGTCCAGATAAGTTTTCCAAAATGTAAGCGAAAATGGCGATTTTAGACAAAAAATTGTTTTACAACAAAATTGGAATATGGATCGATTGATCGGAATGAAACATCAAACTTAAGCGTTAACCATAAATTGGGAGGTACAGCAATGTATGGCCACAATCCACCGAAAGTGGCAGCTGCCACAGGAGCGTATTCGTTTTTGCAGATATTTTTAAAAATATTTAACATTTACGAATAAACAATTCAAACCAAAAAGATTGTAAATAAAATTTCAAACAAAATAAGTTCAGATGTTTATAACTTTTACCGGGAATGACGAGCAAAATTTGACACCCCTACTTCAAATAAAACTTCATACATAAATTTTTCATCTAACTGGAACATCATTGCAAAAATTGGTGCAAATTTGTGTACCGAAGGCGCCAGCGGCAATGGGAGCATTTTTATTTTTTGCAATGATGTTGAAAAGGTTAGCATTTTTTAAAAATGATAGAAAATTATTATTTATTTATTTAAATTAATTAATTAATTTAAAATTTAACTTTCAGAGAGGGTTCACCTTTTGTCATTCTTAGTTATATTCTAACCAATTAGCATGCACGTCAGTGATATTGGCGGACTGCTTAGACCAAAAGGAATGTTCCGAGTAAGTTAAACATAGCACGTTGTGTAAGGAAGAGATGAAAATTCACAACTGGAATACTCGAGTTCGAAAATGGTTTTAGGAAAAAAGAATAACACGTTAAGCAAGAAAGAGACAGTAAATTACATCTGGGATGCGCGATTACTGGAAGTTTTGTATTTTAAAAATCGAAAATATTTTGTAGTTTAACCTTAATGTTACGAATTTCGGGCCTTCGATATGGATTCGTACTGGATTTTGCAAATAAAAACATTCAGCGATTTAAAGCTACAAACTTTATTCTCCAACACTTTTAATATCTACAGTAATTCACTAGTTTCACTTGTTCACTCTTCACTAAATCATTTTTCTGTTCACTGATGATTATCGCCGCCGTCCACAATTGCTTTCGTTATCACCATATTGAATTATCAATCAGTATTGGAGGAATACTTGACCCGACAACAGCAATCCATGCTAACAATAATAATCACCTCAAAATTACGGACTCTGACTAGGTTCGAACTCGTGACTTTTAGATTGACAGTATTTGGTTTTACGGACTTGGACGAGCAGATTCGTCTAAGTCTTATCGCTTTAGTCTATCGTTCTGCACGACTTTCCGTCCACCTCAAAAGCGTTCTTGTATCCGATACACATCGTCGCTGGTCCTCTTGATAATTTTGTATGGACCTTTCTAATCCCATTGTACATCTTGAGATCTGCTTTTCCGCTTCTAGGAATTCAGCCACTGTCATTATTTCTAACGTTCGTGCTGTTGTTCTCTACTGCGAATCGGTCTTTCTCTGTATTCGTCGTCCTTGTTCAGCTACGTTATTTTTGCAGCCTCTTACTGCTTAACAAATCGGTCGTTTCTTGGCTTGCTGGACGCTTTTCGCTATTGATACATCATGTGTCTGATCCTTCCTCTGCCTTGCATTATTTCAGCACACCTCCTTCTCAAATCCAATGCGTGCCACTTTTGCACGACTCTCCGTTGCGGCCTTTCGGATTGCTCTCTCTTCAGTAATCAACTCCTCTGCTGGACTCACTCTCAATAATCGCACCACTGACGCGATCTTCTGCTGGGCAGAATCCCAAGGATCTTTGCTCCATTTGGTAAAACAATTGGTCCATCGGTTTCTTTTACCGTGCATCTTTTTCTAGTCGTCCATCACTTTTCCGTTTTGAACTAAACATTTGCCTCTGGTCTTCTTTGGTTCTTCAATTTTCCATGTTTTTCTTTATTCCCGCGGTGTCTGTGCTTCTCGCCAGCCATTATGTTGCTTTCCTAGGAAGCAGACTGCCTTGCTAAACGATCATTCGATCGTTGCGTACACTCTCGTATGTAGTGACCTAACGTCTCGCATCTTCTTTCACTTTGATGTCACCTGACTCACTACTTGACTGTTGTAATTTTATCTCCGCCATATATTCGTAGTCTAGCTTGTGCAACTTTACTGTGTCAGTGGCTAAACTTGTTCTAGCTGCCTCCTTTTCTAACGCCAACGCCAATATTTCATTCATTTTTGTACCACTGGTTTGATAGCATTGATAAACGCGAAACTGTTAGTCTGTTCAACACATCTGCAGGTGTATTACCATAAACTTGACGCGCTAATTTCGTTACTTCTCTCACCAGGTCTTATATAGGCTTTCCCCACGTAGTTGCCGCTTGTTTTCGAGTTGAGTCTTGCATAGTTCTCTGACATGTGGCTGGCCTTATCTTAGTTCCAACTCAGTCATGACGCGGATACCGTTTGCAAGACATTCGCCGCTTTCCCACGAAGAGCCAAAACAATTGTACTGCATTGCCGCTTGAAACTGTATTTTCAAATTCTCGAATGGAATTTCGCCGCCGAATGTCGGAGGTTTCAAAACTACCCTGAAGCTTACAGCAATTGTTTGCATTGGGAACGTTTTATCTAGCTGGCCTCCTCTCTGGAATAGTTTGCGATGTAATGGTTTCGAGACGGGTAACTCCTTTCAAACTCCTTTAACTGGCACTCGACTTTTACCAGCAGAGACTGTATTTCTCCTCTTAGCTCTTTAACTTGAAGATCTTGCGCGTGCTGAATTTGGTTGAGCTTCTAGTCTAACTCGGCAAACCGCCCGAATTTATTGATCGATTTTTTTGCCTTGCTGGTCTAATTTAGCGCGGAGTTGATCGAATTTTGCATCTTGTCATTCTAATTTGGCACTGAATTTAGCGTGTATTTGTTTTAGTTGAAGCAAAAGAGCCTGCATCATGTTTTCCATGTCCACGACGGTTTTCTGTAGCTCGGGAGTAGGCGGCTCTACTGACATGGTTGCTCCTTTTTGATACATCGCTCCGGCTGCCTCATTTTTAACTTCTTCTTCGCAAGGCTAGACTTTCTGCTCATCGTTTGGGATAATTGGCGGAATCCCTGATGACCCCATCGTCGGTGGGAAACAAATTACAACTGTCCTTGAGCCTCAAATTGCTCGCGCTTATATAGTTGTCGTTGTTCGAGATTATTATTTTTATTGCATCTGGCGATATAAGTGTATTGTTCGCGAAGATTCCACTTCATCAATTCCACTTGGAATGCCCTTCTTAAATCCAATTCACAATCAGTATTGGAGGAATACTTGCTCCTCAATAAAATTAAGGACTCTGACTAGATTCGAACTAGAGAGGAATTCGTAACACTAGAAGAATATGACATCATATTGCAAAAGGTTAGACGCAACTATGTACATTCAAAATTACTTTCGACAAAACAACCGAAACTGTCAGAATCCTCGTCAATAAATTTTATCCGATAAAAATTTTCACAAAAAATTGAAAACATTTTCACAGAATCAGGAATTCTGTTGACAGCCTAGACTGACAGGCTCGTTATCTCGTGTTGAGATATTATCCGTTTTGTCTTTGTCTAATTTTGCCAATGCTCTCTGTTTCTACGTTTCTTGCGTTTTTTACGGACCGTACGTCATTTTCCATCATTGTTTTCTGTTGGTGTAGTTGCTACTATCCCTGAATTATCTGGATTTGAACAGCAACCAAAGATATTGGTTTCTATAGCTACAAGTGCACCTATGGTTATGTGCCTCCTTAAACTTACCAACAACTAGATTAGCTTTCGCAACCACCTCGGGAATGTATATCTTAATATTTTTAATTTTGTTTGATAATTCAGGAACTTAGGTTACTACTTGACTAACCTCGCTTGGTGAAGTAACAACAACTTCAGCCGTGTCCTCATTATCACATCATTATCAGTTCGATTTCTTTAGATTCTTGTTATATTTCACCTTTTTGATGCACGTTGACCTTCAGCTGTTCCGATGACTGACCTGGATCGCGTCTTGGTGCCTTACCCATATTTATGGGTAATTCGCTAATTAAAATTAGATGTTGCTTGTTGTTCTTTTAATAACTATATTGAGGGGCGGGGTAAGTTATAGTTATAAACGTTAATCGATACCTATAGAACTCCACCTTTTAGGTTCGAAATTATATATCTCGTCGTTTGGTGAGCTCCGGACTCGTTTTTTTACAAATTTTATTTCAGTATCGCTATTGCTTTCACAATTAATGGAGAAAAGATGGTCCAACTTTACAACGAACCGTGTATGCAGGTTATTTTATCCACTGCTAGGACTGATCACGCCTAGCTGAATTTTCTGAAGACCTGAATAGACTATACAAAATCATATTTTCCAGAAAAGTATTTTTAGTCACCAGTTATATTTTTAGGTATGAGTGTGGGTTTTCAAATGGTTCAGTCGGGCGATGACAAGAATTTAGTTCAGAAAATTTTCCTTCATAGCTTACTCGAATTCATTCAAGTATTCAATTAATAAATGAGATTTGTTATGGACCATTTCAAATTTGTAAACAGTCCGCTCTAGCTGGGATTACCAGTCTGTTGCTTGTCATAATCGGCCGTATGACATCATTCTTTCTACTTGAGTGCTAAATCTAAAATTCTAATATTTGTTCTCCAAATTATTTACTTTGTGAATCTACTTTAACTATAATAGTAAAGTGATTTGTCTATCTTAGAGTAGTGAATAGTTCCACACATCCCTACACCTATACTCGTATATGTACCACATTATTTCGGAGACATTAAGAAATAAAACCAGTTTTCTCTCTTATATTTGTTTGTCTTCCCAGGTATAACTACTGTCTTAGTTTTCTTATGGTTTTTCATCATCTTGTTATTTTATTGAATGTTTACCATACAGAGCTTGTTCAATCCACACACAAACACACAAATTATTCAACCAAAGAATAAAAGAATCAAATTTTCTTTTTATTTTTATGTTCTGCTACACAAGAATTAGGTTTTGGTTGGTTGATTTGAATACGTCGTCTTCTTCTACCGAATCTCTATACATAAAAAAAGGAAAATCTAACCAAACCAAAAAAAAACCAACAACGAGTTGAATAGAAAATTGAATAAAAATAAAATTTGAAAAATATAATCAAATCATACACACACACACACACACACAAACTTAGTTGATTTATGGTAAAATAAAATTTTTGTTCGAGAACAACAGGTACAAATTAAGCATTTTAAAATTTTCGGTTAACAGTATGACGTAACAAGGAAAATTATTTTAACAGATTTTCTTCATCGTGTTATTTTGACGGCGAACGTCTAAACTGTTCTTGGTAAAATACACAGAAAGTTATGTATTAGCATTAGCATGGCACAAAATATTTTTTTTTAGTTTTTAACTTTTTATGGTAACAATTAATATTTTGAAGAAGATGATGGCAGATGGCATTACAAATTCTATTTTAATAAAAAAAAGGAATTTTATTTTTAGTTTTTTAAACACGACCGCATACAATCGTAGTTTTGCAAATGGTATGCATATTTTAAAATTAAGAATATGTACTAGATGATATAATACAGGGGTGCCTACTTTTCCCACGGGAGTGGTGTACTCGTATGTCCTAATTTTTCCATAAGGAAAATAAGTGCAGTCGCACTTATTTTTCTCACCCCGCATTTGAATGAGGAAGCTGTTTTTTGTCTTATTTATATCGAACAATGATACATTTTCTGGAATATCCCGGATCCTAAATTTCTTCCTTGGTCCCATTGAATTTTCATCATAAATTCATTCCATTGCAGCTAATCCACTTGTAAATTACAGCATCAACGAAAGTTGTTGTTTCCTGATGGGATATCTAGGATAGTTGTAATACTAATACATACCCATTGTGTGTCAATACATCGACGATGTATTGTTGAATTTATCCTCGGCTTTTTCGTGGAGGTTTCGTCCTTTCACCGTCATACATTGATTACATTTTTGACACCACTCTACTAGCCACTTTTAATAATAGTCTAACTGTGTCATCCGAGGTTTTCGATATTCGTTTTAAACAACCATTATCTTCAAAAAAGCTTATTGGTACCGGACTGATACATCTGTCATTTTCGCACCGCATAGCACTTTCATAATCCATACATCGATTATGTTTTCCTGACATGCCCTCCTTAACAATGCGTCAGGAATTCCTTGTGCGCTTCATTTTCGATGCTTGATATCAAGTCGTAGAATTGTAGGATTCTTGAATTGCAGCAAACATCGTAACATCCTATGAACAGTTCATCAATGTAAATTTTGGCCTTAAGGGTATTTATGAAAGTGATTCTCGCATTTCACTGTCGGCATAGAATGACAGGGTGCCTTTTTTCTGGTACACTTTGGTTTATCTCCCAGTGATATGCAAATTTTTAAAATTATACATTACACGCTGATTGGTTGACTAGCTCGACACATGATTAACACCAAAAAAGTCTCGTAATTTTCTCCGCGTAGTCACCATTGGACAATTATTTAAATAAAAAATTTTAATAATTTCACTCTCTACCACTGTGAAGTGCGAACTGACAAATGTCGTCCAAAACAAAATGGTGGCCAAACAAAATCGACCTAGAATATAAAAAGCTAAAAGCATCCTGTATTTATTTTCCCGTCACGCAATGGTTACGATCCGGTTTCGATAAGATTTTTTATTATCATCATTCCTTGCATCGGTATCCAAAATATTGGTGTTGTGCATAGCCGTTTCCGTAAATCAATGGATTATTCATCATGTTCTTCCTGCCATTCAAACCACTTTTTCTTCCTCGTTAATTCGAGTAAACTTTTTTGCAACATTCGCGAATTATGGCACGAATCATCTATAATAGATAAACAATCCAAGAATGCTTCGAATTTCATATAAATTTTTGGGTCTTGCACATTCCTTTACCGTTGATATTTTTGCTTTATGAATTCCGTCGTATTTTGTGATCCAAATACTTTACCTCTGTTCTGAAGAGTTAACATTACTTAGGACTTAAATTTAAATCGGATAGTTATATTCATTCGAAGAGTTCAGCTAGGTTCCCCACGTGCTCTTAATAAGTTGTTCCCTTAACGATTAGGTCGTCTAAATTTACAAGCCACGTTCTCTTAAATTGTCATAACCCATTACCTCCCTCTCGCCCCTCCCCAATACTCATCGACAAAATCGGCGACTCTTAACTCCGTGTTGAAAACGAGTATCTCGAATTGTTTTGAACGTGGGCGTCTCGTTTACAGAGATTCCAGTGATCGTGACTGCGGCTGGTCTTCTCGCTGATCCGATGCGATTTGCTGAACTTCCCGATATGAAGCTGATCTGGGATCCCAAATCCAACAAAACTCGAATGATGAAGTTTTGATTTGAGTGCTGTACGAAGGCAAGTAGTACATCGGTGAATAGCGATTCGTAGTGACCGGATGATTTGACGGATGATGATTCGGTATACGGATTTGAGTTGAATAATAGCGTGACTCCACACAAACTGGATTTGCAATTCGAACTGGTGAAGCTTTGCGCAGGGAGTTGAAGCACAACTTATTTTCTCGGAAGAGACTTGATCTTTCTTCGAATATTAGAGGTTTGAATTGCTGACCTTGTTATGACGGATATCGCGTTTGGATTAGAGACATCCCCCAATGTCGATAAGTTTCTAGATCTAGCTTGTCTGCGATGATATTGACTAAAATGATATCCCGCATGTGGTGACTGGTGCTCATAAAACTTTCAAACGTCGGTCGTAGTATCAAGGATCTGTACAACCACGGCTAGTTCGAATTAAAGAGCTGGAATGTTTCGGAACCTTTGAAGATGGCTGTCGATGGTGAACCGACAGTGGTTGTATCGATCTCGTAGAATGGACCAGGCTTCCTCGTAAGTTCGCCTTCAAATAGTGTGGCTTCTGCGAATTGGTCAGCTGATTATAGTTATGAACGAGGTCGACGAACAACTTGCAATCTTGATTCCTCGACTGCTGTAAGTGAGTTGGCTTGGCGTCATCTTGCGGGTTCTTGACCGTGGCTGATAGCTCTATCTATATGATTTTCAATTTAAAACTGCAACTAGATAATCGTCAACAGCTTTATTGCGGTTGACATACTCTCTTTCGAGTTTCTCTTCATCGCACACGACCTTAATCTGATCCTGCACGCTGCTTAATTCATTATACAGGGACGTAACATAGTCGATCTGCATCTGTATGAATTCGTTGTTTATTTCTGGTGTGTTGAACGAGCGTTTCTTGCTCTTCCACACTGCACGTTCGTAGGTCTCGTTGTCATTGCACGCACCTCCGAACTAGGTTGGTTTTATCGCCCGAATATCACTGGTTCTCCACACCAGTTTCGCGAATCACGAGTACTGAACACCGAAATGTTAAGATTTCTTACTTACGAGAGTTGCTGCGGCACGGGACGTATAATCCGTCTCGAATGTAGAAAAATGTTGGAGCGATAGTGCGAAAAAACGAAAGATTGAAGAAATATGGAAGTTTTTCACGTAGGTGTAACAATTTTGAGAGCTGTGAAAAGTATTGTTCTATGTTGGTGTTGTATTTAAAAACCGTGTTGCCCGACGTTTAATTGTGTGGTGCTCGCCGATAGATGTCACCTCCGGCTGCCGTGAAGACGTTTGGTGTCATTTTCAATAATCATTATTATTCTGGAGGAGATGTTACAAATTCACAAAGCAGTTCTTTAAACCGTTACCGTTTTCGAACGAGTGGTCGATTTAACATATTAATAAACGTGTAACGCCACAGTTGTAACTTTTGATGTAGCTATATGATATCGGGGTGGTACTTGGACCAGAATCTACTACAAATTAATTACATTTCATTGGTTAGTTCAAGACTACCTCTACAACTTATCTAAAGGTAAATTTCACCCCAAAACGATTATTTATTTCAAAAACATCAAATGTTACCAAATGACCCTTGTGGAGGGGAAGTCAACTATTATCCATCTGGATGGATACTAAATTATTTTTGTGTCAGGTTAGAAGGAATTGGCTTCAGACGGTAAAATTTTGAAATATACTTTAAAGGTCGATTTTACCACATTTAATCATTTATTACACCAGACCGCCACCAGATATTGAGCTGGGTGGGTATTAAAATTTTGCATCAGGTTAGACGCATGGGCTTCTGACCGTAAAGGCCTCAAATATGTAATTTAACGGTCGATTTTACGACTTTTAATTATCTATTACACAAAACTGCCACAAGATATTGGACAAACTTTGCTTTATGAACCTTGTGGAGAGCAGGTGAACTATATCCGGGTGGGTAATAAAACTATTACACTCGACTGCCACCAAATATTTAGCCAAATGTTACTCCATGGATCTTGCGAATGATGGTACTATTCCACTATAAAACAGAAAAACTTTACAAAAATTTTGAAGAAATATGACAAAGACAAGAACTAAAATTTACATTAGCGTGGCTGAGATACAACATTTTTATTTTATGGTATAAAAAGTTGGGTAGATTTTGACATCAACAAAAACTAACCCATAAATTGTCTAAAAAATATGCCTTTTAATTATTTTGCATAGTTTACGAAACTATCGAAACAGCGTTTTGCTATGAATCATGTGAGGAGAAATTTTTGACAAATTCATATTAACCTAAAAAAAATCATTCAGCAGGCGAAATAAATCGAATAAATCGAAGTGTCAGATTTTTTAACCCAAAAAAAATCCTAATAACAACCAGTCCCGTCAAATATTTGTATAAAACTGTGTTTCGATCATTGGAACCGGTGTAATGTGGAATTGGGTGATTCGGATTCAGAAGAAAAGGATAATCATTAATCATTTGAATGCTATCGAACGGACAACTCGAACTTTTGATAATGTTGAATGATGCCGATCGTATACAATTTGTGCTCAACTATACCGATCAATTTCTATTTAAATGTTTATGAATACAAGTAGAATGGAAAATAGCAGAATCATTCCGACTGTAAGCAAATGTACCAAATTGGTAATTTATGTTTACTTTCAGTGCGAGAACAATTAAAAGTTCGATAAATCAGAAAATGGTTTAAAAGCGTTGCAAAGTGTTGGGCAAATTGTCGGGGAGGTACTCAAACAATTGACTGAGGATAAATGTAAGTACCTCCAATATGTCAGTGATTCAGCGAAACGATAATTTATGTTATCTGATATTTTTAGTTATTGTGAAGGCGACAAACGGGCCACTATATGTTGTTGGATGTGAACGTCAGTTAGACAAAACAAAATTGAAGGCTGGAACTAGGGTAGCTCTTGATATGAAGTGCTCGTCTAATACGTGAAATGTTTAACTACGCTCGTCATCATCAACCGTGCATTATGTTAATGGATGAAATTGATACAACTTGCTTAATCAAATGAATGGTTTCGATTCGCTGAATTAGGTTAAAATGATTATGGCTACAAACCGTCCAGATACGCTGGATCCGGCATTAATAGCAGGCACGTTCGGAATTTTTAAAAATTACTGCTCAACCTATCGCCTAACATGGTGAAATTGATTTGAAGCCGTTGTTAAATTGTCGGATAGTTTTAGCGGTGCCGATTTAAGAAATGTTTCGAATGGCGGTTTATGAATACAAGTAAGTGTTTCAATAAAAAAAATGGTAAAGATTTTAACTAACAACAATTTCCTGTTTCTTTAGATTACTATATGTTGGCGTCCAAGCCAACTTTCATCAAAACATTGTGGTTTAATCTCATTCATTTTGGCCAAAATGAATTTTCGTCTCCAATCTCGATGCTGCTAATTCCGTTGAGTACAACTCTGAAATAGATTTGTTTGGGTTTGGCCGAACTACCATTTCCAGGGACTCATTCATTTAACTGTGATGGTCGCAGTTCACAAGGCAGATGCGGTGGTATGCAACGAGGCCCGCGACAATTTTAACCTATTCAAGATTTTGGATTGGCCGAGTGTATCTTATCGAAATTGGGTGGTAAGCATTTTGATGTCGATATACATTAACTGGCATCACATGATCCCGTATTGCATAGAAATTTTCTATCTCAAATCGTATGAGGGCGATATATCGGAATAAGGTTTATATTTTACTGTTGTCTCTGATGATTTAGGAATAATGCGAGTTGAAGAGCTGCAACAAAACGGTTCTAATATAATGGTCAACTAATCCAATCGCATTGAATATATCCAATTAATGGTTGACTTTATATTAAAAAAGAACTTAAAATTAATTTTAATTTTAATGATAAATTTTAATAAAATATTCCTCATCTGAAAACCCTGTGTTTTTAATATTTTGTGTACAGCACATTGTGATACCTAGGTTGGGTATTTTTTGTAGTCGAAGGAACTATTTTGGCCTAGTTACCCAGTTCAAAGCAACGATGTCAAAATACAGAGATGTGAGCAGTCGGTATTATTTTTAAATTTTGAATTGACAATTGTTGTGTGGGTAACTGCAGCAAGGAAACTTGCGAATTTCAAACTGAAACTTTGCATACCGATTAAGCCCAATTAGTGCTAATTAGTGTTCACGGGAAAAAATTAGTGCTAGTCCAGGAGCCGAAAAACGGGTAAAGAAAATTTCAAATTTCGCCTGAAAGACGGAATAAATAAAACCCGATTTCTAGAAAAAATCAGAAATAATTTAAGCCTAATTTTAAAACTTTCTAAAGGCCGCTAAACTGATGAAATTTAAGCTTCTCATAGAAATATGATTTTCATAAATTTTTATTCATAAACCGAGGAAAACCAAACTAGCCCCTGAAAGATACTATATTAAAAAACAAAATTTTGAAGTTCATCGTTCAATAATATTTGTGTTGAACAACAATTTAAACAATAGAAATAAAATGTTCTAAAGTCCAAGTGATAAGCAATCCAGATAGTATATTCCAGTCAGGTATGTTCATTAACATCCGAAAAATATAGTGGTGGAATTTGTGCTAATCCAAAATTGGCCCAATTCCATTGAACAACAACGACCGTTGAAACAACAATTTTCTAACAAAAAGTGTTCTAGAAACCAACGAATTTGGCTCTGATTGCATATTGCAATGAACATACCTATTCGGGATATGCAATCAGACGTGCCAACTTCATTGGTTTCTAGAACACTTTTTGCTAGAAAATTGTTGATTCAACGGTTGTTGTTGTTCAATGGAATTGAGCCAATTCTGGATTAGCACAAATTCAGCCACTATATTTTTCGAATGGCAATGAATATACCAGATAGGAATATGCAAACAGAAACGCCAACTTCATTGGTTTCTAGAACACTTTTTGTCAGAAAACTGTTCATCCAACGGCCGTTGTTGTTCAATGGAATTGGGCCAATTCTGGATTAGCACAAATTCAGCCACTATATTTTTCGAATGGCAATAAATATACCAGGTAGGAATATGCCAACAGAAACGCCAACTTCATTGGTTTCTAGAACACTTTTTGTCAGAAAATCGTTCATTCAACGGCCGTTCTGGATTAGCACAAATTCAGCCACTTATTTTTCGAATGGCAATGAATATACCAGGTAGGAATATGGAAACAGAAACGCCAACTTCATTGGTTTCTAGAACACTTTTTGTCAGAAAAATTCTAGTTGTTGTTGTTCAATTGAATGGGGCCAATTCTGGATTAGCATAAATTCCACCACTATATTTGTCGGATGGCAATGAACATACCTGACAGGAATATACTATCTGAATTGCTTATGATTTCGACTTTAGAACATTTTATTTCTATTGTTTAGTTTGTTGTTCAACAGAAATATTATTGAACGATTTACCTCAGTATTTTGTTTTTTAATATAGTATCTTTCAGGGGCTAGTTTGGTTTTCCTCGGTTCATGAATAAAAATTTATGAAAATCATATTTCTATGATAAGCTCAAATTTCATCAGTTTAGAAAGTTTTAAAATTAGGCTTAAATTATTTCTGATTTTTCCTAGAAATCGGGTTTTATTTATTCCGTCTTTCAGGCGAAATTTGAAATTTATTTTCCCGTTTTTTCGGCTCCTAGACTAGCACTAATTTTTTCGCGTGAACACTAATTAGCACAAATTAGGCTTAATCGGTATGCAAAGTTTCATTTTGAAATTCGAAAGTTTCCCTGCTGCAGTTACCCACACGAGAGTGGGGGAAATTTTTTCCATAAAAAATACAATACAATAAACTCAACAACAACAAAAAATTTCAGAAAAAAATACTGATGTACGGGTCCTGTGTGTGACCCGTACATCAGTAAGAGAATCTATATTTTTATCTCGTTCTAGTTTTCTGCAAAATAAAACGCAATTGTAGTGGAATAGGCCCATGATAGATCAACTAGACACATGTGGGTAATAAAATATTTTTGTGTGAGGTTAGACAGAATTTGCTTCAAACGGAAATGAAATCAAATTTCAAAGTCAATTGTACCTCCTTTAATAATTTATTACATCAGACTGCCACTAAATGTTGGGTCAAATGTTAATCCATGGACCTTGTGGAGGGAAGCTCAACCTTATAAATGTGTGTGTAATAAATTATTTTTTGTCAGATTCAACGGAAGTTGCTTCAGACGGAATAATTTATTACACACCTGAGTAAGGTTGATTTGACTTCCACAAGGGCTACAGAGTAATATTTATCAATATCAGGTGGTGGCCTGGTGTAATAAATTATTAAATGTGCTAAAACCGCTCTTTAATTTTCAATTTTCAGCCTACACTGCTAATTCCGTTTAATCTGACAAAAACTTGATATACAACCCATCTGGATATGGTTGTCCTATCCTCTACAAGACTTCTAGAACAACATCTGTCCCAATATCTGGTGGCGGTCTGATGTTATTAAAAGTGGTTGGACGTTTTGGAAATAAACAGTCGTTTTGGAGTGAAATGTACCCTTAGACAAGTTATAGGGGTAATCTCGAACTTAAACTGAATGTAATAAAATCGATAGTTGTAATAAATTGTAACAAATGTGTAACAAATTATGGTATAGGTTTCATTGAGGCGGCCTAAGCACGTAGCACGGGACAATACACAACCATCCACTGGACGAGAGACAATACGCACAAAGCCCCTACGACCTTGTTTTAGACGGGAGGAGTTACGATCATCTGCACATGACGACACATAAAAACACGATTTTGCTAATCACCATATCAGGTGTCACATTATACATTTAACCATCTTTGTAAATTAGTGTTAAGTTATCATTCGCTTAGGAAACAACAAAATAAAATTAATTTAAATTAAATTATTTTTTATTAATAAATATTTGTGAGTGAACTTAAGTGTTGTGAACTAATAATTGCTTTAACGACTGATTATTGAAGCAGTTACCAACCTGCCAGTAAAATTAGTAGTGGGTCAGTGGAGAGAGCACCATTGGTAAGGTTCTCGGTGTTTGGTTACCCCGCCGTTTCTTGGTCGCCACTGCCTCGTTTGTTAGCTAGCATGGAGCACCGCGTGAAGAGTTTGACATTTGGGCTGGTATATTCTAGACCGACGCGCCCTACCTCCCGTGCTAAAAGTATACGAGTATCGTTTACCCCCCATGTAAACGATACACGTTTACCTTTTGTAAAAATACTAGTATTTTATCTAAAACGGAAACAACCACATAAAACAGTATTAGAAGATTTCAAATCTTTAAGAAATCCACAATACCAATAAAAATTCTCAATCGTTATCACATCCACGAGCACACATACATTTATCTTCTAACCAAAACCATATTCTTGCCCGGTATTTTAATGATAATAATTTTTGTATTTAAACAATGATTAGTGTACTCGAATAATTAATACTAGTGATAAATTTCAAAAATAATCAACAGAAATATTTTAGTTTTGTGTGATAAGTCCATGAAGTCGCGCGCGCTCTCGCATGTACGGAACTTGATTAGTATGCAGCCGCGCAATTTCTTTATTGACAATAATAATAAAACCAATGCTAATTATTTATTTATAGTTTATTTTTTCTAAAACATTGTTTTAAAATTTAAAAATAGCGTTTGTAAAACATGCTGGTGTGTGTCTAAAAAAAATACTAAAATTCTATTTATATTTTAGTATTTAGTTGTAACATTGCGGATAGTGCGTCGCGTATAAACGAGAGTGATGTTCATTTACTATTGCAATAGCTAAGTAAATAATAATAATAATGACAAGTGAGTGAAAAATAAATTTAGCAAATATTTCCTATACCATTAAAATTTTGTGTCTACCTTCCAGGAACGCAACAACAATGAAATTCGTAATAATTTTACTATTTCTTGTGTTGTCTACTAGAACAAATGGATATCATATTTTGGGTATATTTCCTCATGCAGCCTACAGCCATCATGTGCTGCAATCGAGTATCATGAATGGATTATTGGAACGGGGTCATACGGTTGTATCGGTCGGATATTTCCGTACCAAAACCAATCACCCAAATTTTACCCAATTAATTCTACCACAAATAAATTTACTAACGGACGCATTCGATTTATCGACATTTCTCAATCTCGACCGTAGATCACTGCGATATAAATTTAACGATTTCAATCAGCTGATCGAGAGAGGACATGCTGACTGCAAAATTTTATTAAATTCGTCGTTAGTGGACGACATTTTTGAGATTCACAAACGTATACCATTTGATTTAGTAGTTACCGAGACGTTAAATACCGACTGCACGCTTGGCATTGCGTACAAACTTAATGTAAAATTTATTGGACTTAGCCCGTGTGCTTTAATGCCGTGGCACCATGACAGGGTCGGCTTGCCCGATTTGCCTTCGTTTATTCCAAATGAGTTTGTTGGATATTCCGAAGTTATGGGGTTTAAAGAGCGTTTTTTGAACTGGATTATTGTTAAAAGTTTTAAATATTTATACAGGTAACCAAACTTATTAAATTATTTTATCATCATTTGCAAAAAATTATTTTTAGAGAAGCTGAAGATGTTGATACAAATTTGTTACGGAGTCGATTGGGGAACGACATACCAAATTTACGTGAAATCAGTAAAAACATCTTGGTACAATTCGTAAACCAACACTATACCATGAGCGGAGCACGACCGTTGCCACCAGCTGTCGTACAGGTTGGTGGGCTGCACATAAAAGATCATGCAATCAATTTGGAACCGGTACGATAAGTTAAATACAATTTCAATTTTTAATTAATTAACAAAATGATTTGATTAATTCTAGCATCTGAAGCAAAGAGTAGATGATGCAAAAGACGGTGTGATATTATTTAGCTGGGGCTCAGTGTTACGTGGTGATTCGCTTCCGGTCGATATCCGCGATACTATGATTCGTGTATTCAGCCGACTACCACAGATGGTGATCTGGAAATTTGAAAGTGGAAATATAACCGATTTACCACCAAACATAATGATTATGAATTGGATCCCTCAACTCGATTTGTTGTGCCATCCGAACGTAAAACTCTTTTTAACGCATGGGGGTCAGCTCGGTATAAACGAGGCTGTACATTGTGGAATACCAATGATCGTTACCCCAATTTTTGGGGATACATTTTTAAATGCAGCCGCCCTAGTACACCGTAACGTTGGAATATTACTAGATTTTGAAGATATAACCGAGACATCTCTAACCGATGCAATTACTAAGGCTATGCATCAAAATATTTCCGAAAATATGCAAGAGCTATCGTATTCATTTCGAAATCGGGTAACGTCACCATTGAATACGACACTTTGGTGGATTGAACACTCAATTGCAGCTACCGGCCTGAAGAAACACATCAAATCGCATGCAATTGAATTAAATTGGTTCACGTATCATTCATACGACGTGATTACATTGCTATTAGCTACTTTAATTACTACATTAGTAATTATAATATATTTATTTAAATTAATTATATTAGGATTAAATAAAAAATTTAAAAAACATTAAATATGCACTGTGTGTTTATTTGCATGTGAGCATAAAAAAAAATTGGAAGTTAATTAAATGTAAATAGGAAAATATAATTATGATAATTAATATTAATTTTATAAATAGTTTTTTGGTTAATTATATATTTAAAAATATTTTAATCACAAACCATATTACGCTAATTTTAATAAACAAATATTTATTTAGTATTAAACCGCGTCACTCATAGTGGTGGGTAGTTTTACATAGAAAAACAGAAAAACTTTGGACTCCGGTTCGTTATTGTACACCAATTTATATTACAAAGTTTACATAGAAATTTGTAGTGCTCTTATTTATAAATATTATGTAAACAAAACGTAAACAATTAATGTAGATATCTAAAACGTCATTGAAAGTGGTCGCTGATTACAAGGACCAAGGACGCCACATAGTAACGTAGTAAATAAACTATTTTCTAAACTATCTTGAAGTAGTTATTGGACTTGGCCGATAACGGACTTTTGTAAATAATTAAATTTTGATGCATTTCCCAACTGCTCCTTACCCAGAGAGCTTCGGCTGCCTCTTCGACTACACCCAGATAGCCGCATCCACCTTGTGGGGGGAGAGTTCTGCTGATGCCGGCGGTGCCAGGCAAAAACAAGCAATGAGTACAACAAATACTTAATATAATACCCCAGGCGGCAAAGTAGCAGAGAAATTAACTGCCCATTTACAGTACTACATCCGGCTGCACAAATCTCTCATACAGAATTGGCTTGAACTCCGATTGATTGAAGTCGACGTAAATTAAACTGGATTGAAGATGTTAGTATATGTGTGTATGTATCGTTATTATTTTGGTAATAGCTTCACCGCCGTCTCTTACATTCGAACGTTTAAATTTGAATTCGTTTTCAACTGTATATGAAATTAGGTACAGGAATGTCTTCATCATTCAAATCCAACTCAAAGTGCCGTTTGATTTTGCTATTTTTCCCATGTGAAGTACTTTTGCTTAAAACTACTTCGCCTAAAACGACCATTCTCCTATACGTAGGTGCATGAGAAAACATTTCAAATCTTTAACAGTTTTAAAGTTAGGCCTATTACCGGATCAATTTTATTGCGCAATAATCCGTATTGGTTAATGTTACTGACCGTGTTAGGGAATATTGAGCATTAATACATTTCATTGCTCTCTAAGGATGAATTATTTTTGCACAATATTTTTGCACGACGATCTGCTAAATAACATTGAAGGTGTAAGGGGTCCAAAATGAATAATTTCCGCAAAACGGAAAACATTTACTGTTAAGGAAAAAATCGGCAATCATATGGCGTTTAATCATGGAAGAATCATGAATCTATACGAAACTGCTTTGAGTCTCACTCAATAAAGATTAAGAGAAACAAAACCGTTTCGCATGACGATATTGACCAAGATCGATTAGAGTGGTTTCAATTACAACGGAGTCAAAATGTACTGATAAATGGACCAATGCTTCAGCGAAGAGCAAATTGATTTGGTAAATTATTCAAAAAATTGAACTACAATTGCTCCGAAGACTGGATTTACTGATTCAGACGACGGCATGGAATTGTGTTTTCCGAAATATCAGGTGAATCAAATTCAGCTCGAATATCAATCGCAGAAGATTGGATAAAGAAGGTTTAACCAACTCTATACGTGCTGGATACACAGATAATGAAATTTTTAATGCGGATGAGACTGGCCTCTTCTTTCAATTAACTCCAAACAAGACTCTGAAATTTAAGGGTGAGAAATGTACATGTAGAAAAATGGCTAAAGATCGAATAACAGAATTGGTAGCAGCTAACATGGGCGGACCCGTTAAACGAAAATTATTGGATATTCGGAAATTTAAAAAACCACGATGCTTCAAAAACGTGCACACTTTGCCTATACGTTATGAGGAAAATAGAAAAGGAACTTCGTCTGTGGAATGCCGAATTATTAAAGCAGGACAAGAGAATCCTTTTACTGCTTGATAATAGTCCATCACATACAAAGATTCAGCAACTCGTAATACAATTGGAATTTTTGCCACCTAAAACAACTTCGATCTTCCAAGCAATTGACCAAGGAATTTTAAATAATCGCAAACACCGCATTATAGCAAAAAACTTGTGATGCCGATGGTTCCGCTAGTTGATAATGAATTGCTTCTCGCACAGCTATTCGGAAACATTAATGTCTAAAATTTGAACGAAGATGACATATCGATAGCACAATTAGTCCAAGATAATGATACACTACAGAAGCTTGCTACTCCCGAAGAATGGCATTATGCGAATTTGTGAATGACGCTCTTATAACCGTCGAACTTCCAACTGATGGTGACATTGTTAACGATATAATATTCGGTGAACTCGGTGACTATGACGAAGATGTAGTTGAAGCAGAAAAAGATGAAGCAATTTGTATACCATCCAATGCGACTCGGGCTACATCAACTATAAAAAACGTTTTGCGGACACAGCTGAATAAAATGCTTCTAAATAAAAAAACACAAAGCAAATATCAATTGTTGATTTTTTAAACATTCATAAGTTTCAGTTTCTAACATTGTGTGTTCTTATAAGTTTTTAGTTTTAAATTCTTTTAGTTTTAATTATAACCATATTTGAATTAACATGTACAACACCTATGAATGCATGTAATATAAATATTGTATTAATTGAAATTTAATATATTTTGTTGGATGAAAAAAATATGTGCATAGCTCTCAAAATGTTTTTCGCTGCTCTGTCAAATGATCTAGAATTTCATCCCATCCGGATATAACGACATTCGGCTATAACGACGAACTTTTACTGGTCCCCTCGCGGTGGCTTTAAGTGAATTTCACTGTATCTATTTTAAAATCGTGCGTAATTTCGTGCGTGTATAAAATTTAAATTTAAAATGGTGTCAGACACAGTGAGTGCCTTTAAAGGTCAATTGACACAATTTCGTAGTAAGCGTATACAGTTATTGGAACTCAATGCCAATCTCAATTGGATTCAATATACGAAGACTGCAAATCATGTAGGACAAATATCATAATGTCGAATTGCAACTCGAAATAATAGACGAATCTGCTTGAACCAATCGAGTGTATTTCGACGAAGACTACGAATACGTATAGAAAGTATTTTGTTGGATAAGCTTCATAATTTAAAATGGCTCGTAAATATAACAAAAGAGCCAGTAATATTTGAATCGTCAGCAAATGGCACTCAGATTGATCACGATATTCCATCCAATTTTATTAAACTTCCAGAATTTAAACGACCAACATTCAATGGTGCTCAAAGTGATTTGTCAGCGTTTAAGGATGTGTTCGTAGATATTATTCATCACAGACCCAATATAGAAAACACTGTTAAATTTGTGTATTTGACAACACATTTTCGTGCTGGTAAGGCATTTAATTTCATTGACAGTCTTCCAGTTTCAGCGGCAACTAAACTCCTTATCCAAAAAGTTCATATGAAAAGTATTTACAACATAAAAGCTCTAAAAAATTATAATGCTTTAAAATCATTAAAAGTTCAGATCGGTTCGTGGAATTTAATATTAATACACCATCTAACTGAAAAATTAGATGCCTCGTCGAAAATTGATTGATTGATTGATCGATTAGAATGTACGGCCAAGACTAAGCAGGGATCCCGGATACGCCGGGCCTACCGGACACCTCTTTTACACATAACAAGGTGGAGGGATAGGAAAGGTTATTAGATATGATAGACTTGACCCGGTTACAGACACCTAAGTAGTCAATATAGTTAGTAAAGTACAAGACGGCACAATAATTTTTGTTTTCTGGATATAGCAATCAACCTGCTAAAAAATTTTAATTGGTAAATTTCCTGAAATAAAACTTCATTATTATGAGTGATTAACATTTTCTCCACCAAAAAAAGAAAAAACTCATCAAACATATAAATACAACTACACATTTACAACAGAAGGCCCTTTATTTTTCGAATGATGGTTTATCCAAGTTTAAGGTTAATTGAACTGATGTGCCTTCAATTAATCGATTCAGTATTTTCCATTGTTTGGTTACAAAGCCATCGTTTTGGGCCTCGGTAAAACCAAGTATCGCCTTGCTAGTGTCGTCTAAGCTGTTAGGGAAATTAACAACTACGACAAAGGAGTCAATTCTATCTTTATCCTCAGTGACATCTTTTAAACTTGCGCCTGGCCATGGTTTAACTTGACTAACAATTTTTCTTAACCAAGTGAGTGTCGATTGGTTGGCGTAGATGGGAACCATCCACCCAACTCTGAATGATTGTCCAAGGAATTTTGGTTTTACACCAGCTCCGTTAAATTCAACAATGTTTTCAAAATACCTTCTTGTACCAATCGCTGTGCGTTCTTTGTTAAAGTGACCCCCGGTTTCTACGCTTTGACGGCAACACGTATAATTGAACCTCTATTATCGCCATCATCAGATGCCTTCGAAATGCCCTTGTTTTCTCAAAGATTTAAAACATTAGCCCCGCCCAGTCCCATTCAACTGAACACGATTTTCAGTCTTTTTTGTGGCTTATTTTTCTCGAGTTGCTTTTTCAGTAGAAGTGGTGGTCTTTTCAGAAGTTGTAGCATTTTCAACTGCATCGCCTTCTGAATTAGTATCTTTTGTTGTACCACCTTCAGCTTTTGATGCATTTGCAGGTGCATCAGCCTGTTTTGATGCTGTTACAGAACCATCACTCTCATTTGTTTTGTTTGTTTGTATATTGTTTGTTTTTAAATAACGGTCACCTATGACAGAGCTCTGCATTATCATAGGAAGGCTAAGAGACCTCGTCCAAAATTTATGTTATAAAAAATTCAAAGTCCAACAAATTATTGACCTTCGAAAAATTTATTATATTACTTCGAAATCGTGATCGTGTCCTAGAAGCCATTAAAGATGCAGCTTCATTTTCGAAAATGTAACCTAACTGTCCGGAATTTATAGGTTCAAGGATCACACCACAGATGCGATTCCAATTTATTTGAAATCATAGATTGTGTACAAATTGTCTAATAGCTATAGTCATACAGTACTTAATTGTGACAAACCGCATTGCAATATTTGCTCACAAAACCATAATTCACTTCTCCATTTTGGTAAAACAACATATTTTAAAGGACGAAAGCAAATTTCAGATAATAGCTCTTCTATAGTTTAAGCACACCAATAATTCAGGATGATCTAGTGTCAAATTCTCCGCAAGTAAGTGATACTTCATCGTTTAGATTTGACCAAAATTCAACAAAGAGATCGTCGTTGTTCATCGAGAGTAAGTCAAATTCTAATTGAAACAGCTTTAGTTAATGTTACTTCGCATTATAACAAACAGTTATTGTGTCGAGCAATGCCAGATAGTGGTTCACAATTGAACTTCTTACTGAAAACATTATCGATCTAATGAAAACCACGGAGAACTATCAAAATAATTCCGGATATTGGTGGCAAAGAAATGGAAATCAACACCAAGGTCACGTTAACTATTTCTTTCCAGTTTCGGACTTTTCAACCACTATGAAATGCTATGTGATTCCTATAACAACCAGCAGACCCATATTTTAATGTATCTAATGAAATTAATAACTTGGTTGGGGCTGAAATGTATAATTAACTCTTTACGGGTAGAACTTCGATTACTCTGGTTCAAAACCTACCTGCATTTTATGATAGCATATTTGGATATGTAATTAGTGGGAAGGCCTCAGGCATTATGTACGTTCGAACTCCTTTGTAATTATATAAAGCGATTTTGGGAGTTAGAGACCTTTTCAGTTGGGAACAATTATTCATTCAAGCTCACGCACGTATATCTTCGGATCGATATTCGGGGTCTCTTCCTCTGAACCATAACATCAATCAGCTAGGCTTGACAAATTCGTCCTCTCTAATGCAATTCTATGGTATTGAGAAAAAAATAATTTGTCACCCTAATATTTGTCAACAATACAAAGCTTTCATGGCTGAGTAGTTGTCATCAGAAAAGATCCAGGTTATGACTAATTTACTGGCC
Source organism: Nephrotoma guestfalica (assembly GCA_963691935.1). Taxonomy (NCBI): domain Eukaryota; kingdom Metazoa; phylum Arthropoda; class Insecta; order Diptera; family Tipulidae; genus Nephrotoma; species Nephrotoma guestfalica. The sequence goes on from OY829913.1 coordinate 84,332,742, forward strand.
AAAATATGAAATCCATTCCCAAACAAATTTTATATAAATTAGTTCAAATAAGTTATAGCGATTGAAGAGGTCATGAACTGGTTGAAACATAGTGTAATATCATTGACTGACATCACTACTTATGTGGACAATTGGGCGGCCATTCTTCCACTTGATTCAGCTTCCCTGACGCCAAGGGTGGCGTTGGATTGTCACATATCCCTTAACAAGAAGTTCCGGGCTATTCTGATGTTGAGAGAAATTGCAGGGCAGACGAATTAGCAAGGTACGATACGACTCTCCAACTGCAACCAGGGAGAGAATGTGTAGAAAGGCGTATGTCTGTGCTGAAAGCAGCAAGCCATAGGAAATCAGTTGCCTTGGTAAATGCTATAGGTGGCTCGTCTAGCGACTGGTAGGATAGCGAAGCACGTATGGCCTAAGCTGAACTTGAAGCACTCCAAGATCTTAATCACGCTAAGGAAGCGTGATTTATGTAGAATTGTAAGGGTATTTACCGGACACTTCCTTTTCGGAGATCATGCAAGAAGGCTGTATCTGGATGAAAATGAATTCTGATTCTGCAGAAGATACAAGGACGAGGAGGAGGAGGAGGTTTTTGTTCATTTCCTATGTCCATGCCCTGCGCTAGCTGGCAAAAGACATGGCCACATGGGCAAATATACAAAGGGGAACCTTTCTGATATCGAAAGCTGTAATGTGCAAGATCTTTTACGCTATGTGAATAGCACCAGATGGTTTTAAAGGGAATTTAATGATGTCGGATCCTATATAGCATCACAATGGGTCAAAATTAGCCTAAGTGCGTGCGATAGTAACCACTGAAACCTAACCTAACCTAACCTAGTTCAAATAATTAAAGCAGTCTTGAGACTGAAATTTGTTCACCGTCAATGGAAGCTAAATTAATTACGATTCCGAAACTAGGTAAAACTGCAAACTTTTAAAAACCTTATAGACCGATATCATTACTTCCAGTCATATAAAAAGTATTTGAAAACATATGCTTAATTCCACCACACCAATTTGTGTTTAGAGCAAAACTGTCTACTTTAAAATAGGTTATAGTACAACGAATGTCATTAAGCTAACTGAAACTTTCGAGAAAGTACGAACTGCCTAAACAGTTTTACCAAAAATCAAACATTTTTGAGGCAAGTATGAAACCGAATACTCTAACCTAAAACGGTTATCAGCAGGTATACCACAAGGTATCCTCGACAACGAGCACTACAATGGTTTCCACACCTGGAACCGAACTTCGGTAAAAACCCCGAATTGAGATCACTATCACAGAGCGAAATTTTATCTACCCCATAATGCAGTGGTTAAGAAAACCGCGGACGCTACTAAAATTTGAGTAGTGTTTGATTCTTCGATCAGAACATCCACAGGCATCAGTCTGAATGAAACCTTATTTACCTGAGAGAGATGGAGAAAACTCCAAATAGTGTTCTCTGCAGACATCAAACAGATGTATCGTCAAATACTGGTACAAGAGAAACATCAGAAATGGCAATGAATTTTATGGAGAAAAGATGAGAAGAAATCTATGGAAGATAAACACAGCAAGTACCCCAAGGCACGCCATATTCTAAAGCACGACTTTCATGTTAACGATGTTTTCACTGATGGCGCAGATATCATGAAAGAAGCGATACAAGTGAAAGTACAGCTTATCGAACTACTTCAGAGGATAGCCTATGGTCCATTTGCCGACTGCTTCATATTACAAGTACTTCTACAACCCAATGACCAGAAAATAACGAAACGTCAATTTTTGTCAGAAATGTCAAAAATCTTTGATCCTTTGGGGTGGCTGGCACCATTAATCATCGGTTGTAAAATAATGTAAAAAGCTCGAGCTGAATGCCGCTCGTCAAATGCCTCTCGTACAGGGTGGCACCGGCAAAATAAAAACTGGCGATCCCTCAACTCGAGTTATATGACGCGGTACTGTTGAGTCGGTTAGTTCAACAAGCAAATAAGATCCTGGAGATAAACATAAGTGCAACAACCTTATGGTCCAATTCCATGATTATGCTATCCTGGATCCAAAAACCATCAGTATCTTGGAAGTCATTCAACATGGAAGAGATTTAACAAAATACCAACATCCAGTCATGACACTATTTCCGTTCAGAAGACAATCCAGATGATTGTGCTTTTTGCGGTGTAAGGAAGGAGGAAATAGGAAATGAAAAATATGGTTACCACACATCTGCATGTCTAAAACCAAGAGTTCTCAATTCAAACCTTAATAAGCAACCATCCCTCAGGTCGCTGATACGGATGAAAATTCATATATTAAGATGGCGAACTAAACGAAGAGGACTAATCGATCAGCAAGAGTCGGAGTTAGCCTTGTCACGGCTCAATAAACGCAGTAGAATTATTTCTCTCAAACCCATTCCTCGACAAAGAAGACATAATTCGGTTTGGTGGATGGTTGGAAAATAGATCCCTGCCCTATGAGGAAGAACATCCCGTCAGCCTACCGTATAAAGGGCCATTCACCAAGTTAGTATTGGATTGGGGACATAAAGAAACGTTGTATGGAGCACGGATCATACAAGCAGTCAAACTTCAATGTATCCACTGCCATCGACTCATAGTTACAACCGCAGAACAACTAATAGAAAATCTGCCAATTCCTCGCGCTACTGTATCACGCCCTTTTATCCACACTGGAGTGGACTACGCCGGCCCGATCCATATTCGAATTAGCAAAGATCGCGGAAATAAGTCGTATAATGGATATATTTGCATATTTATCTATTTAGCCACCCAAACAAGACACATCGAAGTGACTTCAGATCTTTCGCATTCAGTGAAAGTGAAATCTATAAAAACCCACTTAAAACAAATGCATAGACGACACCAAGCTCACCTTTGAAGAGACAATAACTTTATTGAGTCAAATAGAAGCCTGTCTGAATTCAAGGCCCCTTTGTCCAATCTGCGGTTTCAGAATCGCTATTCACACTAACGCCAGGACATTTCCAGATGGAAATATGCCTTACAGTTAACCCAACATTATTGGCCATCAATTTTGGCAAAAGTGGGTATCAGATTATTTACATCGTCTGCAGCATCGTCAAAAGTGGCAACAACCACGAATAAATTTGTAAGTAGGAGATATCGTCCTGTTGCGAGAGGAACTACACGAACGGAAACTCGGCCGAGTTGTAGAACTGCACACCGACGGCGATAGGCAGACCAGGGTAGTAACGCTCAAAACAACGGGCAATTTGAACGACAAAGAAATCAAAAGCAAGGTAGCACCGTTGCTCAGCCAAGAGCCACTAAAAGAAGATGAAATTCAAGAAGAACTAGAACGTCTAACCGAAGACCATGCATCCACGACTGAAAAGAGAAGGCAACAACCCAGTCGAAAGGCGAAGCAAGCCTCAAGTACAAATCCAGTAATTTACGGTATGAGCTGCTTGGCAGAGCCTGCAAAGCTTTACAACCAATTAACTGTGATCTCATCATACATACAACAGCTGCAATGGCAAATTAACAACATTATTCAAGACAACGAGTTGATAATGCATAATGAATTTAGCTAACGTAGGACGAGATGTGGGGTATGCGGTTCAATGGGACACATAATGGGGACATGTTCGGGTTATATTCACAAAGTGAGACAGATAGTTCGATCAGATAACAATAATTGAAATAACTAATGGAAACACCGAACCCATCAAGATAGCTGTCATACTTTTATATCACTGCAATAGGGCCTGGTTATCAAACACCTTGAAGATACACAAAGAGGTCTAGTGGACGTTTTTACAGGTGTGAAATACCAGATTCATTCATCCTTGTTATATCCGTTGCACTGGAGTAAGAAATATCCACTATACTTACATATCTTCCGAAGACTTACACTATCCCACTCTTTCAGTAGAGTTACTCAACTTGTATCGCATAATGACAATAAGGACAAGAGTAGTCAATGCGAATGCCATAATTGCGATACAACTACACTCGAAGCAAGCATGGGACTATATCAGCTCTATACGAAGCCATCTGCCCCAATTTTTCTCCGCGATTCACAGATAAAAATTAAATCCCACCATACAAAGTACATATTTGTCGATCTGAAGCGAGAGCGTCTTGCACCCATCATGCTCCAGGAACTAACCAAGTGAAACGAACTATCTGACGGATTATTGGTATGTAACATAGCCGTATTCGACAAAGCGAGCAGAATCAATGTAAGATATCAATATTCCTCAAGGCAACAGTTCCAAATCAAAGCTGCAGCACTGAGGTCGTGAAGGCAGAAAGCTATTTCATCAAACTATAAGCTGCAAATCAATTTTTTTGGAGCCAAGCAAAGAATCAATCTTAATGCGATTACGGCTTCATAAAATACAACCAACGCCCCTGCTTTTAACATCTCGACGAATCAATATCCATGGATCACCACCACGTTCACCACTACGTGATGATCCATCTTGTCTTCTGGGCACTCCTGGCCCGTGGGATCTTTATACGTATTCGGACTTTAGGACGACATAATCCACAATTATCAATAATCTGGACTAATTAGCAGTTGTTAAGCTTCCATCAATCAATAAAAATGAAAGTAAAAAGAAGCCTCACAACCTACTATTAATTCCACCAGATTTACAAACTTACGTTTTGGGCAACAAATTTTATACGAGTTTGTCCAGTTTACAATTGTAAAGCCAATTACCCTCTACTAATAATAACTTCTATGATTTTCGATTCTTTTGGGATAAGGAACATTTGTTATTATTTTAGTTTAGCTGTAAATTTGCCAAATTAACTTGAAACACCATTCCACAAAATAATCTTCCTAACGATTTGTGGTAAACATGTGTAGCCAATATATCGTTGAATCCATTCAGAAAAGTTAATGGACGATATTATAAAGAAAATAAATTTATGATTTATGCCAATCGGAAGTTCATTGTTTCAGTTGATTTGATTTTTATATCCTTTATTGTTCTTCATCGTTAGATATAGAATTTATTTTTACTTTTCAATAACATCGGCATTAATGGGAAACATGAATAGCAGAGGATGGTTTCAAATTATTTAAGCGAATGAATACCTCTAACATAATTCCTTCCTTAGATACGAGACTTTTAGTACTAACAGTACTTTGACTTTTGACGACACTAGTTATCCTGTATATTATACAGTTCGTTCGTAATAAATTAACCGTCAGGAGCTAATCAGAACTTGAAGCCGTTAATTGACCAATTCATTAAAATTCACGGCAGAGAAAATTTTCTTAAACCTCTCCTAAATTTAAACGCATGCCAATGTAAATCTGTTAACGAAATTGAAGCAATAATGACCAATTAAGTTATATCAATATCATCAGTACTGAAAATTTCTTTGCGACGAAATCCAATTACAGAAAAATAAAACAAGTAAGATTACAAAGTTTGATAACATTTATTGATAAATGAGTCAAAAAACGCCTTACGTCAAAATTAAACGAAATTCAACAATTCCATTCTAGAAATCATTTTAAATTATGCTTGCATCATTTAAGATGAACACGTAATTTAAAGAAATTATCATGGCATTAACAGGGTTAAATACGACAAAAACCATCACAGGCCATACGTTGATCAGCAAAATTCAATATTTCCGTTCCAGAAACCACTATAGATGCACTCTTGAAGAAATTATCTTGCAACCACATTTGGAATCAACACACCAATACTATAACGATAGGCAAATAGTATAGGAAAATTTTACAAAACATGTTGACGAGATGCGTCAACGCCTAAATCAATCATCTTTGCCATCAACACCAACTCCAGATGCATCCTCAAAATTCAACTTCGCCCAATCTGAAGAGTCGAATAACAACGACCAAGAAAATGAGGCAAATCTACTCAATCATCCGAATCATAAAGGACCGATACTGGCAAGCAACAACAGATCCAGACCAGCGGTACGGCTGAAATTTAAAAATATGGAGGGGATGATAATGCATATCTGAGCTACATGAAATAATCTGCAAAGAAGCTTCCGAAGAACAGGAAGTTAACTTAAAATATGACAGAATCGTATTATCGCTAACGACATTGTTGGAAGTAGAAGAACAATGTAGTTACCCATTACACGAAATCGCTGACACTTTCAAACATCTAGTTCATAACAACAATCAGCTTACTAACACGCACACAATGAACTACTTAAAAAGATACGTTCAAGGGCCACGTTTATATGAAAGTTCTCTAGAAAACCCAAGAGAATTCCAGGAGACAAGCCAGTTTTTTTAAATTTCTGGAAAGGCGTTTTCAATCCTTAGAATCTATCGGTAGCAACAAGTCAATACCAACACAACAACCCAGATATCAAGCATAACCCTAAAACACGCTTTCGTAGCTGCAACACAATCAACTTATAACGGGTGTTTTTTTAGGAGGTTTGTTTTTCCGATAGATGTCGTTTTATTTTATGACAGTTGTTTTGACAGCTCAAAGTGGCATTTCTACTCAGTATTGTTTGGCAAATCATTATGAATAGGTTAACTCCAGAACAACGTTTTCAAATCGTGGAAATTTATTTTCAAAATCAGTGTTCAATTAAAAATGTTTATAGAGCACTTCGTGAATTTTATGGTGCACATAATCGTCCGTCAGAGACCACCATAAAGAACGTAATTACCAAATTTCGGTCTACATTCACTCTTTTGGATGCCAAGCCACCGACAAGAATGAGAAGAGTTCGTACAGAAGAAAATATTGCTGTCGTTGAGGCCAGTGTCGAAGAAAACGACAATTTATCGATTCGTCGTCGTGCTCAGCAAATTGGACTTTGTCCATCGACTTTATGGAAAATTTTACGTAAAGATTTGGGTTTGGTGCCATACAAAATTCAATTGGTGCAAGAATTAAAGCCACACGACCATCGTTTGCGCCGTGAATTCAGTGATTGGTCGTTAAATCAATTGAACGAAGATCCATTTTTTTACCGTAAAATTCTCTTCAGTGATGAGGCGCATTTTTGGTTAAATGGATACGTCAACAAACAAAATTGTCGCATTTGGAGCAAAGATAATCCACACGCCGTTCTAGAATTACCAATGCATCCTGATAAATGTACTGTTTGGTGCGGTCTATGGGCTGGTGGGATCATCGGTCCATATTTCTTTAAAAATGAGGAAGGACGACGCGTTACCGTGAATGGAAATCGATACAGAACCATGTTAAATGAGTTTTTGTTGTCAAATCTTGAAGATATGGATATGAATGAAATGTGGTTTCAACAAGATGGTGCCACTTGCCATACAGCACGTGAAACAATCGACTTATTGAAAGAAACTTTCAACGACAACATTATTTCGAGAAATGGTCCGGTGAATTGGCCTCCGCGTTCGTGCGATTTGACGCCACTCGATTACTTTTTGTGGGGATACGTGAAGTCATTGGTTTATGTGGATAAACCTCAATCGATTGACGCTTTGGAAACCAATATTCAACGTGTCATTGCTGACATACGCCCTCAAATGCTTGAAAAAGTGCTGGAAAATTGGACCTCCAGAATGACATTTGTGAAAAATAGTCGTGGTAGCCATATGCCAGAAATTGTGTTTAAATGTTAAATGCCAAAAAATTATCTACCAAATAAAAAAAAATTTTGGTCATTTCATAATTTTATATGTGTTTTATTCAAAAAAAAAATCGGCAACCTCTTAAAAAAACACCCTTTATTTGCGTAAGCTGTAAACAAAACCATAGAATCAAAGTATGTCAACGCTTTAAACATATGAGCACTTCCGGAAAAAATCAAATGGTTATGTTGCACAATTTGTGTAGAAATTGTCTAAGCAAAAGCCATACGGCTACAAATTGCAGCATGAAACCTGCAAACGTAACCACCATACCTTGCTGCATATCTCGATTTAGAAGCTACTTTACATTAGCAGAAGTAGATAAGCAATTAAAACGCTTTTGTGAAGCCGAAGTACTACACCCGAAAAGAAACCTAAATGCTGAAGAGAAAGAATCTGAAAGACACTACATGAGCAGACCTACAAGAGGTCAAAGAATAGACGATGCAAGGTTCGGATAGCGCTAAATAACAACAAACTGAGAGAAGTGACAATGGAAGGCTCTAAAGCCAAAGCAGCAACTAGATTGATTGAAATGGAAAAATGATTCAAGAAAGACGAAAACTTGAAGAGTCGATATCATAAGTTCATGAATGAGTATATCCGACTTAATCACACGGAACTGATCAAAAATGATTCAATAGCAGATGCTTCTCGTATTTACTAAAGAAGACAGCACTACAACCAAGTTGAGAGAAGTTTCTGATGACTCCTGCAAAACAATAACAGGCACGTCCCTAAACGAAATTATATAGGTATGTACGTCGGTTCAACTTTACAAAACAGAAAGTATTCAAGCAAATCAATGTTGCCAGGGAAGACCAAGATTTTCAACGAATCCTTTGGCGATCAGATTCAGATAGACCAATGAAAAGTTATATATTAAAACCTGTCATATATGGTACTGCATCTGCAACTTATTTGTTTACGAAAACCTTACAACAATTAGCCATATATATGAAGCTTCAACATAAAGGAAATATTGAACCTCCTTTCCAGTGGAGAATCCAATCTCAGAAAATGGGCAAGCAATGAAAAGTAAATGTACATAAGATAGAATTTAATGACACAGTCAAAACACTTGGGCTACTCTGGAGCTCCACAACAGATACGTTTCAATTTAGAGTGTCCATGCTAGGATGGTTAGCACCAGTAGTGATCCAGGCAAAAATCCTACTTCAAGACGTATGGGCTTCTGCTGTAGGATGGGACGACAAACTCTATTTGAATTTTGAAAACAGATGAGAACAGAAAACAGAACACTTAGAGAAGATTAGAATTCATCATTCACTGCAACAACGACACAAAAATTGAACTACATGGTTCTTGCCATAACAAAGGTTGCACCATTAAGCCAAACCGTATCACTGCCAAGATTAGAACTGAATGCCGCTTTGGTTCTTTTAAAACTAGTAAATAATTTGGTACTGGCTTTAGTATTAATAACAACTAAAGGTTGGATAAAAGAAAAACCACAACATCATGAAACTTTCGTGGCGGCCAACAGACTAGCAGATGTACAATCCAGCAAAAACCTAGTCAATAGTATCACGTGGTTTCAAACGAGAATACAGCGGACTGCTCATCGCGAGGATTAAACACCGTGAAATTATTTGTTGGGAAGCGCCCTAAAAGTTTAAGCTACCCCTACTAAATAAGCACATTTACAACAACAGTGGAAAAACCAGTGATTGAATACAATCGACACATTAGTAGTATTGCTCACTGTCTACGCTTTGTATCGAGTATAAGCCCAAACCCAGCGGAACACGCTAAGACAGCGCTAAGAGTAATAATCAAAATCGCACAGAAAGGCGTCTTTGAAATAGAACTTAGAAAATTAAGATAAAACCAATCTTTACCAAAGGGCATTCATCGACGGAAATGACCTACTACGAGAGGTGGAAGACTAATCAATTCTAACCTCTCATTTCACGAAAATCAGCCAGTAATAATGTACACAAGTTATCAAGATTGCTCATTTAAAAACTCAACATGGAGGCAATCAAGCATCGTTATCAGATCTGAGAGCGTAGCATTGGGCAATAAATACCAATCATGCAATTCGTAACACTAGACATAAGTGTATAATCTGCACCAGAGGAAAGAAATTTGCATCAACTCAGCCAATGGGTATGTTACCAAAGGAGTGAATAACATCAGTCCCACCGTTCACAAACAGAGACTATGCCGGCCCAATTAATATAAAATTGTGGAAGGCCGCTGTAGTAAAACAACAAAGGGCTGTTTTTGCCATTTTCATATGCATAGCCACAAAGGCAATCCATCTAGAACTTGAAAGTAACTTGTTAACCAATACTTTCTTAGCCACATATCACTGAGTGGCACTTCTTGCCCCCTCAGGAAGCCCTCATGTTGAAGGTTTATGGGAAGTCGGAGTCAAATCAATAAAACAACATCTCCGAAAAGTAGTAGAAACTTATACGTTTACCTTCGAGTAGCTTGCAACACTTCTAACTCAAATAGAAGCATGTTTGAACTCCATGCCATTAGCTCCTCTTTCAAACGACTCAGGTCAAGACGGATTGCCAGCCATTTTCTTTTAGATTTGAATTTGCGACATTCTCATGCGAGAGAGTCTGAAGAATGAAAACTATCAACCACCATGAATTTTTTTTAATATACAAATAATTATTTCATTTCCATCATCAACACCCGATGGATAAAATATCATACCAATATGATTAATCCATCACACATAATCATAAATCACTCTAATTATTGAGTACACAGTACAAACGACAAATCACTTCGACTAAAAGGTTAATTGCAATTACAGTATGGGTAATAAATTTAATTGCATATCCATGTTACTCGTAATTATACAAAAGAATAAACTCAGCCTAAATGTATGTATGTAATAGGTGTTCAATACAGTAAGACCTGCCAAATTCATATAACAAATTCGAATTATATTTTATTCAAAACATTAATTTTTCTTCTTTTTATCAGGCTTGCCAGGTTTTTTTGCACCCAGTCCCAGGCAGCATTTCAAACAATTCCACGAAATTAAAATCAATGCGACTGTAGCAATACCGAGCACGAGAAGTACATCGAACGAGTAGTAGGAAAACCAACACATCCCAATCGCATGCGATTTTCCAAGAGGATGTCCATTTGTTTTGATCGCATGATCGATCCACCACAATGCTGTATCCATCGGTTTCACAATACGATTATTGTACGAGTATGAAACGGTTTTAGCGTTTTGATAAATTTCTGGCTGCAAAACTTTACGAATTGCTTCTGTCATGGATTGCTCAGTGATTTCGTCGTACTCAAGCAGCACAGCCATATTACGATTTAGTAGGGCAGCTGCATTATTTGGTTGATCACCGAAAATTGGAGTTACTATCATTGGTATACCACAATGTAACGCTTCGGTCGTGCCCATTAGACCGCCGTGCGAAATAAACGCCTTAACATTAGGATGACATAAAATATCCTGCTGCGGTAGCCATTTACTGGTGTGAAGATTTTTAGGCTGCCCTTCCAATTTATCCTCCTCCCATTTCCAAATAAATGTTTGTGGAAATTTAGCGACCGCTCGTACAATCGCCTGACGTATATGTACAGGTAATGTGGCTGCACGAATTAATGAGCCCCAGCTTATTATAATTACACCATCTTTTGCGTTATTCAGAATGTCTGCAAAATTTTTCGGTAATGGCTTTATTTTATCCTTCACATGTAACCCACCAACCTCGATAATCATCGGCGATAACGGACGCGCTCCAGTAAACGAATAATGCTGATTTACCAAATGCAAACTTGATTTTTTAGCCAATTCACGTACACTCGGTATCCCTTCGCCAAAACGCAGTTTTATTGCGCGATCATCTAGAAATTCCATAACGCGATAAGCACCTTTCATAGTACGCGCCACACACCAATTAACTATTCGAGACGCGAACGGCATATTTTCCGAGTACGGCAGTAAATGTGATGGTACATGGGATGGTGTATCAGGGTGGCCGAAGCGATCGTATTGCCACGGCATTAATACCGAACTTCCCATTGTTACATAAGGAATATTGAGCTTATGAATCACAGATAGATGACAATCGGTATTAAACACTTCGGTAAGCACCAAATCAAACGGTTTAATTTTATGCAACTTAAAAATTTTATCAATCGTATCTGACGTCAAAAACCTATCACAACTTTTACGACCCCATTTAAACAGATCAAGCATCTCTAGATAATAAAATATTATATTTCGTAGTCCGACATATTTTGTCATTTCGCCAAACTCCTGGAAATCAAGTGCAAAATGAGCGAAAATTAAACTTTTAGTTCAACATTTTATATTACATACCGTCATATCCACCGTGTTTATTAACACCTCAGTCGGTAATAAAATATCTGTATAATTTGGATGTTTTGCATGGCCTGAGGAGAACCCACTTACTATTGTAACAGTATCGCCTCTTTCCACTAAAGTGTTCAGTACGGGTTGAAAAAATCGGAAATGACTTTCACCAGGATGAATAAATATTCCAAGTATGTTGTGTCCATCCACACATATTAGTGCAGAAGTAAGAATAGTAAGAAGTAATCCAATTCGGCAATTCATTGTTGTTGTTGTACTATAGAATATATTAGGTAAATGTTATAAACTCATTCACTTCATGACTCAACAGTATACACCAAAGCATTCTCATCTTCTCATCCAAGTTCTAACTCATTCTTTATACACCAAACCATACATTAACACCAACGTAAATTTTTATCGCATAATCACAAACCACCAATTCAATTATAAATGCCTGGGATTAATCAGGTTTAAATATAACTAAAACACGAAATGATCTTCATCGCGTATTGATAGCACGCACACGCACATTTTATTGATATGTTCGCACTGATATAAACACAAACAAACATTTCAATTTGCTCATATAAACAATGCAGACCCAGCGATAATTTTCTCGCAATTCAAACACTTACTTCTTTCACGATCGCCGATGTACTAATCGTCGGTTTGAGAATTTTCGCTTTTATAAATCATAAATAAGCTCTCGCTTTGTTTACTTACGATCAAAAGTCATTACTAACAGTCACGATCATAAATATCAAAACAAAAATTTTTAATAGACGCTTTAATGTGTTTTATGTTTACTCGGCTTGCCATCATCTTTCGATCGTAGCCACCAACAGCATTTCATACATTTTATAAAGAGTATCATACATATGATAAGTACACTAGTGAGCAATAAAATAACATCAAATGAGTAATATGATAACCAGCACATATTCATTGAGTGCGACTTCCCTAATGGATGGCCGTTTGTTTTAATAGCATGATCGATCCACCAAAGTGCCGTATCCATCGGACTCACTAATCGATTGTTATATGAGTATGATATGGTTTTTGCATTTTTGTACAATTCTGGTGATAAAACCGTTCGAATCGCTTCAGTCAAGCTTTCTTCGGTGATTTTATCGTATTCTAAATATATGGCCATATTTCGATGAACTAGGGCTGCGGCATTATTAGGTTGATCACCAAAAATTGGCGTCACAATTATTGGAACGCCACAATATATCGCCTCGGTCGTTCCCATTAAACCCCCATGAGACATAAACGCTTTAACATTTGGATGGCATAAAAGATCTTTTTGTGGTAACCATTTACTAGTGTACAGATTTTTTGGTTGATCTACTAAATTCTCTTCTTCCCATTTCCATATAAAAATTTGTGGAAATTTAGCAACAGCCCGAACAATTGCTTGTCTCACCCGAATTGGAAGTGTGGTTGCACGAATCACCGAACCCCAACTAATAAGCACAACACCGTCTTTTGCGTTATTCACTATGTCAGCCCAATTTTTAGCCAATGGATTAACGTCATCTTTCATGTGTAGTCCACCAACCTCAATAAAAGATGGTGATAGTGGTCGGGCACCGCTAAATGAATAATGTTGATTAACTAAAACCAAACTTGCATTTTTTGCCAGATCTTGAACATCAGGCACACCTTTGCCAAAACGTTTTGCTATCGCATTATTATCCAAAATTTCCACGATACGATAAGCATTTTTCATAGTGCGAGCCACAATCCAGTTTAAAATGCGCTCCGGGAAATTCATCTGCTCCGATAGAGGCACCATATGTGATGGAATATGAGATGGCGTATCGGGTTGTCCAAATCGATCGTAATGCCATGGCATTAGTACACAGCTACTCATTCCAATATACGGTATGTTAAGTTTATGAATGACACCCAGTTGGCAATCGGTGTTAAAAATCTCCGTTAGCACTAAATCAAATGGTTTAGCCTTATGTAGCTCGAATATTTTATCAATTACGTGGGAATTTAAAAATCGATTGCATGCATCACGGCCCCATTGAAATAGGGCCAGCATTTCGGTGTAATAAAAGAATATAGATCGTCGATTTGTTAAGAAATGCATGCCTTCGAACTCCTAAAATGGAAAAAAAGAGTATTAAAAAAGATGCTCAAGCCTACACATACATTTTGCGTTTACCACCATATTCAATGAGTCTGCTAGTATTTCACCATGCAGTACAAGATCTGTGTAGTTTAAATGATCCACTTGACCAGGAAAATAGCTAACGGTCGTAACAGTATGGCCATTTTTGACCAGAGCTTTCAGCAACGGTTGGAAAAACCGAAAATGACTTGCTCCGTTGTGTAAAAAAATGCCAAGTATATTATGCCCCTGCACCAAAATTAATGGACTGAAGAGAAAATTTATGATTAATGCAACCCGGAAGTACATCATGCGTATTCTTTTCTTCTGTAAAGTAGAATATTTTGAGAATTCTTATAATGGTTTGTATTTTTTAGTAAGGTAGGGTAAATGTGGGTAAAATATTAAAAAACTATACACTTGTATACACAAATATAAATTGATAAAAATGTACACGCAATACATCTACACTCATATGATAAAAATATAACCGTATATGATATACAGATACAAATACCCCGAAATTTATTATTCCATAAAAGATTATCTATAATACCGGACTAAATTAGAACAGTCATCATTACTGTAGCATCTCTGTACGTACAAACAAACACAACACTATTCAAACACGTTTTCGATATGTACAGACAATGAAGATTATAAAGATTGATTTGCCCACTAAATTTATACAATAACAATGGAGGTAATTATCCAACTTACTTCTTTCTCCACGATCAATACTCCACTGTCTAGGTTTGGAAATATTAATAATCAAACACGTTGATTTTATATGAATCAAATAGATAAAAAATTAAATACAGTGGCGAGCAATTCTATGACAACGGTCGGGAAGAAACATCAATATTTATATTTATATTTAACTTAAAAATTAGGTAGTATGGAAAACAAAATCAAGTAATGGGAACGTTACCATTAGTCCAGAAATGTGAAAACCACGGAAGATTAAGTGCAAGATTTTATAAATAACTAATTATAGTAAAAGAGAAAACTAATAAAATTAGACCGTTCTATAGATTTAAACATCAAAAATATTCCTTTTATCGGTTTGAAGTTCACCTAATTTCGGCAGAGTATGTTTTGGAGGAAGTGGTAACCCGGAAACGCAATATTTTCTCTCTTCTTCCGGCTTATTATCATTCTAATCATCTGGCTGATGTTATAGTTCTGTCAGCTCATCACGCACGGGCTCCCAATGTGTTCAGTATAGTATGCCGTGCTCTGTGTGTCTCCTTCTTTACAATAATCACAATTAGCCGCCTCCTTTATATGCATCCTAAAGATAAAGCTGATAAATGAGCCCTGGCGAGGTAGGAACTCTGACTTGTGAAACTTTGTCTCTCCGTGCTTGCGCTCTGCTAACCTATCTACGTGCACTACGTGCAATAGTACGTTGCATTCTGATACTTCTCTTACCTGAATGCTTGGTCCTCCGAACATAGACCTCAATAAATCAGTAACATCAGTTTTTCCTGGTTCCCTTTGACCAATATGCCTTTGAAATCAGCTTAGACAATTAGGGAGCACAGTAGCGCGAAGTCCTAGACCTCCTAGCAGTGTTCTCTGTGTAACTCTAAATGAGGCGGTGTAGTGGAGATGAGAAGAGAAAATTCTGTTTACAGTCATGGACACTACAACGTCTGTTATCCAGGTTAGAGGCGACTGAAACACGCGGCTGTCTTGTATCAAGCGGTTTGCTATATAAACGTGTTCAAGGTAGGTCTGGATGCCTTAATATTATTCACCAGTACGTGTCCCACATGATTAATAAGCGGAGTCATAGTCACATATCATTTGGGTGTTAAAGGTCTACTTTATTATTGTGTCGATTTAGAGAGTCAGTGACAGCTGATTGGTATCTCTACAGTGATGCTTGATCATTTAAAGCATCGACATCTCATCGAACGATCTTTTGTGCTTTCTATTGAATGAAGCTGATAGTTTGCACTTATATTTGAGTATGACAAGCAAATGATCACTGACCATATCGACACCTCTGTAGGATCTAACCTCGGACAATGCTGGTGGAGTTACTAGTGAGGTGCAAGCTATTAGGTTCGACGTGAGTTGTAATTTCTGCACACCTACCGATTTTTGCAATGAAGTTACCCACGATGATTTTACTTACGTGGTGCGGTATATTATTGATGACTTTCTCCAACTCAATTAAGAATAGACTTTTGACGTTATCGGGTTTACCTACAGTGGGTGCATGCACATTCACGATAGTGATGTTTAATTTCTTAATGCGGAGACTGACCGTGCATATCCGTCTTTTGATAGGGCGGAGGTCGATAATATGTTGCAAGACGTGCCGATGGATGAAAACGCCAACTCCAGATTCTCCTCCCTTCTGGTTGCCGCTGTAATAAAGAGAGTAACCATTAGAGATGTCTTGGATCTCACTTCCCGATCATTTAAACTCTTATAGTGCGAGTACGTCTTATGTGAAATTGTTTGCCCATTGTGTACGCGCTCTGTTTTACTACTTACTAAAAGAAAACACATTTACTTGTTTTCAGGCAATTTACGGATTCCCTCTTTGAAGAAATCCGGGTCTTTGGAGGCGATCCAATCAAAAAGCCAATTTTCGATCTCTGCGTGAACCGCTTGTTCAGAACGAGACGACTGCATCGACCGGAATAAGTAATCTGAAAGAGCTATGTCTAGTGAATACTGGTCCTTTTAAATAATTAACCACAACGTTAGCAACATGTGCTTTTGCATTATCGTGCTGAATTAATTTGTCGTGTCTATTCACCCATTTTAGTCGTTTGTCCTCTATAACTCGCTTCAAACGTATTAATAGTTTCACCTGATTCCGCGGTGCATATAATATACCACACCTTTCTTATCCCGCAAGATACATAGCATAACCGCAGAGCATAATGAATATCTCGCTTTAGTTGCGATGGACAAACTTCACCAGGCTTTACCCAAGATTTTTTGCGTTTGGGATTCTCATAATAAATCCACTTTTCATCTCCAGTAACTATTAGTAACTACTGACATCTACGTGCTAGGAAAGTGACTACTAAATACCTAAGCCAAATGAAACACGAACATGTGAGATCAAGCATCAAAAATATTGGAAGCTGATGTGGGCGGAACAAGGAAATTCATGGGACTGTTTTACTAACGCCAGAAATCTTACTAAAGACTTCCACCCAAGAAGTACAGCCATCAAAGACGGGAATGAAGAGTTGAGAACAAAAGTTGCTGATGTTCTTTCAGAACGGCAAACCTACTTCCAAAATCTACTACATAGGAATGACGAATTGACCTCTATTAGAGCTATTGATCTGTCGACTTCGGGAGGACTTTGACGGATATAACACAGTGGTGGAAGTAGTCACAGCTATTAGTAGTTTGAAAAATAGAAAGGCATACGTAAAATTGAATAAACTCTGTGGCGTTACTCTTGCATCAATTCAATACGATCTCATCGTCGCTATTCGAGACCAGACAGAGTCATTCAATCAAACCGATCAACCACTGACCTATCCATGATGATGACTTTGGAAAATTATTGGGGGTAAAATATAACCAAACATCAAATATATACAAACTTCTAGCAAGAAATGACAGCATAAATCGCGAGAATCTCAGGGTCGAACTCATATGTGGTGGAATATTGGAGAAACTCGTCTATCTGTGTATATTAGCAACCTCTGGTGTACATGTAAAATCATAGTCGAAGGATCTGTATCAGACTCCTTTGAAATAACATCTGCTCTTCCACACATTGGCCGAAGACCTAGCGATATCAAAAACATTTTAATACCACTCGATGGCTACGCAAGAAGACTTGATTTGGAAGTGAACAGCAGCAAAACTAAATTATTTTCAACACCAAGGATTATGTATATCCATGGCATATCTCGGACTCGGCGACCATAATTTTGATAATGTAGAAAATGTTATATACCTCGGGTCAGTAATATCATCGTCCAATGATATGCACGCACAAATAAAATCCCAAATTATCGCAAGGTTATTGGGATCTTACTATCTTTCGCAGTCGTGCAAGCCCGCTCTTTTAAAAGCATTCATAGGACCTGTACTGGCTTTCGGAGACGAGAACTGGATCCTGGTCTCATGAAAGGTCATTCGCTCCATCTTTTCTCGGAGGTAGCGATATCATCGCATTCGTCAAATCCAATCGATTTAGATGGCTGGGCTACGTTGCTAGTTCTCCACAACAACTCATGAATAAAGTGTTTCAACAACAGCCAGCTAGTGTACGATGCAGAGGAAGACCTCGACGGCGCTCGCGTGACGACATCGAATAAGACCTACGCATGATAGGATTTCGAAACTGATGAGCAAGAGAGGGTCAAACTAGAGAGAGAGAGAGAGTAGATAATTAAGCCGTAATCTTAGCCGAGTTCTTAATTCTCGTTGGTGGTCTTATTCCGTAAAGCTTTGACAATAAAATCCATTATATGGGGGCTCTGTTACTTGCCGTTAAAACTTCTTCGGAAGTTATGAAGCCTTCTAGAAATGACCTCTAGTAGGAGGAATGCGGAACCGCTTGTCACCTTCTAAGAAAATTTGGATTACTTTCCAAAGATATGGACTCATCCGCAGATCATTTACACCGAAATAAATTTCATAACTAATATATACTGACGAATCCGTTTCTTTGGATTTCATTTAAAAATCGTCACTCAAATTACGATTTTTAAAAATTTTTGGTAAAACTGAACAAATTAATCAATTCAAAAATCATGTTAAAACATAAATAATTTAAAAGTAATTTGGATTGTTGCTCACTCACCAGTCTGCCTATCAGTTGATAGTCAAAAGGTTTCCCGAAAGTGCCCTACAGGCAAAGAAGTCTGTCTATATACGATGTTGACGTTCCATCTGGTTTTCGTGCTTTTTTGAATGAGACCAATCGAGCCGGTCTGGAGGCACATTTCCCATTCTTAAGTGCCAGATTGATCGAGTTCAACACCCTATTTTAATGTGCTTCTGAAACAATTCCTTCTGCCTCTGGTAGTAACCGACTTTTCGAAATTTCCGAAATTTATGTTTAATTTACTTAATCGTCTATATATGATGCAGCTCTAGTATCTCTCCCCCACACTTAGGGAACTTTGAGATATTTGTTGCAATATGATCGTTGCTTCCTTTGTTTGGTGAAAAATTATCATGCCCTAGGACAAACTAAACGTATCATTCAGTCTTCGGTTAAATTTCTCCATCGGGTTATTGGGAAAGAAATAACAATTGACCGAAAAGACAATCTTGTGCCTTCACTCAGGTAATTACTTTCACTGCACCATATGTAGCAATATCCTTTGAGATCCGCCGTCAATTTTCCTCCCTGCAGGACCACACCTACCTGTCTTTTGTGCACTGTAGCAACTAGCACGCCCTTGTGTAGCTCTCTCTTCTGTCTTTATCAGAATCGACCGCCACATTTTTGAAAGTCCAAAAGTACCAAGACATATTGGAAAATGAACTGCCAACATTTCTTGACTACAAGCGCTTAAAAATGCGACAGCACAAGTAATTTCAACATAATGGTTGTCCATCACACTGAAGTACTTGACCTGTCAATTGGCCTGCCAGATCACCAGATTTTACTTCGCAGAAAGTTTTTTGTTTGACTAACTCAAAGACAAAGTTATACTGAGAATATGATCGGGCGAATCAGAAATGCTTGTACCGAAATGCAAGCAGTGCATCCAAGTCGAAGGCCACCATTTTGAGCACTTATTTTAATACCTAGGAAGATGATGACGCGATGGGATTAATTTAAATCAAACACCCTGATACGTGACAAGCGAAAGGACGCACGTTAATGAAGCACCTCCAGTATTGCAGAATCGTTTGCATAAAATCAGCATTTATCATGAATCAAAACGTGTTTCAGACAAATCATACGTACTTTTTACCCATAGAATCGTATTCTGCAATAAAAAATAAAGGTTCCTATTTAAGATATCAAATTTACCCCAGCCCCACCTATAAGGAGAGGGGCTACTTAGAACACTAACGTTCTCCAGACAGTGCTTATATTTCTATCTCTTTCTATCTTTCTTCTTCTTCTCTATTTCAAAATTTCAGGTTCACCTGGTATTTCTGACTACAATTTCTTGTTGGCGTACGGCCATTCCTCCAGCTACCTTCACGGAGGATCGATTCCCTCGAAGTAACTCATAAAGTTGTCTGCCCTCGTCTCTCTGAGAGCGATTATCTTCATTTATACCCCTTTAATATCGATCTTTTTAAATATGTCAACTACATCTAGGTATCAATCTATTTGGCTTAACTATGACTGTTTCCTTTCTGTATTTGCATTTTCTGCTATCGATACCAGCCTTCAGTGCATTCCTGATCTATTTCCTGATGCGGGGAATCAGATAATTAAACTCATCCCGATGTCAATGAGTCTTTGAGGCCACATGATGAATTGCACTTCCAGCTCATGATATTCTGATTATATACGGGCTAGTCTCGCATTCTAGTACAATTGTACCAACACTTTGTATGGTGGCAACGTCACCAATTTTAAACGATTGAGTTGCTATGTTCCTGGTTCTTGGTCATAATTTACACCGAAACTATTTTTGAGCCCATTGCTCTGCGATAATCGTTTTCTATGTAGTAATAGCAGAGAGAATATGGCTTCAGAACTCCGCGACTTTACGACTCCTCTCTGTTTTTCTTGCAACAAACACCGGACGTTTGTGTTGATATCTCTTTTACTTCCAATTTCCTTTTTCCATCGTAATACGTTTGGGTGGTGACATCCTTCTGTAGATTCTTCCTGATTCTTCCTATCTGCCTGATTCTGGGCCGTGCTTTCTTCTCTCACTTTCGTACACCCGGATACTCCATGTCTGTACCTGATGCTAATAGTCTACCATATATATAGAGGCAACCGTATTCTCGACACCAAACCCCTTATTTGAATTTCGTTGCAGGATTTGAATTTCCCAGCACACTCAAAGTGGTCGATTCCTTCCCTACGTACTCGGTCATTGCTATGTTCCTCGCCATCCTTTAGTCCTAGTTATGTCCCGAACTTCTACCTCATGGCATCGTTTCGGCCCTCTCACGTACCAACGTAGATATCTCAGGGGGTGACATACGAGTATATATCGATAGAGATCTATTCACAATTAAATATTTTTCGGGAGTGCTTTTATATTCATATCCTGACTAGTTTTGTCCACTCAATAATGGATTTTGTTTATCCCCCTAAAAATAACAAGTACATAAACCTGATTATCCAGACTCTTCAACAAGTTTACCACCAATTACTTACTTATTCATATATTCAAATAAGAATCGTCTTTCATACATTTAGCATGTTTAATTCCTGTTGGTTTTCCAGTTCTTAATTCATCATCTGATTGTTGTGATTCTGCTATACTTTCGTAGTTAATTGCGTCGGGTGTATCTGCAACCACATTCCGAACTGACCGATATAATCCAAGTATCGAAATTGATGCAGTGATGCCTTATCAGGGTTCTGGTAAAATTCATCGCCCTTCAATCATATAACGGAATCGTTTGATTGCGCAAGCAAGACTAATTCTCTATAATAAGTTATATATCGTTGCTGAGTTTCCGTTAACTTCGATGAATAGCGGTTGCCGCAATGACTTTGTCAGATGCATCTACTATTACTGCAATCTCAGCTGTGGGTGCCGGGTGTGCTAACATGGCAACTTCAAATGGTTATTTTTTTGCAAAATCAAATGTTGCAGTAGTTTATTCACCCCAATTAATAGTAATTCAACGTTCTCAAAAATCGTCTAACCTGTTTAACATTTTCTGGTTTGTTGGATTGATTCCAACATTGGCTGCATGACTTCATGGCCCAAAAATTAAATTTGCTCCTTCGCGAGATGGCATTTTCAACGTTGATTACTAAATCTGCATTGCTTAATTTCACGATCACAACCTTTAAATGCTGTATATGTTGTATTATATTGAATGTGAAGCAATTAACAAGTCATCAAGATAAGAAAAACAGAAATCCAGGCCATCAAAGATTGAATGGATGAAACTCTGGAATGTGTTGCCTACATTTCTCAGACCAAACGTCATTCGAGTGAATTCAAATAGTCCGAATGGTGTTGATACTGCGGTTTTTGAAACATCTGCTTCTTCAATCGAAATCTGGTGGTATGCACACAATAAATCGATGTAAATTCCTGGAGTTATGGTATCGGGTTTCTATCTGGAATGGTAATGTGATTAAGGATACGAAAACCGCCACATGGTCTCCATTCGCAATTCTTCAACCAAGGATTTATGGATGGTTGGCAAATACCCTATGTGTAACCACATACTCTAACTTTTTTTGCTATGGCTAATTTCTTTATGCATTGGAACACCTCGAGTTGCAATATGATGAGTAGCTATTTTACCATGGACATGGAATGTAATTTCCTTGAATTCCTCTAATAAGGACAACACTCTAACATCTTCTTTTGATGTTGATGCAATCGCTGATCATTATAGTGAGGTTAGCGAGTCGACTAAACGGATATTTGAGATAACGACCAATAAACCTGACTTTTTGAGAAAATCTGATCCTATGCCATTGTTACATTTGCTAAGATAAATGTCTATGTGAATCGCCTTCGTAGACCGAAACCTGTGCGAAAAGCTCGAAATTCATGTTATATACTTCCTTTCATTATTGTTGGCGGTATTACAGAAATGTATGCCTCGGTATCGACTATACTATATTTTTCCTTCACAAGGCGCCAGTTGTAAAGGTTGGTTTAATTTTTTGATTTAAATTCACTCCATCGGAGTGATTTCAATTCACTCCATCGGAAATATTTTGGGATCTTCCACGTGTTATCTCATTAAGCTGACAACTTATTTCGTTAATTTGCAACAAGATAGTAACCTCATTTTGATTTACGAGCTGACTGTCTCTTGCAGCCGATCTACTAATTCCACACGTTTGGTTGTGTTTAACGAATTTATTCGTGATGATTTTACCAATGGAAAATTGAGATTCGATGATGTGAAACCAAATTCTAGAATCCTGGGATAATAGTGGAGTAAGTTTGAGAGAAGCGAGTGCCATAATTACCTCTGGATTGTTGATATTGTTGAATGATTCCATTGTCGATCCTGATGTTTGGTTATTAGACATCGCTAACAATATTCTCCTAACTCAATCCTGTCGCTTGGCGGCACTGAGGGATACTCGATCATGATGCGGTTGCCTTTCTTTTGTTTACGTAAATAAGTCAATGACCACTGCAGTACCGGATAACAGGAATGGCGCACAAGCGTGTCGACTGGAGTAATTGATCTGGTTCTTCCAAACTGAGTGCTTGCCACTGGTAGGGTCGATGACCTCAGAAAATCACGTTGAGGTCATCACTTTAGCTGTTATTGTATTTCTATTAACGACCAATCAACGGTGTATCTAACTCCAATTTTGACTACTAAAAGTAACTCAATATTTAAAATATTATTTTAACTTAATAGTTTTATTTTTTATTTAATATTTTACATTGTATTTATTACATTACGATAAATTGGATAACTAGTGACAGCTACACACGATTGATATTTTTAATAATTTTACTAAAATAACGCTGTGTGTCTCACACCAATTGTTTTGTTTTAAGTTTCAGCTAACTAAATTAGTTAGTTTATATCAATCGTTCATAGATGGCACAAAAACGCCATTTGATGATTAATTAAAATTTACTATATTACTTAAATATAGTAAGAAACATATATATAGTATAGATACATACTATAATATAGTAAGAACATTATGGTATGTAAATATTAAAGACATCTGCCAATAACTGGTAAGAACTAACCATCAGTTGAGGTAGTTAGAAATTTGGACGAAACTCGGCGTGAGGCACGCAGTATAAATGCCATATTTCTGGGCAAACCCGCTACTATACAATTATTTACATACACGGTTTGATTAAATGAGTGGTTAGGACACAGAACGTTAAGTGCACTAGAATTTTTTAGTTTGATTAATGTTACGCTTTTGTTGCATCGAATGTCAACAAGACCTCGTCTGACCTTCTTTTCAATATAGGAATATACCAACCAACCTTTATAGTAGAAACTTATCGCAATCATAAATAGGCTTATCTTGCTTTTGATTGGACGCGACGTAAGTTCACTCAGTAGCACTTCTGTATGGGGGAGATCGGTTAAACTTGTTGAACTCCTTTAAGTATGAAATTTTTATTAAGCAAAGCTACTTTTGATAATCCTTTTAAATGAGAGCTGCGATTAAAATCAGCTGAAATATGACCTATGCGTATCATTTAAATAATACTAAATTATAAGGTGATCACTAGCATTCTTACAAATGGTATTCCTTCCTTCTTGAGGTCGTTCATATTCTCTTAATTCAAAGTACGATTAATAATGCAGAATTTTTGCGTCACGCTGACAGCCGCAATTTCAACAGATTAATTGTTTACCTCTTATACGAAACACACAATTTTACTATCCTTGTCTAAAAAGTTAAGGAAAACCTCGACATCAAAATACAGCTAAATGAACAATCACGAATTAGAGCGGTCTTAATTGCTTCTTATTTGTACGCTTATTTTTTGTTTCACTCGCATTAATCGCCAGTGTTTTGTCGAAACTGGTTGTAGCTCATAAATCAAACAATAGTTACAGGCCCGTGAAGTATCCCATAGATTAAAATCATACACGTATACAAATCCAATTGGGCTTCTGCTAATTCCAATTGAAATTTTAAAGCCTTTCTATGTAGTTGTGTGGAGTACACTGTTATGATTTTTGATTTGTGAAATTGGCAATGAAAAGTAAAATATTATGTTTGATTTTACATTATTTTATTTAGTTTAGAAAGCATAGAACACATTTTTAAATAATTTCCAAAATTTGTACATAATTTTAATTCAAAACATTGAAATAAAATAAAAGTGAGATAGAAACAAGAGACAGATATATATATTCATTGAATTGACGATATTTAAAGAACAAGCACATCAAGATAAGTTAACGAAATCGAGCAAATTTTATCGGTATATTTATTAGGCATATATCAAATTGTCTTAATTAAAATAGCGGAAAAATGTTGTAACTTATAACTAAAGTATAAAAAATATTATAGTAACATAACCATAAATTTTCAACCAAAATGTTGTACTAAAACAGTCGAGATGCAAACCAAATATACTGAGCTCAAACCATTTATGAATTTCCCCACTAATTTCCAATAAGAATGTTTTGAGTTTCATATGAATTAACAAAATTTCAAGAGATTAAAAAACATACCCAGTTAACTTAAAATTGTCTACTTTTAGAAGCTACTTTTAGATTATTAAAACTAGTTTAGTTTAGGTAGGTGCTGAATCAAGTACTTCACGAATTAGCGAGAATTGAATCACAATCTCCAGATATGGTCGTTAATGGCCATCAAAATTTAGTATAAAAAATCAAAAATTCCTGAATAACAAACTTCGGATGTGGCTAATATTCGCCATCTAAATTTGAGTAAAAATGAAATCAGTATACACTCGCAATATCAAAATTCATAGCAATATATCTGAAGACGTGCACTATTAGCACTACGTGGTTTAGTTAGGTGAATCAATAGCCAACTTCTTGTACTAGCCAAACCTGAATCACGATCTGTGGGCTTGGCAGAATTCCTAGAATATGAAAATTCGTAGTAATAAACCCGAAGATGTGTATTATTATCACTAGGCCGCTTTGGTCAGGTGACTCAATGACCAGCTTCATGTTGTTGCTAGATTTTAATCCACAATCTCTGGATGTGGAGCCGATAACGACCATCCAAATTTGAGTTATAATGACATCTGTATACCTTGAAGATACCAATTGAAGATACAAAGAGATCATGATTCAGATCTACTGGCTAGCATATGAAATTGATCATTGAGTCACCTAACTAACACCACCTATTGCTAATAATGCACGACTTCGGGTTTATTGGTACGAATTTTCATATTATCGGTGTAATGATGTCATTTTAGCTCAAGTTTGAATTGAAACCTTTTTCTTGTTCTAAGTTCTAATCTGTTTTAATAAAAACCTCGATAATTTCTATACAATACGTGCTTGGGTTTGTTTATAAATTTTTATTTTAGAAAATATTATATATTTTTTATTTAAATTGAGGTTTGAGTCGTTTTCTAAAAACCTCATACTTATACGATTTTACTAAAATTCCCAATACGAGTCATTTTTTTCCTAATCGAATTTAAAGTAACGGGTGTGATACTCATACATACATAGCATCTATGGAAAGTCTGTAATACTTCACACCCGTAGTTACAGGTAGGTTCCCAGTTAGCATTAAATGAGATTGCCAATGCTACTGTACCCCGGGAGTCTATTATGGTATTTTCGATAGCGTTTGTTTTCGATATTATCGAAAAATTTACGCCACCTCTTAAGGTGTCGAATATCTTTACGAATACATAAAATATTTATAAAATTATACTTAAAATATTAAATTATGAATTAAACAATTTTAATTTTTAAAATTTAATGAGTTTAAGAGTTTAATTATAACAAAATCGATATCCTCGAAAACAAACGCTATCGAAAATACCATAACAGGCCTCCCGAGCCGAAATATACCCTAACACATATTTAAGACATAAGTGAAATATCGTTTGCGCTATAGTTTTGCTCGCGACTGTTTAACAGATTATTTAGACAAATTTGAGATTTATATTAAGAAAACAGAGAATTATGATGTACATCTTAACCTATACCACATGCAAAGAATCAATTAAAAATATTTTGTTCTCTTCGTTTTTTCCCGAGCTTCCATCTTAAAAAAAACACGCATAACATAAAATATAAAAATAAAAAATTTTGTTATCTACTACACGTGTATGGTGCATATGTATTCTGAATTTATTGTTTTACATATTTTGGCTGGATTTCAAATGTTCACCCACCCAACACAGCTTGGGACACGGTTGGTTTTATGTTTTCTTTATTTTATCAGATCTCTTTCGAAAAATCCACGTCAGAATGAATGCAATCTTCCTACCAACAAACAATATACAAATTATCGCAGAATAAATTGAAAGACCTAAAAATAATAACACGTCCAGTGAGTAATATGTGAACCAGTACATTTCGGCCGCATACGATTGAGCAAGTCGATGACCTTTAGTTTCGATCACATGATTGATCCACCACAATGCCGTTTCCACCGGGTCATTTTGTCGATTTTTGAAAGAAAACGAAATTTCTTTAGCCGCCCGATACATTTGGGGTGATAAAATCCTCTTTAAAGCCAGCGTCATAGACCCCTCGGTAATGTTTTCGAATTCGACAAGTACGGCCATTTTACGGTACACAAGAGAAGCTGCATTTAAAAATTGATCACCGTACATTGGTGTCACAATCATTGGTACACCACAATAAACCGATTCCGTGCTTCCCATAAGCCCAGCATGTGAAATAAATCCTTTGACATTTGCCTGGCATAAAATATCTTTTTGCGGTAACCATTCCTTGATAATCAAATTCTTTGGTTTGTTTTCAATTGTTTCATTCTCCCACTTCCAGATAAAAGTTTGCGGAAATTTTGCAATTGCCTTGATAAAAGCGCGTCGCTTCTCATCTGGTAATGTGTCCGCCTTAATCATTGAGCCCCAGCTAATTACAACGACCCCGTGTTTAGCCGAATCGATTATATTTTGAAACTCTTTTGTTAGAGGTACAGCGGCAGTATTTAGATGAATACCACCTAGTTCAATAACCGAAGGGGTTAATGGTTTAGCCCCCGTCGCCGAATAATGCTGATTTATAAATATTGCGCTTGTGTTTTTTGCTATTTCGGCTACGTGTGGTATGCCAGGACCAAATTTTTGGCGTAGCATATTGTTATCGTGCGTCTGAATCAGCAACCGGAAAGATATTTTAACTAATCGAATTATAACAAAATTGTAGACACGTTCACGAAAACTCATTTGTTCCGAGCTCCCCATAAATTCCGATGGAATATAAGATGGGAAGTCGGGTAGGCTAACCCTATCATAGTACCAAGGCATTAGAGCGCAGCTGCTGGCACCAATAAATGGAATATTTAACTTATAGGCAATGCCTAGTGTGCAATCGGTATTAAAAAACTCGGTAAATATCAAATCGAATGGCTGCTTTTTATGCATTTCTAGAATTTCGTCCAAAGCTGGTGACGTGATAAAAGCACTGCACGCTGAATACCCCCATTCCGCTAGTTCTAAAAAGTCTTGATAGAGATATATCAGAGAGTACCGGTTTAATTCAACAAATCGCTGTGGAATAACATAAAAAATATTTAAGTTTAGATAAATATAAAACAATTGTTTATGGTCAACTTACTTGTAAATCTACTGAGTTCGTTAAAATTTCACCATGCAGTTGAATATCTTTATAATTTTGATGTGGATTTGCGTGCGGAAAATAGCTTACTACCACTACAGTATGTCCATTTTCAGCTAGTCCTTCGAGTACTGGTTGAAAAAATTTAAAGTGGCTAATTGCCGGATGCGGAAATAATCCCAGTATGTGATGACCACTACCAAATTCGAAATTTAGGCCCAAACTCAATAAACTCAGTATCACCAAAGGCAGTTGCATTATTAAAACAGATTATATTACAAAATAAACCATCAGTAAGATTAAGAAGATCGTTAAGTGTCTAAAATGAAAATAAAAAAATATTAATAAAAATTAAAATCGAATAAAAACACTTGTAGTATGTGCACTTGCATAATATGCAATCGTAACTTTACATGACTTCTTTAATTAAAATTTTACAGAATGCACGCGTCTGCATCTGTGTGTATTTTATACAATTGTGAACGTTCCGCGTAAACACAACCGACTGATCCGTTGAGCGTGAGTATAATTATAATCGCGTTTTTGGCACCCGAATGTAGTATGTGCGTTTCATATAGTCAAAACGTCTGTATAGTATTTATAGAGCATAAGAACGTACAATTTTCGTTAGTGTGTCTGTCTATCTTTATTTACTTTGCATAGTGCCAATATTTTTTAAATTCCATTATTTGGTGGTTAAGATGTGTAGTGTGGACCGAACGCTCTTTAGAGAATCACTAAATTAGAATATTTCGACATCTACTCACCAAATTTATTGCTTGATAAAATTTATCAACACGAGTAAACCATAAACTCTCAGTATTACTGCGGGGTCCAAATACCAGCAAAAAAAGTAATAAAATCTGATTACAGCAAAAAGAAATGTTCGACCTCTTGAAACAATGTGAAAACAATGTGCCTGTCAAATACGAAACCTACCAAAACGAGCCTACTTTAACATGAACTATTCCGTAACTGGGCTATTCGACTTGAAAAATTGCCTCAGTTATATTTCCGCTTGTACTATTCCACGCAGTAGTTTAGTTGACCTAGTTCTTCATTTAAGTTTACTTTCCGCAGCCACTTCTTCATTTTTATGCTATAACACATAACTGTCGATTGAGTGGATTCGGTGCGGTGGCAGGAAAACATGACATACAAATGTAAAATTTGTAACCGCGTGTTCAGTTTAAATTAATGCCTATTACTCGTTTCAAATTGGAGCTGAAAATTACTGAGGTTGAGCGCATAGGCACTACCAAAAAATTTATATTTCAAAAACCAAAGTTTCTCAAAAAAAAACCCATAACTGATGACTTAATTGTTCCAATTAAATCGATGTTGCTCAGATCATTTCTGATCTCAAGAATCAGGCTCATTCAGTACATTTTTCCTTTTGTTAATTTTGGCAGCCCCGCGTTGTGCTTTTCGTTACTACTGGTCTTATCAGCGCTTTGTAGATATTTACTTTTGTTTTGGGAGTAACCGGCTGCCATCCGCGAATGTATGTCTACAGAAACAGAGTTCTTGCATATTTACTCGAACCCAATTATTTTAACATATTCATCTTTTCGTATTATGCATCGCGTATTGAAAATTATCCGTGTTGTTTACCTTCTTGCGGGAGTAATTGATTTTCGTTTCGTTGATATGAAGGCTGATTTGTTGGGATGACTTAGGATGCATATGTCGTCCGCGATAGATATGCTGTGGTTTTCCCTTAACATCAACTATAAATATTTTTCGTAGCCTTCGAATTACCTTAAAAGGACTCTCGTAAGGTGAAGTGAGGCCTATTCGTGTTTTTCGTCCATACGAACAAAAACAAACTCACAGTTACTTAATATATGAGACGGTGTCAATTTTCAAGTATTGACTGGAATTAAATGTTGAATATTTATTCGACGTTGGTTTATGAAATCGTCAGTGGATAGAAAATATATCACCAGGAAGTCTGAGGATTTGGCCATACATTCATTCTGCCCGACTTCATCTAAGGTCGTCTTTTACACATGCTGTAATGTCCGAACTTTATAGATGAAGTTTTTAGTGTCTTGTGAAAATGCTCCACCATACCAATAGCCTGAAGATGGTATGTTGTGGTGCGGATTCTGTGGGAACCCAGGATTTTTGTAAATTCTGAAGAAAGTTTCGACTCAAATTCGCTGCCTTGATCTCTGGTAATCTCCAGAGAGACACCGAATCTTAATACGCATTTCTCGACAAACGTCTTCGCAATTGTTGCAGCGGTCATGTCTGGAATTGGGTATGCCTCCGGCCAACGGATAAACCTGTCCATATAGTTAGCAAATAACGGTTGTTATTCTATGGTGGTAGCGGACCTACTATATCCATGCGTATGTGTTGAAACCGCATTTCCGGGATTTTGAAGTTGCCATGCGGATTTTTGACAGATTTTTGACATGACAAAAAGTTTGTTTGTGTAATGAATCAAAAACTACACGTCGTAATGATTGCGGAATGTAAACTCGTTGATTACCTGTGGAAATTTCACAATAGAGTTTTTGCCAGCGAATTGAACAAGTTCAAGTTTATATTTTGTATTTTCCGAAATATTATATCGCCTGAAAAGTTCCCGGTCTAACACACATATGATGCCACAAATTTAAATTATAATTCTATTCCTTCTAGAATTTTTAAATTCTACTAACCTACATGTAAAGTTGGAGTAAATCTTCGAGTAAATTGCGTTTATCAACGGCTTATGGTCCATGGAGATTGAAAACGTACGACCTTCTACGAAATGACGACAACGTTTAAGCGCTAAGTAAATAGCAAACAAATCTCGGTCGAATGCGGAATACTTGCCGTCAGTTTGTGAGAGTTGTGAGAGCAAAAAAACCTAATGGTTCCCAATTACCTTTATTACATTGGTGTAATACTGCAGCTATAATATTTGATGCGTATTTAATGTCATATTGTATTGAGAATTTTCAAGTGGATGTGCCAATAATGTTGCTTCAGCAAGCACTCGTTTAACATTAATAAATGCGTTTATGCACTCATCAGGCGAATCGAATTTCTTAGCTGTTTTGGGCTTGTTTGATAAAAGTGCTAACTGCGCATGAATCGGTTGAAGAAATTCAGCTAATCGTGGAATAAACCGATGATAAAAATTCACCATCCCAACTAATTACGAAATCGATTTAATTGACTTGGGTTGGGGAAACTTTGTTATGGCTTCTATCTGAAGTTATAGAGTGGCTGAGGAATTCAAGTGTTGGAACACCGAAAACACATTTTGATGTTTTAATTTTGACATCGTAATTTGCAAGTCTTTCGAAAACTTGCCTTAAGTGGAATAAATGTGACTCCTCAGATTTACTCGCTATCAATATGTCGTCAATATAGGCGAAAACGAAATCAAGGTATTTACATACTTCATTCATAAAACGCTGAAACGCTTGAGCTGCATTCCGAAGTCCAAAAGGCATTCCTTTATATATTCAAATAACCCAAATGGCGTCGTAATGGCCGTTTTAGAAACGTCTTCGGAAGCTACAAGTTTTGCGTGGTATGCCCTGAATAGGTCAATTTTTGTAGAAATTATGCATCCCTGCAGATGTACAGAAAAATTGTGGATATGCGGTATCCGATAACAGTCCGGTACCGTAATGGCATTCAGTCGACGTGGTCGTCGTGGTTTCGAATACGGAAGTTGACCGTTAATATATATGTGATGAACCACACTGTGTTTGACCGGGACATTAAAATTTGGGATATCGGTAGTTTAATCTGCTTTAATTTCTTCGGACTTAGAATGCGCTTTCCACACAAGTCAACAAGAAGACCGGATTTAGTTCAAAAGTCAGCTCCGATAATTGGTCGGTTAAACTGATTAACTGAATTCGAGAGATCGATTTCCTTAGAAAAATTTATCCACAAGGAAAAGGAAATTACTATTTTGATCTCTAAGAAAAAGACGGTCATTCGTATGCATTCGACTATCTGCCGTAAAGAAAGTCGAACTGATTCGTTTAAAGGACTTGACTTTGTGGATATATTATTTTGAGATGAAAATTCGCACGGTTTTATACATTTGTGACCTCTTCCACCAAATTTATAGTGATACCAGCAATATTAATATATAATCTGTTGCCGCTTCTCGACCGAAATTTTTGCACTATTGAACATTGTAGGCTTTTAGAGCGATGACGACTATAGAAACGAAGTTTGAAAATGACTGCGGCAATTGTGAAATTTGTTTCTTCAACTCTGTAATCTCCGATGTATATTTTTGTGTTGATTGATTATCAGAGGTTGCAGTTAAGGTGGAATGTCCTTGTGAAGTATTGTACGATCCCGAAGCTTCATACATTCGATCCGTCTTTTCAATTAAATCGATGGTTGGTTTTTCCTCTAATCCGATTAATCCAATTTAATGATTTAACGATTGTTTTAGCGTATTGTTTTTGTCTTTGTCTGGAGGTGGATATATTAATTCAGCTACAGAATCAAAAACGTCAGTAGGTAAAGAGCATGCCACAATCCAAAACTTATTTTCGTCACCTGTAATTTGATAGAGTGGGAATTGCATCTCGATTTGAATGAACCTTGATTGAGAGTTTTTTTCTAAAAAAAAATTAAATCGTGGAGTTTAATGCGAATGGACTGAACTTCAGAGAATTTTCTTCGTCGTCACTCACTGTTTTCATTTTTAAACACGAGACTAACCTGCGAAATATTTTTTAAATATCGAATGTATTCGAAAAAGTTATGAACCTTAAGTACCAATCAACACAAACGAAAATTCAGTTTACAACCGTATATAGCAAGCATGGCCAAGCCGAATTCCAATAATCTCTCGTTACGAGAGCCAACATAATCGAAGTCGATATTTTCGATTAAGAGCACAAAATAATTTTAATGAATTATTAAATGAATTTTTTGAATTCATTCTTTCAAAGGCTCGCGATTCGCAATTTGACCATGTGTGGTATATAGATTAGGATAAATGGAATTTAGAGATTAATAATTTAATTAAAGCAATAAAATTTGTTTTGGTATTAATCAATTTTAATTTGAAATGTTTTATAATTTTATCTTCAGAATTCATTCGGAATTGAATGATGAATGAAGATTATTATTATTGAATTATATATAATGAAAAGTGCGTTGTAAAATAATAAATAAGGTAATAAAATTAAATTTAAATGTGTATATAGGGTGATCACAATAACCGGTTCAGATTTCACATATCGGCTATTTTCGCTCTGGCAACACTAATGTCATTCTTTCTTTGACAGAAGCTCAGTATATTATTTCAGCAATTGAAGCCCCGTGACTATCTGCTTCGATATTGATTCGCTGTGTGGGCCTGCGACAAACTCGAAATTGATGAGGATTTTCCTCAAAATATCTTTTCGGACGAGGCGCATTTCCATCTCGGTGGGTTCGTAAACAAACAAAATGTTTGCATTTGGGGATCGGAAAATCCACAAGGATATGTGGAGAAGACAATGCATCCATTGCATCTTACTGGTGCGGCTTGTGTTGTGGCGGCATTATTGCGCCGTATTTTCCTCACGGTCAACGGAATGAACTACCGCCACATGTTAACATCTTTTTTGTGGCCATATCTTGCAGATATTAGTTTGGACGACCTTTGGTTCCAGCAAGATGGTGCGCCATCCCAGACATCGATTTGAATGAAATCGTTTTTCAGGAGGATTGTACTTTCAAACAAAAAGATAAATTTGGAAATATATTAAGCCGTTTTTGTTTTATTAAATTTTCAAATCTTATTGAGACACCCTTTACTTGTTGTTCTAATATATTTTATTATGATTTCAAAATAAATAATATTTTTATAAATTTTACTTTATCAATTAGTGTTAGAATTACTATAGTTTGTAATATTGTACGTACATCAATATAATTATGTTCATTTATACTTATAATATTGCAACTAAATTACCAGGTTTTTTTGAAAAATCAAAAATAGAAAATTTCAATAGGAATATAAAAAATGGTTTATTTACAGAATTTCCTTCGCTATTTACACATTTTTGCCATCTCTCTGGCAATACATGAATATCACGACGATAAAACGACGCGTCGAACCGAAAGTGTAGCAATGCTAAGCCATGCACCATCGGCCAGAACAAGTGATAATCCGAATAAGACGGGTCACTCGTTCGTGTCTCGTGTTCCATTCTGGCCGTTTTTCAAGCAATGCATGGTTCAGATTGATGAGTTGTTATCTGTAGCGTTGCCCATTGACAGTTTCACCCTGATTCAGCAGCTCATAGTGCACGATTCCTTTGATAACCCAGAGCATTGTCTTCTATCCGGGGCGATTTGGCCATCCCGTCAATGTTGATGCTTCGCCAGGTGAAAACCATTTCTTACGTTTGGGATTTTTAAAAAAGATCCACTTCTCATTTCCCGTAGCAATTCGATGCAGTAAGCTCCTTCTTTCATGCCGTGAATCTCAATCGGAACCTCATTCCAAATTGTAAAAGAGGTAAACGGAGGCGATTTGTTGTAAATATTGGAACTGTTAACAGGCAGCGTTATTTTACCATTCGATTAAACCCAAAATTTGTTTTCTCATATAAGTATGAAGGAACACGATTATTAATGACTTGAGTAAACCTGTCATTTATACAAATAGAAATATTGGGTATCACTGGGAAGCTTCTTTTTGAAATCGCTTGGGTTTTAGCGATGCTCAGTGAGATTCCATTAGACTTGGACCAAGCCAATACATTGGATAGATCCAAATTAATGTTGTTAAAGGTTTCCAATATATTTTCACTAGTACCACCAAGATAAATTTGATAATCATCTGCATGCATGAGATATTTGGAGTGTTTTATTGCTTGTGGTAAGTCATTAATAAAACGGGAAAACAGAGTTGGGCCAAGTATAATTCTTTGAAATACACCTACAGTTATTTACCCTCAGGAACTGAATCTTTTCCATTTACAATGACTTTTTGATATCTATCTGTCAAGTAGCTAACCATAAATTTAAGTGCTCTATTGTAAAAATTAAAGAAAAGCACCAACTTTTGTAGTAACAAAACATGTTTCAAAGATTCGAATGCTTTGGAGTAATCCAACAGTATTAGAACAACAAATGAGTCTTTTCCGCCAAGATGACAGGCCAGATCGTCTACAACATGAAGCAGGGTAGTCGTTGTACTGTGGTTATTACGGAATCCGGATTGAAATTTATTTAGATAATTACAATTAGCCATAAATGCTGGTTGATTTGATCCCGATGCTGGTTGATTTGTTTACCAACAGTATCGACCGGTACCACTACAATTGGTGACCACCGACAATTAGTGAACCCGAATTAAAAACACTGCCCACGCCATACACAAAAAAAAATTCAATCGTGCATAAAATTAATCGCCAAAAAAAACTAGTTCAGATGTGTGCGATCAACATTAATCCAACGAAATTTGGAAAATGAAATAACATTGATACATATAGAGCTAAACAACCCGATGTTTGATATGCATTCGAGCAGAAATAACAACAGCAGACACACTCAACGAAAAGCTCCATTTCAATGTTAAACGCAGAACAACGTAGAACAACGTGGTGATCCCGTACGGAATAACTTCCACCAAGGACATCAATCGAGAATCGTAGTTACAAGAGCATAACAAGAATCGTAAAGGACATTTACCAAATTACGGAGTGTGCATGAAAGTTAACGTATCGTTCTTTAATTCATCTTTAATTATTTTCATAATTTTTGAGTAATTTATTTCTCTAAAGGAAAAGAATTTGAATTGGACTGTTGAGCTGAAACCTTAAAGAAGTCAAGCATCAATTTATTTAAACGGGTGAGTTCTATACCAAGTAATCTTTAATTTCTCGAGAAAAACGAGGAAGAAAAGCAACTTTCCGTGAATGAAACAGCGGCACCAATACCGCAATTTTGAAGCGATCTTTCAGAACTGTGGTTTAAACAACTTGAGCCATTGGTGAAAATCAAACGAATTACTGCTGACGAAAACCGATTCAATTTTGACATAGCTCACCCACCAATGGATGTTATAGCTCCTGTAGCCAATATCATACGCAATCCTCCTGATACGAATAAGTATAAAGCGTTACGAGACGAAATTATTAAACGTCGATTCATGTCGGAACAAGGAAGAATTGAAAATCTTCTTAAATCCACCGATATGGGTGAGTTCACTTCATCAGATTTTTAC
This sequence comes from Nephrotoma guestfalica, assembly GCA_963691935.1. Classification (NCBI taxonomy): domain Eukaryota; kingdom Metazoa; phylum Arthropoda; class Insecta; order Diptera; family Tipulidae; genus Nephrotoma; species Nephrotoma guestfalica. Next base: position 84,369,379 of record OY829913.1, read on the forward strand.
AGATATCTCGGGGGGAAGTCAGGTTCCTCGACCGCTGTGAATGCTCAACTTCTTAAAACTCTTTGGTTAAGTCGACTACCGGATTCAATCAGGTCTAAAGTAGCAAACCTAATTATGTTTGCAATGCTTTCGATCATGGAACCACGACACATCCGGAATCTAAATCAGATCAATCAGAAATTTCACTCGTAAGCCTACATAAATCAAATGATCAGCTAACAGCTAGGTTCAATAGCGAATTTAACAATCGTGCTCGGTCTACAAGTAGAACTGAAAACCGATTTATATCGCGTAGTACAACACGACAACGAAGTGATAATTGGGTTTGTTGGTACCACAAAAAATTTCGTAACAGAGCCAGGAAATGTGAAGGTTGTGCATACGGGAAAAAACCAAACTCGCAGGCACAGCCCAATCTGAGAAACTAAGTCGTCCCTTAGAACAAGCGCCGAGCGGTGGGATGTTTCACAATCGTCGCATAACTATTAGATGTCCGAAAACTAAATTACGATTTCTCATTGATAGTGGCGCGGACGTTTTAGTTGTACCAAAAATTAATTATAAAAATCTTCTGCAACATTTTCATTGGAGTCAGAAGCAATAAATCAAGTGTTTGTTGGTGGTAACCGGAGAATATATATATACTATAACCAACAGTATCGACCGGTACCACTACAAATGATCTCGAATACTTTAGATAAAATGAAAACTAAACTAAGCGGTCTAAGATTATCCAAAGAATCGATATCCTTCTATTTTACAATCGGAATCACAGTGTTCATTTTCTAGATTTCAGAGAATTCAGAACGCTTGATACAACTGTTAATCAGGTATGTCAAATGTGATACAATATATTGTAAAATATATTGTAAAAGAAATTTTAAGTTTATTCTATCATGACCGGATCAATTTGATTCCGATTCAATTTTGATTGACGGCTTTGGAAGGAACTAATTCACTTATGCTGCAAAAGTAGAGAGAAGTATACATGCCTGTGCGCTCAAAGGATCAAAGTCACTAGAAACACCAGACCTACTAGTCATCAATCCAATATGGTTAAAATTACTCCAAATTCGATTCATGGTTAATTTACTATTTCCAAAAAAATATTTTTGTTTGGAAATCTTTATCAAGCTAGTTACCCTATTGCCTTCTTTACGATATAATTCTAGATTCCTCATATCGCCTGTTCTTTTGTACTTTGCATACGCATCATCCCTCGCAAACATTAGCAATATTACAATTAAATCATGGGGGAGCCAATTGGCAATTAACTATTTTTTTAGTTGGCACACGATTGGCATGAATATAATACAGGCAATCATAAAAGGATTTGAAGAGGGAGTTGACATTATCAGACGCATGCAGAAAGCTAAAGTTAATGCCAGAAAAGTAATTCATTATCTTTTCATAATCTAACTGACTATAGTCATGGATAAGCTTGTAAGCCAGTTAAACACGCATTGATCTGATTTTATAAGAAATGGTCTGAAAATCATGGTCAGAGATGTCAGGCAAAGTGTGTTGACTAGACGCCAATACCTAAAGTAATCTGACTCTCCCTTATTTGTAAGCCATGTTTCCACGACATAAAATACGTCGTGATCTTTGGAATCGATAAATTTTATCGATATGGTAAAACAGACTACAGGCATTAATAAACCCAAAATTAACACATGTGCTATCCCGATTTACAATCGTCACATTCTTATTTAAAAATAAACATTCCCGCGATGATTTTCCATCTGTCTCTCAGTCAAATCATGCGGCACCCATTTTCTTGGGCACCCATTTTCTTTTCTTGATCTTGAGTTTGCGTATCATCTTCATCCAATAACGCTTGCAGCTCGGTGTCTGCAAATGTCTTTGGTCTTTCGGAGCGCTTCTTGTTCACAGGTAGTTTTCGATGGTGCCTGGTCGCTATAGGCCTCCGCAAGCAAATGACCTGCTTCAGCTGCATTTTTATTACACCTCGTTATCGTTAATAACTGTTCACGCTATGAACAAAACACAACTTCTGACATAAATGACAACTAGATGTGTCGCTAGCACCATCTATGCGTGAAACCCGGAAATTTAGTTGCGCACCTGATATAGCGATAATAAACAATTATTTATTTATATTATATATTTTATGATGGTTATTATGGTTTTATAACTATAATTGTGTAATATAATTTTATGATCATGTTTTGTAAAATTATAATTTTTTTTTTTAATTTGTCCTTTATTAAAATTAGTCATTCGGTTTGTTTATTAATTTAGACATATTAAATGTCGTATAAATTTGTATTACTTACATATGCTCTGGGCATACTTGCTCGCAACCAAACTGCACCACCTACAACTAGGTCGGTTAAATCCGGTGTGTACAATTTGACGTATGTACAATTAACGGAATGCGCTGATAATTTGGTCGTATGTTTTATTTTGCAGATCACGTTTCTCGTTTATTTGTTACGTCATGTGTTATCGGGAATTTTATCATATATACATATAATTTACGCTAATCTTGCACAATGGATATTAATATACACATACACTTCATATTGATTTTTTTACAGTTCACATTCATTCACAAACTTGTACATTCGGCACGTTATCTTATAAAGGGTGTTTTTTAGAGGTTCACATCTTCAACTTGGCAACACTGTTTTGTTTGACAACCGATTTGATAGCTAACATTTGCTTTGTCATTAGTTTGATTTGCCATTTCATAATGAATAGGCTCACGCCAGAGCAACGCTTGCAAATTGTTGAAATCTTTTATCAAAATAATGGTTCTGTTCGCCAAACTCATCGTGCATTACGTCCATTTTACGGTCGTCATAATCGTCCATCAGAGTTACTCGCTCGCGGTTAACTATTGATCGTTTTCGCACCACGAATACTCTAAATGATAATACGCATCAGTACGTAATAAGCGAATCACGCTGTAAAGCGTAGCATTAGGCAGACCCAAATCAATCAATTCGACGTCGTTCTCTGCAACTGGAGATGTGTCCATCCACTTTATGGAAGATTTTATCTAAGGATCTTGGTTTACGTGCTTACAAAATTCAACTTGTGCAGGAATTAAAGCCATTCGAACATCGTACATACAGCAAATTTGGCCAATGGACTGAAGCACAAATTGATATTGATTAACATTTTCCAAACAAGATTTTGTTCAGCGATGAAGTTGACTTATGGTTGACAAAACATAATTGTCGGATTTGGAGTGAAGATAATCCACAAGCCTTTGCGGAAGCTTTATGGGCCGCCGGAATCATTGGTCCATATATCGTCAAAAACGATGATGGGCGGAATGTTACAGTCAATGGTGAACAGTATAGAGCCACTATTTCTAACTTTTTTGTACCCCAATTGGCTGGCGTAAATCTTGCTGACAGGACGGTGCCACATGCCACACAATGCGGGATACAATTAATCTACTGAAAGAAACATTTGTTGAAAGACTAATTTCAAATAATGGTCCTGTTAATTGGCCATCGAGATCGTGTGATCTAATTCCATTATATTATTTTCTTTGGGGTATGTTAAGTCACTTTTCTACGCCGAGAAACCAGAGACAATTAAACAGCCACTTTTTTGTAAAAAAGTTAGTTATTAACCGTAGTCAACATTCCAGGAAAATTTAACATTAATTCTTACATCTAGCCGACTGTATTGTTACATTACAATAATAAGCATTGTAAACGGATATCAGTGCTAGTACATTTAGCCGTTGCCATTGAAAAATTGCAAGGTTTCCATCCCTAGTCGCGTGAAGACATGTACAGTCAGGGGGATTCCGGTCTATACTATATCGCACTATCCGTTCTTTTAAGACTTTGATCAGTTCAGCACAATATGGCTTGAACTTGGAAAGAACTTGGTAATTCTTGTATGTTTGTATTACCCAGCCACTTATATGTTAGTGACATAACAGTCACCTAGTTATATTCGAGAAGTAGGTGTTTAACGTCTTCTACTTCCGATCCGCATAAACATTGACGATGGACTTACCATATCCAGAGACAACTTGGCTCATCGAACTGGGCAGTGGTAATTTCAATTTTAGTCGTGCTTTTATATCAGGAATGAAGCCAAATGTATGCCTACCATCGGCTGATTCATGCCACTTTCTTTGCCATAAGTCAATCGCTATCTCTTCTATTTCAGTTTTGTTGCTATTTCACCTATTTCATTTTGGGCACATCTTCTTAGGCAGTACAAGTGCGCTCGCTTTTGGATTAGGATGTCTAGCGGAAGTACGCCGGCCAAAACCACAACAGCTTCTTTAGACACTGTTCGGTAGGCCTTTGTGACTCCTAGCAAAATATTCCTCTGAGCACTTTGCAATGATCTGCCGTGGAGACAATTTAACCTGTCATACCAACCAGCCGTGGCATACATGAATAGCGCCTCCACCACACCTTTGTAGATTACTACAAGTGTTTTGTAATTCAGTCCCCATCCCTCACTTGACACTCTCGCCAAGGAGTGGAATAGCTTCTTAGCGTTTTCACAGACTCTTAGAACGTGAGAGTTACGCCCATTCGTTCATCTAGGTCAACTCCTATATATCTCACAGACTTGACCATTTTCGAGGTCGACAAGAGTCAAATTTTCCTTGTAGCTGCAGCATCACTGTTTTCTCTGCAGATAGTGACATTTTATTTTTTTCACACCATTGATTCATTTTGTTAATTGCGATTTGACCCTAACGCTGAAGTTCAAGTCTCGAGTTGCCATGCACCAGAATGACTTTGTCATCCGCGAATGCAATTTCGTCCAAATCATAAACCATGCTTATGTTACACACGATATTCCAGACTAGAGGACCTGGGATAGAGCCCTGAGGACATTCTTTTGTAATTTGTTTAGAAACAGAACCATATACGAGTATATCTCTGATTATTGCGAATCGGTTACTGAAGTAGCTCCTAAAAACATTTATTGTGTTTCTAGGGAGATTGTAGACCGATAAGCTAGCGATGACACTAGGCCACGTAATGGGTATAGAACATATTTCGAACTTTGGGTTTTGACAGTGTTGATTAGGCGGACTATCGCATCTTCAGTAGACATGCTACGTCGGAAACCGAATTGTTCGAGAACAGTCCGCGCTTCAATTCGCGGTGTAATGCGAATGGCTACTAAGCTTTCTAGGAGTTTCCCCATAACCGGTAGCAACGTTATGGGTCTATAAGATTTCGAATAAAGTGGATCTCTATCGTGGATACCATTTCACCCGTTTTCCAAACTTTAGCGAAAAAAAATAACCAAATTTTAAGCAACTGTTTAATAATTTTACTATGACAGGCCCTATGACCTACTCCCAGGGTCTTCAAAATCTGTGGATGTCCAACTGTTATCTTGCTTTACCGGCGACAAATTTGTATACAAGACTCCAGGGGTCTCTATTGCCATGTTCCGTCTACTTTGCTTTGCTTTAAATACTTCATGGAAGTATTTATTTCTTGCCACTCTGAAGAGAGTAAATTTTAGCTCTTTTGCTCTTATTTTGCTCTCTTACTCTACCGTCTGGTATGCTCCTCTAAGCTTATGCATAGAACATCTAAGTTTCCTTAGATTAGAGTTCCACAAACTATTTCGTTTCTTAGCTAATCTTATTTCGTTTCTTATCTAGCTCTCTCTCTGAATTGATTTGTTACAAACACTGGTTAACTGTGTTGAGATCAGCTCCACACGAGCATCAATTTCATCTATCGAATTAACTTCTGGAAGTGTTTCTACACTGTCCCAAGAGCCAACCAAGTGTCTAGCAAATAGACCCCAGTCAGCTATCTTAATGTCAAATCTCGGAGTTTTGTTACTTGCACGCGGACTATTCTGTGGCGCGTTTGATAATTCAAACGTTATGACTCTATGGTCACTAGATGTCCAACTTTTTCTTACACAACACCCAACTATCGAGCCCAGCAAGGCTCCGTTAATCATTGTTAAGTCAATGATGGAGTTCCCATTGGACGAGAACGTCGTTGGGTTTCTCTGCTCGTTCATTATGAAAAGGTCACTCCTGGACACGAAGTCCTCTACTTTTCTTCCGTTTTCATCGGTTAAACGGTCATGCCACATTTTACTTCTAGCATTGAAGTCTCCGGTGATCATTACGTTTTTGTGTTGATCCGATAAAGAGTCTAGGATCGTTTCAATTTTGCGCAGATGGTACTCGATCAATGACTATCACAGAACTGACTTAGCTTCACCATGTTCATGCCAACACTATGAATATTAATTGCAGTCTTGGAGATGCGCTCACATATCTCTGATCCAACTATTTTAGCGCCCTGCATGTTGAGGTGGGCAATACGTAAATTACTGTTACAATATCTGGTATTATGACTAATCATCATGCTTATTATTTAATCTCAGGCGTCGCACAACACTTTTGTATGCGTTACATGAAACGCGACCTACTTGGTGATCATGTGAGTTTTGCATTTGCTTGCAGCTTGCTCAACTGGCAGGTTTGCCTTTATTTGGATATTCCTTATATCCATGACAAGTCTCTATGCGCGCCCTTCAGTTCTTTGCAATATGACCATATGCTGGCACCTAAAGCACCTAGTCGGGATCATAAACTCTCTCACATGGCATCGTGCCCACTCTACGTGCAGTCTTCCATACTTTAGCAACATGGTTTTGGTTGCTGGTTCTACTTCTACCACCCAGTGAGCGGTCTCTTTATTTCTCGCACCAGTTCTATATAGAACCTTAAAATCCTTTCGATCCAAGTAGTTTTGATTAATGTAGCAGCTTGTGACCATGTAGTCATCAAGCTCAGAGCTGGCATCAAAGATAATTACCTTAGGTGATATCTTGATAGGTTCTGGTACTAGACCCACGCCTTCCAACTCTACGTTTTCCGTGAACACCTTCAAATCCGAGGAAGAGGCAACTGTAACCGCAACACCATTTGGGCCAGCGTTAGTTACATAGTAAATCTTAATGTTTGATTCACTATTTCCATGATTTTCTTGGTTATCTCGTTAATCGACAGACTGGAATCATTATCTCTAGCTGAGATAGTTACCCGTTTTGTTTTTGTCTTATTTTGCCAACGCATTGTGTTTCTACGTTTTTTGCGTCTTTTACCAACCATTTGCCACTTCCCTTCATTTTTATTTGAATAGTTGCAACTTTTCCTGTTTTGTCTGAATTGGCACTAGGAACTGATTCCTGTGCAGCCATCTCTGGTGTCCACCAGTAACCAATGATTTTGGTTTCTGGCTACAAGTGCACCTATGGTTGCGTGCATTCTCCAGTTTACCAACAACTAGATTAGTTTCCGCTACCACCTCTAGAATATGATTTTTAATGTTCTTGATTTGATTTGTCAATTCCCGAAACTTAGGCTTGCTTTGATTAGATCGCTTTGATAAGTTATAGACAACACTATTAACTTATCCCCGAGGAGATAGAGACAATTGAACACTTGGGACACAACATTCGGCGAGTTATTAGCGAGATACGGCCGCAATTGCTGCGAAGAGTGATCGAAAATTGGACCTCCAGACCTCCAGACCTCCATGCGGCTACCGCATGGCCGAAATCATATTCAAGCATTAATGGCATAAAATTATCTATCCAATAAAGTAAGTTTAAATGATATTCAAAATGTTTCTGTTTGCTCTAAAAAACACCCTTTATAAACTATTTTAATGAATTTATTTCCACTGGTATATTGAATTTTATGTTTTATTCATTTTCACTATTAGGGTCACCACTTGTTGGGTTCAATTAACATAATAATAAAAATTGAAACTCATCATTTAAATTTAATATTAGTTTTTAATTAATTTTATTTTGCTCCAATTTTGCCCCATATTTTTGCCCCACATTTTATAATGTTTATTTTGGGGTTTTGAACCGACCAAAGAATTTTACTCACTAATTACAATTCAAAAATTCATATGTGCTGAATTTTAGGTTAATAATTTTTTTGTGCGGAAACTGTAATGTTGGCAGATTTTGACTGGTATTTCAAAAGGTGGTTCGATCTATCATAAAAAATGATTTTATTGTTTTAATAAAAAGAAATGATTTTAAAGAAGACAGGGCCGCTACACACTGTCCAAACTAAACTTAATTATCAAATTCACAAAAATCACAATAAATTTGAATCAATTTTAATTTTCCAAATGTCAATTCATGGCAATTTATCCAAGACAATACATATACTGATGTTAGTCTCATCAATGACCAAGAGCCTATTGTGGTGCAAATTTTTCCGTTAACGTATGTGGGGTGGTTTTTATCTCATATAACCCTGTTAATACCAAGAGAATTTCTTTAAACTGCCTGCGCATCTTAAATGGACCAAACATGATCTTGCGTGGTTTCTAGAATAGAAATTATTCAACATTGACATAGGGGCTTTTGACTTGGCTATCATTTAATTTATCAATTTTAAAAATGAAACAAATTTGCAATATTGATAATATCAGAGAAATTTTGGAAAATTTTCACTGCCGTTTTACCATAATCGCATAACATAATCATGGTTAGGGACATTACCACAACTTTCTAGTTTACTCTAAGCTATAGTTATGATACCATCCAACAAAATATAGAAGTAAGTCTAAACTACGAGACATACAGTCAAGTAACCATAGAGGTACATATTTTACTGTAAAGAATTTTGTGACCTTCATGATCTCTTTCTTTCGTCGTTTTAATGAAAAAATCTAATACAAATTATTCATATCCGTTAAATTTCAACTGTATAGTTCTTCCAACTAAATTTCAATATTAAGTACTTGTACCCCCAAAACGCAAATTCAACTAAAGTTTGTCTTTAATTTATCTCTCTCTATATTTATACATTTATGTATCAATATAGTTGAGTTCAATAAATTTAATCTTATGTACATAATTGATAAGGGCCAGTTCAGTACATCAAGCTTCGATAAAACGAGATTTTATTTACAAATAATTTGAATGATCAATTTAGCATAATTAATTTGGATATTAATACACGTTTAATGTTAAAACGTATAGTGCAACACTTACATAAAAATATTAATTGATCTCAACAACACATCTTCTAAACCATAAATACTTTTATACAAATAACAACTCAATTCGTCTTAATCGATCAACATATTTTTCACTGTGATCCAAATGATATAGAATTACGAGTATTCACGTGTTTCACAAAAATTAAAATTGCACACAAATTGCACTTAGACTTAAGATTTCCGTTTTTATAAACCGTCAACTCAACCGCATATATACGATCGAAGAACTAATAGATACTGCAATCTACACTACTTGATATTATTATACTTATAGAGTAGTTTTCGTCGCGTGAGATAATGTCAGTAGCGTACGTTGATGTTCCAAACCCTGTAAATACTAAAATATATTCGATATCATACTTCATACAGTAATTGTAGATGATAAGAATTACTCATAACGGTCATAAAATAGTTCAAGTTGGATATTTACATTGGCAGATAAGGTAACGATCATCGATTGCAAATGTACTACTTAGTCACTCGATACCGATATTTTTACTAACATGGCAAATTATTTGGTTTCTAATTATTTGGCTCCGGGAATACCAGTAAAAAATATTCTCGGAAGTCAAAAAGCTACAAAATAGTTTGAAAAAAACTCCTTTATTATTGAGACTGGACAAACGTTATGAAACTCTAATGTGAAGCATCTGAACATTGACAAAAGCTGCCAACAGTCAAAAGAGAGAGTTAAGTTTTTGATCAAACAAAAGCAACAACAAATAAAAATAATAGTTTAGTAATAATTCAAATATTCTTACATCTGCATAAAACTTGTTCTTTGCGACGATTTCCTTTTTTTAACCGGTTCTGAACGGTCAAAATAGCGACCAAAACTCTTAGCCAATCAAGAGTTCAAAGGTAAGGCGTTATTTGCAAAACACCGGTTAGGCTCGCAAATGAAGAATATTGCCTTTCAGCAAATAGAGGAGCCAGCCTATTACGCTTAGACTGGTAATGAATGTAATTGTTAATAACGTTTTTTACCATTATTAAAGGTCAAGGCTGCAGCCGTTACGGGCCCAATGAATACCAGAAGTGAACCTGCTTTAGCTAAAGCATCAACTGTCTATCATTTGACTCAATATTATAATAAGTCAGAACCCACATAGCCTTGCCACTATTGCTAGAGTAAAGAACGCTAACAAAATGTTACTAACATGTAGTTGTATTCGCGAACATTTCACGTTATCAATTCCTCTGAAGAGACTGATAAAAGTTTTAGAAATTCATCTTACTAGTTATAATGAAAACAGCAAAATTTCCTCTACTAAAGCTGAGTTCCATACAGATGATGAGGAAGTTAATGAAACTACCAAACCAGAGCCTTACCTCAACAACACCAGCAACCAGAACATCGCAAGGTTGCAATGAAGACAAAGCTTTAATGAAATCGGTGTTCACAAATCACTAAAGAGTAGCACTAAACAATAATGTTTGGAAGATACATCGAAAAGATCCCGCCAATACATATAGAACTTTAGCCACAAAACTCACTCAAGAAGAGGATATAACAGAAGACCTCAAAATGAAAGACCTACAAATTGAAGATTCAGTAATCATCCTTAAACTAGATAATAGCGAGGGAACCAAGATCATTAAAAGACGGCTGACGCTATTCATGCTCATATTCAACAAAAGCGAAAAAATAGAAAAAAATTTAATATCAAAGCCATTTCCAATATGAGGGTTAAAATAGAACCACTGAAAAAGAACACGAGATGCAAAAAATGACAAGGCTTTAACCACACCCAAAGATATTGCAGGAGTGATATTACGTGCGTAAAATGTGCCAGTAGACTCAACGCGTAAGGCTGCCCAGTTATCCTAAACGAACCTGCAAGGTGTATTAACTGTAAAGGACAACACCCTGCCAACTATAGAGGATGCAAAGTAGCGGTACAACTGCAAAGATTAAGAAATAAAAACACGCTAATCGACTCAAACACACAAACGTTATAAGAGAAAGAATTCCAACTATAACTAGAATGCTGGAGGAGATCCTACTCACAAATGACGCAGCAGTTAACTAATGCTACTAAAGAAATTATTTCGAAGAAATGCGAGACCGTAGTCTAAAAGCTATATAAAAGTAATAATCAAATGAACAGAACACTTAGGACTATCATTTAGGTAGAACTCGAATGGATTACCACTGCATGTTCCGGCTAGAAATGTTTCTAAACTTAGAAAAAATAGATATACATTTTGTATAGGAAACTCTCTACCGTAATTATTAAGAATAATACTAAAGATTACGAAGAGGTATTGAAACATAAGTAAACTTTAACTTGCATATTAAAACCATAAAAGTTGAATCAATCAATAATAGGAATCTCAGTGTCTCCTCTATTTTATGTCCACTACGCCTCCAAATTGTTAAATCACTAGGACCAAATTTTGTTGTTGGATCTAGACTAACAACCTCGAAAGGAAAAGGGTTATTAACGCAGCTCGCGAGAACAGCTGTGAATTTCGCTCCGGAGATAAACGAACATATTGACCCACTTACATACATAAAATACAAGATCTCTTCACTTTATGTAACTATAAAGAGTTTTAGAGGACTATACGTGCATCGAAAATAGTGAAGGACTATCATCTAACCACTCACTTGTGATCATGACTCTGCGCACCCTAACCAATTAGAACCATTAAAGATCCAACTGTAAGATAATCTAGAAACATTTAATAATAATATATCCAATAAGCAGCTTGGGAAAGGCCATCTATTCCTCACATCATCTCCATAAGGAAACATAACTATCCTCTTGAGGTCAGAGAACTAGTTAGTGAGAAACGAACCAATATTGCATGAGCCACCTATCAAAACCGATGACGGATCCTAGTATAAAAGTGAGAGTCTCTCATTGCACATTTGGGAGAAAATTTTCAACCGTTGCTGAGGCAGGATCCAAAGTAAACAAACCTTCCGATTTGTCTTTGGAGAAGTCGTTCGCACGTGAAAAAACGGCGTTCGACGTCTCTTGGCTTGAGTTCATATGAAACCCAGTTTCCTTATTTTTGCACCATATCCATGGTCTTGAGACGGTTTTGAAGCGCTTGTTGAGTCACTCCCAAAGTTTTAGCGAGCTCTTCTTGAGTTTGGCATGAATCTTGGTCCAATAACGCCTCCAACTCGGCGCCTTCAAATTTTACTGGTCTCCCTTCGCGTTCTATGCCACGGGTGTCAAAATCGCGTTCTATGTCACGGGTGTTAAAATGGCGGAACCAGTACTTACCAGGCGTGTAAATATGAACCCGAATTTACCAATAAATGGCGCCACCTGTCATTGTACCTTTCGACTAATTCATAACCATACAAGTTTCATACAATAACGCATGCTTTCTACGTGTTAAAAATGTCGAGTTTTGTGCCTACATATTACGATTTGTGGACATCATTGATTTTTTGTTATCATTTGTATAAAACTACTGCAGAATCACATCGAATGCTTGTCAAAGCTTACGGTGAGCATGCTCTTGGTAAATCACAATGCTAGGAGTGGTTCAATAAATTGAAAAGTGGTAATTTTGACGTGAGAAACGAAGACCACCAAAAAAGTTTAAAGACAGTGAGTGAATTGCAAGCATTGTTGGATGAGGATGACGCTCAAACGCAAAACACCTTGCGGATCAATTGAATGTGTCACGACAAGCCGTCTCCATACGTTTAAAAGTCAGGGGAAAGCTCCAAAGCTCCCAAAGGTGGGAAAATGGGTTCCGCATTAATTGAATGAAAGGCAACAGGAAAATAGAAAAATCACTTGTGAAATGTTGCTCGCCAGATGCAAACGAAAGTCATTTCTCCATCGAATTGTGACTGGCGATGAAAAATGGATCAATTTTGAGAATGTGAAGCGCAACATGTCTTGGGTTGATCCAGGACCATCGACATCGACTGCAGGGCCAAATTGCTTCGGACGGAAGACAATGCTTTGTTTTTGGTGGAATCAGAAAAACGACCGCTTCGCGTGAAAAACGACCAAAATATGATGAAAGCCAACACAAAGTGATTTTGCGTCATGATAATGCACCATCACAAAAAGCAAAACCGATCATGGAAACGTTGGAAGCACTTAATTGGCTCCGTCCGATTATCACTTATTTGCATCGATGGGGAACGGGCTTGCTGACGAGCACTTTACTTCCTACGAAAACGTCCCGATAACTTGCTTGTCTCAAGAGAAGAACAGTTTGTTTGGCGTGGCATCCACGCATTGCCAGAAAGATGGGAAAATGTACAACTAATGGGCAATACTTTGAATAAAATACTCTTAATCATTTTCATACGATGAACGTGTACTTTTTACTAAAAAATTCCGGTTTCATATTTACACGCCTGGTACATGTTTTTATTGATGAAACATATTCTGGGGCATGCTTCACACAGTAATCAATGTCCATCAGCTGTAATTTTCTTCAAATTAAACCATAAAAGCAGCGCTTTCCGCAAGTTGTGTTTTGTTGGCACAAAGGTTGGCATGGTTAGAGCACAGAAAATATATGTTGTTTACACTCCAGCGAAAGGACACATACTGATTTTTACAGGGAAATGATGACGCTTTAACGTGAATATAGTTACAAGATGGCCCAATGCTATTTTTATTAAATATAGTTACGCCATCTTTCGTAAATGAGTCAAAATTTATTTGTACCCCTAATGACTATATGGACTAAAAAATAGCGCATCTTATTAAATGAAGCGAAATCAATTCATGTCGACTTTATAAGAGTTGAACATCTAATATAGAAAAATGTGCTGGCTCATTAGTAGAAATTCTTGGCTCTCAATACACAACAAATTGCTTCTGTACAGGCAAATGTTAAAATCAATATGGACCTAAAGTACTCAACTTTGGCGTTGTGCCAAGAAGACCAATGTACAAACGATACAATTATTCTAAAATAAAGTACTGCGAGGGATTGTGAATGCTCATGGTACATTATGGACGGCAACCTTCAGAGGGTCTTTAAGATGGGATACGTTAATTGTCTATTACGTTTTAAATTTTCTCAATCCCATTCTAACAACATCTGTGTACATAAAAGCATGGAAGCTGAGTAAAATTATTCCGATCGATAAAGTTAATCATCCGACTTTCATTTCATATTTTCAACCTAAACTTAATTAGGAACCTGGACTCTTGATAGATTTTTTGTAGCTGTGTTGTTTGATTTTAGTAAAGCATTTGATCGTGAAATAAATAAATTACTTCTTAGCTTACACCTCAGTAATTTTTTCGGTTTTACCACAACCGCTTGTAAATTAATTGTTTCTTGTCTTTATAATAGCACACAAGAAGTTCACACTAACACAATTTTATTTCGCTAAATGACCTGCCATGTACATTAAAATGTTCAAATTACCATCTTTATTCCGATGACCTTCAAATTTATGCGAGTGATAAGAAACAAATTCTGAGCAATTTAATTAGTGGATAGTGATACCAAATAGTGATATTGGAATAATATCTGAATGGACTCTTAGTAACAGCCTCTTACTAAATTATACTAGAACCCAAGCTATATTAGTATTTCTCAAAAAGATTAATCGCACGACTTATATCCGAAGATTTAAGGAGGTGTGCCAATTAATTTTCCAGATCATGTCTTATTGATCGGCAACTTAAATTTGAGAAACATGTTAGCGAGGTGAGCTGGAAGGTTATTTTTAGCTTACGCAAATTATGGAGTTTGTCATGTTTTATACTGATGTATCGCTTAAGAAGAAATTTTTTAAAGTAGTAGTTTTTATGAACTTCCATTTTTTTTAAATTGAAGTTTATCGTTTTTTGGGTTATAGAAACAGCAATTTTCTCGCTTAATCAACTCTCGTATTAGATATGTTAACTTAAGAAATTGGATCATATAGTCAGTTAAATCGCATTACCAAAGTAAGTGTAATTGGCTTGCTCCCCTACTTGCCGTATGACAAAGTACTTCATTTGTGAATCTAACCGAGTTTGGCAAAGAACGCTTTATCTTTGAAGAAAGACCGGCTAAGATTTTTAGTCGCTATTCTGACCAGTCAGAACAACCCTTATGCAGATGCAGAAATAGTTGAATTAAATAAAATCCGGTGTATGACGGTTCGCATAAATATAACGTATGGTTCGATTCATTGCCTAAGACTAGTGCTTTATGATTGCTTAGTTCCACCTTTTTTGTGTATGGCAGTATGGCCCATCTAAACAAATAACCAGAGTTTAACAGGTCCTGCTAACACAATGTTTGTGTGGCACTTTTCTAGATATATTTATACTTTGTTATATTTTTCATAAATGTCCTATATCGATAGATACAGTAAATGGAATAATCTCGACCAACGACGGACAACTATACTAGTGCGAGCAAATTGTCATACAGACACAGCTGTGTCAGAAGTGGGATTTTGCAGAAAATAATAATTATTAAAATCATAAACACCTATACATCTCAGCAATTAAAGGCAACAAAAATGGGCAGCCTATACTCCTGAACAACAGAAACCACCCTTGGACATCAGAGATATGATGAAGACACTCTTGCTTCAACTGAATGGGCACCAAATTGGATGCTAAATTAAATCAGCAAAGCAAAAAATCCCAACAGCAGTGTGCATAATTGGCAGAACAACGAGCGTAGGAAGGTATAGTAAATTTACTGAGCACCTGAAACTCGATCAAATTAAGGAAGCTCATGAACTTCAAATACAAGAGCTTAAATACGAGAGATCGAGAATCTTGAAGTTGATGGTCGATTCAAGGAGTTTGAAAATAAGATTAGAGAATTTGAGACACGCTTATAAATTCATTCCCAAATTATCGGAGATGGCCAGCTAAATAAAATAAAGGGAAATTTTGAACTCTCTAACATTCACATTTCGGGGCTCAGAAGAACAGCCCAACACACTCATATTGGCTTTTCGAGGAAAAGCTGCAGATGTCTTGCAAACTGTGTCCACAACAGGAAGGATGTATGAGCGAGTTATGCCTGAGTTGGAACTATGATGTAAGGTAGTCACACGTCAGAGAATTATGCAGATTACAACTGCAAAACAGCGTCAACTACGTGGGGAGAGCCTACAAGTCCTAGGGAAAAAGGTAACGAAATTGGCACGTATAAATTTCACGGCACTGCATCTACAGATACAATGTTTTAAATGGACTAACAGTGGACGCGTTTATCAGTGCTGTCAAGGTCGACCATCTGAAACTTTATTTGAGAACCAATACTAGAGGTAAAATCATGAATGTAGTAATGGCACTTGTTCGAATATATCAAAATATATTGTGTTGCCGTCCTTTTGGAACCATATGTCGTCAGTATCCATATCATCCAGTTTACGCCATAAAAAGTTACTTATCATCGATCTGTAACGTTCGTCGTTGATGGTTATGACAATGCTAGTTTCGTTTTGGAAGAAGAACGGACCGATGATTCCGCCAGACCGAAATCCGCAACAAACAGTAACTTTCTCGCCCCAAATCCTATAATTTTGCTTGGTCACATATCCAAAAATTAGCCTGGTCGCTAAAGATGACTTTTTTTGGAGAAATTTGGGTCATCTTCGAACTGATCCAGAGCCCAATCAGCAAACACACGGAATTTTCTATGGTCGTTTACACCCAATTTCCAACACAAAATTCGCCAAGTTAAAGTCGCAGAAAGGCCAAGTTCTTGCGAACGACGAGAAATTGACTGCCCACACTGTTTTCCCGTACACTCTCACGCACAGCAGCGATGTTTTCAGCAGGCCTTACATATCGGTGATGAACTGTTGGTTGATTATTTGTCGAACCGGTTAACTCGACTTTGGCCACCAAACGTCGAATAGTCGTTTCGACAGGACGGTTGTAACAACGATAAAAATCACGTAATGCGTCGAAAGTTTTTTGAACGGTACTCTGACTTCGAAAATAAAATTTGATGATTTGCACATGTTGCTCAACTCTATACATGGTGGTTTCCCATACACTGCTGAACAATTCAGTTTGACAGATGTTGCTTTAGCAGCATAGCCGCTAAAATCCAACAAATCTCGAGCATCCCTATTGGAAGACCCTTTAATTTAATTTAATTATTTCCCCTTCAAATTGTTAACCTATTATATACTTTAATTTGAATTTAAATTTAAACACTTTTTGTTTGCATATGTACATGTTTGTAAATATAAAATATACATATATCTTGGGATGCGCGTTGAGCCCAAGTTTATATATTTTTTCTTCTGCAAATTTTTTTAGCAGAATACTAATGTTTATTTCGGGGAGGAAATTTGTTTACACAAAGACCTCCTGCGCGTTCTTGGAGTATATTTTACTTTTATTCTGGATTTGTGAATTTGTATCCATTTCATCTGTCTTTATTAGGCATATTTGTTCCGATATTATTCTCGGGTGAAGGCACTGAAGATTTCAGGCACTTAGCAACAACGACAACTAATTTTTAACCAAAAATTGGCAAATTAATCAAAATGTAGCTAGAAAACGAAACCGCTCGTGAAGAAACCATAGCCAAACAAATTGAAACGATTTATGAGAATTTTAATTTGTATTTTTTCTTTTGTTACAAAACTCTTAAATGCTAAAGTTAGCTTTCAAAATTTATTAGAATTTCACCCGAAAGTTCTGAATAAGGTTGTGTAAAAAATAAATACGCTTATGTACCAAAGGAAGGTAAAAATTAGAACAATAAGGAAATTTTTGGAATAGCTTGAAAAGTGCTGAAACAAAAAGAGCGTGTTAACAGGACCTTTCTAACACTTTTTCCGATAATTCAAATCTGCTGTACAAAACAAGGAAAAATGTATTAAATTTTGATATTTGTGCGACTCGTCCTGACGAGGTTTGCCATTGTTGGGTTCTCTTTCTGTTTCTGTTAAAGTTATGAAAGGTTGCCCCCAAGGGAGGTGTTTTGTCATCTCTCTTGTGGTTAGTGGTTATTTGATAATTTACTTGTTAGATGCAGCAATCTGGCTTTATTGCTCATTGATGATTTATTCGTTTGGTTGCATTTAGGTTGTAGAAATGTGATGCCTTGAGAAGGACTTATACGTTAGCATCTATAACAAGTCTGCTAGGTATTACGAGACGTAGAAATATTGGCGCACTGTCCGATCCTTCTCTTTTCGGGAAACGGTCGCCACCTGGGTGTTACTTTAGACAGCAAACTTTCCTTTACTTCACCTTGAAAATAAACTTCGAAACCCATCAACGCCGCGCATTACCTGTACTATGCCTTCGAACCCCAATACTTGCATTGCAGACAATTATTTAGATCATCTATACCAGAAATTAGTATTGTTACGAATTTCGGGCGTTCGATATTAATTTGTAATGTATTTTACTATTCACTTTTACTTTGTGAACTGTTCACTTTTTTGTTCTTAACTAGTAGTGTTCACAGTTAAATTACAACTGTGTCTGCATGAGGATTTACTCGCACTTATATACAAACTTGTCCATCGCCGTTCGAGATTATTCCATTTATTGTATCTTCCAACACAGGGCCAATTACTAAGGTAAATTGATAATAAGTACACCAACCAACTAAAAATGGGTGTGATGTCCTTCGCTATTCGCTGTTGCAGGTTATAACACTGAGCAAATACTTCAGTAAGGATTAAGTAAAAGGAAAAAATATTACAATTCACGAATGGTGCGGCGCAGAAAATGCATGATAAAGTTGTATTCACTAAACGAAAAAAATTTTATTTTGAACTAAATCAACCACAAATCAACTATCTACCGTTTAGCTAATTATTTTGTTTACCGGTAGATGTCTCAAACTCAGCTTTCGTCGTTATGCACAACAGAAGAGAGCTACCCACCGGAAAAAAGGCGAAACGCAACCAAACACACAAATTACATTTCAGTGGTTGTCATATGCAGAAAGCTCAATTATAGATGTCGATACATGCATATTCACCACCCGTGTTGTATAATTGGTGTTCATGTCATTTTTTTCAAGTACTATTTTTCCCGTAGTAGTGTTGTATAAAAAAATTTTGTTGTTCATGTACCGCGCAAAAATTGCAAGTTCTTGAGCGAAATAATGTAAAAAGAATGCCGAAACTAGTAAAAACAGTATCATAAATACTAATTGTGCATGGATTTAATATAATTTTCTCCGTTTTTTTTGTTTTAAACGAGAAAAATCAAGTGTCGAAAAAAACAGAATGAAGTGAATTTTCTAGTGTTTAGGATTTATTATGTATATGTGTGGTTGAACCATATATAAAGAAGTTTTGTATATATATATAAAAAGTATAATGTGAAGTGTATATAGCAAAAATATACTAAAATCGTGTCTAGTATATTAATATAAAAAAAAATATTTCGTCGTATGTGCAAGGGACAATGGCGTCATTACGAAATCCGAACGATGATTGTAGCAGTAATAGCAGCAGCAATAAAATTCTGTTCAAACAAAATAATTTATATGAAAAAGACAATAATATTATAGTGCCGCCGTGTGTTAGTAATGTGGTACAAAAAATTACCGAAAATATCGATAAAAATCGTAATAATTTGCCATCACAAATTGACATAAATAATACGACGATGAGTAGCTGTGTTGTTGTGGACGGTAGTAATGCAAAAACAATGCAGCAGCAAGCGTCGAATAAAAATCACGTAGGCACAATGGAAATTCATAATAATAATAATACAGTTGCAACTGTAAATGATGAAAATAAAAAGGATGAAAATGTGTCCATAATAAAAAAGGAAAAGTTTAAAAATGGTAATTATACCGAAATAATATTAATAATTTATTGTATGTGTACAACAAAATTGTCGGCCATTTTTTATTTTTGTTTTTATTATACATGTAGTAAATCGGTCTAATAAACTTTCCAATAGGAAT
The DNA here is from genome assembly GCA_963691935.1 of Nephrotoma guestfalica. NCBI lineage: Eukaryota > Metazoa > Arthropoda > Insecta > Diptera > Tipulidae > Nephrotoma > Nephrotoma guestfalica. The sequence goes on from OY829913.1 coordinate 84,389,259, forward strand.
TGTATACTACTTTGATTTTGGTCCTTGTCTAGCTAATTGATTTTATTGACCGGCGTCTCTTTCGTACGATTGTGCACGACATAATCTACTAAAAAATACCTTTAATCAATGGCTAATACAAAGTGGTATTTTGTGTGCTTGTTTTTTTATTTGTTGTACACGGTTTATTATTTATTTTTGTTAGTTATGAAATTCCGAGAATTTTTATTTCCACATTTAAAATAATACTTCGTCAACAAGCTTACATCTACACGTGAAAAATTTATGTGCATTATTTTTGTAGTGTGTGTATACCGAATTTTTACCCTTGGATCAGTTTTTTGAACGTAAAGTGAGAAGTATTTGCCCATGTCTGTTGGCTCTGTGTATATGATTCAATTGATGCGTGAATTTAGTCACGTCAACAAAATGCGCTGTAGTGTTAATTTCTAGAATTAAATTCGGGATGCTTTATTTTGATTATCCTTGGAACTTCCAGATTATGATGCCTGTTTACAATATTTCCTTTGAGCTTTGACGTCATTGGCACAATCAATACATAGTAATATTTGAGCATTTCTAATGATATTCTATTTACACACCATTCAAATTTGACATACATACTTAAAAATGTCTGTATTTTTGGCCCAGCAAATTCTTTGTCGTTTCAAAAGATGATATAGAATTTTATTGGATAAATATTGGATAAATGTAAATATACAAAATTCAGACCACATAAGTTTGGAAGAAAGAGAACAGTTCATATTAGAACTGGAGATACTCTAACGTCAATAAATGGCTTCGGGGATTTGAACTTTTTCAGATGAATAAAGGGAGTTGTCAGCTCCAAGAACTTGTTATTTTTACGATGTTTGATAGTTGTCTTATTCATCGATTGCAAAATCAATAAAAGGTATAGGTGGCCCTTGATCTCGACTCTGTTTACATCTTTCACTTTCGTATTGCAATGATCAGATTGTTCTATACAATTTACCTTTTGATTCTGATTACTATAGTATGTGGAATTCATTCCCTAGATGCACAATACGCGTACAAGTAATAATCATGAAGTTGAAAAAAATATCGAATTGCCTTTATAAGATATGCAAGGAATGGGAACTTGATTTAAATTAAAACAATCTGTACCAAATATATTTAGATGATCGTAAATTTGTCAATAAGCCAATATATTTACAAGCTAATGAAATTTGCTTTTGTGTCGTATTGTTTAAATATTTAAATATAATAAAATTAATTTAAGGGATGCTTAAAGATAAAGAGGTGATTGTAGCCCAAATTTTAATTTTAGAACTATTTTCAAAATGATCACCAGGAAGTTTACAAAATAATCAATCATTTTTTGTTTTGGTTCCCACAATTTGTATTTATTAGTTCATTGAAGGCTCCTTCCTGAACAAATCATTGAAATCAGGTTGTTACTTAAAATACATTTCACACAAGAGTTCTGTAAAATATATTGACTTAACAAATTGTCTGCTCAAGGCCCTAGAATAAAAACTTGACGAAAATCGTGATATGAAAGTTTGGGCCTGTCTACAATATTACCAAGGATATCGCTGTTAACTTCAAACATGCCATGAGCGATCATCAAACCACTCGCCCATTTTATTAAATCTGACTCGCGAGTGTTAAATTCCTAGTTACTCTATTCTTAGCGAACCGACAGATTAATTGGGCTCAATTCTGTCGTAACTAGTAAGTGTTCATTGAATATCCCACAAGACAAAATCTGAAATTGATGTAACAGTACATCACCTAACGAACAGGTTACAGCAATCGGGCAAAGCATGTGAGGTTAGATGTTAAACTTGAATAATTACTTAGATTAAACAACAATTACTCATTGAAAATGCTGGATTCATTTACGGGAAGTTTTATTTCCTTATTTATTGTTGGAGAAAAGTGCAGCGAAAACAAATCATTTGGTCGTGGAAATTTATGGCGAATATGCTCCATCTGGGAGGTGATTTTGGTGAAAAATAAAGCACAAAAAAAGAATATGTTTAAACGCATTTCTGGACGAAGATTCATATCGGCTCGAAAAACAATTGGCAGAACAGTTCAACGATACCCAACAATCGCAACTTGTACGTGGAATGGGATTGGTTTAGATGCTGGAAAACTGGAACATCGAACTCGGAAGAGCTTCCAGCAAATGGTTGCTTCTACGAGAAAAAAAGGATTGTTGCATCGGATCAGCACTCGAGATGAAAAGTGGATCCATTATGATATACCAAATGACAAACCAGTGTTAGGCAACCAAGCACGGCAGGTGTGCAGAAGGTGGATTCAAAATGGTGTTATCGGTTATTCTTGTTATTCGAGTTTTTATCGGTTTGCTGCTAAAACTGGGTGCAATCATTACGGGACAATAGCCATGCGGTAAGAGATACAGGAAAGAACAGAACAGGTGCTGTTTCTTCGAACTCGCTTATTGTTTAGACGATGGGGGAAGTTTGTCTTTTCGAACAAATTTACTTTTAATAAACCATATGACACAGTTGCCGATTAACTTTCATATGCGATCATTAAAAATTATCCGCTTAACTGGAAATTCTTAGTGGAATATAATAAAGCATTCACCAATTTTCATTGAATACTATCAGGGGCTCCACAAGGATTTCTATTTGGTCCAGGTTATATTTAATTTATATAGCCGGTCCTCCCACATCGAATTACTTCTATAACAATTACAAAATTTGCGGATACACATTAGCTATCAACAAAAACCCCCACTAGCGTTAAGTAAGCTGAAATAACACAAAAGAATTAGCGAAGTTATTAAATGGAGAATTAAGATGAACGAGCACCAATTAGTACACATTCTATAAATGACCTAGATGGGTCTACATTTAGAAATTGATATAGAAAAAACATATCGTAACAAAATCCCAACCAATGAACTTCAAAAGTGTTCGATAATTTTTTTTGATAGAACAACTTTCTAAACTCCAAACTGCAATACATTGGCCCCTGGATTTTGGAACACAATTATCAGGGTTCAGCTTTTGTTTCAATGGGTACACACGTAACACAAACATCCACCGTGGTCTCAACATCAAAAAAATGGTAGATACAGCGAAACAAAAAATTCCATACTAAGTTAAAATAACATCACATCTAATTGGCCCTGGTAATAACACGTATATGATTTTTCTTTTTCTATTCAACTAAACGCGAGGTGTATAAATTCTTTGATTTGCTTAAACTCATTTCATATAGTAGTAGTGGTATGCTTTCGTTTTTCGAACTTCGGAAATGTGCTCTTCGATTTAAAGCATCTGCCTATTTTGGCGAGTTCTCCACAACCGAATATTCGAGCAAAACTCGATATTATTTATTTGTATAGATTATTCTCACATAGATTTGAATTCCAATCGGAGTTAGACCAAATATTCATATCAGTTTGCTTGGAAAACTATCTCGTACACTCAACTTCTCAATTCTATTATCGAAAGTATGCTTTGAGGTGCATAAAAAGATGATACGTTAATCATCTTTTATCATCTTATTCCTAAGTTAAATATTTGTATTATTTATGATTTATCTGCTATTCTGTTGTCGATCGTTCGATCCTTGCTTTATTCACTACTAACGATTGAAAACAATTTATTTATTTTTATAAAAGAATCTATTCTGAGTTAGATGTATGAGTTCAGATTTAAAACAAAAAATAAAAACCTAAACTTTGATTTAACATTTAAAAATTTTCTTCAGGTAACTGAAGAATACACTGCACTTACACCAAGATTCGTTTGGACAATAAATTGTTTAGCAAAGTCGGGGTACGCTAATATAGGCGTCTGATAGGTTTTGGCAAGTTTGGAGTTGGGTAATTCAAGTCTGCATCAACTATCTCTTAGCCGGTGGGCAGACCTTGAGATACAATGTACGCTAATTTAGTTGGTGCTGAACTGAACAAATCTTGAGTTTTTAGGTTGATATTAAGCGTTGCGTTTCTAAGGCGAGCTGCTAAATTACGTAAAAGATCAATATATGTATCGAATGACTCAGATGATTTTACGATATCGTCAAAATAAACAAAGACGTGTGGTTCCAAAGCGTGTACTGCATAGTGCAGCCAACAAGGCAAAAATGGCCTGAATTAAAAATGGCATCTCGAAAATACGGAGAATGCCGTGTTTATCTTCGAAGTTCCTTCTAAGGAAATTTACCAAAATGCGTCGGATAAATCAATTATTGACAGAAATTTCATGATTTGAAACGTCCTAATATCCGCGCACTATCCTATCGCACACGAGGGGACTACTTCACGGACTTAAGGATTTTCCAATTACGCCTAGATTCAACACCCTATCTAATTCAGTGTTAAGTTTAATTTGCATGTACGATGATACGGGATAATTTCGTTTTTTTTATTGCGGAAGAGACACCGGTGTCAATAAAATGGTTAATAACGTTTGTTTGACCAATTTGTGTTCCATCGAACATTAAAAATTTAGGTGTTCTGAGAGAGCACATGTTGAATTTCTGAAATTGTTTGATCAATTTTATCTCGTTTACTTCTGCTGTGATATTAAACTGAATATCGCTGATCTCGTTTACTTCTGCTGTGATATTAAACTGAATCCAAAAGTCAATGCTGAATATCAACAAAGGTGTAATACACGCAACTATTAAAGTTGGAATCATTATCGTTATATGTAAAAAAGGATTGTTTACATACTCTTTCGTCATACGTTTGGTACCATCGGTAGTTGCAATGTTTGATTCAATGCTTCAAATGGTACAGCTTGCACGTGAATCTAAGAAACCTTTCACGTCGACATCGAATATTTTAGCATTGACCATCCTTGATTCCTTGATTTAATTTCTAATTGCGGATTTACGAATTTCAAGACAAACATTTTGAACATTTCTGTGTTATTACAACTTCTTTGCCACACTTGAAACAACACACTTTTGTTTGCGGAGATGAGCAAGTATTAAAAGTATGCCCCTTTTTACCATAGTTCCAGCACCGCGTGGTATTAGTAATGGCATTCGCATCGCTCAAGACGTTCGCTTAGTTATCATTAGAAGCAATTTCGTTTACTACTAGATTTGGTGAATGGTTCATTGTCGATTCCACTTCATATACTCTATTAGTTTTATTCATTGACACACCAAAATTTGGGTTTAGAACGTTAGGTTTCGCTGTGCTTCGCCTACTAAAGTAACGCAGGTCTTCTATTTGTTTTCAACAGTCACTTATTTCCGTGAAGGTTTTGGTTATGGGAAGTTTCTCCCGGTAAAATGTTACAAGTTTCTGGATTGATGATCGTCAATCTTCGCTTTTCGTTTATTGGATCGTTTAAATCCCGCAAAACAGTTGAATGTGTGCCGAATATATTGTAAAGGAATCATCTTTCGTTTGCATGCGATGTTCGATTTATTTAATTAACCAGAAATCGTGATCATCGGGTAAAAAACTTTTCTTCAAGGCTTTATTTAATTCATTTCACGATTAGTGTTTGGTATGTGTAGCCCGGTATCATATTTTTTGTGGGAACTTCAAATAAATCGTGTTCTGAGTACCTTCGGATTTCAATCTTTTGTTAATTTCTAAAAGAAATTCTTTAGTGATTTTCGTTTTTCATCGCCGCTAAAATGTACCTTCCATTTATGGACTGGTATGACAAACTTACGCTAAAAACCATATCAACACAAAGCGGTCGATCGACCAGGAGATGTAGGCATTTGGTCATGGCTAGTTCGTTTTCATCGTAGGCATTTAGGCATGGCTAGTCCGTTTCGTCATAAATATCGATATCCGTTTGTGTTTATCAAGATTTTCTTGCGATTTTTTCAAAATTTAAGGTTTTGAGCTACTTATAATTTTAATTGCTTCCTCTAATTTATCGTGAAGATCTTGACTAGTGGTAGCTGAGTAATTATGTGTAACGAATCCATATGGAATATGTTGCACTCGTCGTCAGACAACCAAGTCTTTGTTAATTAGTGGACGAATGTTTATTATCTTTCCTCCGATTAAAAACAAGAAAACTATGAAATGGAGATAGTAACTGGGAATAGATACAATAGATACAATTCCGATATATTATCTAGGAACTTTGAATGAATTTTTTGTTGGCAGCTATGGTTAACGTTTGACAAACGCACTATTGCTGAGAAATGATCAGTGTGGAAAGCAAAATAGCATCATGGTAACCTTTATTGGTGATGTTTAAGATAGTTGCATTAAGGCATTTGTATATTTTTAAAGTACCTACTTCAAATAATTTATAATCGCGGTAATCGATATTTAAATTTTGAAGTTTATAGTTTGCTTAAGGACAATAAACGTCCGATCCGGAAACATCCGTTCACTTTTTCTTTTGCTATTTTCAACATAAACTTTCAACCCCGGACATTTTAATCATCCGTGCAAAATCATCTGCTTCATTGCATCAAACCAAAATGTTTTTGATACAAACCCGCTTTCTATTGTACATTTTTCTTAGTATGAACATTGCAACTAGTATTTCCAACACAAGATTTTTAAAATGTTGGATAATAAACGAAGACAATATGTGAAATTATTTTAGAAAACACCACAAAAGACAACAAACAATTTAAATTCACAAAATAATTGTAAATTTAAGCAAGAATGAGTTACAAGTATAATCATCTAATTCAATTCCTATTTTCCGAAATTACGGTTTTATCTAAATATTAGAATAACTTTGTACAGAAAAATTTTAATAAAGAATTTTGATGACAACATTATTATGTTTTATAAATTTGTCGTTGTGGAAAATTGAGCAATAAGTCACCGGCTGAGCTGGCATCCCTCATTTGTAAAAAAAATTATCATGTCGTCAAACAAATATCACGAAGACACAACCGAAGTCGATTACTTTCCTTGTGTCTGGATTTTTTTAGTAAACAACTTATATCAGGGCTGTTAGAAGATGTCAGCTTATTTACACCAGACAGTGACAACGAGATAATATATCTTATTTTAAATCAATTTTAAATTTTCTGGATGTGAGCAATTGGAGGATTAAGGTAATCCTATCATAAAAATGACAAATAAATATAACGGTATTTTAGGTTTTGGAAAATGTTCGCTCCGTTCTTTATAGTGCTTAAAGCAACTAAGTTTTCGAGGCGACACATAATATTTCTTACATTTAAATCCTCTTATCACGAACGATGAGTGCATCATTCTTGATAAGCCCAGACATAAAATTAATTTTCGAATCGAATGATTAATTCCCGTAGCGTAATTCGCGAATTTTCTTATATTCAATTTACATACATAAATACATGCATACATAAATAATATTGTGTGTCATCGAATTGAATGAAGTAAAATGAAATAGTTTCCATGGACAAATTTCCTCAAAACGATTGAACTTGTACGATTTTATGTTAAACGTCTTTCTCCAATCTGAGTGGAAATATTTAGAACCCATTCTATGAAAATTGTATCATTACTTTTCATCATGTTCGTCACTCCTTTTTCACGCCGTCGGACTAATTCCTTGTGGGACTGATTACATTTTTCGGTAAAAACATTTTTATACATATAGAGCATAAGCGCACATTTTATCACTGAATCATGATTTATCTAATGAAGTCTAATAAATTAGTCTATAATATTGTATGTTTATATGTACAAAAATGTTCGAATCATCTCGGATTACGTCTTCGACGTACCAAGTTAGCGTCGTACCAAGTTGGCGACGTACCAAGTTGGCGACGCTTACGGCAGGCCAATAACTGATAAATGAATCTAGTTCGACAGCAACACATTTAGAGTAGATAAAAATAAACGTAATATCATTTAGTCTTGTTATGGTTGCGATGGAAAATAACACGCAGAACAACAAAAAAAGAAAATTTAATTTACATAATTTGTGCTTGAAGATATTAAAATCACAATATATAGATCAAAAGCAGAATAGAACATTCCCTTCAAGTATTTTTATTCAATTAATTTTCTGTGAGTTCAGAACAATAAAATTTCATTTTACTTTGTGTCAATCACTATGGTAATAGTATCGTAATTCAGATGCGATGTTAATCGAAATTTTCGTTCTTCTAAATCGAACTACTAAATTAATTTTAAAATAATTTAATTCCGTTGTATTTATAAGAAATAAGGCTTTTTGACGTTATAAAGTTCTGCAGAAATGGAGAAAACTAACCATTTCCAAACTATACAAACTACGTTATGCTCTAGTATTGTTGCCTTTGACTTTCAAGTCAATCGGACTTGCTTTTTCGTTTTCTCTGAATTTAAATTTTACAAAATTATTTTATAAACCAATTATTCTGTATCTTCAACGTAAAAATGGCCTGTTTGGTCTCCTTTAATGCGTGGACCTGTGCGGGGCTACCACCAAGTTTCCGTTTGAGAATAAGATGAAATTTGGCAAGTAACAATGCTATTGTTAAGAAGGAAAAAATAATGAGGCAAATTATTAAAGAAACACTCCCACAGAAAACGAAACGGCATATGCATTTGGTTCTTATTCGCTTCTTATTTCGCCGCGCACATTTTATTATAAACGAGTTCTAATGCTCAAAATGATGTGTGTGGTTCACAAAATATCTGTTTTTAATAAATAAATAAAATGTGTATTACCTGAAATAAATCCCATGCAATCTGTGTTCTGGCCATGTGTTTGGTCACTTCATTAAAATTAAGACCAATTTGTTAGGATTTTGAATTCAGTTATCGATTAATATTATTTCCTGAACTGTGGAGTTCAAGTTTTATTTGGATTTTTGGTTGAAGCCGATAAAAGCTTTCAATGGCATATGTGGGAGTGCTTACATACAGAAAATAGTTTAGGATTAGATATATCATATATTTATTTTCCTTAAGAAATTTATTTAGATAGTACTAAAACTCAATTTAAAACAACGAATTTGATAAATTTCTGTTGCGGGAATATTTATTAACAAATGGAATCGAATATTCCCCCTTTATTGTGGTTGCGGTCGTGTCCTTATTCACTACTATATTTGGACTCCTTAGTTGGTTTTTTTCCAAATCCTAGATATTTATTCAATTTAATTTGAACTATTACAAAATAATATAAAGAAATATGTAAAATCCTCTCCAATTCAGAGGAAAGAGTAGAAACAAATAATCCATTATCGTCGGCCTCGCGCATTTCGTTTGATTTGTAACCACACTTCTTTTCAAGAATGCTCAATTTCTATGGATCTCATTCATGTAATTTTAGCGCGTCCATGTCTTCGCGGTTTTTTCTGATTCCAATCAAATGCCATTTAAGCAATGTCGTTTGCCTGTTTTCGCAATGTGTAGCCAAGCTACTTTTTCACCGTATCTCGATATTTCATGGGCAGATGTCGATATCAATAGATCAACGTTAGAAATCGAGTTAGGCTAAAGGATTCCACATAAACATTTTGCTGATGAACATTTAGTTTCTTCGAAGATGTTTGTGTTATTCTCCAAATTTTGCAGCATTTGACGATCGAGTTAAAGATATAATTCGCGACCGCCATTTTATTTAGCTTGAAATATGCGTATCTGGCTTTGTTGATTCGTGATGCTATCTATAGTATATCGGGTTGAGGATCGCCGTCTTTAGTTATAACATTTTCTATGTAGCATCAACTTCTCTACATTATCAATGGTGGTAATATTATTTCCAAATGTTATTGTTGATTGAGTCAGCGCTTGGGTTTCTATTCGAAGCAGTTTTGTTTTATTCGTACTCACTTCAATCCAAGCTCTATAGATGAGTGACTCCAATTTCAAGTTAGTAAGTTAACCCCGGATTGAAGAAATAAAGCAGATATCGTCAGCTTGGTTGAGATCGACCATCGTCTAGAATGGGGGTCACAATCCAAAATGACAAACTCTAGAACTTTGTGAATTGTGTGAAGCAGTGTGATTCCTCGTCGAGTTTTGCAAAGACTAAGGTCACCTATCTTTAGGGCCACATGATGACGACATTCTTCCATCGGTCGAGGATGTAAATTTATTCCAGCTATCAAGCAGTATTGGGACGAGGACTTGTGCTTCAATGACAACCTGCATTTAAAGAAGCCAGTAAATTGTCCAAGCTCGAGTTTCTGTTATTCTTTAATTTTGCAATTGCAGCTTCAATTTCGTGTTTATCATGTGGTGTGGTGGTACAAGAGAAAATGCCCAGTCTATGTCTAGCAACCTGTTTACCATTTCAATCTTATTTCGAGGTATATATATTTATTTATTTATAAATTTTTGATTGGGAGTTACATCGCATTTTGAGCTTAAAGCTCATTTTTAAGCTCATAGGTTGTAGTTACTTATTTCACGGCAGACTTCTGCAAGTTTCAACTCTATTAGTGAAGGAAAGTGTTGCGCCCCGATTTTTGTTCTTGTACGAAAGCCAAAAGCTAAAGTTTTGTTGAAGGCAGCCCATTTCCGCAGCTAGTGTCGGTGTCAATAGATTTGTCTCACGACAACTAGAACCTGCGCAACCTTCTCTTTTCGTGTGCTGGTCAAAAACTGGTGACGGGATAACATCTTTGGCCTTCAGTCATGCCGTTGAAGACATTTTTTTTAGTGATCCGCCTGCTGTAGGACACCCCGGCTGCCTTGAACTTGGGACACAAACGCTTGAGTTTTTAGTGGTTTTAAGGCACCAATGAAACGCCCGACATACGGAATCACAGATTGTATGCTGGATTTCAACTGATTCTCCCAACCACACCATCTGCCTCAATTAGTGTTAACAAGGTATCACCGCAAGGAAATTTGAGACCAAAAGTTTGCTATTTTCGTCTTTTGTGCGCCATTTTTACAAAATAAATACAAGTTGAGATGCTTAGTGAGTAGTGACTGCCTTCCTCACTTTTTTAAAGTAAATTTTTCCCTATTTCTGTTAATTTCTAAAGGTTGTTGTAGAATCCGGAACATCATCATACTATAAGTAAGTTTTTACTTAGGTTAAATTTAAATCTTTAATTTAATTTAGATGCAATAACGAATTTATAATAATTACAACGAAAACGTCGTTTGTTAAGGTTGCGAATCACGGGTTATTTAACAAGATTTTTGTTTGCGGTACTTTATTGTTACTAGATAGTAAAATTATTATTTTTTCTTTTTCAGATGAAAGTTCGATATCCAGAAACAGCTCACACAAGAAAAAGAAAAATAAGGAACGTGACAAGGATAAAGAACGAGATAAGGTAATAATTACACTTTATTGCTCAAATAAGTAAATTTTCTTATGTACATGAATATAACAATAAAAAATTACAGGAAAGACGAAAGAAACATTCGTCATCTGAACATAAGCATCAAAATGGATCGCTTGAAAAGAGTGAGAAATTAGAAAAAATTAAGGAAAATCATTCTAGTGCCTCAACCAAAAAAGCATCAATTCCAACGTCACCACCGTCGATTAAAATAATGCCGTCAATTGCATCAGTACTTCCTCCTTTACCACATTTGCATCTCGGTATTCCACCACTTCCTCCGTTACCGCCGTCACCAGTTGATTTACCGACACCACCACCTCTACCTTCTTCATTCACACCTCCACCACCACCGCCACCAAAATCACCGCCTACCATGCAAGTCGTGGAACCCATAAAATCTACAACACCTCCACTATTGCCATCATTTTTAACATCAATCCCAGTTGAACTGAAAATTGATGATAAACCAACACAGCCCACAGCACCACTGAAACTTATACCACCCATCCCAGAGTCGCCTGCCTCACCACCACCTTTTGAAAATGATGAAAACGAAGAATTAATCAAAAATCATAATGCCTCAATTGAATTATCGAATATAATTAAAGAAGAAATAACCGAATTACCGCCGCCACAATCGATCGATAATAATATTGTTGCGGCAATTGACACAAATTGTGTCATTAATAGTACCGAGGATGCAACAAATAAAAGGGAAGAGGAGTTATCGATAGTACAAAAATCGATAAAAATAGAAAAATCGCGTGACGATGTAACGCGAAATTTAAATTTTAACGACAATATAATCTCTCCTAATAGCAGTGCTGACTCAAAAATAAAAAAAGAAACTGAGGTAGTAATTCCAACACTCGCCGCAGTCATTTTACCATCAGCAACAGATAATCAAAATCTAACCAACGGCATATCATCATCAACAAAAGATTCGAAAGATGAGAAAAAATCATCCTCATCCACACCTTCGACACACGTAAGTGTGAAAAAAATTGAATCACGAAACAATTCGACCAGTAGTAGCCACAATGCTCATCACAGCAGTAGCAGCCGAGATCACAAATCATCATCATCATCGCATCGGAGCAGCAGCAGCAGTTGTTCAAAATGCTATAAACGTTCTAAAATTAAGAAACAAAATACTGGAGTCCAATGTAAATTAATTTCGGCACCAAGTGCAAGCACCCCCGTTGTACCCGTTCCGAATCCTGCATTGAACTCCAACTATCGCATACCAAATAAATTCCTAATGAAAAATTGGGACACAACAATACAAAAACTCCCGGGTATGCAAAATTTAAAGTACGAAAAATTTTTTCATGTAGAGATCCATACAAATGGTGGCGCGTCTCTAATTCATATGTATCAGGATGAGCTGGATATGTTGTCGAAAGAAGAGTTTGATGAACTAGTGGATGAATTTTTTAATGTTGTTTTCGGTGAGGATGAAAATGGATTTGCATATCATGTGATGGGAATTGTGCATGATGCGGCTGCATATTTACCGGATTTATTAGAGCATATGGCCGAGAATTATGCCAATTTAACGGTGAAAGCTGGTGTTCTAGGCAGAAATTCAGATATCGAAACGTGTACGATGAGCCAGTACAATGAACAGGTGGTTAAAAATTATTCACACGGTACCTTCCGATATGGTCCGCTACATCAAATTAGTTTGGTGGGAAAGGTACATGAAGAGGTTGGAGGATATTTTCCGGATTTGCTTGGACGTCTTGAAGCCAACCCGTTTTTAAATAAAGTAAGAACGCTAGTTTCGATTTTTGACTGATAAGTTTGGGATTTATTTAATTTTTAATTCACAGACAATGCCTTGGGGTCAATTATCGATAGTACAAATGGATCCTAGAGTTTCGAATGATGGACCAATATTGTGGATTCGACCGGGTGAACAATTAGTTCCTACCGCCGAAATTAATAAAAATACACCGGTGAAACGACAGAGGTTACTTATAGGTTTCATTTTATGCTAGAAAAATATTAATTTATTTTATTTTCAGAACGCGTATAAACGAGCTTCGAAATTTACAGTATTTGCCGAGGTTAACGGAGGCTCGTGAAACTATGATTGAAGATCGAACCAAAGCGCATGCTGATCATGTTGGCCATGGTCACGATAGAATGACAACAGCGGCTGTTGGTGCGTATTCTGTGTAAAATTCTCTAAGTGATTCCTATATTAATTTAATTATATTGTGTAGGTGTGCTTAAGGCCGTCAGATGTGGTCAAGGCGACTCAATTAATCGAATAACAAAAGACGTGGTAGCATTTTCAGCACAAGATTTCCCCGTATTAGTTGAGAAGTTGCAATTAGATTTGCATGAACCGCCAATTTCGCAGTGCGTGCAATGGGTCGAGGACGCCAAATTAAATCAGTTGCGTCGTGAAGGCATACGATATGCTCGCATCCCATTATATGATAATGATATCTATTTTTTACCTCGGAACATTATTCATCAATTTAGGACGGTGACATCGGTCACTAGTATTGGTAAACGATTTATAGATTGGTTGCTATTTAAATGTTTTATGCTCTAATCTATTTTTATATTTAATTTAGCTTGGCATTTGCGGCTTCAGCAATACTATCCTGATCAAGAAGTGATGAACGAAATTAATTCTCAGGATGTCGCCGAACCACCTCAGTACAAAGAAAAGCAGACTATTCTACCACACCCAATTCATGGTGATGTTGATAAAAAATTAACACCTGCGAAGCGCACGCATGAGGGAAAATTAAAGAAACTCGAGAAGAAGCCGGATATCGAGAAGCCAACCCAGGCAAAAATTTTGGAGGAAGCTAAAATTGATATGCGCAAGCTGATAGTTGAAAAGCCCCGGAAACATCACAAGAAAGATAAGGAGCGAGACAGTGAACGTAAAACACATTCGCATCATAAGGAAAAATCGAAGCATCATTATAAGAATAAAGAGAAGGAAAAAGAAAGGTCGAATACTACTAGCCATCATAAATCATCGTCTAAACACAGTAGCAGTAATAGTAGTAGTAGTTCGTCAGATGGTACTAAAAAATCATCATCATACAATAATAATAGCAGTAACATAAATAATCATAGTAATAATAGTAGTAATAATTCAGAGAAACCTAAATCCGATATAATAATTAGTCGATCGACGACAACGATAACGCCGTGTGATAAAGAGAATTTAGATATTCCAGCATTAAATTCAACCGAAAAGACTGAAGAAATGAATGGAATTCACACCTCCACTACTACCACCCCTTTGGAGATGAGTGGTCCTGAGCAAAAGAGTACTATCAAGCCTATCGAAGATAAAATGGTTGTGGAAGATTACGTTATCATAAAGGCTACACAGAACGAAAATCTAAGTACAACTAATTTTAATATTACCAGCATTGGACCAAATCATCAAACCACCACCAATGCGAAGGAATCAATTTTACCTATAAGTACAATCAATCAATCAAATTTTATTAAACCAACGGAAGCCACGATACCAGAAGCAATATTATCACCAGCCTCACCAACTCTAAGTCCCGTAATCTACACTGTATCTAAAACACCGCCTCAGGTATCAACACCGATTAGTATCGGAGTTATTCCAACCGCTACTTTTACTCCAAAAGTAAAAAAAACATCTTTGAATATTACCAATACTAGTAGTAGCAGTAATATTAGTAGTAATAATCCAAAAAATAGTTCAAATGATCTTTTAAGTTCAATTATGGCGAGTATGGATACGACACCGGTAGCTTCAACGAGGCCAGCGTTTTAAATACAAATAATTGTCATCGAGAGATGCAAGTTTAGATCAAAAGTTTACCGAATTAATTATATTGTTGTTGTTTTATAAGAAAATCATTTTCATTTATACTTTTTTATTGATTAAGTGACCAAAGGTGTTTGTGTTTTGTTTATTGAAAACATGTATTACAGAATTTATTGTCTTCAAAATGTGGAAAAAATTATGATTTGCTATTAAAATGTGTGTGCTTAAAATAATGCTGGATGGTGATTTTAGGATATTTTGATTAAGGTAAATTTGTTTTATATGTTTATAGTTTTTGTTATGTTAATTATTATGTCGTCTGAACACACAAGGACTGCGTAAATCGCAATATTACTTTTTTTTACATTTACTAAATTTAAGTGAAGCAGAAACTGTCGCATATTCAAACTCGGCGAATTCAGACACAAACTTAGTAGAACCGCCCGTAAAATGTTTCTTACAATACGCGGTTTTCTGTATCACCAAATGTTCGATTTATTTTAATTCGTTGCGTTGTGCCCCAGAATTATAAGCCATAGTTTGTACATGTTTGTTTTACATATGATTTTACTCAGTTGTTTATTATTTCTTAATTTACTTATATCTCAGAGTAATAGATTTGCCTATTACTCTAAAATTTTAAAAATAAAACAAAAATTATCATAAAACTTTGTTAGCGTCTTTGGATTAGACCAAAATTTATTTCAAATGATCCAACGAAAACCTAAAGGTTCATTCCCTTGCGGAACGAGACGGAAATATTTTGGTAGCTATGAGGACTATTCTTAAAATTTCGAGCTTAGCAACGAAAACGAAATTGATCGAACCTATCCTTATATTTCAGAATTCAACCCCCAAACTGAATAGTAAAACAACTTTTAAGAAAATTGATAAAATCGAAATTCGGACGGTGATGTAATACTTGTTTTTGAAAGGGCTAAAACCTAGTATTATTAAAATTGAAATGGCATTTGTATTGGTGTGTTCCTTCTCCATCATCAGCAATCCCTAAAAGTTCGGTTGCTGATTTTAACAGGAGAGTACTATGTGGCGTCTTCACACTTTGTATCGAAATTCTTTATATAAATTAATTAAAATTGACTAACACCTAAATGGTTAGTTGGGTATAAACCAACTTTTTGTAAGATTTTCAATTATAGAAGCCAATGTAAACAACAAAAAATAGTTTAATTTTAAGTGTTTGTTTTAGATTTTTTCATGATTTCTTTGACACAACAAGAAATATTATTTAATTTTGCAATAATAGGTTCTATATTCAAAAGAAATAATCAATTCAAAAAAATTAATCTATTGCGATATTTATACCACTACGTCTAGTTCATTCATTCCCCTCAATTTCCGAAAACAAGTTTTCGAGGCTTTTCATAATCTTTCTCGTCCTGACGTCAAAGCTTCCATCAAACTTTTGACTCGAATCTGGTCAGCGATTAAAAAAGACGTTCAGAAAATGGCTCAAAATTGTGTAGCGTGCGAGCAGGCTAAAATCTCTCGACATACAAAATCTCCGCTTGGTAACTATAAATTAACTTCTCAACGTTTTTCGATTATTCATCTCGATATAATTGGGCCTTTATCACTTTCTGATAATCAGCGTTATTGCGTTACATTGATTGATATATACACCGAATATAATTGCTGCAATCGTTGCTTTCGCTGTTTACTCTCATTGGATAGCTCGCTTTGGTGTGCCGAATCACAACTTTTTCGCGGACTGGCTAACTTGCTTGGTTTTGAACGTAGGAGAACATCTAGTTACAATCCAAAATGTAATGGCATGATCGAGAGATGGCATCGGGTCGTCAAATCTGCCATTATGTGCTACGACCGATCTGATTGGGCTAGTGTTCTTCCTGCAATCTTACCTAGACTACGAACGACTTATAGTGACGAACTAAAAGCTATTCCAGCTGAACTGGTTTACGGTTGTACAACTCGGCTTCCTGGAGCATTTTTAGATACGACGAACGATTAAATTTTACAAACGGACTTTATTACGAACTTAAGACGACATTGATGAAATTCGACTTATATCGGCTTCCTGACATACTACGGACAAAATTTTCATCAGTAAAGATCTGCTGATTTGCTCGCACATTTTCTTACGGACTGACGCAGTACGCAGACCACTGCAACCATCATATACTGGACCGCATTTGGTTATCGACCGTACAGACAAATGTTTCACTTTGGATCTGAACGGACGTCACGCGAAAATTTCCCTCGACCGACTCAAACCGTGTTACTCTGACAATCAATCAGAAATTACGGACGCACCAACTATACAAACCAGATTACTTTACCGACTCACGAACCAGAACTTATTACTTCGGCTGACGGATCTAAATTGTCTATCGAGGAACATAAAGTTCGCAAAAAGGTTCGTTTTGATCTTTCACCAAGTACTAAAACAGTTACAAGATCGGGTCGTGTATCCAGGACTCCTACCAGATAGATCCAATTTTCGATAGATAGAGAGTACTGTGGCGTCTTCACACCTTGTATCGAACTTCGTTATATAAATAAATTAAAATTGACTAGCACCTGAATGGTTAGTTGGGTATAAACCAACTTTTTGTAAAATTTTCAATTATAGAAGCCAATGTAAACAACAAGAATAGTTTAGTTAGTTTTAAGTTTTTGTTTTAGAGTTTTTCGTGATTTCTTTGGCACAACAAGAAATATTATTTAGACTTGCAATAATAGGTTCTATATTTAAATGAAATACTAAATAAATAAATTAAGAAGCTAATAAATAATTTGGTCTTTAACTACTGCAAAAATTGATTTATATAGAGATACGAGTGGACTGACACATGAGGTGTGAAAGATGGGTGCTTCGTTTATTCCATATAATTTTTATTGTGATTGTGATGAAACCTTGATATTCATGGTTCGAAGTGATTGGCACCTATTTCCAAATTTAAAAAAATATTCCCAGTAATAGTGAGGTTATGGCTCCAGGTGAGGAACAAATGCGTTGTGGTGTAAGAAGATTATATTGAAAAATACATAATTTATTGAATCGTTGTTATGACTAGGCTCCAAACTTTCGAAAACAGGTCGCATAACTTTTCCGATGAACCTGGCAAACTATCAGCAAATGGATACCCAAATGGTAAATCACATTGTAACTTAAAAGCGTTCTTTACTTATGGGGAGTTCTATCGTACAAAAAGTTTTGATCTATATCATAAAAATTTGATCTAAATCAATATTTTACGTTCTATAGATAGATTTAATCTAGATCAAATCTATAGTTTTTGAGAGATTTGATCTTTTGTTTTTATCTATACTACCTCCAACGCATAGAACTCATCATTAATTAAATTTGTTGTTGAATCTAACTTAAAAATTAAATTTCAATATGTCAATTTATACATTTTTTCGTTACCATTTGAACCTACCTAATAAAAAAAACTCCGTATTCGCATACCAAACCATCCTTATCATATTTTTCGTGGTTCATAATTTTTTTTTTTTGAAAAGTCACTTTTTAGTTAAATTTTTTCTATAATATAAAATATAAACAAAACTAGGCGCGAGATTATGGATTTAACTTTCTTATTGTGAAAAAAATTTGGGTCTATTGGGTTGAGCTTGCACAACTTCTCCAAGTTTGGGAGCTAATGACAAAATATTAAAATAAAATTTCTAGGAAAGGAAAAAAACTAAGCACGAGTTTTTCATAATAGAACGATAACAACATTAAATATCAAAAAACTAGAAGAAAATGCTCCGAGAAATGCTTATCGAACATGCCCAGCTTACCTTACTTTAGTAAAGAACACTCTGAAGTTTCTCTAGATTCAAATTTTCGAAATTAATTATTCATGAATGTATTAATAGGTCTATAAAAATAGAAACAGATATTATACAGACACGAGATATAAACTGCGATAAAGTATCAAAAAGAGTGATGTTATAATATCCCAGCAGTAAAATGTTGTACAACCACGGTGTACAACCTTTGCTCGGTGTACAATATACGGGGTAAGCCTGCTTGCTTTGCTCGGGTTGAATTAAAAAATTGATCCAATGTAAAATCCTGTATTTCAACATAAAACGATTACGCTGAATTGTATATCTAAAACGATGTCTTGCGTTAGACGAATTTGAGGTCCATCAATAGTTTTATGCAGGGTGTCTTATGCCGAATTTTGTTTACCTAAATTTCTAAACTAATAGCGTAAAAGCCTTGCAATGTGCATGATATTTAGTTCTAAGCTGCAAATTACTTCATATTTATGAATCGTATATTACAAATATTTTGAACATTAATAAATCTTAATTTATTTAGCAAGTTTAACTTAAACATCAGACGTGGTTTCTTTTTGTCATCTACGAATGACCGGTACGAGCTATCCATCAAATTACTTATTCGGAAATTTAGACAAAAAATTCGGCATGAGACACAGTATGAGTTCATCAAGAAATCTTGTTTTGAAATGTCTTTTTATAACCCTAATCCTGTTTTAACGCTTAGCCAATTTGTTTTTTTTAAAGGAAAGATTCGCTTTTGAACCTTACTTGATTTTCAAAAATCCTTTTGAGGCGTACTTTTTCAAAATGTCTTTCCGATCAGGAGCTCAGCTTTAGCAACAATAATAGATAAAAATTTAACTATTTTTATTTTATTATTTATCTATTATTTGTTTTGTTCTACCAATCACGATTAAATATTTTTAATGTTTCTTGATTGATTCCAATCTCACGCCTCTTGCTATAGAAATTAGGGTTTCAAGTACATAGCAACCAATTCCTCGAGCTCCCGACACACTCTTCCATACTTCAGGTTGTTTCTAAAAAATCTGGATAGTTAATGTAGAAGAGAGTAAATTAGACCTTTCTAACTAGTCTGTTAAAATCAACCTCAAACAATGTTGCTTATGCGGGAAATTTCATAAGCCATCTCTCGAAATTCTGGGTAGGTAGCGGTTTACTTTTGGTTGTTTACGATATAAGAGAGTGATAAACAATCTGAGGATTCTATTTTGCGGTGAAAAGTTTAAAAATAGTTACACAAATTTAGCATTATTGGATACTTAACTAGCCTCCAGGGTTTAAAAAATATAAGATGTATTGGGGAGCCTAGGCAAATTGGCGCGACATTTTTGACAGGTGAGAACGTCGAAAACGGAACACACCATTAAATTTATTCCCAAAAATAATTTAGATGGAACAAAGTGGATCGGATTCCCATTAATTGCTTTTTACTAATTCCCCTTCGTTTTTTTTTGTTTTTCTATTTCTCTTCTCATGCCTCAAAACATCCACTCATTTTCCTTGAGCTCTAGTCGAGCACAAAATACATCTGAAAGTTTAAGTCGTGTAATTTAAAAAAAAAAAATGGGAAGTAACTCAAATATTACCGAAGGTACAAGATCGTGTCGCACAATCTCTCTCACAACGAAGTTATGCCAGGACAACGACGTTTTAAAGCAAAAATTTATTGGATTAATTATTATTTGGCCTAAAATTTCAATACTTAAAAGTTTTGCCACTATGTACTATACTGGCCCTTAGTTGTTGAACCGAGGACAATTTATGATAATTTAGTGCTCTAATTTGATGAAAAGAAAAAATAACATTCAGTTTCAATTCGATAAGATTAATGATTTAATAAAATCAATCATCTTATCAGGTCATACCGGCTGAAGTTGTGTTATGTACGTTGTAATATTTCCTATATAATATATAAGAGCATAAACGTACTTGTCGGAAATTCTTGACTAGTCTTCGAAATCCATTCTCACAGATC
Source organism: Nephrotoma guestfalica (assembly GCA_963691935.1). Classification (NCBI taxonomy): domain Eukaryota; kingdom Metazoa; phylum Arthropoda; class Insecta; order Diptera; family Tipulidae; genus Nephrotoma; species Nephrotoma guestfalica. Next base: position 84,410,000 of record OY829913.1, read on the forward strand.
ATCTCTATTCTCATTTATACATTAACTTCCATTTTAGTGTCCATCAGAGTAACAACAACTATGATCATCAATACTAATTTACACAACCAATCCTGTTTTTACACGGTAGGTGCGTTCGAAACTTGTAAATTTGAACTATCCTGTAATCTTTTTCTTACAGGCGTTTATATCCTTCTCAGGCGCTATATTTTGTATAGTATAGTATATATTCTAACCTTGATGATCGACTCATCAAACTCGCAATTGGGCAATGATTAATTCATACAGTTCTCTGGTCTTTATTGTTTAGATATCGCCAACGAAAAAGCTCCAATCTGCCGGATCACATCGATCCAAATTTATTATTAATTCGATCGAAGCCAGGATCAAATAATTCCTTTCACCGCCCTTGAGGAACTCCAACAATTAGCATTCTATTTTATTTTGCTATGATCACTTGCACCGTTTTCACATATTGACCATGTAGTCAAAGTTATGTGTTGACGTCATAACCCACCAATGTAACCACTAACTATATAAAGTATTCCAAAATTGTTGGAAATTGTGCTTCGTAAACTCGTGTCACAACCAAAATTTCCAAATTTCAAGAAAGCTGCTTGCCGTCGAATCTCAATCTTTGGTAAAAGATATTTCGGTGTATTTTTGAACTCAACAATGAAATACCTGAAGTTGAAATATCACTCACAGTAAACCAATCAGCATACCCAGATTTGTTTGAAACAAATGTAACCAATTGTACGCTGAATTTGTATGAATCGGCAAAAGGTGACAAATACTTGATTAGTACTTAAGATTTATGTATTGGGTTGTTTGGGAAATAATTTCGTTTTTTTGGTGGAAATTAAAGACGATTGTATAGTAAAATATTGTATAGTATTTAAAAAAAATTTTAAATTAAATATTCTCCATTTTGATCCAATACCTTTTACCATCTTTCTGATCTTTGCTGCGAACAACTGATTCATTGCACTTTTGACGTCCTCTTTTGAAGAAAAAGTTTTGCTGTCTAAAAAATTTTACAGAGACCGGAACAGGTAATAATCTGAATGTGTCAAATCTGGAAAATATGGTGTGGTAGTACATCCCATCCAAGCTGCAATAGCTTTGGGATTTTACCAAACTTGTATGAGGTCTCGCATTATCTTGGTCTAACGCTATACCTTTTCTATTGGTCAATTTGAGCAGCACGTTTGAGCAGCAATTCACAGATGTCAATGCGTCGGAGAAAATTTCTTTCTGTAAGCACATGTGGAATCCATATGTCGAGTTTTGAAACTAAACCAAGGCATTTTACGTGATCAGAAATGGTCGAATTCGATAAATTTATTCTGCCAACGAACTCACGAGTTGTTATTCGGCGGTTTGTATCAATCATGCCTTTATTTTGTCTTCATCAGCTTCCATTGGCCTTCCAGATCGTGGTGTATCTTCAACATCAAAATTGCCAGAACGAAATTTCAAAACCAGTTTTGATATTGACGTTCTATCAATACAGCTTCTCCCTACACATCACACAATTTTTTTCTTGCTTGAACATCATTTTTGCCTTTTCGATAATAAAAAAGTAAAATATGCCGATAATGTCGATTTTCCATAGGACCAAACACAAACTATTAGGCAGAATCAAACAAATTGTTGCACAAAGTTGCAAGTTTAAGATTGAAGTTGGCTATGAAACATTACATTTTAGTTCTGTTGGGGAAAAACGAAATTACTTTCCAAACAACCCAATAGAATATCTCATCATATTAATTTAATTTAATTTCAATATAAGATACTATGCTGTTACTCTTTATAATTTTTGAAAATTAGGTGAGTTTCATTCGTAGAATCGTAGTATTGTCAATTGAATATATTTGTTGCAATTGTATTAAATTCTAAGCACAATCGAGATCCGTACTTAGGAGAAGTGCCATTTTATACACGAACCTTAACACTTTGTGCGGAAGCGTATGGAAGAGAGATAATGCGACTATAATATCATCAACGTCAAGCAACTATTGCTAGAGTTAGTACTAATTTGGCTGACTACATGTGAACGATGAGGTAGAAATGGTAACAATGAAAGAAAGAGAACGGGTTCTTCTCTTGTTTTGTTCTGAAAAAAGGGATGTTATTTTATTGGTTAAGAAACTTATTTGTTCCAAAAATTCATTTTAGCATCCCTATCAAGTTCTACATATCAAATTTGTCAATAAGTGTTCAAGAAATGGCCAAGTTCCATGCAATATGGTCGAATTCCAGAACTTCAGCTTAAATTATCGTTAAAATTCCATTCCAGTTCTACATAATAACAACAATTGGTTAAGAAATCGCCTAGTTCCATTCGGTTTTGCCACAAATCAACCACATTTCCCAAGACCCACATACAAATTTATATTGGAATCCAATCCAGCTTTACAAATCAAATATAAAAATAATCAATTAACAAATGACCTAGTCCATTCACTATAGCCGAATCCCTGGATTTCGTTCATTCCATCTTTTCGAACCAAATCTGACCATATTTAGTTAAAAAATAGCCTAGTTCTTTACAGGATGGCCGAATTCTAGATTTTCGTTCAAAATTCATATTAAACTTAGTTTGACTATAATTGGTCCAAAACGACCAAGTTTCATTGAGCAGGGCTAAACACTAAAATTTCGCTGATCGGTTAAGAAATGGCCGAGTTCCTATGCTTTTTGGCGGGATTTCATATCGATGCCGTTTCGACCGTGTCAATGCTCTAAATGTAAACCTAAGTATTTAATGTTAGGCCTTAATTCTCCATTTAGTAAGCTGTCCCAATATTTTTACTAGTTGTTACTGCAATTTTTAGATGTTATTTTAAGTTTTTCGTGGGTAACTGTTTGCATCTGAACAGGAAATTGTTTGACATTCTAAAATGAATTTAAGAAGACGCCTGCCTGAATACCTTTACCTATTTTGTACAATTTTGTGATATCGATTCGACCGAAGATCTAAACTATTCGGTATCACATTTCATACCTAATTCCATTTAAACATTCCCTGTCTGTTCATTAACATTTGCGCTAGTGTTCATATCATGTAGCACATTATGTTACAAAATAATATTTCGCGGTAAGACTTTCAACGATCCATTAAATCATCGAGGCACGACACATAATGATCAATTCCGACACACACAGAATAATGTATCCAGTCCCGTCCCTTTCACCCAGTTATTTTAATTTTATTTTTAATAATAAATACATTTTATGATCTTATTTTTTTTTGTTTTTCATATATTACAACAAATCGATTAAACAAACACAAAACATAAATATTATATAAATCTAGAAATATTTTAATTTATTATTTAAAAATAAAAAACATTTTATTATTTATGCATACATTAAAATTAAAAAACAAATTTTTTATTAAACCAATATTATAAATATAAATTAAAAACAAATTAATTTATAAAAACAAAAAACTACTTTTATGTGATCTTTAAATAGAAATTATATATAAAAATAAATATATATATTATATTTTTTATTAATATACAATAAAAAAAATACAACAAAAACAATTTATATAATATTACAATAATTATTATTGATTATAATTAATAAAATAAAATAAATATAATGGATAAAATAAAAACAATTTTAAAAATCGCAAAAAATTTCAATTTTATATAAACCCAAAACTAAAAAAAAATTATAATATAAATAAATTAATTAATTAACAGTACTATATAATAAATAAATAAACAACAATGTTATTTTAGTTTTAAACACAAAAAAAAAATTATTAAATAATTAATTATTAATAGTTTTCATAATTTTTAATGTTTATTTTTTTTGATGATTTAATATTTTACGTTAATTTAAACACAAATCAATAAAATAAAAATACTATATATATAAATTAATTTTATTTATATATTATATACAAATAAAAGATAAAAATAATTAATTATAAGCACTTACAATATAATAAATTAAATACAAAACAAACAAAAAAAATTATATGAGTAGTGTAATCAATTAGAATTGTTTTAAATAAAAAAAAAATATAAAAATTTAATAAATTTGTGTTTTACTTAAGAGGATTAAGGCTAGAAGGGATTTCCATTTTACCCCAGAATTATCCAATCAATCTAAAATTGCTAATTGAATTTTTCTGCTATTTTAACTTTAATATTAATACCACTATTTCAGACAAATTGATGGGTATCAATCCCCTCCTGGATCAAAAACCGTAACAGTTTTACGAACACTACAATTTTCGACTGGGTTTACCACAAGTATGCCGTATTCCGGCCTTAAGCCTGTCGATGCTAATTATTGTTAATTTTTCGTCGACATCCACAATAAAGAATTTGCGGGTCACAGTATATGGTCCAGAATAGAGTGTACTCAGAGAATCTGTGAGTCTATCCACACGCACGAATTCGTTCGAACAGTTTTCCAGATTTTTGGGAAGCTGCCAAACCAAATCTATTTTTGATCAAATAGTGGCGCCGGCGAGTTTCAACGAGAAACTGTGTATGTGGGGGATAGAATATCTATATGGCAGGCTACTATGACAGTGTTTAATTGTCGATAGTCCTTGTCTCTGTTTGCATCATGTGATGATGAGGGGCGGTAGATTCCGATGTCTCATAAACTGGAATTCAGTTTTTAATTTCAGTTCAGCTTGAAGTTCCGTTGTGTCGAGTTGACACGGTTTAGCACAAGGTAACATACTTTGCGTGATGACGTAATGAATTACGTTATGCTTCACTGGAAGATTGCAATTCGGAGCGTTACTGAGCGCAGAGTATTTTTTCAAAAGAGTGCCGTATTCGTTGTTGGCACTGAAATGTTTTGGGGATAGCGTATATTGTAATTGTGTAACGCTAAAGATATGCTTTAATGTATATCAAGACAAAAAAGCTTATATTCAATAAATCATGAAATTTTTCTAGAAAATGACAGGATTCTTGATAAAGAAAGAAATCTCGCAGTTGGTAAACGTAGAGGATGAGGAGACTCTTTCCATTGGCAATATTCCCAATTGTCGCGAGGGTGATTTTCTTACTCTGTTGCATATCAAGCAATTATGGCTTATATAACGAATTGAGTTTTTGGCATTTAATATCTAGTAGTTTTACCGTAAGTAGGCAAACGGGATCTAATTTGTTCTATGCAACATTTTCTAGTGTGCTTCTTTGATGGCCAATTTCTAGAAATGATGTGTGCTAGGTAACATCGCCGTATGTTTATCATTAGATGGTAGATTTGCATTGTGTAGTCTTCCTTCAACTTTTAATAACACTTCCACAAAGTGGTTAGGGCTATTATTGTGCTTATTCTTGATAAGCTTTGATTGTTGCTAAACCTCTCAAACTCTTCTTTGAATGCGCATTAACGAAGAAAATATAACTAAGTCAAATGTAGGCCCCTTTACGGTTACGACTAATATGTGTCTTTCCTTCTTTTCAGTATCTACAACTGGTTTTGACTCGTGATTACGAATACTAAGTAATCCGGAGGTCTATTCCCGAATACGATACGAAAACGAAAGTACAAGATTCCTATTAAATTTTAAATAAGAATCGTACGAATTTGATTCAATTCAAATATGAATCTTGTATTTTCGTTTCGTTATTAGAAATATCAACTGGTTCAGTCAGGATGAAACTTACCGCTAAACTCCTTAGCTGGATTTTCGTTTTAAGCTACATTATACCATTCCGAATGCGCCCTTGATTGTGTTTCGGTTATCCTATTGGCCGCCAACGTTTTGTAGTTTTGTATACAGAAAAATATGCATCCCAGTGTCGCAGTGGAATCGGTTCAACAGTAAGTTGGTGCTTCATTTAGATCCAAGGCGGCAATTACTTTTAGTAAGTTAGATAACAATTCCGCTGCACTTAATTCCAACCTTGGCAGCGGGATTGTCTGATTTAATGGTGCTACTTTACATTTAACGGTAATAATTCGTATTATACTTGCTCGTTACGTCGCAAAATCCGTGTATCTCGATGTTTGAACCTTCCGTATAATTTGTCCATCGATCAAGTTTAATGTTTTCTAAGCCTGGTCATTCCTATTTATAATTCAGCCATGTTTTTGTGATTATGGGTTGACCTTCAGAGTCCCAATCGATTTGAGATGCCCATATATCGTTTGAAGTAGAATTCTTCCCATCCTAATGGGTCGAAAATCATTGATGCAATTGATAGTATTAGTTCGGTTATTGGGAAAGTTAGTGGGAAGAGTTGTTGTAATAACATTTTGTTTTTAAATATCAAACTTTGAAATGTAGCGTCACCTACATTCTAAAATTTATTTCATCAAAAGTAGATGTCCGGTAAATTTTTGCCTTAGTTAAAATTACTGTGCATTCGTGTGCTTTATTAAAATAACATTTTGTAGATAAAAATGTGTAGATGAGTTCGGCAATATTATTATTGCTTATACTCAATCAACTTCCCAACCGCGCCACATTTCAACGTCCCTTAGAGTTCTGGATTCTATTTGGATGTTTGACTTCTTGAAATTTTTTCCAGATTTTCCATCTATATAGCAGAGTCAAAAAATGAAATGAATTAAGAACATTTTTCAATTATGTCCATAATTGCTTACATTGCAAAGGTTGATATCTGTCTGAGTTACGCTTAGAGTTTATGGATTTAAACAATTGCCGGAGGTCAAGAAAGCTTTCAGTTTGAACTTTAGAAAGATATGCTTTGTAAAGTAGCTCAGATTGTATGGATAAATTGTACGTATTGAGCAGAGCATCTCTCAATCCAGTCCACAATTCATACCAAGGTGGAGCTAGAGCAGAATTTCTATTTTGTTTACAATGTAAACATTGGCAAAACATTCAAGGATTTACGCACTCCTTAATATCACATCGGAGTTAAACAAGGATCAAGTTCAAGCAATGACTGATTAACAATATCAAACTCAGCTTTAACAGTAGCGCCATAGATAAAAGTTACACTTACATAACGTTATATTTTTGTTTTTTCAACTAGCATCGGAACTAAAAACTAAATCTGTGTTCCATACTCACTCAGTATTTGTTTGATTTGTTGCAAGTCGCGTGAATTAATGCCATTACGAAATAAACACTCGTGGACCGCCGCTACATCAACTGCAATGGTTTAGCAATCATCCCCATCGAATAGATTTTCACTATGATAATAGGAGCGATCTAAGAGCTCTTGAAAAACATTTCAAGCCTCAACCAGCGAAAACTTAAGAACTTAAATTATGCTCCGTTTGGGCCACTTAGGGAAGCGGTACGGCCACCAAACCAACCTTTTAGAGGTCAGTTGTTTATTTGTGACGAGAACCCTAAACAATTTTGTTGATTGTAGCACTGGCCGAGAGATCTTAAGATCTTAAGTATTCGATGGTTGAGGCATAACTCGTAAACTAATGTAATTTTGTTCGTTTAAAAGTGTCACACCAACCGGAACCATATCAGCCGGAACCAAACCAACTATGCCACAAGTAGCACGATGCATTGCTCTATAAGATGTCAGCCGGAATCTTATAAATCCAGCATAATATGATTTTTCGGTAGAAACCTTATAATTTCAACCAAAACCTGATAAAGCTAGCCAGAACCATACTACAGCCAAACCAACTATGGCACAAGTAGCACGATATAGGAGGAAAACAATTAGTACACAATGATGCACAATACATGATGCTTCTTATTCCATAGTTGGTTTGGCAGTGGTATGGCTCCAGCTGGCTTTATTAGGTTTTGGCTGGAATTATAACGATCCGGCTTAAAAATCATATAGTGCACAATGATGCATAATCCATTCAGCTAATTGTGTCATATTTAGTTTGGCTGTACATGGTATGGTTCCGGCTGGATTTATTAGGTTTCGGCTAAATTTATTAGGTTCCGGCTGGAATTATAAGGTTCCGACTGAAAAAGTAATGATACAATGTGCTTCTTATGCAATAGTTGGTTTGGCTGTAGTAGGTTTCTGGTTGGCTTTATTAGGTTTCAGCTGGAATTATAAGGTTCCTGAAAAATCATATAGTGCACAATGATGCATAATCGTTTGTGTTTTTTAAATCGTAGTTAGTTTGGTTGTAGAGGGAATGGTTCCGGCTGGAATTAAAAGGTTTCTACTGAAAAACAGTGCTGGATTTATAAGGTTCGGTGCACAATGATGCATAATGCGTCGTGCTTGGTACTTGTGCGATAGTTATTTGGCTGTAGTATGGTTCTGGCTGGCCTTATCAGGTTTTGCCTGGAATTATAAGGTTTCGGCATAAGGTACCGACTGAAAACTCGAATTTTGCACAATGGTGCACAATCCATTGTGCTGCTTGTGCCATAGTTAGTTTGGCTGTAGTGGGTATGGTTCTGGCTGTATTTATTAGGTTCCGGCTGGAATTATAATGTTCCGACTGAAAAAACAATGACTTTTTTTGCCATAGTTGGTCTGGCTATAGTATGATTCCGGCTGGCTTTACTAGGTTTTGGATGGAATTATAAGGTTCCGGCTAAAAAATCATATAGTGCACAATGATGCACAATCCTTTGTGTTCTTTAAATCGTAGTTAGTTTGGTTGTAGAGGGTATGGTTCCGGCTGGAATTAAAAGGTTTATACCGAAAAATAATATAGTGCTGGATTCATAAGGTTCCGGCTGAAAAATTATATAGGGCACAACGATGTACAATGCGTCGTGTTTGCTACTTGTGTCATATTTGTTTTGGCTGCAGTATGATTCTGGCTAGCCCTATCAGGTTTTGTCTGGAATTATAAGGTTTCGGCATAACAATCGTACTTTGCACAATGATGCACAATCCATTATGCTGCTTGTGCCATAGTTAGCTTTGCTGTAGAGGGTATGAATCCGGCTGGATTTATTAGATTCCGGTAGGAATTATAATGTTCCTACTGAAATAACAATGGATTCTTATGCCATAGTTGGTTTGGGTGTAGTTCCGGCCGGCTTTATCAGGTTTCGTCTCGGGTTATAAGGTTCCGACTGAAAAATCATATAGTGTACAAGGACACACAATTCCTTGTGAATTTTGCTGTAGAGGGTATGGCTCCATCTGCAATTATAAGGTTTCTACCGAAAAATCATATAATGCTGATAGTGGTTCCGGCTGGTTTTATTAGGTTCCGGCTGGAATTATAAGGTTCCGATTGAAAAATAATGATGGTGCTTCTTATGCCATAGCTGTTTTGGCTGTAGTAGGGTTCCGGCTGGCTTTATTAGGTTTCGGTTGGAATTATAAGGTTTCGGCTGAAAAATCATATAGTGCACAATCGTGCACTATCCGTTGTGTTTTTTAAATCGTAGTTAGATTGGTTGTAGACAAAAAATAATGTAGTATTGGATTTATAAAGTGCTGGATTTATAAGCTTCCGGCTGAAAAATTATATAGTGCACAATGCGCCGTGCTTGCTACCTGTGCCATAGTTGATTTGGCTGTAGTATGGTTCTGGCTGGTTTTATCAGGTTTTGACTGAAATTATGAGGTTCCGGCTGAAAAATCGTATTTTGCGCATAGATGTGCTGCTTATGCCATAGTTAGATTGGCTGTAGAGGGTATGAATCCGGCTGGATTTATTAGGTTCCGGTAGGAATTATAATGTTCCTACTGAAAAAACAATGGCTTCTTATGCCATAGTTGGTTTGGATGTAGTATGGTTCTGGCTGGCTTTGTTAGGTTTCGTCTGGAATTATAACGTTCCGGCTGAAAAATCATATAGTGCACAATTATGCACAATGCAGCGTGCTACTTGTGTCATAGTTGGTTTGGCTGTAACATGGCCCTGGTTGGATTTATCGGGTTTTGGCTGGAATTGTTAGGTTCCGGTCGAAAAATCATATAGTGCACAATCCATTGTGCTTCTTGTGTCATAGTTAGTTTGGTTGTATTGGGTATGGATCCGGCTGGAATTATACGGTTTCTACCGAAAAATCATAGTGTGGGATTTATAAGTTTCCAACTGAAAAACTGTATGAAACAGAATGATATACTATGAATTGTACTACTTATGTCATTGTTGGTTTGGCTGTAGTGTGGTTTTGGCTGGCATTATCAGGTTTCGGCTGAAATTATAAGATTCCGACTGAAAAATCATATGGTCTACAATGATGCACACTCCTTTGTGTTTTTTAAATCTAAGTTAGTTTAAGGTTCCGGCTAGAATTTAGAGGTTTCTACCGACTAATAATATACTGTTGGATTTTTAAGGTTCTGGCTGAACAATTATATAGAGTTGTAAACCCTGTTTTCTCGAAGTTATTAAATTTAAGTTGTTTGAGATGCTATGAAATCGTCGTTGAGAGTGATTCAGAAACTTCAAAAGTCTCAATTTCTTTACTGAAGACAAAATCTAAACATCTATAAAGTTTTATGCGTGGAGGCACAAAACAATGTGTAATATTTATTGTTGATTTCTCAGCCAAAAATATCAGGACTAAAGACCCCAAAGAAAACACGCATTTTATTTAATTTATATCAAAATGAAAGCACAACACATATTTTATAATTATCACTGATTTTGTTTATTAATTATATAATAAAATAGTATTTTACTTGTTTTAATTTTTTGTATTCAATCTTTAATTTTAATTTTTTCTTCTCATCCTTAATTTATAACATAAACAATAATAATATAATCAAGTATATAAATATAAATATATATTTTTCTTTTTGTATAAAACAAGAAAGTTTATTTAATATGTATATATATACAATCAGCGCAGTTTGTTTTCTGTATAATAAAAAATAATTTCAACAATTCAATTAAATTATATTTTATCTTGTAAAGTCTATTAATTAAAATTATATTATTTAGCAATTCATAAAATATGTGTATATAAAAAAAATCTGTTTAATTTTAAATTATAATATAAGTATATATCTTTTATTAATTAAATTAAATTGATTGTTTAATTTAAATATAATAAATTTGTTTGTTCCGTAACTATTCATCGTCATGTAAAGTCGATTGATGATTCTGTTGTCGGACTATCGATTTTTTCATGGGCTATCGTTTCAATCTCACCTCGACACATCGGGCAGTGCTGCAGCTGAGACGCACAATTTGTACAGAAACCTCGATGTTTACACGGTAATATTATAATTGATGCCCTCATATCGAAGCACAGCGTGCACGAATCTTCTCGCACACTTGATTTACGTAACTGTTCTAGGAATAAATGTCGTGGCAGCACAATTTTGTCCTGGGCCTTTAGCGATGCGTTATCGTTAAAATTTTTATAATTACGATTTTTTGGCGGGTATTTAAATGGTTGGGCTCCAAAATTAAATCGACACTGTTGAAATGACATGAACGAGGAAGCGGCAAAAAATCCAGCGCTCGTATTCCCGAACGATGGTTTAAGTATTCCACCCTCGACACCGTCCAGACTAAATATAATCTCTTTTGTGTCTAAATCTAATAAGCAACCTAGTATTGAGCCCCCTTTCCATTTTGGAAGATCGTACGTCACCGATTTAGCATTGTGCCATATAAGCTTTCGGCATCCATCGAATGCTATTGAATATTGATCGTCTCCAATTCCATAACCCTCCTATGAAAATAAACAAAATTGATAAATTAAACTTAGTAACATACATTTATTCTTAATGGTTTTGGCTTACGTGACTTAAAAAACTAGAATCTTTTGTCGCCCATCCAATTTGCATAACACCAGACGTGATAATCAGCACCTCGTAATACCAACACCCGGTTTTAACTTGGAACGTACACCGTACACTTTCAAAGGAATATGCATCGCATCTCGCTTCAATGCCATCCGGCGATATTTTGAGATATTCACTTACGTCTTTTGTATTAAGCATAACATTTACATTTGTTGTGTCAACTGTCTCATAGGAATATTTACGGCCTTCAATCATACCTGAAATTAATAAATGTTTACATTGCAATATTAATTCTATCGTGTGTAAATTATGTGTGTGTGTGTGACTGTGTGTATGTATAGTTAGCCTATATCTAATCAATCAAATACACAATTGTGAGAGATCGTTATCACTCATTACTAAACACATATGGATATAATTCAATCTAAAGCACATTAAACGTCGTTGTCATCGCCTCGCCGTTATCGAAGGGCAATTAAAATATTATTTTATGTCCAGCTAATCAGCAGAAAGCATTTCAAACTGTTTTTGTGCGACCGAGGCGTAATTTACTATTTATTAGTACAATTCATTATAAGCAATTAGTGGTAAGACGTAAATTGTTTACGTGATAATCATAATATATGTAGATGTACTGAGATACAGCGACACTTCACATTAATCAACCAAAGCAACACTAATTGAGGTGTTTGTTTCGTTACGGTTAGATGATATGTTATTAGGATTGGCTCATTGTGACTTTTTAATGAAGTGACCGCCGGATAGGAAGTACAACTTGTGTAGTATATAATCAAAGGTCATGTTTACCAATTCTGAAAAAACCATTTATCAGAGATAAATATTGAGAACAGACCGGTTTTTGGACATACTAATGAAAAATATATTAAAATGATGCCCCGAAACAACTTATTCCTAAAAACCATTTTCTGGATCGTGTTTTTCTCGAAAATAACAATATCTTAGTTGTCGATGACCGAGAGAACAAGGAGCATAATAACGCACGTACGTTACTTAACCCGATAGTCACTGAGCCTGAGGTCAAATTTCACATTTTTCGTTTAGATCTGCTTGGTAAAGTACTAGCTTCTGTTCAAACGGGTAACCTTATTCCGCAAACGCTGGGATGCTACCTTTTTGACAGTATCATTATTTGTAAATGCACCAAAGACGACTATATAAATAATTGTGTGAGATTGTCTCTAATGCCACAGATATCTGGAGTGGTTGTCAACTGTCCGTAGGCGATCCTTGGGTTCCCAGTTCACCGGAGTAAAATTGTGTTAACCAATATTGGACTGATGAACCCGAATATGTATACAGTAATGGTCGGATGGTCGTCCGATACAAGCACGAAATTAAACGTCAATCAATTGTGTTCCGGGTTGATCAGATGTCCTTTGAGACCATCACAGGTTCCAGATATTATTTGCAATACGTACTGAACAGAAATCTCTGTAAGATTATCTCTGGCTCGTAGGTTATCCACTTATGTCTTCTATCCTTTGTCTTCTGCTGGTTTCTATTATGATGTTCATGCTTAATATACAACATTTTAAATTGCAGCACTGTAAGTCATCTTCCTCTGTACTGAGGAAATTGCTTCCAGTAGCGCAAACAGATATTTGCCTGAATCAGGAACAATACCTTTCTCAGCTTACAAGAGCAAAAATCATTTTTTTGGGATCCTCTCTCTACTAACCTACATCGAGTTTGAGATCTTCGATATGACTAATGTCGATGAGTCCAACTCGGGTTTTGCTTAGGGCCTAGACCTTGGCGTTCCCCAAACTAGCCTCTAGTAGATTGAAATCCGAACGCTTTTTCAAACGTAATCGACCACGCATTGATTATGTTCTTGAGACGATCTTCTATAAGGTTATTTCAGGGACGTAGCTTATTCAATATCTCATGTTTCTCTAACTTGTAATTTAATGGCTTCCACGCTTGAACTGACCATAGTCAGAGTTTAACATAAACCTTAAAAGAATTAGTCATAAACCTTACTGTAATAAAAAGCCTACCAACTGGGAGTTATTCTCATCTGAGCTTGTACGATTAGTAGATTCGTTCGACTGATGACATTGATTTGCTAGCATCGAAAAATTCTTTCCACTTATTACCAAACAAAACACTCGGAACAAGCCTCTTTGGTGTTCTAATTTAAAAAAAACTGAGGGGAGACTCAAAAATATATACCCGAAAGATCTAATCAGGTTGATTGGAACAATTTTCTAGCATCTCAAAAAGATTATAAACAAAAGATGCGCTCGCAGGTCATCTTTTATTAATTTATGCGAAGAGATATATAGGTCAATAGGTCTCTGGTTAAGTCTTGCGCGCTTGATGTGCTGCACCTTCCAGGTGGCAGACTTATCTCTTCCAAAAAGGAAATTGTCGGTTATGGCGCTATCAATCCTGATTTTATTGCTCAGAGCAATCTAACAGTACTATTATTTCGCCCAATTGGAACATTTTGCGACATTTTGCGTTTGAGTTTATTCTCCTATCCACTATATAAATCATGTAGTCCTTCTCATTCAGGATCGCTTACTGCTACTATTTCAAGCATGCATTAATTTCGGAACTGTTGTATAATATTAGAAATGAAATAGAGTTGTTTTCATACAGAAAGCTGCTAAGTCGGATTATACCAACCCTAGGGCATTTGATCCTAATAGTCTTTCTTCAACTTTTTATAAAGCTTTGGAAAGAATTGTTGATAGACATATTAGAGACCATCATTTATCTATTCTCCCACTCAACATCACTCAGTTTACTTACAGAGTTGGTAAATCTTGTGAAACTGGTCTGCATGAACTTGTTACAAGGTTTAAAGATCGCTTAGTATTAAGGAGTTTCTTGTGAATACGTTCCTGGATACTGCTAATGCTTTTGATAGTAAACATCTCTTTCTACTACCACTGAACATCACGGCCTACACAAATTTTGGCATCGACCAAACCATCGTTACACGGAGTGGGTCCTTGCTTAAGCCTCACATTGCTGTGGTCGAGCTAGATTTCGTTTCTGTCTTTGTTCAAGTTACCAAAGGCTGTCCCCAGGGCGATGTCTTAACATCTCTCTTATGGTTATTGCTTAATAATGAATTATTTATTAAACTGCGGCAATATGGCTTTACTGTTCAGAACGACTATGCTGGTAATTTAGCTGTTTTGGTTGCGGGTAAACACCTTAATGTAACGGGTGTTTTTTTAGGAGGTTTGTTTTTCCGATAGATGTCGTTTTATTTTATGACAGTTGTTTTGACAGCTCAAAGTGGCATTTCTACTCAGTATTGTTTGGCAAATCATTATGAATAGGTTAACTCCAGAACAACGTTTTCAAATCGTGGAAATTTATTTTCAAAATCAGTGTTCAATTAAAAATGTTTATAGAGCACTTCGTGAATTTTATGGTGCACATAATCGTCCGTCAGAGACCACCATAAAGAACGTAATTACCAAATTTCGGTCTACATTCACTCTTTTGGATGCCAAGCCACCGACAAGAATGAGAAGAGTTCGTACAGAAGAAAATATTGCTGTCGTTGAGGCCAGTGTCGAAGAAAACGACAATTTATCGATTCGTCGTCGTGCTCAGCAAATTGGACTTTGTCCATCGACTTTATGGAAAATTTTACGTAAAGATTTGGGTTTGGTGCCATACAAAATTCAATTGGTGCAAGAATTAAAGCCACACGACCATCGTTTGCGCCGTGAATTCAGTGATTGGTCGTTAAATCAATTGAACGAAGATCCATTTTTTTACCGTAAAATTCTCTTCAGTGATGAGGCGCATTTTTGGTTAAATGGATACGTCAACAAACAAAATTGTCGCATTTGGAGCAAAGATAATCCACACGCCGTTCTAGAATTACCAATGCATCCTGATAAATGTACTGTTTGGTGCGGTCTATGGGCTGGTGGGATCATCGGTCCATATTTCTTTAAAAATGAGGAAGGACGACGCGTTATCGTGAATGGAAATCGATACAGAACCATGTTAAATGAGTTTTTGTTGTCAAATCTTGAAGATATGGATATGAATGAAATGTGGTTTCAACAAGATGGTGCCACTTGCCATACAGCACGTGAAACAATCGACTTATTGAAAGAAACTTTCAACGACAACATTATTTCGAGAAATGGTCCGGTGAATTGGCCTCCGCGTTCGTGCGATTTGACGCCACTCGATTACTTTTTGTGGGGATACGTGAAGTCATTGGTTTATGTGGATAAACCTCAATCGATTGACGCTTTGGAAACCAATATTCAACGTGTCATTGCTGACATACGCCCTCAAATGCTTGAAAAAGTGCTGGAAAATTGGACCTCCAGAATGACATTTGTGAAAAATAGTCGTGGTAGCCATATGCCAGAAATTGTGTTTAAATGTTAAATGCCAAAAAATTATCTACCAAATAAAAAAAAATTTTGGTCATTTCATAATTTTATATGTGTTTTATTCAAAAAAAAAATCGGCAACCTCTTAAAAAAACACCCTTTACTATCTGACTTAATACAATGCACTATTATCAATTGAAGTTATAGAAATGTGGTGCTTTGGAAAGGACTTGTATGTTAATGCATCTAATCCTTGTCTGCTAGTCTTTACTGGACGTAGTAATATTGGCGAGCCGTCTGCTCCTTCTCTTTTTGGGAAGGCGATCACCAGATCTGACACAGTAAAACATCTAGGTGTAATTTTAGGTAGTAAGCTTTCTTGAATAATTCACCTTTAAAGCAAACTGCAAAAAGCCATTGCCATTTTTTGGCATTTGGGAAATCTTAGGGCATGACTCCCAATATGCTGATGTTCATCTACAAATCTCTGGTTCTCTCCTTGCCATCTTACGCTTCTGTTGTTTGGTGGCCTGTGGTTAAGCCAAACTTAACAGCTTACAGTCTTCGTCTCATTTACCTGCATTGCATACAATCTTGTTTTTGCCAGCATTGCAAAGGGAGTGTAATCGTTCATCCTAGGCAAGGCTTGCTCCGCTGTCTTTCGACTGCGTTGCATTGGCGCGTGTGATACTCTCGGTTTGATTACAGGGCATTGAAAAATATTCAATCTATATAGTTCACTATATGAGAAATCATTATGGTTAATAACAAATTGCTACCAGAATTCTCTCTGAGCAATTCTTTCTTGGTGGTTTATCCATCGAGAGACTCGTGGTTCTCAAAACTTCAATAACTGGGTGATTAAGTTGCTAGTGTTTTTCGCCAACGGCTCCCACTTTGAATTTGGTGTGGGTTTTGAAGCCTATTGTCATTCATATGGTATATCACATGGGAGTCTACGCCTAATCTGCACGGCCAATCCAAGGCAATAGCACTCGCACATTCATGCTGCTAATCTCGCTATTTCAGGCGATAGTAAATATATGCTCGATTCTTTACGGAATCCTTTAACCACTTCCAAACTTGGCAAGGACTGTAAACATTGAATTAGACTTCTTTGCTCTATAATAGTGTCAGAGTTATGTGGGTTCCGGTTCATTGTGATATTGAGGGAAATGAGATAGCTGATACTTCAGCTAAAGCAAGCTCATTTCTGCTTATCTTTGAAGAAAGACCAATTAAGAGTTTTGGTCGCTATTTTGACCGACCATGGCCGTTTTAAACTACATTTACAGCGAATGGTGCTTGTTCGATTCCTTGTATACAACTGTCTTGAAGAGGACGAGGACAGCATTTACTTCGTTTGTGGTTATCCAGCTTTCGAGGTAGCTCGGTCCCGGTTTCTTAACTATAAATCTCTCAATGTATACTGTGGTTCAAGCTTATGCAGTTTGCCAGAGCTGCCGAGCGCAATTGTATGTTGTGATGGAATTCTCGGTTTGCACAATCGGCCCAGCGGCATTGAGTACGGAACCTTCGGGTTCCTGTCAACTTTAATACAAAATAAAAGAAGGCTGCCTTTAAAGTTAAGGTCCATGTACGGACAACTTTTGTTCGAGAGAAACTCGTTGAAGTTTTTAGGTGAAATAACCAGTAAATTCATTTAACTTCGAGCAGAAAAAATCGTAAAAATTAAGATGTTATATAACATATATAGTTAAAATTTGCCAACCGAAAATAGTAATTACGCTAATCGTCACAAGAGGCAGCACTATCAAAAAACAAATTTTTACTGGTAGCACGGGCAAAGTATTTCTATTTTAATTTAGCGGAAATTTTTTAGAATTTTCGTTTCTCATTTTTGACAAAAGAAAACATTACAGCGAGAGAAATGGCGACGACGACGGATCATTGACTTGAAATGGCGGCGTTTGGCCCAGCATAAGCAGATGGAGAAGTTCGTTCATAACACATGTTAAAACAGAAATCAGAATAGAAAAATATTGCCCTTCGAATCATAGCCCTCAAAAAATCCCTAAACACTTATCGTAGAATCCAATTAACTAGTACCGTTGGAATACTGAATAATAGACGGCGTATTTGTATTCGCACTATCTAAGCACTCGCACTCTATAATTGTCTATTTTTGTTGTTTTATTAAAAAGATTTAAAATTCAAGAAATTGTATTTAGCTAGAGCAGGATGTCTGTCAAAGAATACAAACCACAAAACCAAGTAACGATAGTGACCGAAGAACGTAAAACAATGCAGGGTGCGACAGGCAATGCGGTTGTGCACACTTTCAATTACAACAATAAAAAGACAGACAGCGAATCATGAAACACCAATAACAATAAAGCAGATCTACCTCACACATCTTATACGATTAACCGAATGCAAGAGTGGATTAAAGACAGAGATCTCTCTCCCTCTCTCTGGCTTTCACATGCCATGAAAGGATTTATCGCCTACACGATAATCCTCTATCCGCCTCGATGATCGATAGGTCTTGTTCGGTCGTCATCCTAGAGCAGACAGGTCTGTTTTCACTTGCAACGTGGCCCAGCCTTCTAACTCGATTAGATCTGAAGAATAAGTTGCTTCATCTATTGGTTCATACCAGTCCGATATTCATTTTTCGCAACTTTAATTAGACCAAAGATGGAACGAACGATCTTTCTTTCAAAAGTAGATAGCATTCTACAGACATTAGAGGTAAGTATTCAACTCTCACTTCGGGGAGCCAATACAGGTCTTATGACTGCTTTATAAAATGCGAGCTTGCACGATGATATTTATTTAGATATTTAGATCGCGATAACCTTGATTGAGTGTAGAACACTCGGTGTGCGGCAGCAATTCGAGTTTTTATTTCTGCCTGTATATCATTTGACGATGTTACTACTGATCCGAGGTATTTAAAGTTTTCTAAGCTATCAAAATTCTGGCGAAATTTGCCATGGAGACTCCTGAGTGTTGATAAGAATTTTGTTTTTGTTTTTCCGCGGCCAAGAAGCATGATATCATCTACATGACCAAGAATTGCATGTTGCTTTATCCTACTATAAACTGTTATTTCAAAGGAGTCTGATACAGATCCTTCGATTACGATTCAAATATACCCATAATAAACGAGGTGCGCCGGCCCCGCCAAGTCAAATGAGCGCGCAGGTCCCAGAAGTTCTCGCGGTTGGTACTGTCACATACCTGCTGGAAGTATATTTACCAGGTGTGTAAGTATGAAACCGGAATTTACCAATAAATAACGCCACCTGTCAATGTACCTTTCGACAAACCACGTCATCGACACTATTGTTTTCTTTTGACATCTGTCAACAACATCTAATTCATAACCATACAAGTTACATACAATAATGCATGTTTTTACGTGTTAAAAATTTCGTGTTTTGTTCTCCTACATATTACGATTTGCGGACATCATTGATTTTTTGTTATCATTTGAAGGAAACTGGTGCAGAATCACATCGAATAATTGTCAAAGCTTACGGTGAGCATGTACTTGGTAAATCACAATGCTATGAGTGGTTTAATAAATTCAAAAGTGGTGATTTTGACGTGCGAAACGAAGAACGTGGAAGACCACCAAAAAAGCTTGGGACAGTGAATTGCAAGCATTGTTGGATGAGGATGACGCTCAAACGCAAAAATAACTCGCGGATCAATTAAATGTATCACGAGAAGCCGTCTCCATACCTTTAAAAGCCATGGAAAAGATCTAAAAGCTGGGAAAATGGGTTCCGCATAAACTGAATGAAAGGCAACAAGAAAATAGAAAAATCGCCTGCAAAATGTTGCTCGCCAGATACAAAAGAAAATCATTTCTCCATCGAATTGTGACTGGCGATGAAAAATGGATCTATTTTGAGAATCCAAAGCGCAAAATGTCTTGGGTTGATCCATTGACATCGACTGCAAGGCCAAATCACTTCGGACGGAAGACAATGCTCTGTATTTGGTGGGATCAGAAGAGTGTGATTTATTTTCAGGTGCTAAAACCTGGTGAAACCGTAAATACTGAACGCTACCACCAACAAATGATCAATTTGAATGAAAAACGACCAGAATATGATAAACTGCAACACATAGTGGCTTTGCTTCATGATAATGTACCGCCACACAAAGCAAAACCGGTCATGGAAACGTTGGAAGCACTTAATTGGGAAATACTTTCACATGCGGCTTACTCGCCAGACTTGACTCCGTCCGATATTGTACTCCGTATTGCGAAAATCCCAATAGTCAATGATATTTTCGGCGATAGGGATGAGTCTAGCAAGTACATTAGCCAACACTTTGCTACTATAGTTTTCACTAACTATGCTACTATAGTTTTCACATTTAAGAAGGTCGCCTTTTTCTATAGGGAACCATCGATAAACATTAAATTACCGATATTGCAAATTTAACCGATGATCACAATATAGCGCGAAATGCGATATCTAGAAAACTGCCATTTTTGTGCCTTACTTAATGCGCATACTCACGTTAAAAAAGTGTACGGAGATTCTGATCTCATCATTAATGCGGCTCTGGAGTGCCTCTGAATATAACCACCACCGAATATTATAGGTATATTATCCAACAATCAAATATTCTTCAACCGTGAGAAGTCTTATTAGCACACTTGAGGGACCAGATTCTAGAGACCATATCAACAACCCTGTAATGCTTATCGAGGTATTATAAAAAATGTCACCCACTCTGCAATCAGAATGGACACGATTCAGACGTCGTCTAAACCAGAAAAGAGCTCAGCATTTTATGAAAAAATGATGATTCTGAAGTTCTAAATACTTTCGATATATCTATACAGCCTCGAAAAGCTGGTACAACCATAACAAACCTGACAAACTACGTATAATCTGGGACGCCGAAACAAAAGTCAATGAAGACTTTAAAAGAGTTCTTATTAAAAGCATGGATATGTTGCCATCGCTCATAGCAATTTTATATCAGTTTCGTGTAGTTAGTTACAGCTAATTGTCTTTTAATTCTCTCTATTTCCTGTCTCAAATGGCAGATTAGTTCAGCATAAACAGACCCTAAAATTTTGGCAAAACTCAATTTTGTTCAGATTTTCCATTGAAATAGTTTTACATCGTCAGACTTCGAAAAATTAACCTATTTTAAGGAAAGTTAGGATATTAGAAAAATGCATGTTGGGCTACAACGTGGACGAATGTAGTACCATTCATATTAATGTCAAAAGGCTGGATTACAACAGCCTAAAGCACTACGAGGAATCCCTTCATAGTAATCATAACTTTTCCACAATGGAAAATTTTTTACATCTCTTAAGGAGAGAATGAATGTGCTTGAAGCACATTGTCAAGCGCCACCTAGAGAGTAAACAATTCAAGGTTGATTCACATAGAAAAATTTTGATTAATCAAGGAAGCCAGCAAAAAACTGATTGCAGTGGTGAATTCTGTAATTATTGCAAAGAAGGAGACACATAATTCCAAATTGTGTTAATTTTAAACGAATCACCCCAAGCCGGAGAATAGATCTCATCAACAGGAAAAAATTGTGTACCAACTGCCTATCACACAACTCAACAGAAGCATGCCCCAAAACAAAAGCATGTACCATATGTCATATCAAACATCATCAATTGTTATACGCGTACTATAGTGATGCAAAGTAACAGGTATCAATCAGTGCAATCGAGGGAAATACCACGACCCTGCTATCAACGGCTAAAATCATAACCAAAACCTCCACAGACAAAACGGTTATCATACGGGCATTAATTAATATAGGATTCCAAGAATCCTTGATTACTGAAAACGTATGTAAGCAATTAGGATTACTCTAATGGGTAACATCAGTGTCAACGAAGAATTAGCACAAGAACAAAAGCTTCACAAGTTAGAACAGGTACCGAATGAATCTCTACCGACAAAGTCTGATGACAGTGTGAACAAATTTAATGCCAAACGGTTACGCGGGATCCAAGGGGACGGAACGTGAATAGCTTACCGTTTAAAGAAAATGATACCACCATTCTTGGTGCTTCAAAACAAAGAGTCACGCAACGATTCTTGCAAATTAAGAAATGGTTCCAAAATAACGACTATGGCACCTATATCTAGGATTCATAAGAGTTCAAATGGGACATATGACACCATCATCCATTTACAAGGGACAATTTTACATTCCACATCATGCAAACAAAATCAACATAACTGCGACAAAATCAAAATGTATCGACAAATTGAAGTGACAAAGAAACATCAAGATTATCAAAGAATACAGCAGCTCCATTCTTGGCAATGAGAATATTACATCAGCTAGCAATGGATGAAGGTGAAAACTACCCAATGATTCGAAAAATCTTAATAGAGGACTTTTATGTCGATGGCGTTCTAACTGGTGTTGATAACCTACACGATGCACAACTTCTTCAAGAACAGCTAATCACATTACTTCAAAAAGGTCAATTTCATCTGAGCAATTCGCCGAGCAGCCAACCAAAATTATTGCAGTCTATACAAGGGACAAACAATTAATATTGGAAACTTGGAGTTTAAACTATTAAAACTTTAGGAATTCATTGTAATCCGTTATCCTTTAGATTCAGGGTAAACCAAGTATCATCAGAAACTGAACTTACAAAGAGAGACCTATGTAGTCTCGGAAGTAGCAAGGCAATTTGAAAAATTAGGATGGTTGTCGTCAATTACTATCACAGCCAAACTTATATTACAAGAACTTTGCCAACCGAAATAAAATGGGACGACAAGCTTCCTAACGACATTACAGCAAAATGGGTGAAGCTCGAAACGAACTAATACAGCTATCAATTGCAGAGCGTTTATGCATGGACCGCTTATTTCCTTCGATTCGTATCTAAGATCAGTAAAAAACCAGCGTGTTCCGACGAAATTCGAGGAATAGAACTCAGGACAGCATTAACCACAATCGTAAGAGCAGTTCAAAGTGTTTTCTTTGCGTACGAAATATCAACCTTAAAGGATCAACAATCATTAAGAAGAGGAGCACCATCGCATCGCTGAATCCGTTCCTTGACAACCACGGCCTTATAAGGATAGGAGGAAGACTCAAAATTTCGGATCTCCCATTCGAAGAAAAACACCCTCTAATTCTACCATCTAAATTATTAATTAAACAGATGTTGATTATGCCTGTTCATTTAAGTTGCAAATCTCAAAAGGCAGAGGAAAGGCCTACAAGAAATATATTACGGCCTTTGTATGCATGTCCATGAAGAAGTTCATCTTGAAGTGGTCTCTGATTTAACCTCAAATACCTTCTTGGGAGCATTCGAAAGGTTTGCATCACGACGGCGAAATATTTCCCACATATGCAATGATAACGGTACGAACTTCATTAAGGCAAACAAACTTCTAGTCCAAAACCGGCGGCACTGGAAGAAGATTATTCAGGATCATTTTTCAATGCAGAGCATTACATGGCACTTTATAACTCCAAGCGCTCCCTGCGAAATGGGGTTATGGGAGCTGCGGTAAAATCATTGAAACATCGCCTGTCCCGAGCCGTTGGAAATCAAACGTTTATGATCGAAGCATATCTCAATTCAAGTCCTCTGTGTTAGTGGATGACTAACTGCTGATAAAAGAAGATAACTTACTTCCTTTGATGTGGGCAAGGGATCGAATCAACGAAATCCACCCGGGTAAATATAATCTTGCAAGAGCAGCCACGATATCCACTATCAAAGGAGAAATTAAACGTCCTACTACAAAATTGTGTTCTCTGCTAGCCTTATCAGATGAAAGTCAGAGCCCATCAACTGAAGAAGAAAGCAAACCAACTTTAAGAAGCATATCATGCCGCGTATTATCCATTTTAACTAATACGGTATTTGTTAAAACTCACCACATCAAGTTGCAGATGCATGAGTTAGAAGACACAGGAGGCATATATATCGATAATGTAAGAGAGGTTCAGCTACTTGCTACATACTAGAATTTAATTATTCGATATAACTTGAAGTGTTACTAGGATGAAGTCACCAAACAGATAAGAATCTACTGCTCCTTTCAATAGCATGTAACAATAAGCAATCGATATATTTGTGATATCTTGTTCCAACAACTCCAATTACAGTTTGACAATATCGATGAAGACAAAGTATCAAACACACACACCGCAAGCCCTGCCTCGATTTTCATTGCCGCGCGCAGCATGTTCAGCTGAACAATTAGGTTCAACGGCATAAATGTAAGGTTAATTGAGCACTAATGCCAATATCACCTTATATATGTAATTCACTTGTGCAAATTGTCGACCCATCAAATATTTTCAATTATGTTAAATATTTAAACTCATGAAATTTAAATCAGCAGGTTTTATGTATATAAACTGTAAAATATTATTAATAATGCAAGTTGAATAAAATAAGTTTAAGTGACTACATGACCTTTCGCAATTGGTTTTATAAAATTATCTAGATTGAGATGGTCAGGATATGTTCTTTGATTGCAAAACCGGACCACTAAACAGGTCCTGGAAACCGACAATAACGAAAGTGGGACCTCATGGAAGACGGCCTACTCGATGGATAGACGTAAACAAGGACCTGCAAATACTCGTTCATCGTGTCTGGTGTTCTTTCTGCCTTCATTATGTAAGTAAGTAAACCGACTTTATATTTCAAGCGACTTTTCTCATCTTGAAAATCATGCTGTACTTTGGTACACTTGAGGTTGAACTTGGGATTTATTTTGATTAAAGTATTGCAATGATGACCCGGGCAGTCTAGATATGAGCCCAATCATCTACACCAATACAGATTTATAAAACTTCAATCTTAAGAAAAAGATACAAAGCAGCATTATTCAGTTTACTACAATACATTATACATATTTTTGATTACTTAGAGTTTATCACCAATACCTAAACTTCTGATTCTCTCAGTTTAAATCGTTACATAAAATTTTAGATTGATGATGTAATAAATTTCAAATTGGCGCTTGTTCGAGGTCGTATTATTAAATTTACGAAAAAAAGAATCTAACTTGATACCTTGCTATGGGCTCTGACGAACATTTTTGACGGTTACCGTCATATTTGCTGTTTGCTTTGTGTTTTGCTGAATGACGAATTAATGCCAACTTGTTTGTTTAAAATAATTTAAAGTTTAAGACCAATCCCGATTGTATCGATTTCTCGCATAGATTTCGAATGTGTAACCAAATTTCGTAACTTACATCAGTTATTTCTTATGGGTCGTTGGGCTAGAGTAAAAAATTGTATTTTACAAGTACCTTACCAACGAAAGTTAGGGCGATCAGTTAGAGCGTCGAATGAATTTCCGATTAATATGTAGATTGTTTGAATTAAGTATTATCAACTTCGCAATAGAAACTAATTTCGCTTTTGTCCCAAATAATAACATCTCAATTATGATGATAGTAGAGGTTATCGTCGAGTTGACAAACCGATTGATTTATTTAATCTACTGCAATTTTCGGTTTCCTAAACGCAACTTTTGAGTTAAAATGACCCCCCAGAAACGAAAAATAAATACGTACGGTAAATATGCGACTACCTTTCCCCCACACAGCACATATAGATTCACTTTCATTCAATGTGGCGTTAATCAATTAATTTTCACGTTCGGATATCTCGTTTTGTGTTATTATTTTGTGTGTCGAAGAGGAAAACAAAAATTTTACTTTCGATATAATCGATGTGTACACGACTAGCGAGACGCCGTAATCTATTTTTATCTCACATTTTTTGGCATACGAAATGTTTAATTCGCAACCACAAATTATACAATATTTGCGAGCCTCCATATAACTTTATACTAACCAAAATAATAGTAAACAATCAAATACTACTTAATTGTGCATACAACATGTTAGTAGAGTAAATGTAGGTGGGTATGTACATTAACTGAAATATAGAAAGTATTTTTTCTTCTTATAGAAGCTCTATAACAATCAAATTCAACCTTCAACTTCGTCCGAGTATTGCTAAACTAAACAAACACTATGTATGAATTTGAATTTGTTTACTTAAGAATATTATACTTACAATAATTATCTAAACACCATCGCGCACAGAATCCAATCTGTCGGAATATATAGTTTGTGCTATCACAATGTTGTTCCAGTCTTATTAGTGGATTTTCAAGAAATAGTGCGAGCTTTTTCTGTAAACAAAAGAAAATATAAAACATTATTATTTATTTAATGTGACGAAGGTAAAAGTCTTATGAAGGTAAAGCATTAAATTTGTAATAGTAAAATTCTGGCATAAAGCTAATGGAAGGTAAGAAGGTCAAATTTTTAGTAAGTCGTAAAAATAATAACAATTAAATCGAATAAGCCCACAGAGGATCCGCGTTCAATGTCACAAAGGACCAGTGGTGCACAGCCGAGTGTTCTTATAACCATTGCAATAACTTATTTCAAACAATTTTATCTAAGGAAGAAGATAAGAACGATTGGCATTAATTCCTTTATTTTTGTTTTGTTTTTCGGCAGGAACGAGTAAGTAATCACCGCAGTCTTAATACCAAACCAGAAACAACGTCCTTGGTAGAAATTTACTCATTATTGTTATTTAGCATTTGTTTATTATATGTATGTGCACAAAACGATCTTCAAAGAATTTGTGACGGCTGCAGAATTCCATTTCAGAGTATAGAGATAGTAGATCGGATTTCCAATTCGCTAAGCAACTTCAGCTGAGAGTATTCAAACCTGAAGAAGACAGACACTAATTTGATAAATGAACAAATCCTTGAATATTATTTAAGAGTGCTGCAAGAGTTTTACTAAATTTTACTCGGTCGGTTTTTGATACTTCTGTCGTAGTATTTATTGGAAGATGCAACCCTGCCTCGTTTTGAAAGAATATCTTAACATATGTTTACCATGATGAAATTGTTGCAATCCATTTCAACCGAAGCTAAAACTCTTGTGAAGACGAAAACCCCAAATCTTGGTACTAGTGCTGAACGCAGTATGATGTCAATTTCATTCATCATAGGATGATCTTAGTTCTTTGAAAGCTGTGCCAATAAAGAAATTTATCCACGCTTTGAGGTTTTAGAATTCGACAACTGCTGATGCTGTAGTAAAACACCTTAGCAATAAATACCATATTCCTGAAAACGAGCTGAAATGTCGTTTACTTGCGGGACCCAACCAGGATGTCAGTAAATTCAGTTCATCTCTTTTAAAATTGGAGTCAGCTCTGCCATATTTGAGAGGCTGCTGAAACCTGATTTTCGGCAGGGTCCATCGTTTATCGATAGGTCAAAAAACGTTATACGGCCTGTGTTGATAAAGTCAACACCAAACATTACTATTTCAACAAATATGATTTATAACTCCAGTCAACCTAAGAAAAATAATTAGAACACTTTCTCAAATTTTTATTATCAAAACGTTAGAGGGCTTCGTACCAAAGCAGAAATTTTTTTCTAGGAGTATTGGAGACTGTTGTATTATTCAGTTCCAATTTTGTATATTATCGCAAACATTCTCAGGTAATAAAATAATTATATTCCATAATTTTGGTAACTTTCGGCTTCAAAGTTCAAATGGGTTCAAAATTCAAAGGATTCAAATTAGATGTTTGTCACCAAATTTTGAGAGGGAGTACATTATATTACTATTAATTTCAAGTTTACCGCTTCAATTGCTGAAGCTTTTGATGATAGTAACAATCGTCCTTGTTTTCGGTGATTTTAATTTATTTTCTTGTTGCATATTTCTTGGATACAACATTCGAATTATATGCTGCCCAACTGCGCCTTGTTAGTTATTGAAAATCATGTTATTAACAAAACGGCAACTCTCGATCTAATCCAAATCAATCATGTGCTTAATTCTCGTGGTTGTTTGTAGATTTGATTTTTGTATCCGGTCATTTATTTGAATCTCACTTTAATTTTAACGAAAGCTATGAGTCTTTAGTGAAGAATGATGAACATCATAGATCTGTTCTCTCAACCTCTCCTGAGCTGAGTATAGTGTTAGTTAAAATTCAATTTGTTAACGATATTAAAACCAGTTTTGTAGACTTCAATAAGGCTGATTTTGGAGGTTTAAACTCATTTTTTCATAATATTGATTGGAATTGGGAAATTCGTCCCGATTCAAGCTTGCCCTAAGTGTAAATTCGTTGGTTTGATAGGGAGTTGCGTAAAATGGATCGCCTTTGTAAAACTATAAGACTCGATTGATTGTAGATTTTTGCATGCAGTGCATTCATTGTTTAAATTTAGCATTACATTACGAGCGATAGGCCCTTTTTTAATTAAAGGGTTAGCAGAAACGCTCTGCCATTCAATCACTTGAATGAACTATTGCAGCAAACCGCTATGAGAGACTTATAGCCTGGACAGACTAAAGATTAGTTAAACTGGTTTAGCAAAATTTGGTCAAGTACTCTAGGAAATAAAATTCAATT
This sequence comes from Nephrotoma guestfalica, assembly GCA_963691935.1. Taxonomy (NCBI): domain Eukaryota; kingdom Metazoa; phylum Arthropoda; class Insecta; order Diptera; family Tipulidae; genus Nephrotoma; species Nephrotoma guestfalica. The sequence continues at coordinate 84,438,387 of OY829913.1, forward strand.
CAGTTCGACACACTACGAAAAATTCAAAAATCTACTAGCAAATTCATGCTTTTACATAGGGTGCTTGAATTTTGCTAAATGCGGGTTTGTGAGAGTGCAAAGACGTTTCTGTCCTGATGGGCGAGTTGTGTCACCTTGTTTGATGTAGTAGCTTAACAGCAACTGCATGTCTCTTTTAAAACATGAAATGTTCAAGCTAAGAGCTCTCATGAAAATCTCAGGTCTCATGAAAGTGGCGGGTCCACTTCCATCCATTTTCATGGATGCCTGTATAGCACTGCAAAGAAGTAAAACTTCACTTTGTATAACGAACCGATTTGATGTTTGAAAACTTTTACAGACAAGTTTCGAAGAAATTGTGTTGAAATCAACGGCTCTTAAGATGGCTTGGTTAACTGATGCAATTCATATCTAGCGGCAGCTACAATCGGTTTCAATTCCATAGGTGCCCTCAAGTATTGCAATAATTATGTTGAATAAAGTGATTTATTATTCAAAGGGATCAGATTGTTGGTAGCAGGAAGACCGCCACTACCTCATCGGCGAACAGGATCAATACAAGTGGTCAGAGAGAATGCAAACCGTTGGAAGTATGCTTAATTCCCTCCAGATTTGATTGTGTTGGTGCCACAGATACAGCAGACAGTACTGTATTCGTATCTCTCACAATTTCCAAGCAAACCATTCTCTATTAGTTTAGTTTTCTACCAATCCAAGATTCAAGTCTAAACCACCATACTAAGGCAGTAAAGCAGGCAATGGTTTTGAGTGTACCCATCGTACAACCATCATACATATTATGACTGCCAGCCCTATGATTTACCAAATGTGTTTTCACATTTCCAATAAATGTTGCTTGATTTCTTACAGTTCTCTTCAATGTATTTTTTCCAGATAAACGTTGGGTCCAAGCGGATCATCAGATTAGAATGGGATCGCAAGATTGCCTATTTTGGGAGATTAAAAATTTCCAAAATCATTCGCCTTGAATCGTCAAATATTTCATTTCAGATTTTTTGGTATTCGACGATAAGTAATTTTCCCGATATCAGACTACCTATGTTGATCGCAATTCCCATGTGAACACAAAGAACATTCGTATATTTACCAACAACAGCATATACCTGAGAATAAAATGGGTTCTCAGAAGAGGAGACAGTACTCGTGCCTGTGGATATCTCTTCCGAAAAATCATTGCAGTCGTAGTGCTACCAAAATTCCCAGAATATTTAGTTCTTAATCAAGAATCGTGGATAAATAATAACAGGATCGGTGGCCTTACGGAAAGAAGGGGTCGACAGTCATACACTCAAGTAAGATTATTAGATCCTGAATTCTTGGAAAAACTAATTAGACATGTTTCTTCTCCCGATATAGCAACAATCAAATAATCACAGCAGTAGAGGTAATTGAGAACCAAATTTGGTTCCTATCTGCGTTTACCAACCAATAAAACGAGACCGAATAACCAAGGGGAGGTAATTTTAAATGCAAACAGGAGAAAAATCGGGGTTCTAATAGTAAATGATTCTAATGTAATCACACAATCTGGGGAAGCACTGACATCAATGAAAGTGGTGTGCCATTCCTTGACTAGTTATTAAATACTGACCCCATATGTAGTTTGCAATATTAAATAAAACCAACATTTAATTAGTTAGGACTCACGTGAGAGGTGCTAGTTTGGACACGATAAACGGAACTTGGAGAACCTTAAAATTTATAATAGAAAACTGAGGCATTCAGAAAATCTTTGGAAACTCGTCTGTGATAAAATGGAAGGGGTTCCGAAACCTCATGCCTTAGACTCCCTTTTCTCTTTACTAATTCAATCAGTTCCAGTTTTTGGTTAGACCAGATCACGGCATTTTCAAGTTCGGAATCCTCCAAACTTCTGATCGAAACTCACTCCCCAGGAAACTTTGAGAATTCAATGGAGTTCAATACGTATAGTTCGTCTAACTGATTGCGTGCAGCGTATAATAAGCTGAAGTAATAGCGATTGAAGAGATCTTATCTTGGTTAAGGTATAATAATAGTCAGAAGGCAATAAAATCGCTGCATTCAGCTGCTGTGACGTTTAGAGTGGCGATGAATTAGCACTCCTACCTTAATGAGATGTAGAAGTATTTTAATACCCAAATAGTCCGGGTCCCTGGTCACTAGACCGCACAGGACAACCGCATGGAAGAAGACTCGCTAGGCACAAGTATGGACGAGCACACACACACATGCAAAATCGCAAGTTTGGCCAAAGCTGGGCCGCGGGTGCTCTAAAACGTTAAAACGTCAAATGGATTTCAAAGGTCATTGTCTTTCTGGGAACATACGAGAAGGGCAGGTTTAAATTCTAATGACTTCTGTATGATATAGGGGCGAGGAGGACGAAGGTATTGTGCTTCAATTGCTCTGATCCTATTCGATATTAGTACACAGTAGTATGAATAACCTGTCGGACCGGGAACACAATAAAATACGGGACATTTTACACCTACGGCCCAAGTGTTCGTAAATAGCCGCAGCAACCTAACCTATAACCAATGCATACTCAAACCATCACCATCACCCAATTTATCAGTAAAATTCGGGACTGCCATAGACGCCATACTTTTATTCTAAAAATTCTCCGAATATTTTGGCTTTAAGATGATCGTCTATAAACAAAATCGCGATGGTCATATGTACGAGAAGTTTCCAACGCTTAAATTACCAAACAAATAAATCCAATGTTTACTCATGAAATTTTGATTTTAATTTCAAAAAAAAAAATCAAGCTATTTTAATCTACCGATTTTAACCTACAAATTTTGTGAAATAAGCCTAAATAGTTAGGTCCAATAAAGTATAAGCATTTTTCAAATAAGCAAGCACAACGATGCACCTTAATACAACAGAGTCAAACGACTCCGATGCATTAAATTTACAAACTGTTTACAAAGCTAGCTAATACAAATACCGAATACCGCCTAACGAAACCCGAATCACCACATAAGTACCTGAACACAAGATTTAGGAGATACTTGAAATAAGCAGTATCGTAAAAAATTGTATGCTTTGGGAGGTCTTATCACATGCAAATATGAGTATGGAGTATGGTTAACGTTTCTTCTTAGTTTTCTCTCTGCTACGAATGTAAACATTGTGTTTTGTGAAATTCAAAGCACTCACATTCAAATACATATGATTAAATCTCGAAAGGGATAAATTAACCATGTAGAACACAATTTGCACAAAAATCAAATTTATAAGACAGCCGTCAACATAAAAGTAACCTCAAAGAGATCAACCACCTGCAAAATGAAAAAAGGTACTCGACCAAATAGCTGACTATTTGCCAAAAATCTACGTCATTTTAGTTCTAAAAATACACAGATACTACTTACCCTTATTGTCGCTTTATGTTCGCTCGTTTGCGCGAATTTCTCTAATGCTATCAACGAAAATAATATCACGTCGGGATTTATTGTTTCACATAAATTTTTTAATAAATAGTCTAGCGTCGATTCCGATAGCACCGCTATAATATTCGGTCCAGCCAACTTTTCAGCCAGACATCCTAATATAACACATAAATTACGCTCACGTCGTGGCGAATGTCGCAACGATTGATTTACCATATTTGCTACTTCGATGACCGAGTCCTTTGTCGGTAATTGACTATCGTCTAATAATAGGGCAATTACACTAGCCCCCATTGGATGATCGATTGGTATCACTCGCATTAGGGATTTTATAAATTCTATCCATCCGGTTGGATTACCGGTTATATTGTGTAATTGTACCATAGATACTGGTGGTTCGGGTTCGCTGGAAATATAAAACGAATTATTTTTTAATTTTCTTTATAACCTGAATCCTACTCAAAAGGAAATATATTTAATTTGATGTTTGTATTTTATAATACTGTGTTATTCTTAAAAAAAATCAATTTTATGCAAATTAATTCTTTCGAATAATATTTACATAAACATTATTATAATTTTTAGTAATTAACCGAAAAAATTCTGAATTCGTTGGAAGCCAATGCAATGCGTATAAAAACAATTGAACCAATTCAAAGCCGCGAGTGAGTCATCAATTTTGTCGTCATCAATTAACAATGCTTTGCAACTCGTAATGTATATTGTCTTACTACTAAAATATACCCTACTTGAGTGGTAATACCTTAAAACTACGTCTATCTAGTTTTCTATCGTGCATTTATGCGTTATCTACACGCAACACATGATAATTATAAATGAGTTTTAATTGATTGAATCCGATACTAATTATAAGTACGTAATGTGAGATTTAATAAATCCCTTTGGGCGTTTTGAATATATTGTTTAAGACAGATGTCAGTAATATTTTACTTCATACTCTCCTTGATTTTTGAGGCGTTCTTGTAACAGCTCTGGAAATTTTATATTTCTGAGAAAACAGTATTACATCAAACAAGTAATCTTGACTTGTTTTATGATTAGATTACTTAAGTAATAATATTTTCTATGTATTAGACCCTTGAGTCTTAATAATTACATATCAATAAAATAATAAGAATTGTAATCAGAATACTCAATCGAAATATTTGGGCAAGATATTTCATCGCCAGTAGCAGTTTTCTGGCTTTCAATGGAAATAGGAAATTGGGAAAAATATTTTCATACTGATGGAATTAGTTTGGTGGAAAAATTTTCAAAACAAAGTTAATTGGGAAACATTAGTTCCACAAAATTTGTATAGGGAAAAATAATACCCAATTTATCGGTATTTCAAAAATATTTACACCAAACTGATTCCTTCAGTAGGCCAAAGAAATAAAATTTAGGCAAAAATGCTATAAAAATATTTTTCCCAATTCCCTATTCCCAGGGAAAGCCAGAATAGTGCCACACGAGAAAATTTTCTATTGTATTATTTCTGTTCAACTTGCCCCGTAAAAACTGGAATAATAAGGAACCGGAGAATGCAAAAAGAGCGTCAAAATTGAAAGACATATTAACAAGTAACATCTACCTACAAACCAACCCTCTACAAAGATTCTCAATAACATGCACGGCAACCAGGATGCTTAATTGGTATATTTACTACAATCGGTCCAGTAAAGTGTTCCACTTGATATGTCGCCTCAGGTTAGTTGGAATTTTTTATTAAGAATTGTACATTATTTCGGCTCCGCTGTATTTTTGTGCCCGAACCGCAGCAGGTAAGATTTAATCTGTCCTAAAACTACACGGGACATTGAACTTGCTGTTTCTATTTATTATTTGGTGAATCTTTATATCAGGGATTCATCGTAAATATGTTTGGCTTTTTTGCGAATTCATTTTTGATCTCGTTCGCCTCATCTGGAATATTGTTTTCTGATATTTCGAGATTAAACTCGTTTATTATAAGCATATCAACCGAAAGTGAAGAGGCCAAGAAGACAGATCTACCCGTTGCTACAAAAATAAAGCGCCAGCGAAGTCTTTGTAAATTATCGTGACGGAACCCTAGTCTGCCGCTCGGCCCTCTCTTCAAAAAATTTAAACAGCGATTATTCGTGCTTTCAGCAGATAGCGTTATTTTCAAGTCAAATTGATTTCTTGCGAGTACGAATTATTTCGACTGCGAGGGTGAACCACTAAGTACTCGTGCCAAGAACGAAGAAACAAGATTTACGGCGATATACTTTTCTAACGTCCTTGCTATTTTTTAAACCCTACGAAAAATGCGAATTACACAAACTCCATAAAATGGGCTTCTGTCTCGACTTTGATTCCTCGTTGGAACTGAATTGTTCCCCCTGAGCATGTGCGTTCACTGAAACAACAGAATTTTTATCTTAACAAACAGAGCCGTATTTCCTTTAATTTCTCATTGAATTGGTCCAACAATGCACAATAGTACTAATCCGTGATCGTTGTTCCTTTCTCCAAAAAGACTATTAGGATTACTCCTTTTGAATCCCAACCCGGCCAATGGGACCATGGGACCATAAACGTCAAATCAAAACAAACCTATGGGTCTATTTTTTAATTCAACCCGAGCCGGCGGCAGTGTGCTGTCAAAAATACTGTAAATTTTACTCTGCACACTGCTTTTTTAATTGTGAACTGTGCTTAACACCGTGTATACTATAACACAGGTTCTTCAAATTATAAAGTAAAAATAATAATTTATTACTCTATGCACACTGGATAATTTGATCCTGCACAACCTTTGCTCGGTGAACAATATACGGGGTAAGCCTAACTGCTCGGGTTGAATATAAAAATAGACCCTATGTATCAATATGAAATTTTGTATGGCGTCGTTTGATAGATACACGATGGTACTACAAATTTCCCTCTTCTACGTCACTTGTCTTCAAGTTTTCAAACACGGCTATTTAGTAACCTAGTCTGGTTTAAAAAATTTCTAGTATTCTAAATGTTGAAAGGAGGATATACGATCTATTGGATTTGGCCAACTGGCTCTCTGTCTCCTGGTTTCTTAATTATTATCAATTCACCCGCTATTCTTGGGTTTGGGAAATAAGTATGTCAGTAATTAAAAAAAAAAATGTTAAATTATTCCTGCGTGCCAGTTTCTTTCTCTTGAAAAACTCCAAATCGTTTGCGACGTTTTGCTGACATTAGAGACATTGGATTTTTCTGCTTTGTTGCGTTCGTTGTTAGAATATTGCTCCAGATAACTTCTAGGCTGGAGACTCGCTAGGCCACTTGTCCCTCTTCTAATAAGCATCTAGTGAATCATTGTTTTGAAATGGCTCTGTTACATAGTTGGAGATGAAGTTCTTATCGTTATCCGCTCATGTCTTCCGAGCCGTGAGTTCTTAATTCCTAATACCAACGACGTTCTGTAGACAATGCTGACCACTATCATAAACTTGGTGTGGCAATTTCATTTGTGTTTAATTCCCTTAATTCTGACGAGGACATAATTCTTCCAGGCAATATCAATTGGGTGGCAACTTCAAGCTCGAAGTTCGATGAATTTAAGTTGAAATCCGAACTACTGTATAAGAACTACCTCTTAAAAGTTCAAACTGAAATTTTGAAATTTTTAAGGATCCCCGTCAATTCTTTAAATTCACCAATTCTAAGCGTAAATCTGATGGCAATCCCTCCATTCTCAACTATCTCAATAATCCTTCTAACGACCATAGTAATGTTGCTTATTTTTTCATCGACATTTCAAGATAGTAATTTAAATTATTTTGAGGAATTTGATAATGGCACATTAACTAACTGTTTTGAAATGAGAAATATCATTTTGAGTCCGGATGATGTCGTTAATTATATTTCTTGTTTAAAAGAAAACTTCACATCAGGTCCTGATGACATTCCACCCAAAGTCTCATTGCGACATATGAATCTCTCTCGATTCCCATCTGTGCGCTTTTTAATTTATCTTTGCAACGCGGTTCTTTTCCACAGCTCTGGAAAAAATCGTACGTAATTCCGATACACAAAAACGGTCAACGTTCTGATATCTCGAATTATAGACCCATCGTAAAAATATCTTATCTACCAGAACTTTTCGAATGTGGCCTATACAAAGGGCTTTATGAGTTCTGTTCAGCTATTAGTTTCTTTTTTCTCTAGATGAATCAGTGCTATTGAAAATGGCTATAGATTTGCTTTGTGGTGTAACAACAATGGCCTCAAGCTGAATGCAGCCAAGTGTCAGGTAATATCAGGTAACTTCGCTTACACACTTAACGGTAAAATACTAATACAAGGAACGATATTATTTGCGACTTGGGTATTACTCTCAAGGAGAAGCTAGACTTTAAAAAGCAATATGCTCGTGTGATCAATAAAGCCAATTCAACTTCAGGATATATTAAGCCCTGGTTAATATATATATATATATATAGCCCTAGGGAGTTTCGTGACCCTTATCTTTTAAAAATACTATACACAACTTATGTTAGACCCACACTTGAGTATGCAACTCAGAACTCCTTACCACGGAATACATATAAGGAGAATCAAAGCAGTAAAGAAACGATTTGTACGCTTCGCGTTATGTCACCTACCATATGGTCAGACACTCTAATGCTATCCAGTTACGAATGTCCAGCGCAACTTGACATCAACTGAACTATATTTGAGGTTACATTTCATCGTAAGGATTATGTTCGGTTCGAACCAATCACAAGAATGCTTCGAGTGGTTAACGAAAACTAGATCAACTTTGAACTCCAGGACAGTTAATCTACGATTAAAAGGAAGCTTCGATATATTGTTGTAATGCTCGACGATGTTTAATTTATTACTGTTTTTTTCTATTTTTTATTTTTTTTTCCTTTACTCCCTTTACTCTAATTCATTGATTTTAGCGTAATCTTCTAACCTGGCCTCACATCATTTGTTCTCTCTTATTTCTGTATATACAAAAAAATAATAATACCGAATGGTGACTCCACTCATTCGGCCAGGAAGGGGTAAATGTTTAAACGAAGATTGAAGGTAACGAGTGATTTTTAAAGTTGCCCACTTCCAAAAATACGGTAAATGTAACTTTTAAAGCGTACAGATATTACTTCTTCCATGAATTGTGTAATTTTCACTTGCGTCTGGAATCTGTAAAGAATGTCTTCAATAATTATTAAGGGCTGAATGAACTTAAGTTAATAATACGAGTAAGCAAAATTTGACCAGCTGCGAAACAAACACTACTAACTGAAGAAACATGGTTTGAAGGTCAGTATATCAACGTATACACAACCGCGAAATTCTGAATGTCTTTCTTTATTACATGTTCCTTTCACACAAGACAAATGATCATTGGAATCATTTAAAGAACGAGCAGACGAATTACATTTCGTCACTTTAAAATTGTAAGAACAGAGTGCTTTTTTTAAACGAAAATCAACCAAACGCCATACCTTCACTTAGCCACGTACCTACAGTATACCATCTGCTCTTTGCAAGCTCAATGTCAGCATATACACTGATAAGTTAAATTGGTGGACGCTAAAATCACCGGACTGCAATCAGTTGAAGAAAATTCGCTTTTGCATTCTTTGTGGTGTGCACGTCTTGTTCGATTATTTTTGATTCTTTAATCAACTTTAGCATAAAGAAATTATAAATTAAAATAACCGATCCCATTTGAAGTTTGGTTCTGGGCCAGTTTCAATTTGGAGCATATCATCGCTACAAAAGTTTAGATGGTCTGGGAATCGTATCAACGGGGAGAAATCCTAGGGTCCTCCTCCTAGGTAGGAATACCTCTCCGTGGTATTTTCTGGGTAAATCAAACAAAATCAGCAGGTGTAGTAGAGGGGATACGGAAGAAATTCTTAGTTTACTGAATGACACTTCATATCGAGGCGAATCATTTGTGCCTTATAATCAATAAAACATCAGGCGTCAGTTATCCATTCTGCGAGTGGCTGAAGCGAGCATTTGTCTAGTAGTAGGCAGCCTGCTATAATGAAACATGTTTAAAGGGCTTTCGATCACGCTGAGAGTTCGAACACATCACATAATCTTGGTCACTTTCCAGTTGAAATTTAGAAGATCCTCGGAAACTGTAATGCCAAATAAATGGATCACTTTGTTTGGAGTGACCATAAAACATTAAAAATTAACCTCACTAACAACAACATAGTGACGATATTTAGCCTAACATCGTAGATGCGTACAAAATAGTACAAACGAGATCTTGGAATAAAAACATCTTCAGAGAAAATAATATAGATTCACGAAGCTACTTGGAGACAAATCGATGAAAGTAGGCAGCTTAAAACTGAACTGGTGCAAAGCTAAACAACAGTTGATAAACATCGTTTAATGGAAGAATACAATTACACGGAACTCAAAGTTAAGAGGACAGCGGACAGATTTCGAATGATACCAAGAAAGCATCTGCGATCGAAAATATGCGAGGTGTCTATTGGGCCACCACAACACTTTGCGAACTCAAAATTATTTCCGCCTCCTAAAGATTTCGAATGATACCAAGAAAGCATCTGCGATCGAAAATATGCGAGGTGTCTATTGGGCCACCACAACACTTTGTGAACTCAAAATTATTTCCGCCTCCTAAAGACCGCCACGAACTCATTCTAACTACAGCGCAAGGACAATTTGATCAACGAACAGGATTCTTTAAGTATCTCGTAAAGGAGGAGAGTGAATTTACTCTTGTATCGCCTTAATCGAAAAAAATCCCAGGCGGAGCATATCTCCTGTCCGACTTTGTACTGAGGACAATATGTCACTTTTAAACAATTAAAAACAACAAAATACCTGGCTACGTCAACCGAGCAGCGTTGTTAAAGAGCAACGTCTCATTTGACATCAGGTTTAACACCATTAATACGAGAAGCGTGGTTAAACTAGAAAATTTTGGACAACTGGAAAGACATCATCATCATTACGATCCCTAAAACATTAGCCCTTAGTGATTTTAAGAAAGAAAGGGTATCACACTGCTCAACACAATGCAACAAGCACTCGGTCTAATCATACTTGATAGTCTCTCACGAACTGTAGAAACAGACCTGGAATTAGACCAAATTGTTGCTGCGTCGACTACATCAACACTATCCGCATCACTAATAGTAGAACAGTGTGTAAAATGAAATTCACTTCAGTATCAATTCAGTCCCTTATCACCAAAACTTTTCCTGGTCGTTCTCGATAACATTGATTCCTACGCACATTGGCTGGCACAAAACGAAACACTAAGGAGATCTGTCAAAACTAAAACCGTTGAGAGCATGGACGACCACCACAAACACCGCATATTCAATATAAGCGTTAAATAAGTTCTCCTGCATGCCAACGGGACTTGAAGAGTTACGAAACAACTGTTCTGAGATGAAAATATTAAATTTAATTATTATTTACATCAAACAATAATAAAATTACACATCTATAGAATTAGTAAGTTTGCGAACAGCAGCAAAATTCCCAACACTCGAATTGCGTTGAAAACATCTTATTTAAATCAACTATCACAGAGGAGAAAGAAGAATTAGTAACAAATACGGACGTCTTAGTAAGACTAAATTTAAGAAGGGCAAAGCACTCGGTATAAATGTTAAAATGCGCTGTTGAATCTTGCGCTCGATAGATTAGGGATAGTAAAAGATGTATTTCGAATTTTATAAGTAGATGATCACCAGCTATCTTGACCGAAAGCCAATTGTTTTCATTGCTGAAAGATCGTTTATGAAACCTATTACGCTCATTATAGTTTCGATTTCAATCTAAAATTTGTCAAAATACAACATCCCGCCGAAAACGGTAATAAGATAGTTTCAATGTCTCAAACACTAACACTCTTATAACATTAGGTACTTACTTCTTAATAAATATCTATTCAAGGTGATTTTATACATGAACGGCTGCTATGCACGTATACAGAAATATTTTATAAAAACGCATCTTTACACCGTTAAGCGTTATTAGCGTTTAATGATATCAATTACAAATTCATATTATGAATCATTGAATTTAATTATCTTCTGTGATTTTTTTATTTTTCTGAAATAAATACTGTATACATCTGCCACTCAGTCTGACGTGTTTCGATTATACAGCCTAAAAAATTTACACATAGTTTTCTAATATAGTTAACGTGTACACATTTTCGCTAGAATTTCGATTATACTTAACAATGATGTAGTTTAACAGATTTAGTAAAATTTAGAATTTGCTCTGAGCTAACAAATATTATATTTTGTAGCAAATTGATGGTAGGGCATTCCATAGCATTTATGGAATATTATTAGCATAAAAACATGTTTACCTCGAAACACGCTGTTTCTGTATTTGTAAGTAGCGGTATAGATAGGTTGCGGACTCATTAGGTCAACATCACGCTTTAAGCTTAAAATATCGAAAACATAGTTGAGTCGATTTCTATTTGGAAACAATTTTACAAACAGGTTGCAAAACTATATAACTATACGTCTCGGAATTTATATAAACCAACTTTAACATCCTCCAGCTAGTGGTTTACTATTTTAGTAAAAACAAATCTTGAAAAAGTCTGAATTTTATTTTTGAGTTTTAGATGTATCCGTTTAAACTGGAATTGCTCTTTAGAAGACATATAATTAGCATTTGTATATTCACGTGGTTGTTGGATGCTTTTTTTTGTTCTGTTGACATTTACTATTACTGAAAGAGTATCCAAATCACCATATTTCTGGAATTTTATTAATTTGTGAGTCGCGTTAAACAAAACTACACCTGGGAAGTTGTGACCTGGAATAGGATGGAGAAAAATGAACCGTCGATTAAAATTAATATGATAATAACTTGTATAAAAACGAGCGTTGGAAGTATCATCAATTCTACTCGATAGGGGACAACGAAACATAAAACCAAGGAAGCTGTCCTACATCATTATTAAACAATAAATTGAAAAAACATCCGAAACATCTGTAAATTTCTAAAATTCCATCAATCCAAAAGCTTATTTGCCAAATGTTTAATACTCCCGGCTATGGGAGTAAGGCACTAGGAAACCAAAAAAAAATCTGAATACTTTTGTATTTTCCTTAATTATATAAAAATATCAAATTGGCCTTAGCTCACAGAATCGGGTTAGAGGGCGTAAGAACTATAAATTATTCCACAACCAAATGGTACAAATGTTATTTCGAAAAAATAGTTTTCTCGTAAAATTGTAATTTACGTATAAATTTTGTTCAAATTTAATTTAAAATCATTTAGTTCATAACCGTTTTTCTCATAAATGTTATATTGGGTGTGTGAATATGAACTCTGCCCTTTTTTATTAAAACACATACTCCATCTGCAGCTACAACTTTCAACTATCTTTCAGGCAGTTTGATCAATCTGATCAATAAGCCAATTTTCGATCTCTGCGCGAGAACTGAACCGCTGTTCAGAAAGAGATGACTGCACCGACCGGAATAAGTAGAAATCTGAAGGAGATATGTCTGATAAATACGGTGAGTGAGATAAAACTTCCCAGTCCTGTCCTTTTAAATAATTTTTCACAACGTTTGCAACATGTAGTTTTGCATTGTCGTGCTGAAAAAATAATTTGTTGTGTCTATTCGCTCATTCTGATCGTTTTTCCTCATAGCTCGCTTCAAACGTATAAGTTGTCGCCATTGATAATTTCACCTGATTCCAGCAGTTCATAAGATACCACATCTTTCTGATCCCACCAGCGGAGACTTTTTTTCATTTTTAAATTGATAATTTTCATATTAATTCTAAATAAATTTATATTGGGGGTTCAAATAAGTTTTGAGTTTTTTTTTCTATAACTTCGAAGCTTTATTCAGAGAAATTGGTATAATATATTTTATACAAAGTATTGTCCATCGTTAGCTACGACTTGTTCCCATCTTTCAGGCAGCATACGGATTCCGTTTCTAAAAATTTCGTGTTTTGAGGCGATCCAAGAATCGATTCAATTTATGGCTTCTTCGTAAGCAGTGAACTACTGCTCGACCAGGCCATGAGACATCAACCGGAATAAGTGGTAGTCGGATGGAGCAATGTCTAATGAGTATGGCGGGTGGAGTAGGACATCTAGAAGCACCTCCAAAGTTTCCTTGTCGACGCTTGCAACATGTGTTCGAGCGTTGTCGTGCTGAAAGATCACTTTATCATGTCTTTTGCCATAGTGTGGGCTTTTGAGCGTCACTACTCAGCTTAATTGCATCAATTGTTGTTGATAACGTTCTCCAGTGATGGTTTCGTTAGGCTGGAGTAGCTCATAGTAGATCACTCCGAACTGATCCCAACAGATGCACAGCATTAGCTCTTTGCTATGAATATTCGGTTTGACAGTTGATGCATGACCGAGCTTAGCTTAAGATTTTCTGCGCTTTGGGTTGTCGTAATGGATCTATTTTCGTCACCAGTGACTAGGAGATACAAAAAACCCTTTCGCTTGTGCTTGGCAAGCTACACTCCAAATGAAAAAAATCGGCGTTCAACATGGCTTCAGTTCATATGGAACCCGATTTCCTTGCTTTTGAATCATATTATTTAAAACGGTGTAAAATTGCTTGTTGAGTCACTCCTAATGTAAGAGCACGTTCTTCTTGCGTTTAGCACGAATCTTCATCCAATAATGCTCCCAATTCCGTGGCTTCGTACACTTTGGACCTTCCGCTAATTCTTTGTCTTCGACATCAAATTCATCGTTCTTAAACTTTAAAACAACTCTAGACAACTTTTCTCACTTAAGACAGCCTCATGAAATGCTTCCACAAGCTACCGATGCGTCTCAGCAGCAATTTTTTTCAAATTAAAGAAGTAAACCAAAATTTCCTGCAAATGAGGCTTATCCGACCCAAAACTTGCCATTTTCACAAGAAAAAAAATATATGATGTTGATACAAACTCGCTAATATTTTAAGTTGTTGACAGATCTCCACCCTTAGGATATGACGTTTTTCATCGGACAATTTTAACCATAACTGACTGGGTGACACCATCTATTGTCGAACAGTGGAGGCTTATTTGTACACCCAATAGTTCTTATATTTAAATGCAATATACAAATAAAATTAAACTTTCCAAGATCACTTTTCATAGATCACTCATAGAAAAACCTGACTAAACTCTCTTTCGTAGTAATAAATTTTTCCTCGAGAGCACAGAGGTACAAGTCTCAATATTGGACGATTTGATCAACTTTCCAAATATATTTGACTTGTTCATATAGAAATATTTTAGAACAAACGATTTTTCCGTTCGGATTTCATAATTCTACCGCTTCCTAGTTAAATAAAAAAGTAATCGCCTCTTTCATCACACATTCAGTGTTACATATATGTTACACGAGGGATTAGAGCAATTCAAAAATATTATACATCATAAGAATACATAAAAATGAAATAGAATGCCAAACAATTCTAAAATTATCACAATCGATTTTATGAGATAGAAATTTATTCAAGGCTATGGTCAGCTTTGTGTCTACAGAATCACTTTAAATTCTGAATATATTAGTCGTATAAATGTTTATAAAGAAAAATAGAAAATCATTGCCGCTCACCAAATCAACTCGACACATTTCTCATGTAGGCGGGGGGCGATAACAACAAATCATCATCAACCGAAAATCATAAATGTTTTGCTCATAAATATTTAATTTTCGTAAACATAAATCAATATCGATCAATATGAATCATTGTATCGGAAAATATTTGTTATGAACTTTTCTAGACATTTTATCTGAAAATTCTGCTTAACATAAACCAGCATACCGCCCAAGAAATCTCATTTTATTTATGGATGAAATCATAAATTTCTCAACGAGGTTCGTGACCAAATAATTAATCTAGAATTATTTTACTATGGCAGGTAAATACGACGGTGATAGATTGCTATCAAACTTATAAATATTAGAAAGCGCAATGAACTTGACGTGCTCTTGGTGATATAATATATATCGTACATCTAATTGTAATAATTAAATATAGACACTTAACTATACAAACCTAATTGCGGTAAATGGGTGCAGGTTCAATTTACACGGCACTTAATAATTGTGTAGTAGAATGAAAATCAAAAATCATAAGCATTGCAAAATTTCCCACAACCCATTGTTGATTGCAGCGAATACATAAAACCGCAAAGTGATGCGTCAACAAAATATTATGTAGATATGTTTTTAATTTGTAGTACGGAAAGAAGTCTAATATTCTGTTTATATGCGAACAATTAAACGAAAATAAAATTCGACAAATATTTGTTTTAAACTTCAGGAAATGACTGAATGTTTATGTTCATACGAGTAAATGACATCATATTTTGTTATCATTAATTTTCGAAAAACTCGATTAAAACAGTAAATTACACAATATACGTTTTTACAGAAATATACAAAAAAAAAACTTATTTTAAGGAGACAACCGACTTATAGCATTAATTATTACATCGCCTGAAAGTTCCCGGTCTAACACATAAATGATGCCACAAATTTAAAACCCATATGATTTTTAAATTCTACCAATCTTCAAACGATATATGTCAAAGTTGCATTATATTCCGATCACTAGTTTATACTGTTGTTTTAGTGACGCTACTTATAATACCGGGAAAAATATTGTTCAGACAAAGCAGTGGCTTGATAAGTGTTATCCGGATTCTGTACCAGGAAAAACAATCAACATTGACAGGTATGCTGAATTTAAACGTGGTCGTACAACCACCGAGGATGCACCACGCTTTGGACGCCCAAAACATACAGTGGCTCCAGAAAACATACAAAAAAAAACACGAAATTGTTTTGAAGTTGCAGGAGATAGCATACATTTTGAATATATCAAAGGAACGTGTTGGCCATATTTTGCACGAACGTTTGTCCATGAAAAAAATTGCCAAGACAATCACACCGTATATGCCAGATTTGGACCCAAGCGATTATTACTTGTTTGCAGACCTAAAAAAACTCTAGGGAAGGAGATTTGGGTCCAATGAAGAAGTGATTGCCGAAACTGAAGCTTATTTTGAAGACAAAGATAAATCGCGCTACAAAAAAGGCATCGAAATGTTAAAGAGGCGTTGGACTGATTGTATCGCTCTAGAAGTAAATTATGTTGATGAATAAAATGTACGTTTCTAAAAAAAATTGTATTATATTTGTTAGACCGAGAATTTTTCAAGCGATGTGTTATATATAAAACAGCCTTGGACCTGAGGACAAACACATTCTTCTAAAAACATAACAAATCATAAACTAATTGGAAATACGCGCAACATACATAAGCATATTTGCAAATCATTAGCATTGCCAATAAATCATTTAAGCTTAATTGGTGTATACTCATTTGATCTATATTAAGTTGCTTATACATTACGTGTATTGAATACTTTTGCAACGTTGTAAGTCGGTCTAGTACACAGAATTATAGAGGTTTAGCTGTTTACCTTTATCGAATGCCCCCTTTCGTTAGGTTGTTCCTAGAAAAATTAAAAGATCGTCTAGCAACCTTTTGTATTTTCTCCCAGTTTTTTTAATGTATTGTCATTTGCTAGTACAAACTAAGTTCTTTATGCCGTTAATTTGCTTGTTTAATTTTACTTTCTTTCAATCAGGAACAATTTTGACCTCAAGATTTTTACACATTTACCATTCGCTTTCGCTATATCGCCGAAGCCCGAAAAAGTGGTTATCAAATTCTCCGTGTGTGTGTCTTTGTTTGGTGCTGTGGAGACTAAAGTCTGTGTCCTCTCTACAGTCAAGACGGTTTGTATGATCGGAGTGAAACTTTTCAAAAGCTTTGTTCATAAACTAGGAGATCCCTGTAATTTTTGGCGGAACGCGGTCCCAACAACTGGCAGCTTCCATAGGATTTATTTCGTTTTTTATAAATATTTTAAAAAGAATATCCTCGATGAGATAAACGATTATAAAATAAAAAATTCTAAATTAAATTTGCAACAGTTTCGGCCCACATCAGTTTTCCAAAATTTAAATGGAAATTACGAATCTTCACAAATCAGCAAAAATTCGGCCTTTCCACATCTCAGGCGGATTGACTAATTGGGGTGAAATACTTGACTTTCCATAAATTGGGAGCTCCCATCCCAGTGATTTTTGGTCGAAATCAGTCCACTGAAAGTGACAGTTTCCATATGAGGTTTTTCGTTGTTTGCAATTATTTTGAAAATTATATAACATTTATGAAAAAAAACGATTAAAACTAAAAGAAAATTAGATTTTGTTACAAAGTTAGTTCAGATCATTTGTTTAAATTTTATCGGAAATGATAAGTTTTGATATAAACATTTTATTCCACCAAAATTCGGCATTTTTGCAATACAGGAGGATTGATTGTTTGGAAATAAATTTCTTACTAACGCTTTTTCCATAAATTGGGAGATCCTTGCGAATTGTGGTGGAAATCTGTGTCCCGGAAGTAGCAGCTTCCCCAGGAGCCTTTCCAATTTTTCCAATGATGGAAATGTAAGGTAAACGGCTATAATACTGACATAAGCAGCAATACTGTATATCGTGGATTTGTTCAATTTTAAGAATAGTACTCAGCTAACTAAAATTATTTTTCTTAAAATCGCTAATAACAAAATTATTTTAGAATTTGACAGATATCGAGAACGCACTTTGATACATATTTCAGTATTAGGTTAAAACATATTTTTTAACATCCTTTGATCTGGGTTGTATGTTTAGATTAATTAAAATATTGTCCATCGCTGCTTACGACTTTTTCCCATCTCTCAGGCACTTTTCGAATCCCATCTCGGAAAAACGTTTTGTCTCTTGAGGCGATTCAAGTTTGAAGCCAATTTTCAAGTTCTTCGAAAGAAGTGAAACGATGACCTGCCCAATCGTATCGCATCCGTCAGAACAACCAGTAATCAGAAGGAGCAATGTCCGGAGAATACGGCGAGTGCGGTAAAATATCCCACTTGAGCGTTTCCAAATATTTTTTCACGACTTTTGCAACGTGAGGCCGAGCGTTGTCATGCAGAAGAATAACTTTATCATGCCTTCCCTCATATGCCGGTCTTTTTTCTTGTAATGCACACCTCAAACCAATTATTTGTAGTCTGTAGCGCTCGCCCGTAATGTAATCACCAGGTTGTAGCAGCTCGTAGTATTCATCGCCTCTTTGGTCCCACCAGATACACAGCATAACCTTCAAACCATGAATGTTCGTCTTTGTTTGGTGTTGATGTTGCGGTCGATGGCAACGTTTGGCCGGGCAAAGCGTAGTATTTTTTCTTCTTGGGGTAATCGTAGAAGATCCACTTCTCGTCATCAGTCAATATCCGATGTAAAAAACCCTTTCTAGTTTGCCTTTGAAGCAGCTGCTCGCAATGTACCGGCAAGCTCTTCCTGCGTTTGAGCCGGATCTTCATCGAGCAGTGCCTCTAATTCATCGTCTACAAATTTTTTTGGCTGTCCTAAGCGAGGCTTATCTTCAACACTGAAATCATCATTTTTGAAGCGTCGAAACCATTCTTTACGTGATTTATCGGTTTGGGGATTGTAACCGTAAACTTCCACAAGTATTCGATGTGCTTCAGCTGCACTTTATTTCCAATTAAAACAAAAAATTAACACTTCCCGCAAATGCTGTTTAGTTATCACAAAATCCGACATATTCAACATCATAAAAAACACGTTTTGTATGAAACTCAAAGCAGTACAAACTGAATATTAACGGCAGATGTCTAATATGTCTAAAACAACGGAAATCAGCTGTCACTATAAAAAATTATTATAGTCAGAGCCACTTTTTGAAAACGGACCGAATTAATTTGTATTCCCAATATTTTATTTATTGCAGTTTGAAATGAATATTTATTTGCATTGTAAGTAAGTAATTTGTTTAATTAGTCCAAAATTAAATAAATATAAGTAACCTAAAAACTGATTCTCACTTGGATAATTTAATTGTAGTCGCTTCGCTCACACATGTCAGTAAAAAAAAGCTCTGTAATATTTTATTAGTATGGCAATAAAACTAAAGCATCTTCGATAATATTACAGTTGCGATGAGCTTAACAAAGCATTCGAACGTATTAGTAGGTTTAGTAATATTCTTAAAATTGAACAAATCCACGATATTTGTCCGTAATGCCGCCTATGTCAGTATTATAGCCATTTACCTTATGTATAAATAAATCATTGAGCAATATTACCGCATCATTCGTTTTGCAATTTCTCAACGATTAAATAACGTCATTTTCATATAAAAACAACTTTTTAACCGGCTGAGCTCTGAAAATGTCGCATCCGGTCCTATAATTTGATATTTTGCGTTTATTATTGCTAATTTACCTGTGGAATAAACGCAGCAAAAGAAAGCTTTGCTTTCTGTACAAAGTAGAAAATAACTATGAACATTATTTTCTAAATACTTAGATGTTTTAGAATTGTTACTTTTACTTAAACTCAATACTATGCCAGTATAGAGAACAAAAATTAGCAATAACAGAAACATGAATTTTCTAATAGCTCAGTGTTATGCACAGTAGACCATTTTTCCAAAAAAATTAAAATTATAAAGGAAAATTGTTTTTCATTCAACATTTTCTATTACTATCAGATTCATAAACATTTTAGAAAGTAACTCAGCTCTTAACATACGAGGGTTGCCATTTATAAATCGCGATTTGGCAACCCTAGTGCTGACATCTGGTAACTAACAATTCCATTGTAAAGTTTGACATTTTAGATGTTATATTTACTCAGAACATTTGTTTATACTGCCGCTATTTTTTTATGGTGATTCAAAATTTCATTTCAGCGCAAAAATGGAACTACATCGTGAACATTTTTGTGCGATTATTTTTACAACTCTCGATGTGGATTAACTCAACAACAGTGCAATGATGAACTTAATTCGAAGTGAAGCACCATCAAGGACCAGTGTTTATCGATAGTTTACATAATTCAATCGTGGCTCCAGGTCGCTCAACGACGAATTTCGTGAAAGTCGTTCAAAATCGGTTGTTTTTCGACACATGAAGACACGGTTGGTACGTTCAAAAGGCATGTTTTGGAAGTACGTCAATCGGAGTGGAAAAATTGCTTCGAAAATTGGTTCAAACGCATGCAAAAGTGTATTGACCTTCATGGAAAATATTTTGAAAAACGATGAAACTATTTTTTAATAAATAAAAATTTGTTTTTGTTCTCTAATCCCGAAATATAAAAGGCAATCCTCGTATCTGGTATTTTCTAAGTCATATTGTAGCCAGCGAAATAGTCAACATAGTAGACATCGAAAGAAAACTAGTCAACAAAAAATCGACAAAGAATTAAAGGATTAAAGTAAATTTAAAGATTAAATTTTCAACAAGGGTTGACCTTATTGGTGCTGTGAAATTTAAGCGGGAATAACGATTTTTGAATACAAGACAGTTTTTTATCAAAAATCCGGTAGGTTTAATTTTTCGCTTTAGAACTGAAGTGTAATGTAAATGTTCCAAGGGTTTGATGTTTGCTACATTATTTACGGTGTTTAAATATTTACTATCCTTACAATATCTGTAATTTATTTTATAAAATAATGTATTTGTCACTTTTTCGGTTAATTTTTCAACATAAACGTTATTCAATACTATAATTATGGTTATTAGGCTTATTAAATTATTTTATATTCCAATATTTTTCTGGAATAACTTTTATTGATTTTTTAGTAATTTTATATTATATTCATACGCCCTGAAGATAATTGTAAATAAACAATTGAAACGTCGGCACCGTAAAAGTGTATTTTATTATAGGCTTAAATTCCATAAAAATATTGGAATATAAAACTATTTAACACTACTTCGCACATGGCAACATTAAAACTAATATTTTTTAGATCATTTTTGTTTTATTTTTATAAGCAACAATTCAATTTGATATAACCGTATACGTACGGTATATAATATATGCATATAAATTATAAATAATAAAGAATATTAATAAGTTCCATAAGCTCCAGATTTAGATATAAAGAGTGTTCCATCTGTTGGTTTTTTTAAGCTCACAAAAAATATTTATTGTGCAGAGGCAACCCGAAATTTTTTTGACAACTGAAAAGTCAAAACAATGCCATTTTAGTCATGTATTCGTTTACAATACAACAACGCCTTTTGGTTATCCAAACATATTACGAAAATGATCGTTCTGTAAAACAAAAACATTTCGTAAATTACATGGTGATTTTGGTTTACATGGACATCCTACAGAGCCTGAAATTCGCACAATTGTTGAACGTTTTGAAGAAACTGGATCAGTTGCAGGTCGTAGAGCATATCGTACGAGTGAAACAATAACAGCTGTAAGTGGAAATGTTTGTGAAACGCTAAGCAACCTTTTGAGGCGTCGTTCACAACAATTAAACGTGTCGTTAACCACTTTACATCGAATTGTATACATCGATTTTTGAAGACGGTGCCACATGTCACACAAATCGTGAAACGCTCGACTTATTGGCACCAAGTTCGATGATCGCATAATTTCAAGAAATTCTAATGTCAATTGGCCACCAAGATCATGCGATTCGACACCGTTACAATATTTTCTTAGGAGTATTTTGAAAAGTAAAGTGTATAGCAATGATCCATAAACAATTCAAGATCTTAAGAACACTGTTCGAACTGAAATTGAGGCCGATGAACTGGCCAATAACAGGAGCCGTGGTGGTCACATGAACGATGTTGTATTCCATACAACAATGGCAAAGCACCAACTTTCATTTTCAATAAAAAAAATTAAATTTAAATGTATGTCACATTGTGTTTTTTTTAATACAAAAAAAACTAACAGATGGAACATCCTTTATTATCTAAAACTATCTAAAACAAAAATGAAGAGTACAGATCTTTAACAAATCCGGGAAGCACTGCTAATGGTAGTTTGACGTTTGATCCTTCCAAAACAACGGATAAAAGTATGGTTTATGCTGTCTTAGAAGCTCATCAAAATTAAGGTAGCGGAAAGAACCGTTAAGATTAACAAAAGGCTCGGAAAAGATAAATAGATTACAGAATAGCGAAAGAACCAGGTTGCAGATAATGGCTTCAGTGAGGTACTCAAGAACATCTAGTGGCTGTAATCGATAGCGCTCAATAAGGCGGAAGTATAGTGCACGACAGTTGGCGTAAGATAAAAAGACACTGGCCTCCACCTTAAATAAACTAAATCATAACGTTACCTGCCACCGACCAACGGTGGCTTTCTCTCTATAAAAAGGCTGTAGAAAAGCTACTTAAGTGGCAGTGGATCAGTTGATAGTGGCACGATCTTCTCGATCGATTCGAAAATGACAAAGGCAGTTTCTTGCATATAAACCTTCATATTGTCTTAATCCTTTACCTTGGGACAGTGTAGACTGAGCTCTCGAGGACCTTGTACTATATACTTTTGCATGCCAAGAAAACGGTTGAGATTCGTTAATAGCAAGAATACGCTGACTATAATTTGAAATTACTTTTGTGCTACAAAATTACAGCAACGCTGACATAGCAACCTATAGAATTTAGATAGATCGTGAATATCTGGCTTTATGTAAGTACACTAGTCTTCCTTCAACACGTCGGTAAAGATATTCCTCCTGGAATTATAGGAAGCCTATTAATGAAGGCCCTGAAGAGAGGCGTTGGGAAGCGCTCTGGGAATCGATGCGAATTTATACCAAACACAATTGAGGAAGTACGGATATCAACGAGGGGAGTGTGACTTCTTTATTTCATTCTTAGTATTTACCAATATATATGCAATATTGGCTGTAAGCAAAGACTATATATTTTTTAAACGGAATAGCGGTGGGATACGTTAAAATTACGTAACCCACCGTTATTTCGTTTAAAAAATATATAGTCTTTGCTTACAGCCAATATTGCATATAGATTGGTAAATACTAAGAATAGCTTATACGATATACTTACATAACTATATTTATTGTTTTCTTAGGGTTTTCTTTACATAGTGGCGCCTATAACAAATTAAGATGAATATGGATATGTAAATAATGTATTGCATTAACCTTTAAAATTGCGTGACCCATGAGTTTGTAGATGGGAGTTCTTCCTTTTTTTTTTTTACTCTATTTAAACGACATACTTACTCTACTGTAACTCAACTTTTATAACCAACAATATGTAAAAATTATTAGGTATTACACTGGATAGAAAAGATATTTACTACCGGTATCGGTTCGTAAAACCTCTTATCAATACAGATGCTTGATGACCTAGTGGACAAGCTGTCTGAAGCTTATAATAAAGCTATGGTAGCGTCCCTTTATTAAAACTCTGCGTAAATATCGACCAGCTTGGTGATGAAAAGAACTCCGAAGTACCCATAAAAAATGCCGGCCTTATGAAAAGTCAAGAAAACAAGAGTTGCTGAAGACTGGGACTTCTAAACGAAATTCCTCAGATAACCTATAATTTCGGACTAAGGAGTGCCAGGATCACCACATGAAAACCACAATGTGATAAAATGCAGGAGTTTTCGGCGGTCTCTAAGCTCCGTAAAATACTGGCTACTAGTACTACCATCCCGTAGTACTACTCCCTACCAACTCACTTATCCAACTTTGATCACAAAGACCTTATGTTTAATTCTTATAAGCTTATCTTCTTTTATGCTTAAAATGTTGCAACTTAAAATAACAACCTTTCTGGATACAGTGTCTTTAACACCGTCAGACTGGGAACTATCACTATGGGGCAATCACAAGTCTGGGTGTGGGTAAGTCACTCATAGATTGGTATATTGGATAGATCAATGATTTAAAAAATCTAATGGGTAGTTTGGGATAAATTTTTAATAGATTTGTGAGCAGAGGCACACTGCAAAGTGGAGTGCTATTTCTTTGGAACCTAGTCATTTGAGAAGAGTGCAGGTTCTGAGCAGTTGTATACACGAATGAAGCTCTATCGGGGTATTCGGTAAACAAACACTTTATGAATACATGCAGGGCTGCTAGCACGCCTCTGTCAATTGGGCCAACAACCGTGGTTTGAATGAAGTCTAGCGTCAAGCAGACACAAGTTCTTGGGAGCTACCCTGTTAACTAACCTGACGGGCCTCTATGAGGTGAACATCAGTCAATTACATGATTCGTTGAACGCTCTGGATGTTTTAAATGATTATACATAGAAGATAATATGTGGCGAGGCCTACGGTCTAAACTGTGGCCCAATTTCAAATTGTCATGAGTGAAACCATTCTCTTATTGTCATTAGCACAATCTTTAGTATGATTTCAATACTAGACAATGGTATAAGGTTTTGATACAAATTTAATATAACCATCAGTTGTGAAGCTCAGATTAAAGCGCAGTATGATGTGTGACACAAATTTATATATATTATGTAAGTTAAGTAAGAGCAATATGCTGTTACATATCTTTAATTTGGTGATTTGCTTTTTCACAGTCAGAATCCAAAAGGTGTTGGATGTTAGATATACATTTCTCTTTACATAGTGGAAGTTGGTGATATTTAGAAATCCATCCTGTTTTCAAATCTTTTTAATTCCTTATCTCGCTACTTAGTTTTACAAAGAGCAAAAAAGTTTCCGCTAAAGGGATTATGGAATTGAGTGAAAACCGTGCATGTCGAGGTATCTCGGCTAGCTTGGATGAATTCGTATTTTTGTAGTATTGTAGTCCTTATGTAATACTGCTATCTGATATTTGCATAACCGAGTCATACAATCGTTAATTACGATAAGAGTGTTTTCATAGTCCATTCTACTAGCAAATAAAGCGTGCACTTTGAATTTAGCCCTATATGTTATTTAAAGACAAGCTAGATCAAGCCAGACATAAAATAGAATCACATATATTTACATGTTACATTTATGCAACGAGCTGTGTGTACGGAACTACATACAAATAAAACTTAGCCTTATCAATTTTGTGTAAGTCGTATATATTTGTTTATCGCGTAAACCAAACTGAATAAATACTATATATGTTGTAATGATAGCGCGCGAATAAAAACTCACTCACGATTACCATCATACGCGTAAATTTTCTAAAATGTACTTAAATAAACAAACAGCTTATATACTCGTACTTAGGAATAACTTATTGTTTGTACTTGAGCTTAGTGAGCACGCTGTAACACTAAAATTTATGCAGGCAAAATATTTATATACAGCTGCAATGATGATGATTTAATAAGTAATTTGCTACGGCTCTACTTTGTAGATTAGTTTTGGGAAATTATTTAATATCTCGCAAAAAACCTGATTCAATCAAGTTGTAGGCCATCTCTTACGATTAGGATATGATCGTAATGATCTAACAAGTGGAAAAATTAATGGTATAACGAGACAAGACTACAACGAAAATGATCAACAACGATTAATGAGTTGCAATATTTCTTGGAGACTGTTTCTAAGTTAGGAAACTCTAACCTCAAAACATTCATTTTAATCATTATGTGTGTGTATGATTTTAATCAAAAACAATGGATAAGTAATCGAAGTTCAACTTAACTATAGATAAACTCATTAAAGAAATCAATTGCTGAGAACAACACGCACGGTGTTCTTTACTATCGGCTTATACTATCATCTACGCAACAGTGAACAGGTGGAAAGGTCTTCAGACAATAACACTCAATGATAATCAAGTCCCTAAATCATAAGCTAAGCTGGAGAGCTGACTTGACTAAGTTTACCCCTCTTTAGGCTTCTATCAAAGATTTCGGACAACATGACCTTCAAGAAAAATCTGGAGGAACTGTGCAGTTCATCTGTTTACATTTTCATTCGTCTCGATTCCAACATCCAAATTGTCTTGATTCTTGTCATTTGCACGTCGTGAACAGACGAATATACAGATCATATATTAAGAACTTTTTTTGTACAACGTAAAATTCGAGAGGTCCCAATGTAAAATGTCCACTGAGTATCCAAAGAAGACATAATACGTTACATTTGTAATCTGTTAAACCAAATTAGCACAGTAGTTAAAGGGAATAGACAAAGAATAAATACTCGAAACCGGTCCTCGGACAATAAACCCAAAACCTGTGTAACCTTAATCCTAAACCAGCGAATAGTCAATAGATTAAGTTACAACACGTTTGGACTACTTTGGTAACTAGTACGATCACAAAAATATTGGAGGCAGTTTTTTTAGTTTTACCGAAAACCCTTTAAAGTTCAAACAAATTCGCTTAATATATTAAGTGTGCAAGTAGAAACTAGGCGTTTTTGGTCAATTTCAACTTTATTGAAAATATAATTGTTACAAAGGTTAATTTTCGAAATATTCGCCATTATCATATATGGTCTTTTGCCATTTATCAGGTAGATGATGAATGCCTTCGCGATAGAAACTTGGTGGTTCCGAAGCAAAATAGTCCGGAAGCCATTTTTGTGGTAATCAACAGGAGCCAAGTCTGTGGACGTCATGCAGCAATATCATCTTCCGCCTTCCTTGGCCCATAAATGGTATTTTTCCTCCAGAGCATCATTTAATTTGATAAATTGGACCTGGTAACGTTCAGCTGTAGCAGTTTGACAAGGTTTCAGAAGCTCGTAGTAAATGACGCCTTTAAAATCCCACCAGACACACAGTAACACTTTCTGAACACTTTCGCAGGAATATTCATTTTTGTAACTGATGTTGATATGGCTGGCCTGGATCAACCTGGATTTTGTGCAAAAAATTCTTTATTTTGTATCGAGAAAGCAAATTCATGCAGATGTCAACCCTTCGGTTTTTGTTTTCTTCCGTCAGTTTATGAGGAACCCATTTTTCTTCCTTCTGTATTTTCCCATTACATGCAATCGAAGTGATATTGGTTGGTAAGAAGCTCCCAACTGTTCTGCAAGCTCCTTTGAGCTTGATACGAATTTTCATCCAGTAAAACTTTAAGTTCTTCGTCTTCAAAATGTTTTACTGCACCTGGAAGTGGATCGTCCTTAATTGCCACCACGAAATCTTGCAAACCACTCTTTTACTGTTGAATGACTCACAGAATGTTCATTAAAAATCGGATTAACCAATTCCATAGCTTGAGCAGCATTTTTTCATTTGAAAGCAGAATAGAATGCAATGACGTAAATGTTGCTTATCGCCATCCATCTTTTAAAAGTGATGCACATGGAACGACAGCTTATGACTGCAACTTATGTCATAAAAACAACAATGACTAAGCTACATATATTCAAAATGGCAGGCGATTTAGATGCGTTCAAGTATATTTTAATGCCGAGTTTCTACTTGCACAAATAATTGATTTCAGTACAAAATTTGAATGGGATATCACGTTCTATTTGCACAATCTTCCAGGACCATGGCTTTTTAAATCGTATCAAGTCAAGCTCGGTAGACATGCAAGACCTTTATTGCGAAATACATTGCTGTTAAGTCTGAGACGGAGCATCTGGCAATGCCATGCTTTAAGAATAAATCGCTTATAGACAAGCTAGATAGCCTGAAGTAACGAAGATATATTTGTAAGGTCGGGAAGGGAAACAAGATAAAACCTAAAATGAACTTCACTTGCGAGTCGCGTTTTTTGTTGGTATTATCGACGAGTCGCATGCTAGTTTTGCGGCAAGGGTTTGTGAAAATAACCAATGAAAAATGACAAGTTACGTAAAAACTAATAAGGGTCTAAATATTCCCACACTAAATATCGTCCATTACGTAAATTTAAAAATTGGGCCCCAATTCATTAATTTGGGTCGTTTTCTCGCAACTCGGTTAGCTACGTGCTTTCTCGCAACACGTTTAGCTACAAAAAAAAAATCATTTCCATGAAAACTTGTCGAATTGGGTCCGTTATCCATATTTCTTGTAGATTGGTTCAGTCCATGTCTCTTGAAACAACACAATGATGCTTACTACTTACATTTCAAATTAAAATGTGGACCAAGCTTCCATATAAAATTAGAACTGAGTCGGAAGTATCATGTAAGGTAGCAATTGTTCGATAGATAGCCCTAACAAGATTAGCTACGAAGAGATGGGATAATGAGAAAATGCAAGCACGACCGAAGCTTGTATACAAAAAATTGGTTCATAACTTTATGTGCGGTTCTAGTCTGTTTACATTTCTTGGAAATTTAGTTTAAGTTTTTACTGTTGCAAATTGTTGTTGCTTTTGCAAGATAAGTATTTTGGCAAGAAATCAGGCGTAATACATGCGGAGTACTTACAATTTTTTAACGGAAAATTAAACAACGTCTAAATTTGACCAGCGAAATAAAGATTAGATTAGATTTCGTCGCACAATAGTCAATTCAATCTAAAATTACCGAATTGCTGTCTAATTTCAAAATATTTGTTTGTTTCATAATCGAATGCACCTTGGTTTTAGCGAACCTCAATTCTTTAATTGTTTTATGTAAAGTTTGTGCTGATATGGCACAAAATGATATTTTCAAGTAAAACAAGAATGTGAGTCTGACTCATCTATACGTTCGGTCGCATAAAATGCTAGCCACAAAGATTGTGTATAGATATGTAAATGAAATCCAACCAAAACTAATACATAATATAAAATTCCAAAAATACAATCAGAAAGAAAAAATTGATGACGACAAATTGCGCGTATTAGATGTATGTATTAGGTAGCGTGAGCTGCTAAACAAATAGGCAAATAGAAAAGGCAATTTAGTGTGAGATGGCGTAATCAAATTAAAAAACAACTTACTTGTCGACGATAGTTCCGATTACATCGAGCGTCTCTTGCACCAGACGATCAATTACTTCACCTAAATTACAATTCCTATCGTAAATACCACACCTCCGGGTTGTATCAATATCACCATACATATCAGGATACGTGCAACCCTCCTCGACTTTATCTTTGCACAAACAAATTCCCATATCGGTGTTGTGTTCGGGTCTCGTACAAAACTTTTCTAGACACTCAACAAGATTTTATTTAATAGTAATAAAAATTTATTCATTTTTTTTATATGTAAATTGATATTTTTTAAATGAAACTATTTTTGATTAGCACATTTTATAATTTAATCTCAGCTGACACAATTTTCGATTTAACAAAAAAAAATTTTCTCTGGTAGATTGCAACACACCATAAACTATTTACACACAGATTTTATAATTTTATGTACACACTAACTATTTTACATAAAAAACTAAATTTTTATTATAAATTTAATTAATTTTTGTTATAAAACGCACACAAAACTCGAAATTAATCACGAATCACAATACATCACACACTTTGGTGTGCACTCTGCACTCAACCGAAAATATCTAGTATCGTAGTAAACTTTAATTAAATATGAATACTATAAATATTTGGATTTTCATTCACTGGATTGATATAAAATTGACGCTTAAATGGCGACAATTACGTTAATTAAATTAAATAAATAAAACCAAATATTATAAAATTTTCGATAATTTTTAGGCGAATGAATCTACTTTTCCGTGTGTGGTAGCTCGAACTGTCAAATTTTTTTTATCATCGACAGCAAAATAAAATGCACTGAACTTCATGCCTGTTAAAAATACAGTGCGGGAAGTAGCTTGTAGTATGTATTTACTGCAACTCAGGTTATATTTGGGTTTATTTTTTTTTGAAATTGTGCATGCATTTTGACCAGGTAAATCATAGCAGGACGTGTCAACATACATATGATTCAAAGCATTAACACGAACATACGTGAATACTTTATTTAACAAATATTTACTCGAGAACATGCGTAAAAACGGTGCACGTAGAAACTCCGGTTGCATTGGTAGAATCAACGAGAATGAATCAGCCGAGGGACGAAAAATAACCATCTAATTTATTCTAGTAGGCTGCGATTGCAATTTACCTATTTAACAATTCTGGATTAGCTCAAATTCAGCTTCCAAGTTTGTGGAGACGTAATAAACCGGTAAGAATACGTAAACAGAAGTGATAAATTTGTTCAATCAACCGTGCTTGTTGCACAATGAAATTGGCTGAATTGGATATGCAGTAATTCAGGCTTCTTTTTTTCGAATGGCAATTATCGACTCGACAGTAATATTACCATGTTTCCAAGATAGAGTTAATCTAGGTTAACTATGGGCCCGGATTTTGCACAATAGGTGAGAAGAGTTTTATTTAGATTTCTCGCCTTTCAATTTCGTCCGACAATCAAAATAATAAAAATATTGACAAAAAAAGTTTGTAAAATATTAAACCTATTTAATTTTGGGAATCAAAACACATCTCCTTTGATTAAAAATGATTTAATAATAGGAAATACATAAATACATAAATAAAAAATGAAATCTTTCATTTTCTAAACCTAAAAACATAAAAATATTTTCTTGGTATGAGTTATGGATGGTCTATAGATAAATTCGTAAAATTATTTATTGTAAACCTTATTTATAGAACATACATTTGTTTTTCCATATTTTAAATTTAAAACAATAAAATTTAAATTCCAATGCCCTCAATCAGTATTTTATTTATTTAAATAGAATAGACCTTAAGTAGACGTTTGAATTTGAATCATGTTTTACTTCCAGTAGAAATACTGCGCTTCCAATACATTATTTGCTCAATGTTTCTTCATCAACGTGATGGCTTAATGGTCGTACATCAAATTCCATTCAATTGTGATACCAAAATTGTTCAAAGTTTTATGAAAAATTTTCCTGGTGGTTAGTTAGTCTTACTGATTTTCAAGAAGCAAAATTTTATGTCGTAAATATTAAAACTTTTGATCATTTTCGACATAATTGGGGTTTTCGAAACGTCCTAAGTTTAAATTGGCTTATGATATGGCGAAGCTTTGCTTGAATCTTGAAGGCAATATCGCGCTACAGATACAAAGTTTGCCTAATATTTCTTCATCAACGAGATGGCTTAATGGTTGCACATCAAATTCCATTCAATTGTGTTACCAAATTGTTCAACGTTTTTTGTCAAATTTTTGTGATAATTAGTTAGCCTTCCAGATTTTTATCTGGGGCCTTTTGATCATTTTTGAATTAATTGGGGCTCCCGAAACATCCTACGTTTAAATTGGGCTACGATATTACTTCGTTTTTCATTACTCTACATTTGAATTTGAAACTTGTTTTAATTCCAGTGGAAATGCCGTGCAAAATTGTTCAACGTTTTGACCAAATTTCCCTGATGTTAGCCTTACTAATTTTTAAGATGCAAAATTTTTGTCTTAGATCTCAAGTCTTTTGACCATTTTCGAAATAGCTCGGGCTCCCGAAACATCTTACGTTAAATTGGGCTACGATATTACTTCCTTTTCCAATAATCTACATTTGAATTTAAAACATGGTTAACTTCCAGTGGAAATCCCGCTTTCCAATACGTAATTTGCTCAATGTTTTTTCATCACCAAACGAAGTTGATGTACGACCATTAAGCCATCACCTTAATGGTCGTACATCAACTTCAATTTAATTGTGATACCAAAATTGTTCAATGTATTTTTGTAAAATTTTCCTGGTAGTTGTTAGGCTTACTAATTTTCAAGACGCAAAATTTTTGTCTTAGATTTAATTTTTCTTATCATTTTCGATATAATTGGGGAACCTGAAATGTTATACGTTTAAATTGGGCTATGGTATTGAGTAGTTTTGCTTCAATCTACAGTTGAATTTGAAACAAGTTTTACCTCCAGTGGAAATACCGTGCTTCCAATACGTGACTTACTCAATGTTTCTTCATCAACGTGATAATGGTCGTACATCAAATTCCTTTTAATTATGGTACCAAAATTGTTCAACGTTTTTAGTCATATTTTCCTGATGCTTATTGGTTTTCAAGACGCAAAATTTTTTATCTTAGACCTTAAACCTTTTGATCATTTTAGAAATAACTTGGGCTCCCGAATCATCCTACGTTTAAATTGGGCTACGATATTGCGTCCTTTTGCTGTAATCTCCATTTAAATTTGAAACATCTCTTACTCACAGTGGAAATACCGTGCTTACAATATATAAGTTGCTCAATATCTCTTCATCAACGTGATGTTTTAATGGTCATACATCAAGTTCCATTCAATTGTGATACCAAAATTGTTCAACGTTTTTGTCAAATTTTCCTGAAGTTAGCCTTACTCAGCCTTAGTTTGCCTTTCTGATTTTTAAACGCAAATTTCTTGTCGTAGTTAAAACTTTCGATCATTTTCGATATAATTGGGGATTTCGAAACGTCCGACGTTTAAATTAGGCTATCTTCATCTGAATTTGAATCATATTTTACTTCCAGTGGCAATACCGCGCCACAAATTCATAATTTGCCCAATATTTCTTCATCAACGTGATGGCTTAATAGTCGTACATCAAGTTCCTTTCAATTGTGATACCAAAATTGTTCAACGTTTCTTGTCAAATTTTCCTGAAAATAGTCTTAGTTGCCTTTCTGATTTTTAAACGGAAATTTTTTGTCGTAGATCTTAAAAATTTTGATTATTTTCGAAATAACTGGGGCTCCCAAGACATCCTACGTTTAAATTGGGCTACGATATTGCGTCCTTTAGCTGTAATCTGCATTTAAATTTGAAACATGTCTTACTTCCAGTGGAAATACCGTGCTTCCAACACATAATTTGCCCAATATTTCTTCATTAACGTGATGTCTTAATGGTCTACATCAAGTTCCATTCAATTGTGATACCAAAATTATTCAACTTTTTGTCAAATTTTCCTGATGAACCTTACTGATTTTTAAGACGCATCATTTTTTTCTTAGATCTTGAAACTTTTGATCACTTTCGAAATAATTAGGGATCCCGGAACGTCCTACGTTTAAGGCTACTATTTAAGGCTACGTTTATTGCTCAATATTTACCGCACTTCCAATACATAATTTGCTCAATCTACATAATTTGCTTCATCGACGTGATGTCTTAATGATCATTCATCAAGTTTTATTCAATTGTGATACCAAAATTGTACAAGGTTTGTTGGAAAATTTCCCTGATCCATGCGTAAGTTGGTGTCTATGTGCATTAGTCTTGCTTGACCTATATGTATTAGTTTTTCAAGTGGGAGGCTTCCGTTTATCTCTAAACGTGGTAGTGTTACTTTTTGTTTTGTTTGCGCCACTGTCTTTATGACTGTTATGAGGCTTATGGTATGTCTACTAGTTATCCGATGATTACTTTTAGGAAAACATAATCTACATATACCAGCTGCTATCCGCGAACTTCGACAAATGATGAACTTGTGAAAGCTATCCATCTTTTGATTTTCAAATTCTTCCATGTCGATTAGCCATTATTGAGTAAATTCTGCTGAGACAGATTCGTCCCCAGGGCTCTAGAAGCTAAAGTTTTAGTTAGCATAATTTTTGGAGTGATTATTACTGGTGCTAGTCATCCTAGCGGATCAAATAACTTGGCTATGGTAGAAAAGATGTTGTGTTTCGTCACTGGTTAAGTGTGTGCAGTAAAGCCAAGAACTTTGATGGTTTCATCTGAAGGTGGATTTCGTCAGTGAAGAAATAAGCCAGCACGTGAGAAAACGCAAGCAACGTAATCAAAATGCTGAGATACGTCGTATGTTGAATGATATAAACCCCAAAAAGGCGGCTGCGAGGGAAGAAATCACTTGATCTTCTAGATCCAATCTAGATTTGCTAAACATATAATAAAACTGTAAAGCGGACAACCCTCCAAACGAGATTATAAATTTTGAAAGATAAACTACTAGGTGATTTACTAGAATAAATACAATTAAAAAAAATAATAATAATAATTAGAACAAGAAAATAATTACTACAGGTTTCGGCCACATTCTAAGACTAATTCAAACTGAACTTCAATTTGACCTAACCGTATCTCGAGATCGTCTTGATTAAACACATAATATTTAACCGAAACCTTATATACCTTCGTTGTATGATGCTTATCAACCGTGATTTTATTTTCCTCGTCGTCCCCCACTTTGCCTGAAATCACTGAGCTGCTCTCCGAACCAAAACTAATAATGATTTTGTGAAAGCGCGAGGATGAAAACGATTCGTCAAATTTATTGAAATTTTTTAAAAACATATTCTTGTTGCCACATACACATAAAGGGTGTTTTTTTAGAGGTTCACAATTTTAAATTAAAATAGAACAAAGAAAAACATTTTCAATATCAGTGAAACTAGCTTTATTGGATAGATAATTTTATGCCATTAATGCTCGAAAATAATTTGGGCCATGTGGCCGCCGCGGCTGGAACATGGAGTAATCTGGAGGTTCAATTTTCGATCACTTTTCGCAGCAATTGCGGCCGTATCTCGCTAATAACTCGCCGAATGTTGTGTTACAAATGTTCAAGCGTCTCTGGTTTATCGGCGTAGACAGGTGACTTAACATATCCCAAAAGAAAATAACTGTGTGGCATGTGGCACCGTTCTGTTGGAACTACAAATCAGCAAGATTTGCGCCAGCCAATTAGGGTACAAAAAAGTTAGAAATCATGTCTCTATACCGATGATTGTAACATTCCACTCTTCATCGGGTTTGAAGACATATGGACCAATGCTTCCTGTTTATTAACGTACCCATTTAACCAAAAGTGAGCTTCATCGCTGCACAAAATTTTGTTTGGAAAATCAACATCAAAATCAATTTGTGGTTCAGCCCATTGGCCGAATTGGCGTCGGGTGTATTTTGTAAGCACGTAAGCCAAGATCCTTAGATAAAATCTTTCATAAAGTGAATGGACACATCTTCAGTTGCTGAGACCGACGTCGAATTGGTTGAATTGGGTATTCCCTCGCTGTACAGCGTCTATCGCTTGTTCGGTACGCACTGTTTAACGATGCGTATTATCATTTAGAGTATACAAATCAAACTAATGACGAAGAAAATGTCAGCTGTCAAATCGGGTGTCAAACAAAAAAGTGTTGCCAATTTAAAGATGTGAACCTCTAAAAAAAACACCCTTATTTGTTCGTTGAGAAAAACACTAGGCAATAATTCAACGTTATAAAATGTATTTCAAGTTAATTTTGATATTGCGGGTATCTAAAATTCAAATAAGCCCAATGAAGCCCACGTCGGATGTATCGTGCTGCCACACATTAATTTTATTAGTTGTGTCTTTAATCGATCAGACTGGACAACCATTATATTACCCGTTGTAAGTTGATCGTTGTGTTCAGTTGTAGGTCTCATAGTTCCAGAGAAAAGAAAAACTCGTCAACATTTTTCGCTTTTTCTTGGGTTTTGTGTTTTTTATATATTTTTTTGTTTATTTTATTTTACTTTTTTGTAGTTTTAAACGAATAATTGTTACATAATTTAGACTTGACAATAAAAATTAAGATTTTATAAATCTTTTAATTTTTTTTTCAATAATTTTGTAAAACAAAAAGTTACAATTTTGATAAAATGATTCTTATCTAGTAAGTACTCCTACTACTTTGCTAACTATTTTCTTGAGAATACATCAAAATAATAAATTTATCTATTGATTGATTGAATATATTGAACTTAGTGATACATTTCAACAAAATACGTTAGAATTATATGTATGGTGTAACACGCATCTAGTCTATAATACTTTTGATCTATAGACCAAACTATATAAGATTTAGGTCTCGCATTACCATATGTATTCAAACGAGAGTCGAGTGTATCCAAAGTACATACATTTTATACTGAGCCATTTATATTTTTATTTATTTATTAATTAGAATTACTTTAAATACAGTTTTTTAAATAAATCGCGGGAAATTTTAAATAAGTTTTAATTAGGTACTTAAAATCTAACGGGGAAACATAAACTATTTTTTAATTATTAATTAAATTATTAAATTATGTGTATTTTATATTTACAAACATTTTTTTGTGTCATTTTTTATAGTTTTGTTGCTTTTTTGAGTATTTTTTGTTTAATTTTAAAGTTTTTCTTTTGGTTTTTTAATTTTAATTTTTTTTTGTATTAATATTTTAAAAAAATATATTTTATTTTATTTTGTTTTTTAAATATGAAGAGCTTTTATTACCTGCAGATAGCTGATTTATTACGATATACTGTCTAAAAATTTGTATATTTAGGGAATGTGCGATTTTTTATACGACAATTCTATTTACAATAAAATATTACTTTTATAATTGAATATTTCTAATAAATATTTTTCCAACAGAGAATATAATGAAAATTCTATATAAAATAAATTAATTAGGTATTAAAAATTATTTGTTTTTCTCATTTTTTGTTATTATTAAATTTAAACATTTTTTTCTTTAAATGTCATTCAGCAGCTCGTACAGCGGTTGCAGAAATTGGTGGAAATTGTACGTCATCGAATATGTTACGGGTTGGTAAATCGGTGGCTTCGTGCAATTCACGATACTTATCAGACTCTAGAAGATGCAAATCTATTTTTAGTTATACGGAAAAATTAATAAGGTTGATGGATATATTTTAGTAATGGTATTGTTTGGTTCATACCTACCAGTCAATTGGTCCTTATCTTTGCCGCGTAACACACCGGCGTAACTGCCACTGTTGATTTTTTTCGGTGAATTAAACGATTTATCGCAATCATTCCCGCTCAAGTCGATTTCTAAAATGAAATATTCAACAAAAAATATATAATTATTTAAAAATGAAAAAGACGCAATAAGTCAACTCCACTCTCAGAGCATATTTAAAACGACTTGATAGTTTTAGATTGATGATTTCAGACAGATGTCATGCATACAGATAGTTGAGAAACTACACCAAGTATTTAAATTATGTTGCAAACAAGAATTATCCGCTTTACATTAATTTTTAGGAAGATAGCCCTTTGTTAATTGTCTTTAATAAAGCTACATATTGCCATTTTCAAGATCAAAATGTTGAAATTTTTTTCCTGCTGTCATTTTGTGTTACTACTGTGGACAAAAAGTAGTAAGACTTTTTAATTTAAATTTCGCGCGGAAAACCATTCGTCGAAATATTTTTTTCTATGTTGGTATGACTGTCAGTGACATCTGTGCCAAATGTCACATCAAAATAATCATTAGTATTTAGTATACGCTTGTCTTTCTGAAGTACAAAAACTGCATTCGGCGATTTTTACAATGAGTGAAATTATTCAACAAAGAAGTTCCATTAAATTTTGTGTGCGGAATCAATTTTGTGGTGCCGAAACGTTCAGAATGTTGCAAAAGGCCTTCGGTGATAATTGTATGTCGCGAGCAATTGTTTTTGATTTGTAAAAATTGTTCAAAGAGGGTCGAGAACGTGTTGACGACGAACCACGTCTAAGACGGCCATCAACATCAACTGATGATCAACACGTTAATAAAATCAAGGAATTGGTACTCGAGAATCGACGATTAATAGTCAGAGACTTTACTGGCATCGTTGAAATATCGGAAGGATCAGTGAAAACGATTGGTTCCAAAATCACTCAATTTTTTGGAAAAACCGTCGCGTTGACGTCTGTGAAACAATGATTTCCGACTACCAGGATGTCATAAAATGTATTACAACTGACGATGAGTCTTGGATCTATGTTTACGACCCGGAAACAGACGATCAATCGGCCGAATATCGTGCCAAAGGTGAGCCGAAGCCGAAAAAACCACGTCAAATCAAGTCAAAAATCAAGGTGATGTTGACAGTTTTCTTCGATTATCGAGGTGTGGTGCACTCCGAATTCCTTCCGACCGGCCAAACTGTCAACAAGGAATACTATTTGAGTGTTATGCGTCATTTGCGCGAATCTATTCGTAAAAAGAGGCCGGAATTATGGATCGACAACTATTGGTTTTTGCACCACGATAATGCATCTTCTCATACTGCATTGGTTTTACGTGATTTTTCGCCAAAAATTCCACCCATATCGTTCCGCAACCACCGTATTCGCCTGATTTAGCTCCGTGTGACTTCTGGCTGTTCGGCAAACTCAAACAACCGCTCCGAGGAAACGGTTTTGAGTCAATTGAAGATATTAAACGTGAATCGCTACGCGCATTGGAGGCTATTCCGGAAATTGACTTTAACAACTGTTTCGAGGATTGGAAAAAACGTTGGCACAAGTGGATTGAGGCCAGGAGGGATTACTTTGAGGGGGTCGAAATAGATTTGGAGAAATAAATAAAGAATTTTAAAATTATGAACAAAGTCTTACTATATTATGTCGATTAGGTGGTACCGATTTTTGAAAAATTGGAAGTATATCTTGACAATAGTGATAATATGTGATCAATATATAGTTGCATTGGGCGCTTCCAGCTCTGTCTTTTTATGATCCAAATAAATCTTTATTTAACTTATTTTAATGTTTTACAGACATTTTCAGGGGGACAAGTCGAAATACTCATAGTCGTAATTACGACGTGTTATGTCGTCAAACATTGAGGTACTTTACATCATGAAAAAATTTAGTGAACTGATCTAAATCGGGTCCTATTTTAGACCACTTAGCAACAACGCAAAAATTATAGATCACATTTGGGACACATAACAAGATTTATGTGCACCATCTATTGAATAATACTAAAATTACTGCTTATGTTCTGATCACTGTTCGTATTTTCCTCATAAATAATTGCTGTAACATTTTCGCAGTTAAATTCATTCATTGTAATTTTTTAAATTTGACTAATTCAATAACTGTAAAACTAAATTTTACAGAGATCTATTTCATGATGCAAATACCATTTAGGTCGGTGTCGTTTACATCAAATTTCTGGCATTTACATCATGTTACCTATCTAGTTTAGGTCACATCCATGAGCTTGCCTCTGCCACAACACGTTCAACATCATCACTATCGCAAAAGCACAAGCTTGCGTTTCAAATTATTACAGGCAACAACCGTTCGTAAATTCCAGAGTCATCGTATCGAACTATTATCAACAGTCTGCATAATATTTCACACCCAAGTGTACAAGCAACTCGAAAACTCGTCACTTCAAAATACTTTTTGTCCAGCATGAACCAAGATTTAACCCTTTGGGCGAAATCTCGTTTATCATGCCAAAAATACAAAATACAACGCCGTACCAAATCACATCACGGAAATTTCCAAATTCCATTAGGTAGATTTAAGCACATTCATTTAGATATTGTTGGATTACTTCCGCCATCTATGAATACACCTATATCTAAACCTGTGTTGATCGTTTTACGCGGTGGCCAGAAGCCTACTGCATAAAAGACATTACCAACGGCATACCAATCAACTTAACAATCGATCAATTCACACAGTTCGATTAGAAGCTATTCACTAAGCTTATCCAACATAGAATACGGACAACTTCCTACCATCAACAAGCAAACGGTCGACTGGAGCTCAGAGATCCCAATTATGTCGTTGGGAATCCGAGCTCCAGTCAAAGATGACCTAAAATGTTCACCAGTAGAACTGGTATACAGTCAAACCATCAAAGTACATGGGACATTTTTTGTGAAACGCCCACTTACACCCTTTTCACTGCACCACTTGTCCGGTAAAAGTTACCACTGACACATGATAGATCAAATGTGCTCTAGGATAAACAAACATCCCAATGGACACGCGCCAAACTAATCGACCAGAACAAGTGGTAAAGAGAAGGAGCAATGTCAGGTGAATTCGGCGGGTGGAGTAGGATATTCCATTGAAGCGCCTCCACAGTCTCCAATTTTGTCTTTGGAGCAGTTAAAACGGCGTTCGACGCCTTTTGGCGTGAGAACATACAGAACCCAATTTCCTTGTTTTAGCACCATACCCATGGTCTTGAGACGGTTTTGAATCGCTTGTTGAGTCACTCCCATAGTTTCAGCGAGCTTCTCTTGAGTTTTGCATGAGTCTTGGTTCAATAACGCCTCCAACTCAGAATTTTCAAATTTTATTTTTGTCCCTTCGCGTTCTCTGTCACTGGTGTCAAAATCGCCACTTTTATTTATGCCCCCAATAGTATTATATTGGTACACATACTGAAACATCTCGTTTATCAAATTGGTGGTGAACTACGTAAATCGTCATAGTCGATTCCGTATTCCGAGATCCTGCTACATTCTTTTAAATTGAGATTTATTTATCTTAGTATGGAATGACGATACAAAATTTCTGCCCTTATATTCCCGGCTTTCTAGAGTTGCAAATTCCTAAAAAATGAAGGGAAGGTTTCTGTAACTTAATAGAGAACAGAGCGATCTCTTAGGAAATTTCCTAGTCGTAGTATTGTGCAAAGTAGCAGGTGTGATCCGAAGTGACTTACTCGCTTTGGTATTCCCGGAACCTATAGGGTTACTCATTTCAGATAATAAATTTTTCGAATGGAAGTTTCTTCTAACTTAGCATAATTTACGTACCGTCATAAGCTAAAAGTACAACGAAACTAGGAATTAAAGCTAATAGCCTCTAGGCCTCTCGGAAACCATGTAAAAGATTTGTTTGCAGTTTAACAAAGAAGATTGGTGAAAATACATCGATTTGCACTTGAATATATTTATAATAACTTCGTTTTTTAATAAATAGAGGAAAATAGAAAATATCGTGATGGCTAGTCAAAACCAGCAGTGAGAGAAATGAAAATTATATTTGTATATACTAACCTGTTATGTCATGTAATGTTGATCGTAAATCGTGTGCCCGCCTCAATTTACATACACCACCCTCACTCGTATCAAAGTCATAAATATACAAGAAACCATCTTCACATGCGACTAGAAGTTTTGTCTCCTTTTCCAGTTTGGCAATGACACATTCATGCTTCAATCCGGACTGTGGTAGCTGTATTGTAGCAAATGCCCGATCCTGTGAAAATACATCACTAACTTGTGTCGGAAAATACGATGAAACCGCTTTGCTGATTAGGCCAAACATCCATTTAGATTCGCCCGTTGGTTTTTGATTTATTTCGCTTTTTGTAAATTCGTTCGAATCATCCGAATTTTGTTCCAATTCCTCTTTACTATTTACAATGGATTGTCGTTCGGCCGCTTCCAACGCTTTCAAATCAATTTTAAATATATGAACGGTCTCGGTGTTCGAACTCACGCACAAATAATTAGCACAGTAGCTAAATTTTAGTGATGCAATTTTAACTTGCCGTTTAACACCGCGACGAAATTCATGTACTTTTTGTCCATTTTTCACGCAGAATACACGAATTACGGTGCCCTTTTCAGATGCGGTCGCAATTAAATTCCCGTTTGGTGAAAAATCAATAGCGGACAATTGGGAGTCATGTGCTTTAATTTTAATCCGGGATATTAAGTTCCCAGCATCGAATATTTGAAGTTCTCCACCCGTAGACGACGAAATTGGATATGCTAGATGGGAATTCAATGACAATGTACATAGACCGAGTAAATTATCAAAAATCCCTTGTATGGAATGGAGCAATTTCATATCACGAATATTATGTATATACAGACTATCCTTCAAACATACGACCAGCCGAGAACGATTTAATTTCACCGATAAAATTTCTGATGGGTAACTGTAATTACATATTTCTGTTCCTTTTTTGAAATGGCAAACCTATAAAACGGAATATGGAAATCAATTAAATTTTAATTACTTTAATTAATTAAATTTTATATTATGTAAATACTTTGAGTTTATTTGATTCGTTGGCAGTAACGACAACGACCAAACTACTGCTAAATAATCGTTCGGTGATTTTAATTTCCTCATTATTGCTACAAAATATTTCGTCCACTCGATTCACTGATGTTAAACTGAACAGTCGATAGCCAAGCGATGAAGTTATCGCCAATGACCTGGAAATAGAAAAGAAAAGAAAATTATAATTATGTCTCTTTCTAATTATGTTAAAACAAATTGTTAGTACTCGTACTAACGTAGGGGTTAGTTGTGTTATAAATATATCTAGTGTATGTATAAAAAACAGGTGTTTAATTAATTAGTAAAAAAATAAACTTCGAATATAATTATTTAGAAGTAAAACATAATATTGGTGATGAGAATGGGATCATAAGGAATTCAATGTGATTTTTTGAAGAAAACATTTCGTGTTTAGGACATAATGTATCATACGAAGACATTGTTCCACATTCGCAGAAGGCCGCAGGGTGGTTTTAAAAGCAACCAAGATGGCAGCAGTGATACTTTGACTTTATTACAGTTTATACTAGCGACATCTATTGACATAATACGAGTACTAAATTTACTATTTATTCGTGATTTAATTTTTTTCTGAAAGATGGAATAGCGTTAGGATTTGGTATAATAGTGCGACATCTACGATTTTTAAGACCTCTAGATTTATTGATTTTATTTTACAATCTATAAATTTTCCTGATTATGTTTATAGAAATGTAAGAGATGAAGAGAGCACAAATGTATATCAACAAATTGAAATTGCGATATCGAACGAGCATTCATTTACGCGAAATAGAATGCAAATTGCTTCTAGGAATATGATAGATATAAACTACATCGAAATTCAAAATATTGATGGTACAGCATTCTAGTGGTAGGTAGGATCTACCTTAAAAACCCAAGTCCATCATTCTGGAGGTTTACTGCGATTGATGTAGATAGTTTAAGTAGAATGAAGCAATAATCCGTTATTTTTAATAATTATCCCATAATTTTGCCGATAAATTTGATGAAATCCTGCGCTACCTAGTCGCATGCTGAGAAATCGCTGAATGGCATAATCCGACTGTTATTGGAATGGGAACCAAATTATGCCCTATAATCTCAATATGTTATTTTTAACTTAACTGATATTCGTGTATTTTCTATACAATATTTAACTGTTGTTCATTTTTTATTTCATTGAGAATTTATTTTTGATGACGACATTCACATAAATCTCTCGGCAGAGCGTATAACTGCTATAGAGAGCGCATCTCTAAGGTGACGGATTGGGGAATGCTCGTCAGGAAAACGCAGAGGAAAACCGAAAAGAAACATTACCTCAGGTGGAAAACCAGGTTTTAATCTAGAAAGTCC
This sequence comes from Nephrotoma guestfalica, assembly GCA_963691935.1. Lineage (NCBI taxonomy): Eukaryota > Metazoa > Arthropoda > Insecta > Diptera > Tipulidae > Nephrotoma > Nephrotoma guestfalica. Next base: position 84,481,652 of record OY829913.1, read on the forward strand.
ACCCTTCTCAAAGAAAGCCGACTCCATTCTGGCAGAATACTCAGGGAGAGCCAACCGTTGCTAATAGAAAATCAAAAACAGAAATTATTATATTCGAGGAGGTTGGACTGGCCACAGAAAAAGAACGCTTCCTATATAAGACCTTGTGTCTGGAAAGAACAGAAATAATGATACTTATATAAAACAATTAGAAGCCAGGATTCAAGACATGTAAAACGCTCACTCGAAACAGAAAGAATATGCGACAGACTGAGACGAATTGAATAGAGAAGTCGGCTAGATGTTGCATTAAAATAAATGAGGAAAAACCGCAAAATCAACAAATCTCCAATTGTGTCTCATGCACACAACTAAAAAAAGCGGAATCTCCAGATTCTAATAAATTTCACGAAACACTGATAAAAGTAAAAAGGTGCAACAAACAAAACCACCATCAGTAATTGTATAAAGTTGAAAACTATCAAGATATAAGAAAGGTCATGGATTCAGATCAGATACAATATCAAACAACATTGCAGAACAGTGGAAACCTCAAAGTAAATGTTACAGACACAATGATAGATAATGTCTCTTAATGAAATACGCAAACATCTTACAAAGGAATGTAAAAAACCAAAAGAAACTCCAGCAAAGTGTCTGAATTGATGCGAAACGAGAAGGATATAGAAAAACATAAACGTAGAGAGCCAAGAAAAGTAAAGGAAGCGGAAATCAAACCTATATATGTCAAAGTCAACAAAATTCAGGCTTCCAATATTCCGAAGTTGCTAAAAGTGCAACACAGATTGACCGCTACAGTCAAATGTTGCAAAACAATTTAACCAGAATGGTAGAACAAGAGTAGAAACAAGACAAAGCTATTGGATCAACTATCCAACGGCTCACAAAACTAGAATATTAGTATGGAATCCCAACGAGCTATGGCAACATCAGTAAAAATTGCAAATAATTTTGGCTATCTAAAAAATTAATGTTTGTCTCATATCCAAAACACACTTCACAAAACAAACATATATACAATTTACAGGATATCAACTATATCACACAATACACCCAGATGCAACGATCTATAATCATTAACGCATGGAAAAAATACAAACTATTTATTGTGGAGGACAGTAAAATAAATAGAAAGCCAATAACTCAGATTCCACATATAACGAAAAGTGGAAGTTGGGCAAGAAGCAATGAACAGAAAGCAGAAGCCTTTGCTAATCACATATAGAGCGTATATTTCAGCTTCATGATGAAGTACAGGAGAGCCAACAAGAAATCGCCAGGAATTGTGGAAGTGATCAAAGAAATAAATCTAACTTCTCATATGGTCAATATTACTAGTACCTAGTATCCTAACTCCTATTAAAACGAATGAAACCGATAATTGAAAGTAAAGAACTTCTCTCTTTACACCAATACGGATTTCCATATAGAGTTTTTCACGAAACGAAAGATCAAGTTCAAAGGATCACGAATATCATAGAAAAACCACTTGAAGAAAAGAGGTATACGCAGTAGTTGTCCTTGACATGGCCCAGGCTTTGGCCAAGTCTGGCAAGACGGTCTATTGCTAAATTTCAAAAGTTTTAGCGCGCACGAGTATCTTAGAACCAGTTCCATACCTTCTATCCACATGGGAACATTTACCGATGACGCTGCTATCATATCTGTAGGTGACACCACAGAGCAAGCTACTAATAAATTTCAAAGTGCAATACACTGAATTAACATATAAACAAGCGACGGCACATCAGATTGAATAAAACAAAATCCGTACGTCTTGGCTACCAATTGCTTGTGGTACTACATAATGTTTCAACTGCGATGAAAAATGCTTTTAGAACTCCACACATAATAAACTGTTGCTATATAAGCAGATGTTAAAGCCCATATAGACGACGTATGGTATTCAGATGTAGGGTTGTACTAAACCGAGTAAATTTAATCATGGTAAGCAAGCCAGTCAACTGTTTGATCACCAAGAAATAATAAGAAGGGTCAAAAGGATAAAACCATCAGAACCGGCAGTAGTAAAATTTAGGAGAAATCAATTGGGACATCCGAAACTGTAACAAAGTGGCAAATAAGGTTAGAAATGAAATGCCCCAAACTAGGTATACCATCAGAAAATAGTTAAGGTTGAGTATAACACCTATTTCTGAAAATGGTCTTTATCAATGGTACGGATCTCGATTTTGTCCAATTCGATCAACACCACCTCCCTAAATGAATCAGGTGGTGTGGTTGAGACGATGCAGTGTTATAGTGAGCGTAAAGCTGCCCATGCAAAAATTGGTAGGAACGCGGAACTACATCAGATATTTAAAACTTGCACTGTATAATGTATAACCTATAGTCGTATCGAGTGTGGAAGAACGGAAATTTAAATTGATCATGTCATGATGTTAGATCATATAGGAGTACCGATATTGACAGTTATCATATGCTTCTTATTTTCAAGTACAAGTGTAAATTATCACGAATTATCACGAACCTCAATCAAACATATGGAGGCTGCTATCCAGTTAGCCATAACAGCTGCAGCGCAAAATACAATTGGAACAAGATCATCAAGATCACGTAGTAATGTTTGGTTTAACAATCAGTGGAATCTGCGTGAAAAATGATTGGCTCATAACACTAAGAGCTTTCAAACAGAGTATATCCGCACCAGAAAAGTCATAACCAAGTTGGTCATAATGAAAAGCATAATCAGAAGCGGTGCAGTGGTTAAAACTTCGGCACATGGACAGGGAGGTACTAGGTTCAAATCCCACCAGAGGATGGATGCAAAGCGAATTTTCGTCTTACTATAAACGCTCCCATCCAAGAGCCATCAAAAACACGCAAGGAGAGCTGAGGGCAAATGTGGCTGATGTTTCTCATTATAGCAAACATATTTTCAAAATCTACTAAATCGGACTGACTAAGTGCCCCCTCTTCAAGCTATTGCTCCACTAGGCGAGGATTTATTTGCCTATATCCCACAGTAGAGAAAGTAGATACTGCTATTAGTACATTAAAAAATGGCAAAGCAGTCTGGACGGAATCCCCGCAGAATTATTAAAAAACAAAGAGGAGTTACTCTTGGATCTAATTTTTATGACCTCATCGTGATGATCTACGAACAGATGGAGTTCCCTGAGAAATGGAAGACGGCACTCATATGTCCGCTGCATAAAAAAGGTGACTGTCTCAAAAAATTACCGTGTGGCATAGCTGTTATACACCGCCTACAAAGCGCTTGCTTATGTTATACTTATCAGAATTTGTCCCACGGCCGAAAATATCATTGGTGTGTATCTTCAATGTGGTTTTCTTTCTAACGCTAAGGATGATCTTAGAAAAATTTGACAGGCATTGCGAAAATCTTAAGGCCGCGCTCATATGTCTAAGAAACTTGTCTCTCTCTGTAAGCTAACAACATCTGGTTTTATGTGTAGAATTGTAGTGGAAAGAAAAGTATCTGACCCCTTCGATATAACATCTGATAAGACAGGAAGGCGCACTCGCGCCTGTGTTGGCTATTCTGGCGCTGGTACGTAATAAGGAAAGGTGATATTGATACTCCCTCTTGCATATTTAATAAGTTATGTAAACTTCTTTGATACGCCGATGAAATTGTGTTTCTTGGCCGAAGACCAAATGATGATCAAGGACAGTTTAATACCGATTGAACGGCACGCGAAACGACTAGGCTTAAAAATTAACAGCAACAAAACAACGCTACGATAAATCTAAGAGAAAACGACTACAACTTTAACAACGTGGAAGAGTTTAAGTATCTCGTGTCGACTATAATATCACTATAACAATCAAGGATGTTGCGATCAAATTAACTTTCGCAGCGCAGACGTATAAGAGGAAGTGAGAGTTGAAACTTGACCACCAACCACTGTAGATTATTTTTTCTACATTTGAGGGAAAAGTCACCCGATCCATTTATGGTCCAATTAAGGTTGCGAACAACGAATATCGAATTCTAATGCATAACGAAATTAAGCATCTCCTTGGAGACTGCGAAGACTGCGATGTTGTCGGATTCATCAAATTCAACCGAGTTAGATGGTTGGAGCACGTTGAAAGATCCCCATCAACTCATATGATAAGAAGAGCGTTCCATCAACAACTAGTCGACGTATGTCAGGAGACGATCTAGACTACGTTGGCGTGACATCTTCGAACAAGCTGCAAGCGGTAAACTACTTGCGTGGTATGCGAAAGCTAGGGAGAGAGAGGATTTGTTATTTATGGCACATATAAATGAATGAATGAAAATAACTTACTGGTTAATTTATATAAAATATAACGTTTAAATTATTATAAATTTAATTTTATAGAAAAGAATTGTCCGCGATTCAAAATATTCATATCGTTGTTGCTTAATGCGCTAGTGTATCCAATAGGGAGTGCGTTCATATTCAGCTCACGTTCTGTCGTTACATCGAATTAAGTTGTTACGGGCTGTCGTTAAGTCGATTTCCAAATTTTAATTTTCTTATAATAATTTTAACCACAAAAGACCCCTATAAACCTTTAGACTAATTCAAAATATTTGACAATGTTCAAAATATTAGAAATTTCCCCGACTGTACATTATATTTATTATTAAAATTCTAATAATCTCCAAAAATTTTGAGTTTTTTAGCCAATGTCAATAGGTGAAATAATTTCGTTTGATAACTTTGCGACCAAAACAAATCAAATTAAATTCGTTTTCACAAGTGAACAAACGTAAAAATGAAAACCATAATTTGCCTACTATTTAGTTTGGGTAAGTATAACTCGTATATAAGAATATCGAATAAATATAACTTTGTTATTATACATCCAGGGATCCTAGTGGCCGCAGATGATGATTGCGTTGAACGATGGGTCAGGGCAAATCAAAAATATTACAAATGTGCCGATGAATATTCAGATGATTTTACATATTGGCTAATGAAGTACCTCGACTATGGTGAGTTTAATTCAACAAACTCGGATGACGTTGCAGTCAAATCATCCGCGATATGTGCAAAATTTTCTCTACACGTGCAATGCGTTGAAATACGGCTGACCACAATAGGTGAAAATTGTTTGAGCGACTATGATATCAATAGGCAGGTAATCGCGTTCAAACGAAATTTACTAAAGTATTTTTGTGATGAGGAAGCTGAAAAATTACAAAAAGCTTTGGCTGATAATAGTTATTCCTCTATTTTCTCTGGTAATTTTAACATCTGTTTGGCTAATATTGAGGAAGCACAACTCTTGAATGATATAAATGGAAAAATTATCTTAAACAGAGGTTATTTATGCCAGTAAGTTGATCGAGTAATGCGATATAATTAAAATTTCTAGTGAATATTATCTTGATTTCAGATCGTTACGTGGGGTATTTGCTTGTTTGAAATCGGGTGTAGAGACGGCCCAAAATAAGAACTTAAAAACTATTTTACAAGATTTATTCACAATTATTTACGATATGCTAGAATGTACAGCAAATTAAATTATATTTGAATAAAATTTAAAAGTTTAATTTGTTTATTTTTACACTGAGTCTAACACGAGACGTCCACAGTTCTTTTATTTAATTCAAGGCGAATAAATTCATAAGCACTGCAATTTATAAACGCTACTGTCTCAATGCACGCAGTAACGCATTTATGGAGCACACAATATTTATGAGATTGTGAAAAATGTTTACACAATTCTTTAAGATGCGGTCGAGTGTCAAAGCTTATTACTCGTATTATTACTCTGATTATTTAATGAAATAATAAAATGGTTATGCAATTCCTACAGAGATTTATTTATTATCAGTAGACGTATAGTTGGCATAAAATTATATAATTTTATATATCACATTCCATCGCATCCCGCACCATTTCATACATGTCATTAGATATGGAAATAAAATTTGGATTGGGCATCGTTTTGAACACATCCCGCATACATTCATGAACTTTACGCCAATTTTGGCAGAACAGTTTATTTTCCTCGGCGGAACTAAATAATTCTAAGTCACCGGTATGTGAGATACAATTCAACAGCAACTTATTATTGTATAGGCTCCGTACTCCATAATTATCGGTCAACTCCAATGCTTTATTCATATTATCACTACAAAAATATTCCACTACACGTTCTAGGATATCGACGAATGTAGTCGATCGTGATAGACATTCATCGGGAATAATTCCGATAGCTGATTTTTCACATGCAATCGATATACCAACTCGATCACACAGTTTTCGTATATATTTCTCGTACTTTTCTAGATCAACCGCACCCTCGATAAATGTTTCGTTGAATGTGTCATGCATATCGTAATGCGTTTCATCTAAATTTTCGATAAAACAGAGTGATTGGTGTTTTCCAGCCTCTTGAATTTTTCTCTCACAAAATTCCGTTGGTTTTGCAGTAATTACTAAAATATAAATCAGAACAATTTTTGTAAATTATAAATTTTCTAAACTTAATCTCGAAACAATTATTTACCATGACTAAATATTGCCAAAACTATCAAAATCTTCATTGTGGAGAATTATTTTGTTACTGAAGATCGTTCACGAAAAATTATGACTGAACGGAATTAGTTGATTAAATGTATCTCATTGTGTGTATGACTAACTCAGTTTGTATTTCAAGTGAAACAAATTATTAACGCGAAAGATTTTATTGCCAATTAGTAGAACTACAATTAAAGCAATTTAGCCGATAACAAAGAAGTTTTGTTTCAATGTTACAGTTAAAACTATAATATGTATTTATTTTGTAATAGTTATATCCGAAGGTGTGAACATCTAAGGAGTAGTTAGGATTTCTGAGGCTAAATCGTTGCTCGTTGAATCGAAAAATCGACGCGCATAACTTACTTTAGCATTTTGCAAGGCAGACACTGTAGCCAATTAAGGAGCTCCTTAGATAAAATTTAACACTCTTTCGTCGCTGCTAAGGCTGTTATTATGGGCGGTTTTAACGTCTACAATTACACTCGCGATAGGGAAGCTGCTGAGAAATTTGCAGAATTTCCTCTGCTTATTCAACTCAAAACCGATCAAATACTCCGTTGGGGTCAATGTACTTTTCAGCCTTTCGATCGTATTTGATATCAGCTAAGTTCCTACTTACTTCAGAATTTCTCGACCTTGCTCGACTCTGTTGTTTGGCTAGTATTAAAAAAATAAAAGGGCTAAACTGGAACTTTAAGAAAATAGATACACACTCAGCGTCAATTAAAATAATAATAAGCACATTTTAATTGCATGTATGTGTACCCTCCCATATTACAAATTACCATATAACAGCGAAAAACAAGAAGCCGTGCGAGGATGGCCGAAACTAAAAATAGACTCGAGTGTGAGGAAAGAGTAGGAGAGCAGTCAGTTAGAAATAGATTGCCGATGCGAATAGATTAAAAAACTATATGAACAACTGAACACGTGGAATTTAAGGAATAATTAAAATAATAGAGTGTGGTGAAATTCAAAGAACCCTAACCCGACAATTTTGGGGTTCAGCCGGGATCCAATGTGGCTAAAGGAGGCAATATTAAGTCTATAATTTTATTAATAAAAATAAAATGGCCGGCCGAGTGCATAGCGTATTGTTTGAGAAACCGACATGTTTGTCAATTAAAAAAAAACCTAAAACAAAATCAATACAGTTATGAATTTAATTGACAATTTATTGGATAATGATAAATCGGAGTATACAGTCTGCTCTAGCAATGAGAAAAATCGCAAAAATCGCAGAATATAATCGCGCCAAAAACGAGAGAAGAGAAAATGAAGATGATGAGACGAAGAGACAAGTGGCATGAGTTACAATAATTGGTGTATTGTAAACGATTGTTGGTCAAGATGGCAAAAGAATTGCTGCCAAGTGCTAAAGAGATTCGCAGCTACACTTTTCAAGAATTGAAATCTGAATTAATTCTTCAATTCGGTGTTAGCAGTGAGTACTGGTGAAACTCACGGTGTGTTAAGACGTCACAGGTAACGGAAAGTTGAAAAATATAAATAATATTTTAAAAATTTTGAACATTGCTAGACGTGATAATGTTGGGGAAGCCGCTGTCATTAATTCAATAATAAACGAAATTGATGACGATGAACATCTAATTTATCCCATAATACGAGTAGAATAAATGTCAAATCCTATTAAAAAAGTAACACGATCATTGTTATCTATCCAATACGTGTCCCGATATTGCTAAAAGCAAAAACTATTTTTCATGTTTAGGACATGGCCACATGTGTCGAAATTGTGACAAAACTAAGGAAAGAAACATTTTGGAAGGGAAGCAAACACTGTGTCAGCGGAACGAGTACTCAATTAAAAATAAATTTTCAGCCAGATGGAGTAGTTCACATAATGTGTTAATTAGATGAGATTGTTTTCAATGACTGTCGACGTTGATCACGAATATGTGTGTCACGTCAATGCCGATAAAAATGTTGATAGGCGAAGATTTTTTGTCAATTTACTTTAGCAAATTGTAATGAAAATCATTCTGAAGGATGAAAAGCCGGTTAATTTGCGACAACGAAACACGATGGTTATGAAGCAGCAGCTAAATGATAAAAAAAATTGAGGAATAATTGCGTGAATGAATCATTCGACCCAATATTTCAATATTGATTTGAAGGGATCAGGTCACTGTGTCTGGTGCTCCATACAACATGTCAGAAATTAAAATGACTGGAAAATGATACACATTGGGATAGATTATTTTCCATCATTTTGACAACTTGTTTCTCGCCTAATCCGAAAGATGTGTGCGAGAAATACGAAGATATTTTACATCGAACGGCACAGCCAGCAACTACGGAAGCATGCAATTCTCACCGAAAATGTATAACGAAGCGCTAATTAGGATTGAGGACAAGTGTTTATCAATCGTCAACAGAACGCTCTTTCAACTAGGAATGGTTCCATCGAATCGATTAGCAGGCGATGTATACGATCGAGATTTGCACAGAGAGCAGCAATTTAATGTCAATGAGCTGCAACCATTAATTCAAACAATTCTGAATGCGATGAATGCGATTTCACAACAAATTGGCGGTTTGGTTTTCTTCGATGCACCCGGTGGAACAGGCAAAACATTTCAGTTATCATTGATTTTGGCGACCATTCGCTCACAAATAATCTTCTGGATTTGCAGCAACACTTTTGGATGGAGGTAGAACAGCGCACTCTGCATTCCAATTGCCATTGATCATGCAATTTTCTGAGACACCGAGATGCAACATAAAATAGAATTCAGGAATGGCAAAAGTTTTGCAAACATGGAAACTAATAGTATGGGATGAATGCACAATGGCCCACAAAAAATCTTTGGAAGCAATCAATCGGATGCTCCAAGATTTAAGAGGTAATCCAGAGCCAATCGGAGGTGCGCTCATTTTGCTGGCTGGTGATTTTCGTCAGACTTGTAACGGAATTAAACCTAATTCCGTTATCAACCCATCCCAACAAAATCTATTTCCTCATCGGCATGACCTCGAAGATAATATCTTCAACTACATTCCATTCAAACAAACGTCATGCCAGCCTTCTACATTTCTTCTTTGCCTTTATTTATAGTGGTATCATATGATTCATTCACTTTAGAATTTTTCATATATGCCACAGTTAAGTAAACGCAGATATGTACATCAACGTAATTTGATTACGCTGCCTATGTACATAATAAATGTACTTGATCTATTTATTAGGTGAATGACAATGACCAATGCAAATATTGAAAAGCATTGTGGTTGTTGTTGTTCGAACTTCCTCAACGGATGAATTGAAGAAAAAAATATTTGCGCGTGGATCGAGTCAGCAAAATCGATGTCACGTTGCTGTACAATTTTCATAGGAATTTTTGTGATGAGATCGCATAAAATTTCCTATGAAACTCAAAATAGGGACAACCTTTTTCTTGCTTGGGACAGTAAGTTTTTAGACAGACCAACGTGTGGTCAAGTAATTTTTTTTTTTTTTGTGTGATTAAGAAGAATTGTTTTTTGGTGTGTGCGTTAAAAATAGATATTGGGAAATAAAATAGTGTACTTAAGTTAATGAAGTGTTTTTGTGGTTTTTTTTCTGTTTTTTTAATTGTGGATTTTGTGTTTTTTTTGGCATACGGATTTACCAGTTTTTTTTTGATAAGTACATTGTTTTAGTGTTACTAACCTAATAAATAAAGATAGTGGGTTGACGTCGGCTGCCGGCGGAAAGAAAATTGTTGACGCTAAGCGGCTCTTTTTCTTTCTGCTGCCATCGATAGCATACCACTATCAACCCCCTACTAACACCACCTTTTAGGGCCTATGGGCCAGATAGTTTTTTTAAGATTAGGTAGATTAGGGTAAAATGTTTAGATAAACATTTTACCTATACAACCACGGTCAGTTTTGCTCAAGCGATGGGCTGGTAGGCTAACCACTACTTCGGGGTCCGATACCCCACTTTTCCTTTTTTTTATGTTTGTTTTTTTTGATGCGGTTATCTGGGCTGTTACCGGTGCATCCCCATCCCCACGACCGATTAACCTCTCCCGACTGAGCTACGGGTTAATGCCGCTGGGGATGAATACAGGTAGCGGCAAAAATCTATGAAACTGGGTTAACTTTAGCAGTAGCTAAAGTTTAACCCGTTTCAGACTCTACCAGTTATACCACGTTCCACACCAGCCGATGCACTAATCGCATGTCTCAAATCATCTATTCTTTGGCAAAATGTTCAGAAAATTATATTGACCACCAACATGTGTGTCCAACTGCAACAAGACGAATCCACTGCTCGATTCGCCAAGCAACTATTAGATCTTGAAAACGAGAAAATTCCAATCGATGACACCACAAATTTCATTACCGTATTTCCAAACATTAATTGCAATTACAAAAATCACCAATAGTTAAGCGAACGTGCATTATTGGCGGCCAAAACAATGATGCCAGTGCTATTAACATAGCAATTATACAACGTATAAGTCAGTTGATTGCGTTATGAATCAAAAAGAAGTTGTCAATTATCCGGTCGAATTCCTGATTTGCCAGGTTGCCAGGATTACCACCACTCGAATTGATATTGAAAATTGGTGCACCCATCGACTGTGCAATGACACCAGGTTTGCAGTCAAGAAATGGCAGAATTACTTGTGTCTAACAACAATTAGGCGATCAGTAAGAGCTTGTAGCTTTTCAAATGAAAAAAATTTGGTCAGAATCAAACGTTGTCTGACGGGTAAAGCTCGAATACCCCACCCGAAAACCGAGAAACGCAGAATAAAAAAAACTAAACGTTAAGCCTGCGTAATTGAAGAGCAGTTTTGAACTATTGTCCGTTCAACACTTGTGTCAACTATGGAAGCAACGGATTTAGTTGATATTTAGTTGATCTTAATAGCTGCCAGGAACATTAAAATTGAATTGGGTGACACACACCATAAACCGTTCCACCATTAAACAATTGGCACCATTAAACCATATGTGCCAGTCATATCAAAAAAATGATTCGAAGGAGGAATCAAATTCATCCAAACGCTCGATCGAACGAATATTGGCAGACAATAAAAATGACTCAATTATGTCACAAATGGCTAGAGCATCATTATGTCACAAGATGCCGGTCATATAATAAATGTGGAGTCGATAGATAGCACATCCTCCGCTCCTTCACGACCCTGATGTATATTCTCTATCACACACATTGAAAGAAACAGTAGCCACAACAATTGCGATGCCATACTACACTAAAAGTTCTAAGAAGATTCTGTTCTAAACCTAATACGATAGTTCTGTTTGCATGTTACTCTAATCGACGAGAATATTGCGAACAGATAAATCTAGAAAGACCGAGACCTCCTCTACAAATCGTTTGGAGCAAAACAGTTAAATTGATTCTCTCGAAATATTCTTTATCAAATTTTATGAAAGGATGAATCGATGATTTCTGAATCGTTACACCACTGACCTACCAATCCAAGCGACAATTTGTCCATAAAATGTGTTCTATAAATATAAAAATTAAAAATCCACGGGTATACAAATGCCAAACCCTGAATACTGATCGGGACACAATATTGGCAACTTGGAAAATTATTGCAAAGCTTTCAAGGTGATATGGGTGGGACGCTTCTACATAGCTGGGAGAAAAGCGATTTTAAACAAGACGAAGATAAGGGATACGTTCACAAAGGCCCCGATTACTTTAGGAATCTGTCCGACATTCTCTATTTGTTTCGCGAACTGGCTGTCTTTGTTATGACCTTAATGAAAACTTGTTATGAAAACTTGGGGTCCTCAATACATTCAGAAGGTTTCTTAAATCGCATCAGGTTCTCCAGATATAAAAGACCTTTATTAGACCATGTAGTACTGCTGTCAAGTTTCAGTGGCGTGCCATCCGAAGAATACCTAACCCCAGACTTACACAGCCTACAACACCGCAGACATGTTGCAGAACTATGCGTGTTATACAGATTAATTCATGGTAAATGTTCTACAGAACTAAAGGAGAAAATACCATCATTCGTTATGCGAGAAAGGGTAACAAGAAGAACGGTCAATGACTTAGGTTTTCAGTTAAGCCCGAGCCGAAATCTCGAACTGAGTTTGCTTCCTCAATTCGAATTTATTTATCGAACATACAAGCAATGGAATTCACTAAACGGTTTCGAATTTCCGTTGGACTATAAAATGCACAGGTTTAAGGCAACTACCAACCTTTACTTGAAGGATCACGTGTTGTATTGCGCTTCTACCAAAGTTACATGACATCAATGTTCCGCGGTGGTATACAACCAACCACAGAAAATACTTCAATCGGTTTACACTTATGTTTGTAGGTGCTAGTGAAAATGTCTATGCTGCTGTGGTATATTTTGGAATCAAAAACAGTGCGATATCTTGTAAACTTATCGGAGTTAAAACATCGGTAGTAGGAATTTCAGACAGCTGTTTTAGGAACTTCTTGCATCGTCAATCTGTAAGCCTACAATTTACAGTTGACACAAGAAATTTTTCGGATTAACTTTTGACATAAAAAGTATTCGCAACCTGATATAGCCAGAGATAGCGGCTGGTTTTGTGTTTCTGCATTTCTTACATACTCAGAGCAAAATTGGTCATTTTGATAAAAGTCGCATATTTCCTCTCGATCAAGCTCTCGTCATCAAGCCGATCGCTGGATATTGCCATTTGCAGTGTCATCACATGAACCATGAGGTAGTTGTGATCGAGGTAAAACATAAATTCGCTATTCAATGTTTACGGGTCGTACTTAAAAAGACAGGTTGAAATGTCAACAGGGCAAAACAGAAAAGGTCAAACCGATAGCATCTCGAAATCCGCCTGCACGCAATGGCTTATTCTGCAACGTTCTCATTGAGATTTGAAATTTTGTCGCCACTCGTTTTGATCACTGGGCGGCTGCTAGGACAAGTTTGTGCAATTCATGAACAAATATATTGAAGCATCATGTATTGAAAGCTTAGCACGTTCTTTGATGGAAGCTGAATTAGTGGTAGATTCACGGCCACTTGCGTATATCCCAATTGATCTAGATGAAAGAGGAAGCACTCATTCCAATCCATTTTTTAATTAGTTCCTCAAGCAGAATACAACCTTTTTCACCGTTCAACGATGGGGTCGGCACTCCGGTTAAAAATTATGAACTAATGTAAAGAATGGCGGTAGTAGAAACTTAATGATACCTCTAAACCGTTGACAGCTCGAGATCGGGGACGTAGACGCGGCCAAGTATAACGTCGAGTCGCAGGAACGCTGGAACATACATAGACAAGCGACGAAATTAAATTAAATTTAATATTTAAATTTGTAATTTAAATTAAATTCGGAAATTTAGCTAAAATTCAAACCGATCGAATCATTCGGCTATGAATTGTTTACTTCTAAATCGAGTATTGTTAAACTTAGACTAGTTCTCTTTATTGATTTATTATCATTCTTTTGGTATTTGGCAACCTGTGCCAACGCAAGTGCGTTTCTTCTTTAAAGCGACACGTTCTCTGTTTTGCGACGACGTGGCAAAATAATAAAGGTTTGCCACGACCGTGATTCAGCAGCGTCGGAATGATAAAATAACAAATTTCAAATTAAATTAAAAGACAATAAAGTTCTGTTTTCAAAAATCCATGACTATGATGAAATTAGCTTTAATGTATAGTTTTAATCTCGATTAGAAATCATTGTTTAAAGTTTTGGTGAGAACATCAGATGACTTGAACATTTCTTTCAAAGGTTTTACGCTTTAATTGCTCAAAGAACATCTGTAAGTTTGTTTGGTTCCTTTAATTGGTTAGTGGTGCTGAATGCTTATTTTGAATCTTAACAGTAATACTCGTAATTTGTATATTTAATGAACACGATTCATCGTTTTACATTTGAAGAACTTGAATCGGGTTAATATTTTGCGCCGCTTGAAACCCCGATTTCGACTCACTCTGTGTATGAAATCATACTAAAATTATCTAACCTCTATGAACTGCAACCGTCACAAAAGCGTTTTTTTATTACTACGAATTGTAATAACAAACTCGAAATGTGAATGATCGCAAAAAACTACTTCCAATCATATCAATGAGCTCAAAAAATTGATGACATCTGTGTTAGTTTTTTTTTTTTTAAATTACATAATGGGTACGCCAAAGATTACGCCAGATTAACCTAAATGAACCCAAGCTATGCAACAAAAAAGGGAACGTGATACGAAGTGACACAAAAAATATATAGACAGAACCAAAAACTGCCGAATAGTTTTTATTAAGTACTTGAAGAGAAAAGACAATGAAATTTGTTCTCGCCGTTGCGTTGATACATATTGGTAGGTGTTCGATAACATTAATCTTGCACATTTAAAATGTTTAATTGATGTAAGTAATATTTTTTAGCGCAAGCAAGCAATTCATCCGACTCTCCAGATGTTGCCGATTGTGCCCCCTTTCTAGAAGCGGCACATAACGACATGCGAATATGTTTACAACGAAATCCGAATTTTGATTTGAGTGCGATTTACCAGAAATTTAACGAAACTTTTATGCAGGAAACAAACGATTTTGAAACGCAAAAGCAATTCGTCCAAATTGGTTGTGATTTGATACAGATGATAATCGAGTGTGCCCGCAATTATCGTGATGCTGTACCAACTACATGTCTCGAGCCGGAATTATTGGCGGCCGAATTATTACACGAAGAGTTTCAAGTAAAGCTGCATAAATATTTTTGTACGGATGATTTAAAAAATTCCCTCAAAGCAATACAAAATAATGGAGTACAAACATTTTACAGTAGCCCATTTATAGAACAGTGTATGGAACCGGCTGGTGACTTAAGATTATATATTCTTGAAGAGGATTGGCGTGGTCGAAATCAGGATTTTTGTCCGTAAGTAAGCAATACCACATTTTACATATTAAGTACTGCGGCAAATTAATTTTTTACACAATTTCTAGAAACTCAAAAAAGGCATTCGACTGTCTACATCAATTGTTTGAAACGGCACCAAATCAAAATATCAATATACTGCTAAGTGAGGCATATGGAATTATTCGCGAAGTAATGAATTGTGATAATGAGTTATGAAAATAAGTAAATAATTCAGAATGTGTGGTGCAATATGAATTAATAAAATTTTATGAATGTGTCCTATATACGAGTATGTACAAATTGAAAATATAGAATTACCAAACATGGGCAACATCGATTTTATTTACTGAGAATTTCAGATGCACGTAATATTTTATATCGGCATACAGGGCAGTCAAATTGCTTCATCATTCGCAACGTTGAGGTATTACCGGAAAATGTGATAAGCATGTTGAATGAACGCGTACATTTTTTTTATAAGCACATATAAATTTAGTTCACGAACTCATTATTTATTCAACGATAGTAAATTTTAGCCTACCTGTAAATAAAATCGATATTTCGGTTGTGCATAGAAGGCATAAGTTTATGTAAAATTATTGGATTACAGGAAATTTAATTATTCTAGGAATTTATAAAATTGGAAATAGACTCGTTTGAAAGCATAAGTTCGAAACTATTACAACGAAATATAAATTTTTCAGTACTTATCTAACCCTACAAAAACAATTGCAGAAACCTCTAGGCCAGTATTCATTATGAAAATATTACGAGTTAAGAATATTAAATGTAATAGAATTATCTTTAAAATTTTATATATGTAGTTAGATGATTTAACAGTGCACTATTGCTTACGATAATTTTTTTGTTAAAATAACCACTCAATCTCTTTGGAATCAGCCTGAACACTGACATGGAAGATGAGTCAGCCATTAATACCAATGACCGTCATCAGATATAAGCAGTAACTAGTTTTGGACGGGTTAGACATTGTTATCGATAGTTTTCGTTTAAGTAACTTAATGGCACACTGAAAATTATGTTTAATCCGGTTAGTTTAATTGATTGATTGAAGTATACCGCCAGCCAGGTTGGAAGTTAGCATACAGATTATGAACGAGACATAAAATACCATGCTTAGAAATCAATGATTAAAAACTGGCTTAGTTCGAATTTACTATATCGCATTATTTTACGTATATCCTTTCGAACTGGTTTTCTAACCGGCAGTAAATAAAATACGCTAAATTTGATTAAAAAGTGGCCTAGTTTCGTTCAAAATGGCCATTTTATAGATGTTTCAATCATTCGAAAAAAGTGTGTTACTTCTGTTAATTGCGCAAAACAAACATGACGAGAAATAAGGGAGTGGTTCCCCTCCGATAGACGACATACTAATCAGTGAAATGAATATTATAATAAATGGTGCAGTGAACAAGGCATTGCAAGGCACCACGGATAATGGCTCAAACATTAAAAGAAAATCAATTTTCTGATCGCAAATACCAAACGAGGCAGACAAACCGATCAAACTGAGCCTGATGTGCCTGCTAAAACCTATCAAAAACGCATTCGCAAAGATGAAACAATTAGCGTAATCCTAGAAAAGCAAGCGAATAATATGCTCGATAAACTTGATTACTCATCTGAAGAAGAAATCGGAGAGGAGTTAATAATAAACCTCCCAGAAACTGTGGTGGGCAGAAAATTTCATCAATTAAATTCTGAAATTTTAACTAGCGCTCACCTCCTATTGTTTTGAGAAACCTACCAAAGGCGAACTTACAGCCAATATCAAGGAAATTGCTCGCAAATATGATGGCACTTTAATAAAAGTGAATATCAACAACATCTTGGTTTTCCCGAAGAATATCATTAACCACAACGAAATCGTAGAGATATTCAAAAAAGAGGTCTCTCGATTCTACACTTACACCATCCGGGGCCAAAAACCTAAAGTTATGACTGTAAGGGGAATCCATCAAGACACGTCATGTGAGGATATTAAAAGTGATTTTCTTTCGGAAGATCTTAAGATTATCAACATGTATCTAATAAAAAAGACGATCAAGATGGTAAGGAAAATTAAAATACTGTAATGCTGCCATGCTTCACAGTCACCTTGGAAAACTCAACAAAATATTCGGATATTTACTTAACCACCGGATGTTGTGGTTACAAAATCACCTGGGAGACCAATTTTAAACAAACAGAATGAAAATTTAATTGAGTAATTCAAATTTTTATTTTAATTAATGAATATAAATTAAATAGAGGCATAATTTTAATGTTTTTCTATAGAATTTAACTTCCTGTTTAGTTGTGTGGATTAGTAAAAGGTACGTAAATTGATTTTCCGCAAATGAGTATTAATTGCAATCAATAAACCACAACCCTTCTAAAAAAATTAGACAAAAAATATGCACTAAGATAGGAGTTGTTATGAATCTCAAAAATTATTACCTAACACCTCGATTCCGTTAGTTGAGTCGTTGTCGTTCCAAGCGATAATAAAAATTTGTTGTATGAAAAGTTATCCAATTTGTAAACCAATAAGTGACTTGAGGCGAAAGAGACAATTAAAATTTTTGTTTTGAGCCGTGTTGTATTTGGAGGTGTCATAATACATATTTTCACCAGATACTGGTTTTATAGTAAAATACTGACTTAAAATGACAAATTACATGACTGGCGGAAGCGAAGTGTAAAATTTATTAAAAAAAATATTAATGAAAGCTGATTCTTATAAGGAAGAACACAAATGGCGGAATTTTAGGGCTCTTATATATAGCTAGCTCTGCTTATATGCGTACTCAATACCATTACAGTAGTGGTATTGGCGTACTCATCAGCGATTATTTTAGTGATTATTTTTTCTAGTAATTTTAGTACTTTTGAGACAATTGAAGAAATTTCCATCCCAATTTGGTTAGAGACAAATTTTTTAGAAGAAAACTGGATGCTGAAACATATATGATATGGGCCTAAAATCTACATAACAGATCTTAAAATTGAATTTTAATTTCAAGGTGAGGTTACAAAGACGTTGAAAGTTTGGTTTCGAACTAATGAAACATTAAATTCTTTATATTAAACAATTCGGTCGTCTCAGACTGCAGTCAGCAGTGACCAAACTACAAAAATATTGAAAATACTTTAAACTTACATTCAAAGTATAATCACAATGCCTTAGCAAATTATCAAGATTCTCAACGTAATTTCAACCCCTTCGTAAACTCGAATTTTATTGTATTTAACGCATACATGCGATTTATATATTAAATTTTGGGTTATTCTGCTAAGGCATTGTATGTAATTTGAATGTAAGGAGTGAGCAATTTAGCGTTTGCAATTTTAACTACCGGTTAGTTCGAGTGTATCAACACTTACGTCATTCGTGTTATGACAGAAAATTAGTTTAATGTTTGACAATTTACGAAATGGGTTGTTTTACACTTGAACAAAATTAGGAAATATTGAAAACTTACTTTCAAAGTGGTGTGTTCTACCCAAACTGTAAGAAATTTACGTGGAAAATTCAGTAGCAATTAAATGCCTACGACGCAATTTGTGGATCAATTTGTGAAGCGAGTTCATGAAACTGGATTGTTATTGGATAAACCACCACGTGCATGTGCATTTACAGCGCGTAAAGCCGAGAACATTGCAGGTGTTGCTCGGAATGTGACTGAGCATCCATTAATATCAACTCACCAACGTGTTTTGCATATAGACCTGGGTATGAAGGCGTACAAAGTTCAATTAGTACAGGAGCTGATTTAAAATGACCATCCGCAACGTTCTAGGTTCTCTAATTGGGCTTTGGAACGCTCGGAAGAAAATCAACATTTTACCGAAATATCATCTTTTCCGACGATGCTCATTTTCACCTCGGAGGCTACGTTAACAAGAAAATTGTCGCATTTGGGGCTCAGAAAATGTATTACACTTAACCATGGACTGATGCATTCACAACGAGTGACTGTTTGGTGTGGATTTTGAAGCGGCGGCAGAATTCAAGAGGAGGACACACACGACGATTTTTAATTCAAGTCGTGTATTTAATAATGTTTCTACGATTTTAATTTGTCTAGAGACGAATTTAAAACGGTTATACAAATTTTATATACAAATTTGAATTATATAAAATTGAATTGATTTTTTTAAATACGAGATGTACAATAATACTATTAGCTAATTAAATACATTGGCAGTCATATTTTGGACAACATTACCCTCAAACAGGTTAACTAATTTGATAATAATTTACATGGAGAATTTTGTTTTCAGTTGTTGTTGGTTTTTCGAAATTTTACTTCACTACTGAGATTGAAAATGTCACTCATCGCCTCAAAAAATAGGGCTTTTTTTAATTTTGGCGCCGACCATTGTATTTGCTTGTAAGAGAATGCATGTTTATTATATTTAGCACCGCTAATAGCGGTGTCTATTACTTGGGGGGTTGGGCTATCATAGAATATAATAATAACTCATTTGCATTAAGTTCATTTACTTTATTCAAAATTAACAAATAAACAAAGTGTTACTCACGTTTCTGTATTTATAATTATTATTTCATTGATGGGTGGACCTTGACATAGTAATGTGTAAATTCATCAAATATTTAATTGTTCGCATTTTTTGTGTTTAGATTGAGCAGAGATTTTGTGTTTTGCTAATGAATATTGTCTATTGTTGTTATATGTAAAGATTCCAAAATAACAAAAATATTTGTGGAACTTAAGAAATGGGCTCGACTCGCGATTTCATAAAAATACAAAATTTTATTCAATCACAATCTAAATACAGAGTACGCTTTAATATGACATTGTATTACAAAATACAAACTAATTGATTTTTAATTAACAAGCACACGATTATATAGCAACACTGTGAATAAGATTTTTATGCGAATTAATATTTAAATTATTTAATTATTATTGTAAAAGTCATATAATTCCAAACCAATTAACTTACGTATGTTATATCGTCTTCATTAAACCAAATAATATTGTTCGTAAGTTCATTTACTTCATAAAACAATGTAGATATAAATAAATTAAAGAAATGAATTAAATTAAAGCAATACGAGTTACTCAAGCACAAAACCTTGGCATAGTAAAGTGTTTGCTGTGCCATAAGCTATCTTTATGCATAGTAATAATGTATTAGAAAAGTACATTTTAATAGTTTAGTCAAAGCCATTCTTAAAAAAACAAGCCTCCATGTTAAAACCGAGCTTTTAATGCGGGATCAAAAATGTAACCAAAAATATTTACGTTTTCATCCATTTCATATTGGAAGAATTCATTTCGTTTGATAAATGAATCATGAATCCAAAGTATTTTGGCAAAATTGTTCATCATAGTGGGTGTACTCGTATTTACCAGTAGTAATAAAATTCCAGTTTGCTTTATACACTATACGAAATAATGATAGGACCAAATTAAAAAACCCGATATTTTTATTAAAAAATGTAGTATAAAATTTATTTATTTCGCAAAATGACTAAATAATAAGAGTTAGCTTAATTTAATAGAAACTTTATTTGCAATACTAGTATAAATTCTTGAATGAGTAACTTTTAATTTGTCACCCTCATGAAATAATGATAAGGCCACAACCATTTTCATTACAATTCGATTGTTTTAAAATACCAATTGCTAATTTAATAGTTCGTATTAGCACCTTGGTTGATAATGACTTGTTATAAACGACGTGGCATATAATCTATTAGTTTTTAGACTCTTGATTAATTTTGGCCAATTTTGGCACAGCTTCTTTTAGTTGTCGAATAGGGTCGAACGGAAAATCATTTTTGAAAACTTATTCCATAATATTGGCCAGAGGTTCTCGATCGAATTTAGATCTGTACTACAGGCGCAAGTCAGATAATAAATTATTATTAGACTTTAAAATCTGTATGGTTCGACGCCGCTAGTTATCTTTTTGGAAAATATAATTTGTACGACCAATTTCGTCTCAGTAGGTTATTAGTAAATCGTCTAACAATTCTATATACACAGAAACCAACACAGTTTTGCGATAATATCCAATGACCTCCTAAATCATCAAAGATTCACCGCCAATATTACGAGATATTTTCTCTTACGGTTTTACACGAGAGTCGTACAAATATTTCTGTGATCCATCAGAACCATCGAGATTGAACTCTTTCTCATCTGAAAATATAATATATGACCGCTCTTCTTCCCAAAATTAGTATTTTGCCTGTGGTGTTTTTTTAATCGAGGTTTTGCTACTCGTTTCGTGCACTGCAAGTTATAGTCCGTTTCCAAAATCTGCTTAACCCGTCTTACAGAGCTTACTAATTTTCTTGATGGTTGATGCTTTTGGCCATATTGTTTTATAACCATCTTGCTTCTAGCGGCTAGTTTTTTGAAATTATAAACATTTCTATGAGTGATGTAAAAACATATGCTAGTAAATTATTTATTTTTATTCGTACAGTGTATAACTCAAAATTTGAAGGTTTATATAAATCGAATTTGAATCATAATTATTACTGATAAAGAAGCCAACTATGATAAAAAAAATTCTTTTGTTATGATCATTTCAGATTTACAAACACGTCTAATTCGAAAACTGACCTCTAATATTTTAACTCTCAACAAAATACGGCTATTATTGAAATAAGTAAGTGTTAAGGTGATTTTACACCGTATGACCACAAATATAAGCCTATGGTGTATAATTCATCTTGAGTCTTGTCCAAAAGGTAAAAACAACCGCACTTTTCACTGTCAAGAGGCTGCTATTATGTATAAGCAGCGGTTTTTTGAAATCTATTATTTTTTGTTATTTTTTTATTTTGCTGGTGCTACATCCCATTTAGGGATTTAGCCGCCTTATTCTAAGGTTACATAAACCTGTATAAAGAAAACCAACTTCATAATAATACAAACTTTTCAGAACAAAGTGCTACGTGGTATATAGTTAACGCTTCGTGGTACATTAGAAATGATGACCTTCATAGGGACCTAAATATCCAGACAGTTCAAGAAGAAATAAAAAAACTTGCAGTAATTCATGTACAACGTATTTATCAACACGTAAATGAAGAGCTTCGTGGTATGTTGGACACTTCACATGAAGTAAGGTGATTGCAGAGAACGAAACTAATTGATTTAATGGATTAAGGACACCAGTGCAAAGACTACTTCAGTAAATAACCTATAAATGGAGCTGGCCAATGGGTCTCTTCTCATTCACAAGTGACTAAATTAAGAAAGAAAAATTACTAGATGAATTGTATTCAGTTGTAATAATTTAAATACAAAAAAACCCAAATTATAATTCAAAAATTGGGTATTTTACATTGTTCCTGATGGAAACATAGAAAAAGTTTCCCCTCTAAATATAGTACACCATTTAATATTACGGCTCTTTAAATTGTAGATGGCTCTGATATTCCGGTTCAGCAATATTGTGTAAAATTTATAAGCAAATAATGTAAAAGGACAGTAAAGAGTAAAATACGAACACATTTATTGAATGGTTCCATAGAATTCTTTATGTGCTTGAAACAAGGTTGTTAAAAATACTTGCCTACACTAGATTAATCCAGGAGATGAGTTCATCGCTGTTCTTTAGTTGTTGTGGCTCATTCAAATATTGGGATGCTTGTACTTCTTGTGAGCCAAGTCGTCTAGATCACTGTTTTCCAACGGGGCGATACGGCTCCCCTAGGAAAGGATATCATATATCTGAGCAGCCATATGCTAAATTCATAAATTAAGGGGCCTTGGACTAACATAATTTTAGTTATTACTAATATAAATATGAAATTAAGATGTAAACAATAACGTTGGGGAACATTGTTCTAGGAGTCTTAGTAATAACTTGTTTTACCTTTGCCACATAACATTGGTACAGGTTTTTAATATTACAGTTGCGATTCAAAGCAATAGATTGTATCAGGCAACCACCAAGCAAAATGAGTTCATTGCACAATACACACACCCAATTTAAATTATCTTCAAACCTCAGAATCATGTGTAGATAAATAACCGAAATCAAATTGTGGCTTTGTAACACATACGAGCTAGACTATTGGCAACATAATTAATTCACATAGACCCTGGAGAGCGGTTATTCAAATCAAACTACATCATGATAATAAAAAAAACAGTTTTCATACACATTACACATGCACGCGGACGCGCATACATTTTTTGAACGGAACTTTTATATTTTAACGCAAAATACAAATTTTTAATTATAATTTATATGTACATACATATACGTACGTTTACAATTAAATCTAATTATCCAATTTTATTTCCACTTGCGCACAAACTTTTTATTTTCTGCAATTAGCTTTATTTACCAAAAATCACGTTCGATTGGTTCTGTTCTGATTTTTTCCTATTTATAAAAATACATACACAAACATACACACACACACACACACTACTCGAAAACTACTTCTGGTGATGATGAAATCGAATGGAAAAGTTTGCAATTTTACATTACTATGTGCATATGCTACTTAAAGTCACAATAGAATGGGGTGCGCGGTGAAATATAAAAGAATACACATCGTCAATCCAATTTGTTAATAGTGATGAAGTTCAAGGCCAAATTTTATTGGCTTATTTTGGAGCACCATTGAAACTATCTAGTATATAGCACAAAAGATATTTTTAAAATACTTGTTTCTCTTTTGACAACATGTACACACGCTTTGTTCGACGCTGTAGCGTTATTAAGATTTTGTATGGGTAATTTACAACGACAAAACATTAGCTTCCCGTTTCCTATCATAATGAAAATATTTTTAAATTCTGATATCATAATTAAATTTTAGTTTATTGATTTACTGTACACTATAGAGACTATACACTGATATACATGTAACATTGAACTAAATTTTGAATTTAATCAAACTAAGCCACAATACTCGTACAACGCATTGCATGTTAACGTTTGCTTGGAAATTGAAACGATTTCTGTGTTCGCGAGATAGTTTACAATATACATAACATTGATTATATGATTAATCAGATGGTGACGTTAAACAAAGAAATGTTGTTATAAAGGATTTTTGGCAGATTTTTAACCCAAAATTATAAAAGATTTAAGTGTTCCGGTTGATATTTGAAACGCGGTTGTATATTTAATTCTGAATAATAACCACTTAATTGATCGCTGCTTAGTAACCGCTAAATAACCCTCCTAACCGTCTCGAATCAGCGCTTCAGCTATATTCGACACCATTTTATACATAGATATTCTTCGTCAGTGAAGTTGGCCTTTGCCTGTGCCGAGCAATGGCTATAGATGCTGTTGGACCATTTTGTTTAACGTTTTTTACTATGGGAATCTCTGATCGTATCTCATCTAAAAAGCGTCCCAATAAGAAGTTCAGATTTAAAAATTTAATAAAACAAAAACGGCTTAATATAGTACAATCCTCTTGGTTATTTATGGAAAATGATTTCATTCAAATAGGAGCCGCGGCTGGCCTTGGCGTACTTCATTCGGTCAGCCCAATTTCTAGGGTGCGGTCTATTTCGGCAATGGTTGCTTCAATATAGGCTTTCAAATGCTCAATTGTTTGTGGATTGTCCGTATAACACTTGTCCTTCACGGTACCTCACAAATAAATCCAAAGGCGTCAAATCACAGCTTCTTGCCAGCCAATTCACGTCACCATTTCGACTGATAATGCGACCATCAAATTTTTGACGCAGTTTCGCTATTATAACGCCCGATGTGTGACATGGCGCACCATCTTGCTGGAACCAAAGGTCGTCCAAACCAATATCTTCAAGATATGGCCACAAAAAAGATGTTAACATGTCGCGGTAGTTGATTCCGTTGACCGTAACAGTCGCGCCGGCCTCATCTTCGAAGAAATACGGCCCAATAATGCCACCACGCCACAAGCCGCACCAAACAGTAACACGCAATGGATGCATTGGCTTCTCCACATATCCACATATTGTGGATTTTCCGATCTCCAAATGCGACAATTTTGTTAACCCACCGAGATGGAAATGCGCCTCGTCCGAAAAGATTATTTTTTGAGCAAAATCCTCATGAATTTCGAGTTTGTCACAGGCCCATACAGCGAATCGATTTCGAAGTGGATGGTCACGTGGCTTCAATTGCTGGACCAATTGAACTTTATAGGGTCACAAACCAAGATATTTACGCAGAATTCGTTGCATGGAAGATGTTGGATGGATGTTCTCGATGGATTGTCAACTAGGTAGCCCGTATCACACACTTTATGCACAAACTTCTTGATACCAATTGTCTTTGTTGTGGAAGTAAATTTCCAATATTTCCCACTTTTGTTGAAGCGTTAAGCGACTCATTTCGTCAACTAGAAATAATATACTGAGCTTCTGTCAAAGAAAGAATGACATTGGTGTTGCCAGAGCCAAAATAACCGATATGTTAAATCTGAACCGATTATTGTGACACTCTTAAGTTGGATTAAATGAATCTATTCGGGTAGTGAAAGAAAATATATTTTCATCGCAATAAGCTTGGCAGCAGAAATTCGATATTCGACAGTAATCCGGGATTTTATGTCCGCCCTAATGTAATTTGAAGATGAAATGAGTGCCATGTAAATGCTCCTGTCTATTGATAATAAGTTTGTTTTGTTTACTTTCAACTTCTTGTTTTCGTTCGTTTTTTCTTTTGTGTTCTTCTTCACCCGAGTGATTTTGTGCGTCAAAACATTGTTAACGTCATAACAAAATTTTAATATGTACTAATTCCTAAATGGTTTCACAGTAGTTAAAGACTTCACATCTTTTCTTAGCTAATCAAACAATTATCATGGCAATGAACATACCTGATAGGAATATGCAATCAGAAGTGCCGACTTCATTGATTTTCTAGAACACGTTGTATCATATTTACAACCGTTCATTCAACGGACTTTGTTGTTCAATGGAATTAGGTCAATCTGAATTACCACAAATTCAGCCACTATATTTTTCGGATGGCAATGAACATACCTGATAGAAATATGCAATCAGAAGTGCCAACTTGATTGGTTTCTAGAACACTTTTTGTTAAAAACCATTCATCCAACGGTGGTTGTTGTTCAATGGAATTGGGCCAATTCTGGATTAGCACAAATTCAGCCACTATATTTTTCGGATGGCAATGAACATACCTGATAGGAATATGAAATCAGAAGTGCCAACTTCATTGGTTTCTAGAACACCTCATGTCATAAAATATTCTTTCAACGGTCGTTGTTGTTCAATGGAATTGGTCAAATTTAGTCACTATATTTTTCGGATAGCAATGAACATGCTGACAGGAATATGCTATCTGATTTGCTTATTCTTGGATTTAAGAATATTTTGTTTCTATTTTTTAATTTGTTGTTCAACAAAAATATTATTGAACGGTATACCTCTGTATTTTGTTTGTTAACATAGTATCTTTTAGGGGCTAGTTTGTTTTTCCTCAATTTATGAATGAAAATTTCTAAAAATCATATTTCTATGCACAAATTTCGTCAGCCGCCTTTACGAAATTTTAAAATTAGGCTTATATTATTTCTGTTTTTTTTAGAAATCGGGTTTTATATGTTTCGTCTTTCAGGCGAAATTTGAAATTTTCATTTACCGTTTTTTTTGGCTGCTGTATTTTTCTGTCTTACTAATGGAATTAGTCTAATGTAAATATTTTCGAAACAAAGTTAATTGGGAAATTATTTTTACCAATAAAATTTTTATGGAACAAAAGTTTCCCATTCCACTTTGTGGGCGCAAATCGATACTGCATTGACGGAAATTGTTTTGACATTCGTGACACATCCAGTCGCTGTTATGTTAAGAAGAAATTTTTTAGTTATTACTGAGAATCAATGAGCTCACTGACTTTTCTACATACTGCTAAATCAATTCTGTTCTTTTAATTTAAACTATGATTATTTTTACATAACTTTTAATTTTTATTTTAATATTTAAATATTTAAAATTTCTGGACTGGAATAAGACTTCTAGATTGAAATAAATTACTGGTATAACTAAATTCTATGAATTCGCTTTTGGGAATGATAGCTCAAATTTCACTCATTTTTTAGTGTTTTTGGAGGATTGGCCAATCTTTTTAATGAGTGACCCTAGCTGAGTAAAATCTGTAACACACAAGATTTTTTTCAAAATTAGGCAGTAATGAGAAGTTGCGAGTGAAACATATATTTCACTCGCATCTTCTCATTACTGCCTCTTCTGCATAAGCTCTTCTGCACACTAAATTTTGTGTATTTGTATTTCTAATAAAAATTCGTATTTGATTGTGCTTCCAACTCAAAAAAATATATGGTTAACTTATACATATGCTTAATATTGAAGGAGAAGAAGAAGGGAAACGAGCTAATATATCAGCATAAATGTAAAATGTAAAATTTGCAGTAGACCGAGGTTAGTATTTAATCCTAACGGAATTGGTCTAATATCAAATTAGTACTTTGCAAGCATGCATCTAGAGAGAAAATTGAATCTTCAAATTTTGTAAACCTAACAAATTAGAGGGCTTAGTGCTTGCACCCAACGCCATCAATTTGTTAACCAAAAATTGATAAAACAGTCACACTCGAAAAAAACTTTGATATGCGACGCAAATGATGACGTATATGATTCCAGCACAAAAGTTCATCGTTTTTAGAAGTAAGTTTTGCATCATAACAAAAGCGTTATAGTCTGCATCAAAATATGTAACCAATTACATTTAAATCAAATTGATGCAACGTAAGACTAATTGTGAAGCAGGTGTACATTGAAGCTGTAACGATCGTAAAATGAGTTGAGTGTAAGGTTCAAATTTGTTTTGAATTAAAATCGAACAATTTTTTTTGTTCCAGTAAATTTGTAGATTTTTCCCAAAATTAAAATGTACGTATTTTATTATTAAGACAATCTACTAAATTATATTTTATTGCATATTTTAAAATCTCTAATAAAAAATTCAGAAGTTTCGCCAAACTGCACTGCTGACCAGTGACCGACCATACATACTACAAATCTACGGAAAATATTTTGACCTTACATAAAAAGTGTCAACACAATATCTTAGCGAATTATTTTAAATTCACTAAACCATAGTTAACCTTGGATTATATTGAAATTTTCTTTTGATGTAATTATTTCACTAGATTTAGACGTAACGGCCTCGCAAACAGATTCAATGCAAGCTTCGTACCAAAATGTGATACGCGATTCCTTCATATAAGCCTAGATGCAAAGTAAGACCGATACGATTAAAATAATGCATGACTTTGCTATAATCTGGGTCAATAAAATATACTAATATTTTTATTAATAACCATAATTCGTTCTAGACATTTTGTCTAGCGCAGAACGAAGGAATACACTATTTCGTGACTCTATTTGTAACTGGCATGTCATTCGTATTTTAGAATGTTTCTAAGAGAAAGGGTTTTATGGCATTACATTTTAGTCACCTAATTTATAAACAAAGGCTTGTGTACATTCATCAGTAAATTATATATAAAGCAATATAAAACACGTAAGCGTTATACTGTGATAAGTTTGATTAAAGTTTAAAAACCTATTAGATCTGATAACTTCAGTTTATTGCTAATTTTGCAGAATTTTTAATATAACTTTCTATATTTTTATTACAAATGTTTAATATAAATAAATTAACTACGACATTGACTTTGAACGACTATAAACTTTTGTTATGGCTATATTAACCAACTTTCATATTTAATTTCATTTTGGTGACTTTATACATCGATATTTATTTGTTTGTCTATTTATCTATCAAGTCTGTTATATGGTGCACGAACAAAATGTGATGCAGCATATACGGTTTTGCTTTATTATCGGCAGATACCAACGGGCGATAATGTAAACAAAGAACTTACAGACGAAACAAATAATTGTTCAAATATTCTGTTTGTGTACAGTGTCCATGTATCGTTCGTTAGATATCGATTCCTTTGTGCTTATACAGTTGAATTTGTAGAGCTAATTCAAAATGAATTTATATTATGTATTAAATATGTTTATATGTGTACAATTGTGTGTTGTAAGATTCTAACACGATTTCACTTGATCAAATGATCTCATACAATTCTGACGCAACACATTAAGCTTTTTTTGATCAGCAAGCTTAATTAAATTAGTTGTAGCCGAAAAGAAAAAAAAATTATACAGCCTTCAAGGTATATGGTTTTCTTGCTACTGCAAAACAGAAATGAATTGAATTTAGAAATATGGAAAACACCTACTATTTAAGAAGTGTAAGATTAAGTGGGAGATATTCGCGATGAACCTAATCAAAATTGGCCTCAAGTCTAATTTTCAAGAATTGGAGCACATTTGAAAAATGAACGTAAATGTTTATTTTGATTTATTTTGTGAATGAAAGTTGGGGCTTTGTTGCTTCGATTACCGACATTAAATGTCGTACAAAAAACCTGAGTGGGTTCGTCTTTCTTTAGGATTGGCCTTGCTTACGTTATCATCCTTCTAAAATAAAATTCATTGATACAAGTATTTTGGTTTTTGAAGTCTCTACATTTTCTTTAAATCAGATTTTTGTTATACCTGGTGTGCCTTTTGTGCGTCGCCGAATAGGCGAAGCATTTAGTCCAGAGTGTGTGGTACCAACCATAAAACACAGCGAAGGCAGCATAATGGTCTGGGGCTGCATGACTAATTCGGAGTCGGCGAAATGTTCGTGTGTGAGGGCCACATAAACTCTTTAAAATACATAAACGTCCTAGAATCTGCATTGCTACTCTCAAGATAACGCACCATATCATAAATCTGCCCTATCTGTTTCGAGAAAATGGCATTGAGGTTCTAGAGTGGCCTGCCCAGTCCCCGGACCTGAACCCCTGATTTATGGAATTTATTAAAACGCAGAGTCAGGCGCCACACAATAAATAACAAAGAAGATCTAAAACGCTGTCTGCACCAAGAATGGAGCGCCATACGTCTTGCAGAATGTAAAAAACTTGTAAGCTCTCTACCCAAAAGAATTTCCGCCGTAATTAAGGCAAAGGGTGGACCCACAAAATATATATTTTATATAAATAAATAGTAATGTGAACCTATAAAAATTGTTTCAATTTATTTCAAATTGATACTCCCCAAAAAATTGTAAGATATCATGACTATTAATTTACGAATACAAGTGGGATTCACTGTAAAAAATCTTTCAAAAATTGCACAAAAAAGACAAATATTTTTATTTCGATTTGGTGTTTATAAACAACTATAATTCAATCAATATTTAAAGGCACCGATGAAAAAAAAATCAAAGGAATGTACTTCGTTTCACCGAAATTACAGTTTACAAAAAAAAAATTAACAAAAAATTCACCTCAACTTAGTTTTCGTAAAATAAT
The DNA here is from genome assembly GCA_963691935.1 of Nephrotoma guestfalica. Lineage (NCBI taxonomy): Eukaryota > Metazoa > Arthropoda > Insecta > Diptera > Tipulidae > Nephrotoma > Nephrotoma guestfalica. The sequence continues at coordinate 84,512,396 of OY829913.1, forward strand.
AAAAAACTAATTAATATTTAAAATAAGTTCAGGAAATGCTTAAATAAATTTAATTAATTAAACAGTATTTGTTAATTTTATTTTTGAAAATCGATTTCGAAATATAATTTCATCATCAGTTCAAATTACAACTCTTAAATAAAGTTGTCTTGCGATTCTGCTAATTTCCTTGTAAAATTCTGCTCTATTCTGTTCCATTTTATAAATAAATTTTGCTTGTAGTGCCTAACTGCTTGAAATATGATGAATTTTAATCTTCTAATTTTAATTTTAACTTTTTGCGTATTAGGGAAAGACGGATGGGGTTTTGACCATGAGAACGCTAGAAAATAGACGCGAATTGCTAAAAAGTACATTTATTGGTAATCTCCTACTACACCTAATTGACGCACCGTTTGTGCTAAAGTCAATTAAAATAAAGGTTCCTGGTAGACAACTAAGAGATCATGACTTCCTTCACTTGGATAGACACAGAACCAACTATGGCAATAATGAACCAGTGAAGATGATGTGTAAGAGTTTCAATAGAATTAACTATTTCTTTGATTTTTGTTTAACTAAAGATAATTTTAAAAGTCGATTAAGGCAATTTTATGCCGCTCAGTGATTTTTACTTAGTTGTTACTTTACTTTTATATTTTAAATTGTCAAATTCAAAGCGGATTTGTTATATTTTGTATTTTTACATTAATATTTTGCAAGTCAAATTTGTAAACTTATTTCAATATAAATAAATAAATAAGTAAATTACTATAAACCTTTTAGTCAGGGATGGCTCAAAAATTGTAATTCTCGCGCCCTAGGCAAACTTTTTTGTTGCCCCTCCCTACCCAAGCAAAAAAATAATAAAAGAAAATACTGTTGCTTCATGAAATGGTACTTATAGTTATATCTTAGACATCAATACTTAGGGCTATTTCATCTTCGATTGACTACGATTTATTAATTTAAATTTCAAAAAACTATTTTCACCACTTGCTACTGTAACAAGTAGTGTTAAAAATATTCTTAAAGCGATAAAAATATTTGGATAAACATCGCACAATTTTTTTCGCAAATAAAATATAGGACATCTTTTGGCGACGAACTCGGTTCAACGCGCGTTGAAATAGATTGAAGCTCAAGTGCTGTGTTGTTACTTGTTGTAGGCTGTGAATGTCAAAAATGAATCCAAAAACAGACTCGAGATTTTACATCTGCTCAAATCTACCATTGACGGAGTTAATAGCAATATCAAGGACCGCAAAGTAAAAATGTACTTTAAAACTTTGCTGGCGGTTCTGAATGAAATTATCTTGCCCTTCATATGAAAATCGCTTTATTTAACCGAATGAACCGAAAACACAATGGGTGGTCTCTTTGCTTCAATTCCTGAACCAATTGAACTTTATACTGTGTCATACCAAGGTCTTTATGCAGAATTCGTCGCAAGAATTCGTCGTTCCCGGCGACTCACGCACATTCTCGGCTACAGCATCAACATTTTCGGGTGTACGCTTGGTTGGCTGCTTGGTTCTTGTTAGTTTATTAATTAGCAAGCCTGTTTCTTTAACTTTATTCACAAAATAACGCACATATGGAGCTCCGGCGCTTCGTTTCTTCCGAAAACCGCACGCAATTTGCGCACACATTCTGCAACATTACTATGATTTTCGATGTTTCAATATTTCCCAGCATTGTTCACGCAAATACACAACAATTTTCGTTCAGCGGAAAGATAAAACTAACTTTCTGTCAAATCAGAAGGGACATAACCCTTACTCAAAATAACCGCTAGTTCAAAAAAAAGTTAGATGGACCACCCTATATATGCCCCCCCTGATTTTAGTACAATTCTAACACACTACAAATCATAATTTGGTACGATCATAAATTATGAATTCAAAAATATACCGTGTTCGATCGATCAGTTAAATAAAATGGAGTTTGATATAAAAGTTTTCCTTTCTAAATCGCAATACCACCAAAATGTCGTATTTATTTTAATAAAACCAACAGGAGCGTTGTATGTCTCTCTCACAAAAAATTAGATAGTTTATTTTATATTTTAAAAATTCTTTTTCTCCAGTCAATTAATTACATGGTTTTTCATCCTTATGAAGTTAGCCCAAAATTTCATCGCAGAAAAATAAAACAAATATCATCGAGTAACACTAAAACCGCATTGATATCCCAGCCCAAAATTTAATATAGTGATTTCCTTCATTCTAGAAATTTTATTCTAGTCCAGAAATTGAATTCACATTTTAAATATTTAAATATTAAAATGACAATTAAAAATTATGTAAAAATAATAAAAGTTATATTAAAGAATTGAATTAATTTAGCACTGTGTAGAAAAGTCGAGCAACTCGTTGATTCTCGGTAATAACTAAAAGATATCTTACTTAACATAACGCGACGGGATGTGTCACAAATGTCAAAACAATTTCCGTCAATGCAGTATCGATTTTCTAAAATAACGAAGAGCCATTCGTCGTTTTACCTACATTTTACCTACCCATTAAAAAGTTTCCCCTAATAGGTTACTCTTAAAAAGCCGGCACTTCCAAAATTTAAACAAGAGAATTTAGATTTTTACAATTGTCCACCTGTTGTTGAATTTTGTCCACCCATTTCCCATAAATCTAATTACTGAGTGAGCAAAATTCTTGAGCACGAGAACAATTCTAAAACATAAACCGTTTATTTAAATTGACAGTAAACGAAGAATCTTATAATTTAACTCAAAAGTTTATGTAGACATTATAATATTCCATACATAGTTTTATAGGACTGGACAAAACTAATTATTTGATGGACAAAATTGATGAACATGTGGACAATTCTAAAATATTATTCATTTATTTAAATGGACAACTAGTACTGATTTATAAATATTTATTTAATTAAAATCTAAAGATTAAATACTCCCATACATAGGTTTATGGAATCGGGCCAGGCTAATAATTGGGGGGCAATGGTATGTAAAACTTTGATAATTCCGCAAGAAGTTTATGTGGGTGGGCATAACTAATTATTGGGTGGGCAAAATTCATTAATAGATGGACAACTCTAAAATATAATTCATTTACATAAAACGATATTTAATAATGCTTTATGAGCTTTCATATATGACTTTTACTCAAAAGTTTACGTAAAATTGTATTATTCCGTATATAGGCGGAAAAACAAGTTAGTTGGTAGGCAAAACCACTCACATAATATGAATAATTTTAAAATATAACTAATTTATTTAAAATTATATTGTTTGCACAATATTCATATATTTAACATCAAAACTCACCTCGTTTTTGGTAGTGCTGGCTGAAATTTCACTAATTTCTTTTAGTGCTTTTAGCAGGTAGGCAACACTTCGAAAAATATGGACAAACTATGGCATAACTAGCTTCTTTAAGTTTGCGTTTGGGCCTGTTGGCTGGAGAATCACTCATTTTTTTAGCGCATTTGGAATGAGAAACGAATGAATGCAAAACTGGGCAAATTGTGGTGAGTTCAGTGTTTCTACATAAAAATTTTAGTGATATCTATAAAAAATGAATTTCCAAATTGTTTGTGTTCTTAATTTAGAAGTATTTGCAACAGCATTTTTGGAAGTAAAACAATCGATAAAGAAGTATTTTTAATTTTGAGAATTTACCAAATTAATATAAATTCTGATATTTTTAGACAATGTTATCATTTTTTTCACCTGCATTTTCGGTTATCACAAAATGACTGTAAATTTTATTTGTATAAAGTGCATTAAAATCGTAAAGATAAGAAGCAAAAGTATACCAGTTAGTTATAATTAGGTTACTATCTCTAATAGAATATATATCTTCAGCTTACGTTCAAAAAGCTTAAATGCTGTTCACATGACTGCACATTTACATAACAAAAATATCAAATATTTAATTATTATAAGTTTTCTGCATTTTGAAGGCAGGGGCACACAAATTGATGTTCCAAAATAAGTACCGAATTATAATTTTATCATTTAGTAAATCGGAAATGAAAATAGCACCGACATATGGAGCTGCAGCATATTGTGAACGGACCGGGATTGTTATAATGAGACAAAGACATTCGGTTATTAAATTTTTTCATAGTTTGTTTTAGAAATTCTAACATAGAATAAGCTTTTACAATTATCGAACCAATATGCGATTCGCTGATAAAATTTCAGTAAACGTAACTCATAATTATCAGCTTGTCACGAACAAATTATCATTATTAATCCAATAATGTATTGCATACGAAGATGAGCGGGTAAATGACATAACTTTACAATTTTTTGCATTCAACAGGAGTAGATTATTTTCACGTCAATGACTAATTCCGTTATAGAATTATTGTCTGTAGATTGTACCATGCACGGTGTGGCGGTTTAAGATGTAAGCGTTAATGACGCCAAGGTATGCCTTGTTCCTCAAGTTCATCGTACACTATAAACGACTTCAAACCCATGCATCTGGCCACAAATAATTGATTCCAATTATTATAAATTCGCTAATAGTACAGAAATATCTCTAAATAAGAAACATCTTTCTTATTGCTAGATTTGAAAATTAGATCAATATGTAAGAATTTACAAACGGCTGGAAATATTCCTGACGAAAGTCAGCCATTGCATAAATTTCAAAAAGGAAATTCTAGCTCATAACCTAGTTGTTTCAGGAAGCTTAATTAAATATACTGATGTTTAGTAGTACTCAAATCTCGCTGGAATTCGGACAGTTCTCGCGCAGAAAAAATATGGCGGATACACAGTGATATATTAAGTATAATAATTCATGTTTATTGTTTACATTTTTATGTTGTATTTGTATTTAAATGGAATAGGAATTTTGGGATCAATTAAACCATAAAGAAATAAAGAAATAAATGCGACCCATACATAAATGCGACCCATCAACATTTTTATAAATTTTTTTTCTACATCACTGAAAGCTGTGCAGAACAATCTAAAAAATTTTTTTTTTAGATCTGAATAGGACTATACTACAACGCTTACACAAGGAGGTGATTGTTGTGATCTTTCTCACGGCTTGAGTACGAGTATGTGTATTACACTGTAAAAATTCGCTTTGTCGGCAAAAGAAATTGTTTTTTTTTTCACAACCGCACGTCGAAGAACGGTTAGATTATATTCAAAGCGTAGCGGAGTGTTTAGATCCAGAAACAGGGAACGATTGCAGCATTCTAATTTTAATGATGCTAATGAATCTGATGAAGATTTATCAAGAAACATTAACGAAAAATTGGATCCTGATTGATAGAGCAAGTATCGTAGCGAAATAAAGTAAGCATAACACCGATTCCGAAAGTGATGATATGTCATCGCTAAGTCTCTGGATTAAAATACCGAGGCCAATATTCGTGAATATTACTTTGGAATGAATGGGAACAAATAGGAAAATTTAATTCGGCCCTAGCATATTAATTGTAGCGATCAATTCAAGATTCCGAACCAATTGGTGAAACATTTTCAGTTTGTTCGATACGGCGATGTTGTGTTCAAATTTGAGGTATCTTATAAAATTTTAAATAAAAGGCATAAATTGTGTGAAATCTTTATTTATTTTTATTGGAAATTACAGTACATTGGTCGCAGTTAATAATGAAAAAGAATGTCGTTCAAGTGAGCTCCTCTGCTCGATCGGCAGGCTGTTAATCTTTTTCCAAAATTTTGAATAATTTTTTCACATAATGATGGTTCAATTAGTGATATTCGCTCGGTGATGATGTCTTTGAGGTGTTGAACAATATGGGGATTAGCCGCATAAACTTTACTCTTCAATAAACCCCATAAGAAGAAGTCCAAAGGCGAAAAATTAAATTATGTTAGTGGCCAATTCACGTCTGTACTTCGAGAAATTATTCGATTATTAAACTTCTCTTTCAACAGATCGATTGATTCCGTTGCTGTGTGGCATATTACACTGTCCTGTTGAAACCACATATTCTGCACATCAATATCGTCCAATTGACTCCACAAAAAGTTTCTAATAATTTTTCGATATCGAGCTCCATTCACAGTAATTGCATTGCCATTTTAATTTTCACAAAAATCTGGTCCAATTATGCCACCACACCAAAATCCACACCATACAGTAACTTTTTTTGGTTTTAATGTCTTTTCAAACAATTCCCTACGATTTTCTTCAGTCCAAATGCGGCAGTTTTGTTTGTGGGTATAGCCGCCAATTTCAAAATGAACTTCATCGGTGAAGATAATTTGCTAGAAAAATTCTCATTTGCTTCTTGTTTATATTTGGCCCAATTAACAAATTGCTGACGTAATGGCTGGTCATTTGGCTTTAATTCTTGTGTTAACTGTATTTTGTAAGCTGACGACGAATTGATGAATCCTTGGCTCTTCAGCACCACTTGTGGTAACAGCTGCAATATTTTTACTTGAATGACCAATACGATGATAAATATTTTCTTTATTTATAAAACTGGACTTATGTTTATTGTTTTGAATAGACGTGTCTTTTATTTCGATCCGCATTAAAATTTCTTACCATCATCCTTGATAGACTCGTAAGATAACTTCATGTTTGCTACAACTGTATTAAGTCAGATGTTCTATTTGAATATTATACAGTGAACCTTTACATAAGCTAGCCAGTTTCGCAACGTCAATATCATTTTATGAAAGAGATGCAACTTTTCAGGTTTTAAATTTCAGGTCATTTGTAATTTTTTTATTATCTATCTCCATTACAAATAAATAAACAATTCAACCTTACAGTACCAACTATTCTCCATTTCAGATTTTAGCTGTTAATATCCTTTGATGATTTTCTAAATTTAATTTAAATGCGATGATGTAAATTTGATAACTCAGTGTGTTAGCGTAAGTGGTACGGCAAGGTGCGGCGCCACAATCTTATCAAATTCATAAAATTTGTATTTTAAATACAAAAATCCATATATAAACTCCTACAGATTACAGCATTTTCAAATATTTGTTATTATAAATTATAAATATATTGAATACGTCTGGTTGGTCATCTTTATGCCATTTAGACGTAAGATGATTTCACGATTTTGGTCATCGTTCAATATTATAACAGCAACAACAACACAGTCTATTATAATATTATTGATGTATAAAACTCACGTGATCAATCGTTTGTTATGATTTCCGTAAATAATCTTGAAATTAATTAATTACGGAAATAAAGATGTCATACTTTATAATGTCATTCCATATTATTTTTTATAGAAATATACATAAATAAAAAAAATTGTGTGATTTGCAAAAATATATCTCCCGTTTATTGTTTACTCGTACATAAATGTGATTGGACTCACCATGTCAATAACTGAGTCGCCGGCGACCATTTAAGCTAACCATGCAAAAAAATATGATTTGATATATAGAAAATTTATTTTTCGCGTAATTTGTAATGTCAAAGGCGATTTCAACATCCTTTTAAAAATATGCCAGGGTTCATTTTTATAATGTCGATTTCGATCGATTTTCCGATTATTCGAATTGTTGTTGACTCACAATGTCAAGAAATTTGGTCTACTCTATCAAAAAACCTAGAGTAGAACAAATTACTCTAGGTGCAGCACAAAATTACCCTTTCGGCAAATTCTCTTTTTTAAACGAACATTTTGACAGCATTTAGAGTACCATTTTTACACCCAGCGTAACATTTCATTTTCAATCTAAAACAACGTAAACGTACGTAATGTAGAATGTGTAGCATATGCGAGCTACATCGGTTTCATCCCAAATAATATACGCTAATTACTCAAAACAATGAAAGTAAGAGTTGTATGTTAATTCAAAATATCAATATTGGCAGATTGAATTTAGATGCGGCGAGGCCCCTTCCGCCACATTATACAGTCCATCATAATAGTATGCTATACTCTCTAAATATATACAAACACGTATAACATAAAAATTCAAGGTCATTAAGACGAGAATCAAAATGATTGAAATTGTTTTGTATACATAAATTTTGTATTCAGAAGTATACTCAACAAGCTGACGATTTAACGTCGATGTTTGTTCAAATTTTCTTTTATTATATAGACACTGAGCATATATCATTACAAATGTATATAGTTTGTAAACTATTAACCTTGATTTTATGATAATAAATAGCATGAAATTAGTTACGAGAATACAAATCTATATACGTAATTGAAAGTAGTTGGTTAATTAAAACTGGATATCTTAAAACACCACACAATTGACCGACTTACACTTTATAAGCGGTCATTGTGGATTTATAAACACTAAACTACATTTGTGCCAATTATAAATTCAATCTTATTTATTCCGTAAATACTTATTTATTTATAGCCATTATTATTTAACATTTGTACGGCATCTGCAATGTGTGTACTTGTGGGACGACTTATTTAAAAGTCTATAATGAGTCTCCTGTCAAATTGACATATTGTAGATTAGTTGACTTTTATGAGAGGCGCCCGTCCAAACTATCAACTAATCGAAATAAGTCAAACAAGTCTACAATAAGCCCATTCGAGAGCAGAGAACATGTTAGTCTCCACAAAATAAGTTGTAGCCACAAGTCGATAGACAATGTCGAAAATTATTATTTCTGTTAGCAATCATCAAAATTCTATGATTTCTTTGTTAATGGAATCATTTCTAAATGTAGTTTATTCTTTCTTCACATTTAAAAATTTGACCTCAAATTTGTATATGGTAATGAAGCACATTTATGTATATGTTACCGTTAAAGTGCAAAATTGTTCACCTAGATACCCGCAATTTTCAACTTGGGAGGATTAAATGGTGGAAAGGAGGTGCAGCAACATGCCAGGCAAATAATGAACATAGAAGTTCCTATAGGTGCATAACCCTAATATATACCAAAATATGACCGTTGGCTCACTAGATATTTCCCGCAATATTTTTTCACTCTATCTCCAATTTAGGAGCATATAGGGCGTCTACTGGGTTGGACCATCTAACTCTGTCGGGAGCTATTGCTTTGATTTCCACCCATAACTTTCCGAGTTGTTTTGCTTTTGTTCATTCGTTTCCATGTTAGAGATGGTCGTCCGGCTTTCCTTTCTCCTTGTGGGTTCCATTCCAGAGACCTTCTTGTCATGTCATTCTTCGATTTCCCCAGAATGGCCAATCTATCTCCTTTTATGCTTTCTTATTTCGTTTTCAATGACTGCTTGATTCGTTTGCCTAATGAGCTCAACATTTTTTATTTTTTGGGCTATAAACTGCTCAGTATTCTCATAAGGCATTTATTTACAAATTTTCTTATTGCTGATCTTATGTGTAAGCCTCCAGGTTTCGCAACCGTGTAGCAACCCCGATTTCACACACGAATCAAACATTCTTAGCCTGGTGTTGCGGAACAGATGTGTTTCAGACCTTGTGTAACATGTTGAATGTTCCTCTGGTTTTGTTGATTTATTTCTTTATATCTTAATCTGTGTCACCCATCTCGTCTATTTTGTCATAGTTGGTATATATTCGTGTGGATATTGATTGGTGTGTTTATTTTAAGGCTTACTTCTTTTGCTAGATCTGATAGCTTCTTTACTTTATCGTGCTGTCGGCGTGTTTGTGTGTTAGCAGGCATAAGTCATCTGCGGACCCTAGATCACTGTTGCTCAGTATGATTATTTTTGCTTGCTTGTGTATTGAACTCGATTACCTCTCCAATTATGAGTTCGATTAATTTCTTTGGAATGCCAATTTCACAAAGTGCCTTCCATATTGCGTTCCTGTCTATTCTATCGAATGAACTTTCAAAGTGCACGATGAGGATGTGCAGTGGTGAATTCCATTCGTTAGACTGCTCGATGGTGATGCGTCTTATGTTAATATGACATGATGTAACTTCGGCCTGGTGTGAGGCCAGCTTCTTCCTTTCTTAATTTTCGGTTGACTGCCGGTGAAATTCTATTTAGGATGACCATTGCTATATCTTTATGGTTATGTTGAAGAGAGATATATCGTGCCAATTTTTGCATTATTTTTTTAGGTCACTTTTCTTGGGAATCGTTATAGTCAAGCCTTCTTTATTTTTTCACGGTGTTATACCAGAATTCCACACTTCTGTTATTACTCGTGTTAGAGCTTTTGCAGTTTCCAATACTACTGTGAGCAAAAAATAGTAAGACTTTGTTTATAATTTTAAAATTCTTTATCTATTTCTCCAAATATATTTCGTCCCCCTCAAAGTAATTCCCCCCGGCCTTAATACACTTGTGCCAACGTTTTTTCCAATCCTCGAAACAGTTGTTAAAGTCAATTTCCGGAATAGCCTCCAATGCGCGTAGCGATTCTCGTTTAATGTCTTCAATTGACTCAAAACGGAATGGAACTTCTTTGTTGAATAATTTCACTCATTGTAAAAATCGCCGACTGCACTTTTTGTACTTCAGACAGACAAGCGTATACTAAACACTAATGATTATTTTGATGTGACATTTGGCACAGATGTCACTGACAGTCATACCAACATAGAAAAAAAATATTTTGACGAATGGTTTGCCGCGCGAAATTTAAATTTAAAAGTCTTGCTAATTTTTGCCCACAGTAGTATGTCTCCTTTGAATATTTTAGCTTGTACATTATGCGTTCTAGATGCCCTATTATTCTTCATTTTAGCAATAACACCACTAGCTTTCCGCGCCGTTGGTGGATGGGTGTTAAAAGGTTCATTATAACGCAAGTTGTTAATTCGAAGATATGTGTGTCATTGTCTCCAAAATATTTCTTGTGCTTCTTCTATTGTAAAGATTTGACCAGATGCATCCCTTATTGTTAGCAACCTTTTCTCTTGCCTTTTTGTCATTGCCATTTTCTTGATTTCTCCTGTCATATCTTCGTATTGAATTGTTGGTAGCTGTATCGTTATAGCCTTCTTCGATTTTTTTCTTGATCAGTTTTACAGCGACAGGCTTAATTTTGCTTAATTGTGATATTACCAGTTGGTGGTAACTTTGAATGTCTACACCATTCATTGCCATGACATTTTGTAATACCGTGAGAAATTTCTTGTTGATCATTACGTGATCTATTTGGTTGGTTTGTATTCACAAACTATTTCGCCTTTCTTGACGTGTGTTCCGGTTCGTTATCCGTTACATTACGTTACGTTACGTTAAGCTTCATCATTTTTTTTGGTACATTTTTGACAAAATTCTTTATCTCCATCAGAGCCAAAAGGATTTATTTTTGTTTCGTCGCTCCACAATGTGTTTTGCCATTTTTGTATGCCGTGGTGTCCTTTCCAATCTGAATAATTATTTGCAAAACTAATTCGATCTCTCAGATTCCTTTTACTTAATAGAGGTACTCGCCGGGCTGATATACCGTGAAGATTGTCCTCTACGAACTTTATGCGGATTGTTCATGCACTAATTTCCAGACTGAGCTCTTTCTTAATAGCGACAGATGTCGAGAAAAGGTCGTTCTTCACCTTTTTTAAATGAGGTGATCCAATTGAGGGGTTGTTATTCGCTTTTTGTCTCGTTTATTCAGGGATTTTTTTTCTTGTATCACATATGCGACCATATTTTCGGAGCGTTGCCTAATTTTCTAATCACGACGATATATAACCACACCCCCCTCCATAATTGGTGACAAATTGGTGTTAAATTTAATTAAGTGTACAGTTAGGTAGCGTTGATCGTTATATCTCATCGAATCGATCAAGGTCGATCATAATTGCTGCAGCGGTTGACATTTTTTACAGCGAACATATTGTTATCAAGGCCGTCATATAAACAACATCGGTCGTCATATAAGCAGGATTGCTGCCATTAAATTAACGTTATTAGCAGCATCCGTTGTCTCGTAAACAGCATCGGCATTCAAAGCAGCAGCCATCATAAATCAACATCATATAGCAAATACTTTATCAGCATTAGATAGCAGCAGTTCTAGCCATAATATAAAAACCAACGTGAGTACTATTTATTTTAAAAAACACACGAGCCGATAAATTTATGGCCTGAGAAAGAGAGGAGAGGGAGAGAGAGAAAGATACGGTGTTCTAAAAATGTATTCACAAATTGTAGACTTTTCACCGCTGTAAATCAATACGAAATGATTTCGCCGCTGTAACAAAATTGCATGTCATTTTAAAATATTCTATCTAATTCGATTCGTTATAAATAAAATTTGCTTTGTTTGTACATCATCAAAATATTGAATTTTATGTAAACTAATTAAAAAATAAATAAAAATAAGAATGTATTGTACAGTTGTCAAACAACATATTAATACAGTTGGCAGCATTTGTTTGTATACCTTAAATACAATTTTTTTTTGTGTGTATCGCAGGCAAACTATTTGTTTCTACTGTTTGTATATGTATTTAATTATCAACATTTAGGCGTATATAAGAAAAATAAAAAAATTTACAAATAAATTTTATCTGTAATCCCAAAAACTACAATTGGCATTTGGTTCAATTTTTGTTGATATATAGATGCTATTGGCAACAACATATATATGCGAAAATCTTTCCAGATGATGACAATTTTTTCGAGTTATTCGCAATCGAAATCGTGATCCTTACATTTTTAGAGTTGAGTTACATTTTATGAATACCGAAATTTTACATTTACAGAGCTTACATACAGTTGGAGAATTATTTTTAATTGCGTTTTATTTCGCGTCGTTCTGGCCTTATTTATTTTTGCCGTAATTTTTCTCGTATTGTGTCAACTTTGAGCAAACGACGTTCATTGTGCCGACGACGGGCCGTTGGTTTCTGATAAACAAATTTCAAGTCAATCGTACCTTTCTGATTGGCACTACAGGATGACATGTGTTTGGCCCAATACAGGAATTGTTCTACTTTATGGGTCCCAGAAACCACTTGTTCCGGAAACTAAACCAGGTATTAACCACTTGTCATCATGTCCGTTACTGACCATACAAATGTCAAGCCAATCCTACCGTTTTGGCTAGCACTACAAGCTCACATGTATTTAGTTTAACATAATTATTTGAAACTTGTTCGTTAAAATATGTCTCGGCTCTGAATATATTTTTTCTTTCCATACAATACTAGTATGTTTTATTACGAGGTTTTAATAGTTCTAGGGCTGAATTAAGGTCTATTTAAATAAGTTTAATAAAATCCTGGGCCGGTATGAATATATAACTTTAGTGTTGACTGTTGCAATTATTAGATGTACAAGTAGAAACTCGGCTCTGAAGTTGATTGAATTAAAATACACTTGAACGCATCCAAATCGCCCACCATATTTGATATATGTAGCTTAGTCATTGCTGTTTTTATGACATAAGTTTCAGTCATTTACAAGCTGTCGTTTCGTGTGACAGTCGATAAGCAACATTTATGTCATTGCATCCTATTCTGCTTCTGAGTTATTCAACAGTAATCTAGTGGTTTGCAAGATTTCGTGATAACAATTTTAGTCTTGAGGACGATCCACGTCCAGGTGCAGTAAAACAATTTGAAGACGAAGAACTTAAGGCTTTACTGGATGAAAATCAGTGTCAAACTCAAAAAGACCTTGCATAACAGTTAGGAGTTATTCACACAAGCAAAATCACTTCGATTGCATGCAATGTGAAAATATAGAAAGAAGGAATATTGGTTTCTCATAAACTGACTGAAGAAAACAAAAACCGAAGAGTTCACATCTGCATGAATTTGCTTTCTCGGTACAAAATAAAGAATTTTTTGCACAAAACCATTACGAGTGATGAAAAGTGGATTTTGTACGATATTCTTAAACGCAGAAAACCATGGATAGCCGACCAGAATCAGGCACGATGCGAGGCTAGAGTAACTTAACTTTCTTCAAATTTATATGAGATGCACGACTTATAATGAATGAGCTTGTGCTCAAAATAAGAATTGAATCTCACAAAATTATTTGTATTTAATGTTTGTACATATGTATGTATTACTAAATAAATGGGTAGATCCAGGCCAGCCACCAACATCAGTTGCAAAAATGAATATTCATTCCAATAAAGTGTCATTGTGTTACTGGTGGGATTGGAAAGGAGTTATTTACTATGAGCTGCTGGAAACTGGTCAAACTGTTACAGCTGAACCTTACCAGACCCAATTGATCAAATTAAATGATGCTTTGAAGGAAAAAAGACCATTTACGGACCAAGGAAATCGGAAGGTGATATTGCTGCATGACAACGCTCGTCCACATATAGGCAACATCAACCCAGGAACTCATCTTCTCCTTAGACTGGGAAATTTTACAGCATGCAACGTATTCTCCAGACTAGGCTCCCTCTGATTGCCACTCATTCAGATCGATGTCATCATATTTAATTTGAAGTTGTGTAAAAATGACTCGATGACTATTTTGCTTCGAAAACATCAAGTTTCTATCGCGAAGGCATTCATCATCTATCTGGTAAATGACAAAAAACCATATATAATAATGGTGAATTTTTCGATAACTAAAGTTGGATTTGACCAAAAAAGCCGAGTTTCTACTTGCACACCTAATATTAATTTTTTATGGAATGACTTTCTGGGCTAACTTCACATACATTCTGGAAGCATCCATGTCCTTTCGCATGTCTTCCATTCACAGACAACAATCAAGTGATGAGTTTATCGGTCTTTGTTTGACCCCTTCTTAGTTTTAGCGCTTTCTAGCTAAAAGGTCTATCGGTGACATCCCTGCAATTAGACACATTGCGTCGTCTAAAAATGTACTTTACACGAATAATAATTATTATGTACGAAAACGTAATTATTAGAGATGGCTATACGTATTTTGGCATATGTCATTGTCTTGAGCAGACCAAACTGGAATATGCGTGACCTTCGAAATATATGCGCGACCCGTGGAACGGACCTACTTTTTTTTGATTTTAGAAACTTTCTCTATATGGTGGCTTCTGTTTTCTAAAATCAGAAAAAAAATTTCGACGGGTCGCGCAAACACCTCGAAGTTCCGAATTTATAAGGTTTTTTGTCAATATATTTTGTCATAAAATTCGCGTTAGTGTTAAGTTGTTAGTCTTGACAGAGTACGTAAAGTAAATATAAATAGTTCTTGTTCTCATCCAACATCAAACCACTCTTAACTATACATAACTGAACCCCCAGCTAACTACTGTTTTTGTATATACTCGTATATGTATTTTAAACACGCTTCACCCCCCGTATTTACGCTTAAAAATCAAAACTATATACGACGATAGTTTTTATGTACAAATAAAAAACTTTTGTTATTATTTCAAATCTTCAAGGTAGTTTCGTGATAAACATTTAAATACAAACTAAAATTAAACAAGAAAACTGTATATAAGCAAACTATTCTATGAATGCGCGCGATGTTTTAAAATTTTTAAAAGACGATTTCGTGAATCAAATATTTGTTATGCCATGGGTGCCATACATATAGAGCAACACAACGATTAATCATCAAACTGGCGACAATATAATGTCAGCGTGTGTTTGTTGTATAGAAACACACTCCACTAACCTGCAGGACATAGTTCAGCCTAGTTGGAATAGTGCAGAAATTTTGTTATTTTGGAGGCGTGTCAAGTAAATTTTACACACGTGACACACTGTTCGGATTAAGATGTTCCGAAGGTTTCTGTCCACCTTTATAAACAGAAAGCTTTTTTTAAACTTTTTGTTACAGTAATTGGGAAAACAACTATGAAGAAAACCGGTTTTATAAAAGTTTTTTGTTTTATGTACTTTTAATTATTGTAACGCAGATAACATATAAATGTAGAACAAGTTTGTATGTGTTATAGTTTTAACTTTTAAATTGAATAAATTACGAGTATAAATCAACAGTCACATGAATACAACAAAAATGGTAATAAGGTCGCAAGGGATGTTCTATATCGTAGTTTTAATTAATTATAAACTATTTCAAGTTTATATGGCCGTGTTCATTGTTCAATGTCATGCACACTGATTTTTAAACCCCTGACTACTAAATGCATCATTATATTATGTACAATGATTGATTGTTCGCTTTATACGTACATTTAAGTTAATTATTGCAATTTTGTTCGATCGATCCAATTATAGGTGCATACTCGAAATAATTCACATTCGTGATTCGCGATCTATAGAAAATCGCAAACAGTGCAATCGACTTTTGTAGATACTGACATTTTTCAAGGCTATGCTCCACAGCTATAGCAATGTTTTATTATACAAAAGTAAGAGTTTCAATTTGATTCTAAAAATTGGTTTAACTATAAAGAATAAAACTTGAATTTTTGAGATTTAAATGGTAAGCGAAAGATACAAGGTTGGTACCAAAATGCATTATGCACCATATACTCGTATGTATAACCAGTAAACCAAGAATGATCGCTAATCAGAATATAAATTTGATCATATGTTCTCTAGAAGGTCATTTAGTTTGGAGACGTTATACGCGATAAAAATTCTATTTTTAAAATATGCAAATTTCTAATCATGAAAAATAAGTTACGGATAAAATTATCACCTTTTGGCATCTAAATCATTTAATAATATTATAATGGAAGCAAAAAGATAAAGTTCGCACAGCTGTTAAAACAACTTGAAGGTCGCTAATACCAAAAAAGGTATCGCCTTATACGAGGGTCGATCAATAAGTACCCGTGTTGGAAAACAGGTTTTGGGGTTGCTGATGGAAGTTGTACCATCGTGTATTGTCATCTGTCAAACGACACCATACTAAATTTCAGTCTAGTTCACAGGTTAGTTTTTATTTGGCAGCCAATTGTATCACTCGTGTTTCGTGTTTCTCAATAAAATGGAAAAAGAGCAATATCGATCCGTAATTCCCGATCCGGAATTACTGCCGCACCCACCGCACTCGCCCGACCTTGCTCCCTGCGATTTCTTTCTGTTCCCCAACATGAAAACATGGCTTGGAGGAAAAAAATTCAGCTCAAACGGGGAAGTTATCGCCGAAACAGAAGCGTATTTCGAAGAGTTTGAGAAATCGTATTTTTTGGAGGGGTTAAAGAAATGGCAGAAACGTTGGGAGATTACGTTGAAAAATAAAAAAAATTAAAATTTAAAAAACTTGCGTCTTCATCCTAACATGGGTACTTATTGATCAACCCTCGTATATACATACGAGTACATAGCAAAGTAATTACGCATGATATGGAAAAATGTATGACGCAAGAGATATCGTATGATATTTTGCTGCGTATACTAACTTAATAGTTTACTAGAAAAACATCGTAAATTTTAGTAAATTCGCAATTAACCAAAGACAAACAACAACATTGAATTTATTGTTTTCAATAATTCCTCTTAATTAAGTTAATTAGTTCACACACTACGTAAAGTGACGAAGTTTACAACAAATATACTTATGTACATAAGATACTATATAAGAGAATTCTAAAAAGAAAATTATTGCACAATCTAATGTGACGTGCACTTTGAAAGTACCAAGAACAAAGAAACAAATTAGTATGTAAATGTATAAACTCGTATACTATTTTATACGTACTGAAGTACGTTTTGCGCATATACATTCAAATCGTCTAAACAACCAAATCGTTTTCAATGTCTTGTTTTTATTTTGGAGTTTTATTGATTTGGAGTTTGATCTGTTATGCGTACACAGCGGTGTAGTCCAAGAAATAAATTAAAGTATACGCAGTCTTATCACCATTTACATACATAATTTGTTCTCTTTGTCTTGATTGACCGTTAGAGGAATGTTTAAAATTAATTTGCCTGAGACAATTAAAATGGATTTGAGCTGGAGAGAACTCGGGCTAATTCTAAATCAATAATTGCGAAATTTAAATCTCAGATCTAGATTTTAATTCTAATTACAAATAAATATAAAAATATTTGTGCAGGGTTGCATTAGAATTTTGGATTAGAAACTTACGAATATAATAAGAAAATTAAGATAGATTATCGTTAGGGTTTCCACTAGAATGTATTGATTTTCTGCGGCTACGTAAGTTCTTTTCAGTTTCGGACTAATATCTCAAAAACACCCACAAGTAACAAATACTTTTGGTTGATTTTCTAATAACTAAGGTCATACCTAGACTACATGGGAAATTTGAGAAAAATGTATCTGTTACTAGCTGAACCCGGCCACGCTTCGGTGTGACTCAGTCTGATATTAATTATTAGGATTTCACCGAGAAAACGCATCATTCAATTTAATACTTTTCGTTACCGTGGCTATACTTTGGAATGAAAGGAAAAAAATAATAAATGTTTTTCACTGAAAATTGCAATAATCATTTTTATTGCTTTGCAATAAAAAACGCAAAGTACTACATTTTTGGTTTGTCCGTGTTCTATATAAACATAAAGATTAGATATTTCACCGACTCATATAATTGTCCTTGGGGAAAGCGTTCGATTCCTAAAGTCAAACCGCACACGTGCAAAGATTGTCCTTGCTCTTTATTGATAGTCATAGCGAACTCAAGGCGTATTGGAAATTGAAGTCGTTTGAACTCGAACGCCATATCTGTCGGCATGAGTAGTATTCGTGGAAGTAGTACGTCTTCACCTTTATGAGATCTAATCAAAAGTGTTGCTTCAATTAGATTATTCATCAACTTTTTAACTACTAATCAGTTACCATTGCATAACTTTGGATGATTAATGTTTTGGAATAATATAATTTAATATAAAACTCCAACTTTCAAATTCAGAATGTGTGACGGTAATCCGGGAGCATCGAGTGAATTAAGAAATACCGTTTTCAAAATTCACTAATTCACTTTATTCCATCGCGGTTTAGAATGATGTTGTTTATATCATGTACGTCGACATTTTTAGCCGCTAAAATGACTCTTTCGCTCAACCATATATGATTTTGGTAATTTGTTTGTCTACTAATTCTTCTTTCGAATTTGCGATGTTGCAGAAATTACATGGGAAAATGTTTTTCCTTTTTCTGGATTTGTAGATACTTTGTCTTGAAAATAAGCTATTGGATCGTTTTGAAGTTGAACTCACATATTCGTTGTTAAATGCATTTTTTTACTCTTTTTTCCAAAAAGTTGAATATTTCAAGCAGGCATGAAATTCACCACTGGTGTTGAGTGAGGTATCATTGGAAGCGTTTGCCTGAAGTTACCGGATAGTAACACCAATACTCCACCAAATGGAACCTGATTATTTATTTTTATGTATAATCTAATGCTCCAATGATTTCTTATGAGCCATTGTACACTCATCCCATACACTGATTTTGCACGCGCGAAGAACATTTCCCATTCCTGTGTGCGAATTGCATGTGTAATGACAGTTTGAGAGCTAAATGCGATGTTCTACCTCCGTCCATCAACGTTCCAGCAATACCTGAAGATGCAAGTGCTAACGCAATATGGCCGTTTGAACGGATTTTAGCCCAGATTAAGGAAATTAAGTTACACCTGGAGCACCCAAAAAGTGCAATCCACCAGATTGGTTGTTGTGGTTTCTTGTAAATCATTTCTGTTATATCATTGCTCTCTGAACAGTTCTCTCTCGAATGCTGCAATGATGGACCTATTCGGTGTTGTCACTCTCAATTACGCCAACCATTTGCCACACATTGCAAGACAAAGATCCGCAATGAAAATTAGCGCTTCATTGTGTTTCTTCTGTGAAATCCAAGCCATGATTATTTGTTTTTTGAAGCATTCTGTGCAGAATATCTTCGGCCATGTAATCTTTGTATTTCTCCCACAATTGTACTGGTTGTGATGGGATGTAGATAAATTAATTGCGAACAGCATACGTATTTGAAATGATTAGAAGTAGCGGATGACCTATCCCAATTATTGTCATTTTCCAGCAAATTAAGTGCCTCGCACGCACTCTGATACGTATTATGTACAATTCCATCCACTGTTCGAAAGTGTCTAAATGATGTTGGACCACGAACGGTAATCAGAAGCAAACGTAAATAAAAGCAATCTGGGTTGTTCGGACAGTGTCTATTCTTCCTAAAGCATTTGATAAAAATATTCCAGATTATCCAACTACTGCTTTGCCTTTCTAAGCCCTTCTAGTATATATCAAAGTTCTTGTAAAGTCATCTGTTTGACATAATTAAAAAAACGCTGTTAATGTTATGTTCGGTGGATTTGTTGCTCTGTCCTGTATGTTCTGTTCCGCGAAATACATTCTTTGTCCATTTTCAAGATGAACAGCAAGGTGAACGACACCTTTCGTGGATTTGAAATCCTAAAATACGCCGCACATCTTCATTGCTGCTAATATATCTCCCGATTTTATAGTGTGAGATTTCATCTAAAGTACTTCTTGCTGAAACTCCAACTTTATTGAAGTATTTTCAAATGTATTTTATGTATTTGACAGAATTGCAATACTCAACGTTATTATGTGCTTAAAAGTGTTCGATAAAATTGGCGAATATGGAACTATCCAACGGTGATTAACTTCAATGATATTTCCTCTCACTTTCCTAGTAAGTGCTTTTCCATTGTCTTCTGTACTTCTTCGTCGATATAGTGGGTAACCAGCATTGCCGCAGTAATTGTGTCTTTTAACAACTCTCGAAGATACCGTTTGAAGGAAAATGCTCGATCATATACGGTGAATTTATATTGATTGTTCCACATGGTCCGTATATCATGTTCTTGGTCACAACTTCAAACAATTCATTATCAGTTGAGAGATCCGGTATTTCGGCAGATATTACTTTATCGATTTCATTAAGCTTTATCTTCATAGTAAGCCATATTAAAATGGGCGCATGTGGCAATCCTATTTTTTGTCACTCCACAGATCCAACATTTTGTCCGAAAATTTTGTAGTGAATTGATGAATATAATTAATGTTTTTAGTTTTTGTTTGAAAACGCGTGCTGTTATGTTGTAGCGGTCAGTAGAATAGTGTCCTGGAAGTAGTAACTCTTTTACATCACCCCATGGTGGATTACATATAAATGTAATGAAAAGATTAGGACGACTATATTTCCGCATAAACATAATAGCGTCCTACGCATATTCGTGCATATGTCACGAACTACCAGTATATGTTGCAGACAATATGGTTATCTTTCCTATGTTGCTTATATCACCATCATCATTTATCGCATCTCTCAAATGTATATATAGTTCTGATCTCAGTTTCTTTTGATTTATCCTAATGAATAGTAGTCGTTCCGACTCTATCTTTGCGTACATGTCGACGATGTACTGATGGAAGAGGCCACAGCGTAAATGCTCGCTTGGTTCATTGGTCATTTTGATCTCTCATGAAATAGATTTGGAGAAATGTATGGTCATGTCTGGTAAAAAGAAGCAAAGAGCCAGTTTGTGAATGTTAAATATCGGCATAAAATGCTCCGCTATAACGTTAGTGCCGAATGATGTCATCTGAAAACAAAAATTGTATTTTCTAATCTTTTTGAGGAAATGTTTTGAATCATCAGTAATTACATTTAACAAAATTTCCAGTGGTTCTTTTGGCTGCCTTTTGGTTTCTAATCCAAAATTCAAATGCAACCCTGCACATATATCTTTATATTTACCTGCAAAAAAGTGGGCGAGAAGCACGCGTCATTGACTCATTTCAGAACGTGATTCAAAATACATATTAGCATTAAGATTTTTAGCACTTTTGAGAAAATTCTAGAAATGTCACTTCCATTTGAGACAACTTTTGTAGAACAAAAGAATAACAATAACGCAAATGCAATGGGTTTCTAGAGATCAGGGTATTCAACAACTCTAACTCCTATGATTTAGATATTTAATCAGTTTCGTGATGAAAGCATGAGTTTAATATATTGAGCCAAGTGTAAAATTTTGCAAAGGCTCAATTCGAAATGCAACTCTTTCTTATGGAACTCTTTGCCATAACAAAGCTTTAGTCTTTTATTGGTTTAAATGGTAGGTCGAAAATCTCGATAATAAATTTAAAATTTGAATTTATTAATATTCGGCAAATTTTCTTCTCGAATAATTGATTAATTAAATACTTATAACGCTTAAATAAAACCACAGGGTAATGAAAGGTAATTAAAAAAGTAGTTAAATGTAGTTAAATAAAAATTAAGTTTAATTTTGGAAATGGGACTGCACATTCAGTACCAATACAAAATAGCGAAAATCGTTAATATTAACCATAATTTTTTTCGAGATATTCACATTCAAATTTGGGTCTCTTGAATTGGATGTGAAACCCAGTACATTGGTCCACTAAATGTTGTCACTTTCAATTAAATCTGTTGGTGTCGAGACGTTAGTGTTCTAATCAAAGTTTTATGTTTAAGCAGTTAATTATTTTTGCTCATAGCACTGCAGAATTTCTTACATAAAAAGATCAGAAAACGTCCTTTCTTTTCAGTAATTCCTAAACAAACAAATCCCTAAGATTGGGCATCGTTATTTTTCGAAAATTCAAAAGTATAAACAACTTTACGAAATGGGATTTATCGATCTCAATCTTTAATTGTGACAGTCGAGTAATAATTTTCAGACACAGATAATTAACGGCCCTAGACCATATATCTAATTAATTATGAATGCCGAAACTAAAATTTGTGCAGCGTTTTTAACAACGGTTATTTGTGGGTTAATGTCTTACAAGAGGTTATATTCCATTGTGTCAGCTAATTTACGATTTGTGATTATAATAAGCACTCGAATGTAAACCGCTCAGGCTAAGCCAATGGGAGTTTGAACTATGCAGTGAGTGTTCAAAGAGCTCCACTAATTACTTTCGATTTATTTAACGTCGCTTTTTTCAGCCTCAAATTCCAGGATTAGCGATAATAATTGCTGAAATGACATCATTTACTTAAATTATTGCAGTGGTAGGTGAAGGCTAGGAAACTGAAAAATGCAGTTTATATTCTCAAGTAAAATCGAGCTTTAAAATTAACTCAGTTTTAATGCTTTTCCTGAATTTTTTCAATAACAGCACTAGACACTCAACTGCTTGCCGAACAAAAAATGGTGTATCGTTAAATACTTCTTTTAAAATGAGGTTGTTGGTTGTTTTTGGTTTACATTGAAATAAACCCGTAGAATCCAAATTAACTAACATTACGATAGATTTGAAAAAAAACTGCTTGACATGAACAGTAACTCGCAGTATGCATATCGCTACTGTGTAAGGAGGCATTAATTAAAATTGCGATTTGGGTCCTGCAAAATGTTATTTTGATGTGAGTCCAGAACAAAAGTATTTTCAAGCTGGATTCAGTACTCTGCTCCTTAAAAATTCAGTGCTTTTGAATTCTTGCCAATATCATCCCTGCTTCGCGTATGTTTGTTTTATAGTTCTGTTCGTTATTTAGGAGATTCAATGTCGTGAATTGCTTCTAATCTCTAAAAGTTTAATTCCCTCAATGCATTTTTGTGCGTTTTACTGAAATTTTAAAAACCTATTCTGTTATTTATTGTTAAAGAAGTATTTATTGCTCGGCTTGCACAAATTGTCAAAGCTAGGAATCAAATTCAAATTTTAACTTGGCCGTATACCAATCGAAAGTAAACCCGCATACAATATAAAGTTAAATTTTTGACGTTTTAGTCATAAGTCAAAAATTTAACTTTTCGATTTTTTATGTGGTTTAATTATCGTTTGGAAGCTAGCCTTATATTCCGAAAATGGTTTTTTACGAACTTTGAAATATGCATAACTCAAAGATTTTAAATTTTTGAATGAAAATTTCGTGGACCAAATAACATAAAAAATATCCAACAGAAATTAAACACAACATCGAATATAGTAATTTCAGAAAATTATGCAATTTTTCTACATATCTCGATAAGAAGGAAATAAAATAATCACTTAATACTTTCATACCGATAAGTTGATATGTGACCTCTAAAATCACTCCATCGAAAAAATAGTATTTTGGATATAAATCTGACGTAAATTCCGTCTATTTATAGATGCCCTATACACGGGGTATGTGAGTATAGCATTAAACACCTACACAACATTTCCTGGTTCCTGCGCACATTCAACTCCAGATGTAATATACAATAAAATAGGCAGACCTAGAAAATCTCCCTCTATCAAAAAATGTGTACCCATCGTGTGACACGGACCCCCATTTTATTTCGACGGCACTGTATAATACATAAAAATTTATACACAATAATAAATACAAAAAAAAATTGTGTTTTACAAAGAACTGAAATCTTTTTTGTTTTGTGATTTGGTGCCATGGTATACTATCATATCCCCATTTTTTGTTCGTTTATTACAGCAGCAAACAGAAACAAAAGTGAAAACATCTAGCCCAAGCTGCGATGTTGTTACGATATAGGGTGGTGGTAAGAAGGCTATCACTCAGAAAAGAAGACTATCACTAAAGAAAAAATAAATTAAATTGGTCGGAAAACTTACGTGAAATCCTGATTAAAATTTATAGAAAATCCTCCATGTTTTTCATCACAATTTTTAATTATTTCACACATTTATTTGTATTACAAAATACTAAATGGATATCAAGCTGACTTCTAACGAGATATGATGGATCGATATAATGACAAACTTCTATTTTAACTTTAAATATTTTATTTATTTTGGTATGAACTAGTGGGTAGGTAGTGAGTTTTACTACAAAAACAATTGAACACTTTTTTATGTATCACAAAAATTGCTAAAATTACAAAGTAAAATATCGAATTTCGACGTTTTCACAGAAAAAGAAAATTTCTTAAATATTTGCACAAAATTTTTTTTTAAGTTAGCTTTAACAAAACACTCTTGAGTTCGTTAATAATTAATATTTTTTTTATATTTCGAAAATTAATCGCGTAAATTTTCACGTTTGTTTGTTGATTGTTTATAAAATAAAATTTTTATTGTTTTAACAAAACAAAATTGTTTATATGTATGTAAGTTGAATTTAGCAACAAATTTTCGCTCTTGCACACAAAACAAATAAAAAAACAACTAAACCTCTATATACAACGCACACAACACATATATACAATAAACAACAATCTAAAGTGAGGCCAGCTGATCGAATGATGAAACGTCAAAATAAAGTAGAAAAAAGTGGGGGATTTAAGTTTTCTTCGTACATATAGAAATAAATATTAAAAATATAAAATAATAATAAAGAAAATATATCAGTGTATACGTAGGAATTTATATCGGTATTTGTTTATTTGTTTTTGTTTTCTTTTTTT
Organism: Nephrotoma guestfalica; assembly: GCA_963691935.1. Classification (NCBI taxonomy): domain Eukaryota; kingdom Metazoa; phylum Arthropoda; class Insecta; order Diptera; family Tipulidae; genus Nephrotoma; species Nephrotoma guestfalica. The sequence continues at coordinate 84,537,483 of OY829913.1, forward strand.
TGTTGCTTTTATTGTTTAACGTAATTTTTATTTTGAACAGCACACAAGTAAAAAAAAGCTTTGTTTTATAAAAAGATAAAATAAAAAATGTTGAGTGCTTTATGAGCGGGGACAGAAAACCAAGAAAAATTCTCGCTTTGTTTATTAGGGGTATCACTTGTTATTGCACTTGCCCAGGAAAAACTAGAATACAGTGCAGCCCAAAGCGACATAATCTACACAAATCGAATTGTAAACATTATATGCATAATATTTGTTGACATTCCATTCACTATGTAAAGCCTGAATTGTTGTGTAATGTTTGACAGCTGCGAGAATCGCAATAAATTATAAATTAAATGCGAACCTATTTTATTAAATGATAATGATTCATTTACCAGAAAAACGATTAAAAAAAGAAACAGAAACCAAACAAAACTAAAAACTAGTCAACAACGGAATGATCTCTGGTATTTCGCAATGTTGCTGTTTGCAAAGTAAAAGAAATCTTTGTTGTCTTTAAAAGAGATATTTTTTGTTGTTATTTTAGGTTTGTTTCATGATGACGCGGGCCATCTGTCACCAAAAAAATTGATACCAGTTATTCGAATTTTTATCAACATTTTAAACAGTGGCGTAATTTTAGTTGCAATGTTGCAATTTGTGCCCAGCTAGCGGAGGACATGAGCATAGGAAGCGAACTAGAGGCTCCTCTTCCGCCTCCTCGTCCTTGCAGCTTCTGCAGAAGTCATTTGCATCCAGACCCACCCTTTTCGCATGATCTCCGAAAAAGCAATGTCCGGTAAGTACGCTTACAATTGTACCTAAGTCACGCTTCCTTAGTGTGATCAAGGTCTTGAATCGCTTCATACTCAGCTCAGGCCATACTTGCTTCACTACCCTGACAGTCGGACTGTCGAGCCACCTAGAATTTACCAGGGCAACTGCTTTCCTATGACTTGCTGCTTTTGGCAAAAAAATAGGCCTTCCTATGAGTTGGAGAGTCGTACCGTACCTTGCTAATTCGTCTGCCCTGCAATTTCCCTCAACGTCAGAGTGAAGTACGGGATTGACAGCCCCCACGAAGTATTCATAAATGGATACGAGCGTACTCTGGGCAATGTTTTGTAGGACGAACGGTTGTGGTACCCAATCCCTTCGTAGTAGTGAAACAGAATAGCTAATTAGTCAATCAAAACTATGCAATGGTATAAACAAAAGGTAATAATACCTAAATCCACTCTCTGTGGAGACTGGCCCTATGGATTCTGGGGAGGGCCATCTATTGCATTACAAGGGAACATCAAATCCGTTCCAGACAAGACCAAATTTACAACGATCACCGATAAAGAAAAATAGAAGCAACTCGGTAGCTGACCAAGCCGATACTTCTTCTAACGCTATTCCTAGACAAACATTACACGAAATAAGTAATGCCACCGGAAATTTTACTTTGCAAATCTCTTGGCGAGGCTAGAGCATATGGAGCAATTATTTGCCAAGCTAAGCGAAGAAATTTAGTATCTAAAGCAAGAAAATGAAAACCTAAAAATGAATCGGGATTCAAAAGAAGATTGGGATAGCATTGAACCAGACAAACTCATCTATTCCACTGATGAAGATGAATTACAAAGAGAGACGGACTGGATCCTAAAGAAGAAAAAACAGTCCAGGAAGAGTAAGAAAAGAAAAGCTGAATCGTCACCTGAGGCTGAGCAATTAAATGGTACGGGACAATCTAGTCCAGATTCCAACGATGCTCAACCTAAAGCCAATCAACCAAAAGGTAGTAAATCTACCAAGAACATTACACTAAATTTGGTGCAACCGAAATAAATAAATAAATATTGTGGGTGTAACCAGTTATCCAGAAATTCAGTCACTGATGAAATCGGTTACTGACAAAGACTATAAGGTAACAGCGTTAAATAATGACGTTTTAAAATTAATACTCTTTACTCAGATACTTATAGAACCTTATCTATGAAATTGAATGCTGAAAAGTATCAGTGGTTCACTTACGAGAACAAACGGGCCCGACCTATAAAAGTCATGGCAAGAGGTTTGCATCACACTTACAAAATAAAGGTCTTAAAATACTAGATGCTGTGAATATTTTTAAAAAGAGAGAACTGAAATTCCGGAAGTAAAGTAAATTATCAGTAAAAGGGGACTCCCTCTTTTTGTGCTAGTATTTGACAACCAAGAGAATGTTCAAAACATTTATGGAATAAAAGGAATCCTTCACATGAAGGTGAAAATTGAACCAATGAGGAGAACAACACACGCATACCCCAATGCAAGAAATGCCAGGGATTTAATTACACCCAAAGATATTGCGGCCGGGATCCTAGATGTGTAAAATGCTCAGATAATCATTTTACCCAGGCATGTACAATAGGGACGGATGTGCCAGCCAAGTGTACAAGTTGTAAGGGCCAACATCCTGCTAATTATCGAGGCTGTGAGGTTGCTAAACAACTACAAAAATTTACAGATAAAACAAGAAATCAACCGCAAAATTTCGAAAATCGAAGGGTTCAAATATAAAATCAGATGGAACAAAAACCACAACCAAACAATACAGGGCAAAGAAGTGCGTTTGCGCAGGTAGTGAAAGGTTTGGGTTCAACCAAACATATGGGCTCTGAAAGTAACCAAATTATGGAAAACATTATGAATAGCATTGCATCTATTACAAAGCGGCTAGATGACCAAAGTAATCTGAACAACATGATTCTTGATCAACTGAAGAAAACGCAATTCCCTCAACGTAATCCAACAAAACATGTTAAGTAAGAACACAACTTTCAAAAAACCAATCTGGAACGCGAATGGCATTATGCAACATATTCCAGAAATAGAAATATTTCTAAATTCTGAAATAGTCGACATTTTCTTAATATCTGAAAGCCATCTAGTTAAATCTTCGTTTGTTAAAATACGGGGTTATAACTTATATCACTCCATTCATCAAGTGGAAAGAGCAAGAGGTGGTAGGTGGTTCGGCATTACCAATAAAATAAAATATAAAACACCATTTGGAATCAAATATCGAAGAAGAAACAATGCAAGTCACTACTGTAAGGATCCAAATTAAACACAGAGAGCTTACTGTATCTGCAGGATCTGGAGGACTACCTTAAACTATTTAAATCGCTTGGACGTGATTTTATTATTGGAGAAGACTCTAATGCGAAAAACACCTATTGGAAATCTAGACTTACGACGTCAAAAGGTAAAGAATTGCTTCAAGCAGGGCAGACATCAAAATGTGAATTTTACTCTGGTGGTTCCCCAACATACTGGCCCAATGACGGAACGAAGATACCTGACCTAATAGACTTTTATGTAGCAAGAGGTATATCCCAGAACTACATTCACATTGAAGACAGTAATTCTCTAGTATCGGATCATTCCCCGGTTATCATGACAGTCAGTTAAATGGTAATTCAAAGGGAGAATGCACTCAGATTAACAAATTCAAAAACAATCTGGGATCTCTTTCGTGAGGTATTGGAGGAAAAAATCAATCTTCAGGTGCCGATAAGAAATCCCCACCAGTTGGAAGGTGAATTAGAACAACTCAATGAAGCAATTCACTATGCTGCTTTGGCAAGTACCCCCATTATACAAAATAAGCAGAAGCTTAACATATCCTACCCAATGGAAGTTAGAGAGTTGGTAAGACAAAAACGACGGGCACGTAAAACCTGACAAATAACTAGAACACCGGAGAACAAAACAATTTTTAACAATTTAGGTAACAATCTGAAATCTCTTCTTAAAGAAGTTAAAAATGCATCAAGCAACAGATATCTAGTTAACCTAACCGATGAAAAAAATTCTGATTATTCTCCGTGGAAGGCGACGAAGGGACTCAAAAGACCCAAAATGCAAGTGCCTCCACTTAAAAAGGAGGATGGAACCTGGGCAAGAGGTCCTAAAGAGAAGGCTGATCTGTTTGCGGAGTATCTGGAAGATACCTTCCAACCACTACCAAGACAAACGGCCAATGAAAATATAATGTCAATCCAAAAGCTAGATGATTTTGATATACGCCCTGTAACTCTCAAAGAATTAAAAGAAGAAGTAAAAAGCAACATGAATGTTAAAAAAGCCCCAGGATATAACTTGATTACTTGCCAAATAATCAAGGCTCTATCAGGTAAAGGATTTCGTAAGCTATTACACATAATCAATGCAAGCTTTCGGTTAAAATATGTTCCGTGGCAATGGAAAGTAGCAGAAGTAATCATGATAGCAAAACCTGATAAACCACCTACCTAACGACAAAAACTCATACAGGCCAATTTCATTGCAGCCAATTATGTCAAAACTCTTTGAAAAATTATTACTAAAATCACTTAAACCAATAATTGAGGACCGACAACTAATTCCTCCACATCAATTTGGTTCAGGGAAAAGCACTCCATAATTGAGCAGGTGCATAGAATCACCAACGTTATTGAAAGAACGTTAGAACGCAAGAAAGTATGCTCCAGCATATTTCTGGACGTCGCCCAAGCATTCGATAAAGTGTGGCACAGTGGACTGGAATTCAAGCTGCACAGAGATCTGCCGAGGCAATTCTATGGAGTACTAAGATCTTATTTATCCAATAGACATTTTCGTGTGAAATATGAGGATGAATACTCCGAACTAAAGAAAATCTCTGCCGGTGTCCCACAGCGGAGTGTTTTAGGACCAATCCTGTATTTGTTATATACAAGGGATATTCCAACAACAGATGAAGGAACCATAGCTACCTTTGCAGATGACACAGCAATCATGGCCATTGGAAGTAATGTCGCTGATGCAACGAGCAAACTCCAGAAGATTACCAATGCGGTTTGTAACTGGGCTAAGCGCTGGAGAATCAAGCTTAATGAGACGAAATCCACGCATATTAACTTTACATATCAAAAGGCTTCCTATCTACCGATAGTAATTAACTCACGACCGGTGCCATATGCAAACAAAGCTAAGTATCTGGGCATGACTCTCGATGCTAAGCTCAAGTGGAGAGAGCATGTCAAAAAGAAAAAAGAAGAACTTAATATTAAGTTCAGAAAAATGTATTGGCTCATAGGTAGAGGCTCTGAGCTTACAATATACAACAAGCTGCTGCTATATCGGCAAATACTGAAGCCAATATGGACCTACGGTATTCAACTCTGGGGATGTACTAAGCAAACAAACGCCAAAATGATTCAGACGTTTCAAAATAAGGTTCTCCGTAGCATCGTTGTCGTTGAACGAAAACTTCAAAGAACGAGGCCACTTGACCTAGTAAACATACCAAAATAAAATTAGTATTTTAAATAGGTTTAATTAATTTTGGGACTAACCATTGGGTTTCACCCCAACAAATCAGAATTATTTAAGCAATGTAAAATTTGCAAATGTGAAAGATAAATTGCTAGATGAGCACAGTCTCAGTTGTAATTAACAAAGCAAAAAAAAAATGTCAGAGTGGCCCAGAACCCAGACCAACTGAATATTAATGTGTTCACTCATCTCGTTAAGTGATGTGTGACAATCCAACGGCCGCCCGACTATCTACACAGATAGTGATATCAGCCAATGAAATTACACTGTGCTTCAACCAGTTCATGACCTCTTCAATCGCTATTACTTCAGCCTGGCACACGCTGCAGTAACTAGGTAGACGAGAAGATAGACTTACATTTAATTCCCCACAGAACTCACCAGCTCCCACTCTACCATCGAGCTTGGTGCCGTCGGTGAAGAATTTAACTACCCTGGTCTCCATACTGATACCGTTCTTCCAATCCTCCCTAGAGGGGAGAATCATCTTAAAACGCTTGCAAAAGCACAAATGGGGTGTTATATAATCTAAACTCACCAAGTCATCCTCACAGAATTGGCTGTAGTTGAGTGCCCTTTTTGCAGGCACTTCCACCCCGAAATCGCTGATAGCCGAGCGGCCGTATTGACTGCTATTTGCTTACCGATAATATCCAACAGGAGAAGGTACAGCATTACCTCTAAGGCACTAGTGGAGGTCGTTTTCGACGCCACACTAATGAGCAAATAGGCTGCCCTCTGGACCTTCGCCATCATGTTCCTATATGATAATTTCTCCAGAACTGGCCACAATACAGTAGTACGGGCCTTACAACTGCCGTGTAAAGCCAGTGCACCAGCTCCGGTTTCAAGTCTTATTTTCTCCTGATGGCTTTTTTACAAGAGTGGAGTGCCAAAGTGTCCTTCTTCACTCTTTCTATCATGTTTGGTATCCATCCGCAGTGATTGATAACGCATTCTACATCACATCTCTGATTGTACATAGGTGCTTCCCCGAGACAGCTATCGCTACGCCATCGGCATAAGCAACCACACCTATTCTTCTTTCCCCCTCCAGTTGCAATAGTAATTCATTGATTACTACACTCAAAAGAAGGGAAGGGAGGACATTTTTCTGGGGTGTTCCCCGAACAACCCGTTTTTGTGACGGAGAGTTCCCCCATCTCCGCTATAACCCTTCTGCTACCTAGCAGGTGATTAATTAGCCTGGTTACAGGGTATTCAATCTCAAGTGCCAACAATCCTTCCCTAATTGCTTCTTCACATTGTTGAAAGCGCCCTCGATATCCAGAAACGCCACCAACGAGTATTCTTGAAAATCCTGTGACCACAATTTCCCAAACTAAGGTTATTAATACCGTGTCCACGGACTCACCTTTATGGTACGCATGTTGAGGCTGTGCCAAGTTTCGGGGTACAATTCTCGAACGAATATGTACATCCAGCAACCTTTCCATAGTTTTAAGCAGAAAAGATAACAGATATATTGATCTTAAGTCCTTATGGTTGCTGTGCGAGCTCCTATCCGCTTTCGGGATGAAGATCACCCTAGCCTTCCTTTATTGCTTTGGGATGTACCCTAGCTTCAGACAACCTTTGAAGATAACCTCCAGCCAGGGAAAAGTAAGACCCCGAGTTTTTCTGAATTTCGGCTGGTGCAATTCCATCCGGACCAACTGACTTAAAGGGAGAATATCCTCTGTACACAACAGTTGCACGCCGCAGTCATCCTTAGACCCGCAGTCATCCAAAGACCCCGCAATCGATGCATCCTCACTACCCGGGAAGTGAGTTTCCATCAAAAGACCAAGAGTTTCTTCACTAGAAACCATCCATTCGCCATCCGGTTTTATTAGAGAGCCTGGAACTACTTGTGGTAAAGGGATGATTATTTCGCATCAAGACCCGATGGAGTTCCCTTTTTACACAATATTTACAAAACTGCTGGTTTTGTGAGATTTTATTTGTTGTATTCAGAAGTAAATATGGTTGGATAGTTTATTTATCGTAAAACGTTTAACTTTATTTTCACTATTAAACTTAATTGATTTGGACAATTATTATTGATCGATTCTTTTTCACGTAATTTTAATTTCCACTCACTTGTTCTCGTGTGCGCTGTTCTTGTCTGTTGCTGTAATAAAATAAAGTAACAGTTGATTGTTTCAATTTAAAGTGTCAATGTGTCTATACAATGCGCAGATGGTTCTACGTAAATCAGACCTATAGCCGTACGTCGTTGTAGAACGTGTAAAGCAAACCGCGAAGGGTTTGGGAGAATTTCGGTCCCAAAACAAATTGGAAAGATTAAAAACAAACAGTCCTTTATGCTCACTCTATTCGTACCGAACAAACACATCGTCACTTATTCTCTTAAAAACTTTGTAAGGGCCTTTACAATTGCATTGTGCTTATTTACCAAATTGCCACATCGGAAAATACTACATCTTCCATGCTGGTCATTTTGCGCCTTCGCTTTATCTCTTGCACTTCTGAATTAGAAATTGCTTTCTAATTCATCTAGGTTGCTGTGTATTCTTCTTCATAGATCGACTACCTTGTATTTATGGCCACTTTGCTATGTGACTAATCTATCGTTTTACTCGTCTTCCCAGACGCTCTCCGCTCTATTAGTTTATCCTGTTCCTAATCCTCTTCGACTCGTCTCAGTTCGGTACTCTTCCATCTCATCTCCAAAGCGTACCATCTTAGCACATCTTCTCGGTGGACCAATACGTTACTTGTTTCGTTCAATTCTTAAATTTTCTGCGTTTTTCTATATTTTCACGGTCGACGTTCCGCCAGCCAGTTTTCATATTGATTTTCTCGGGATTCAGGTTGCCTCGTAAAATGATCGTGCCAACGTTTCCTATAATTTCGGATGCAGTAACTTAACGTCTCTGGCTCTGACTTCCGCAATTCTTCAGTACACTGATGGTTTTGTACTAATTACTTCATGGGTAAAATTTCTATCACTGCCTCGTATTCCAAAGCCAACGCCAACCCTTCATTCAAAATTTTTCCTTTCGAGTTTGTTCTCAAGTTTCAGAAGATCGTTCTTGATGAATATGCACACTGTTAATCCGCATAACACATGTGCAGAGCATTACCGTAAACTACCGTAAACACGCCGTAATTTTACTACGTCTCTTTCTAGATCTTACGAAATCTTCTGACGTAGTTGTCGTTTGTGTTAGAGTTGTATTTTGCATAACACTGTGATGTGTGATTGTCCATATCTCAGTTCTATAGTTCTTTCAATGCAGGATAGTAACTCCTTTCCAAAGTAGCTGTAGTAACACATTCGCTGTCTTATTCACAGAGATTAAAGTTAACCAATCAAGTTGCATGACGGATTGGAACTGAAATTTAAAGTTCTCGAACGGTCCGTTGTCTCAATACTAGCTCATTATTATGTCCTTCGATTGAGGGCTCACGACTCTTAATTCCTGGAATGTAGAGTTATTCTTATTATTAACCATTGCTGGAATTTGTAGAATTCTATTTCTGACACCAAATAGTACAAAATTTAGTTATTCAACTGGATCCGCAAATAAAACACTCAGTCCAAACTTTTTATACTTCATTGATTAACACCTGTGGCACTTCAACAAATAATTTGTTGTATTACAATTTTCGCACAATTTAACTTTAATCACTTCGTATCACTTCAGAGGCAACATATACTAAAACATTACATGTTTAAACTTCGCATCAACTAATGCAAGATGTAGAGAGCTAACCCTTGCAGGTTGCTTTAACCCAAATAAACTTCTTTTACGAAAACACACATAGTATTCCTTCTCGTCAATAATAAATCCTGGTAGCGGCGTCATGAATACTTCCTCCCGAAGTTCCCCATTTAGAAAAGCCTTTTTGGTATCAAAATAGTAACTATCATACTTGCATATCGTATTTCGCTGCTATTGAAAGCATAATTTTCATTGTGGTGTGCTTCACTACAGGTTCAAGTGTTAGATCATGATCGCTACGCAAGAATCCCTGTGTAACCATTCTCGTTTTGTACTTGCTAATTTCACCATTTGTGTTGGTTTTCAATTTAAACAATTTTGTAGGGACTAAATTTCTTCTTTTATCGTATCGATCCACCGATCCAGAATACACAAAACCTTGTCTATCGTTCTCGGCTCATATTTCTTCCCCTCAATTTTGTGGATCTCTTCAATGAGCCTTTTTGGTAAAATATTTTTAATTATTCGACTCGACCTGCAGATTATGCCAGCCTCCAGTGTGCAGTGTCCATCAGTAGGACCTAAGATTAATTTTCAACATCAATTTGATTTGGCCCCCCCTCAACAGAATTATCGATACCATTGAAATATAATTCGTTGTCTCCGTTAGCATCAATTAGATCTTCATTGAAACTAGAATTTTCGACGCAGTTTTCAATTTCACTTTGAGTTGTTTCCGCGACGTTCTCTACATGTTTCTTATCAAAATACCAGTTGCTTAATTTTTCGACAACAACCTTTCCCGTCGATTAATTATAACATTTGAACGCTTTCCACTCCTGTTGTACCCAACTAAAATGACTCTAAAAACGTTCGTATCCAGTTTTCGCTGCTTCTTGATTGACACGTGCACATAACAAGTCGTAGCAACTGTGAAAGATTTAGTTTTTTACAATACCAATTTTCAAACGAAGTCTTATCATAACCTTTTCCTGGTAGTTTTGAATACAGCAACGTTCTATGACAATGGATTTCTTCTTTCGCCAAGAATTTCATAAACTCTTGATTGATGTACTCACCACCTTGATCTGTTTGAAGAACCATTACTTTTCGACCAAACATAATTTTCGTCATCGCAACATATTTCGTAAGTGTTTCGAATGCTTTATTTCAATTTTTCAGAACATAAATCACAGTGTATCTTGAGTGATCATCTATAAACGTCAAAATATACCGCTTGTCATATGGTGTTTGTGCCTGCATCGGCCTGCAAATATCTGAATATGTTCCACAAATATTCCTTCCGGCGGTACTCTCCTATGTTCAAAAACCTAGTTGATCTTCCATGAAGAATGTAGAAGGAAGGATTCCTTTTCGATTTTTGCAACTTCTGCTCAAACCTTCCTTCCGTCCATCAGCCGCAAGTCTTCATATGAATTGCCAATCGCCAATCACCGCTTTCGATTACTCTTGTTTCTCTGAAAATTATACTAGTGGACCACATACACTCTCAACTCAACCATCTCTAACGGAACTCCATCCAGTCGCAATCCCTATTCGATCTGGCCAGCATTCGTTCACGTTCGGTAACATTCGAGGTCATTCACCGAACGGATGACGAGCTTCCCGTGTTTATTTGTCATACTTACCGACATCATTCATGCATTACAATCCGTGTCCGATTTACCCCATCACGCACCATCTCTTTCTTGAAGGTTTCTGTATTTCTCGGTTACATAAATGATCCCTGCACCAAAATCATCGAGGCTATCTTTACCAAGGGATTTGTTGTCACTCGCATTCACCATAAACACCAACGCTCCCGGCTCCCGCACAAATGGTTTACTATGAGACGTCGATTCTGCGTACAACCGAGCATCATAAATTCCAAGTAGTTCGTTGCTTTCTTCTTGTATTGGAGTAATAGCATGGTTTCATTCCCCGATTTTTCGCCGCTGCTGTATTCTGGCCATCACTAGATTCCACATAACCCAATGGTTCCTCCCGACCAATATCACCCATTCGATTATCTTCATCATTCGATTCAACCTTATTACCAACAATCATCTCCAACATCGGTTTCCCACCGTTGTTTGAATGCTTGTCCTTCATGAAGCAGAAGCCTACACCATCATTTCTATGATCTTCTTTCTATTTATTCTTTTGCAGCCGTCAAATCTTCTGAACCCATCATATGATATTCACATTCTCGTAATCTCTCTTTCGGAATATTGCCGAATATATCAGAAATAATCTCTGAATAATTTCCTAATATTCCTACACTTATTTTTGCGCTATTATCCACTAATACTAAACCACAACAACACATAATATCGACAATTATTTATTAATTCACTTAACCACTAACTAATTTCACTTTACCACCACTTATAATTTTCCTGCTTTAAACTCACTTTCGCTTTTAAACCATCGAGTACTCACCAAAGACTAACTTAAAACTCACTTGTGGTGTTCTTTGCACTTGTATTTATATACCGCGCTGAATATTCCAGATACTACACGAACATTCGGTTCTGTTGCACACTATTTTTTTATATTATCCCTGTAATCTGTTCTGGAGCCAAGGTTCTCCCAAGTCTGTCGCGGTTTGCCTTTTCCGCCCTTACTTTGACGTCAGCCAATTCGAGGAAGTACAGGTCTAATTTTATCACCATCTGCACATTGCGTAGCTCCATGCCAGCCTATACTGGCATAGAAGATGGGTCGGCCCATGAGTATTGCACTGCGACAGGGGGTCATAGGTGTGTTCCATTTCATCATAGTTCGTAATCTGTTGATGAAAATTCCCTTTGCATCCTGCCCCTATCGGGATTCGAACACGGTACCTCCCGATCCAAACGCCAAAGCTTAATCACTGTGCCATTTGGTCGGTTTGTTCCACACTAATCTGCTATACAACTAAACTGCTATAAAATTACTTATAATGCTTAAACCTAGATGTCACTAATTTCATAAATGCCACTAATTTTCTAACTAACTAAACAATTTTTTGCGAAACCGTAACAATATCCTTATTTGATCCTCGATTTGCAAGAGGTGCTTTAAATATCGAGCGGGCGACACCCAGATTCCGTGACTGTAATATTATTTGTGACCATGTGACAAGGTGGGTCACATCGTGTGAGACGGCTTAGAAAACCGACGAAAACGCGGTTGATCTCCATCTCCAATGCAGTGGAAATCAAAGGATGAGAAAGCACTGGCAAAGTACGAGGACCCAAGTAAAGGGTCATTAAACTCCAACGAGTCAGCTTAAATGAGCAGAAGCTGGCTTTCACAACTCATTGCTTGATAACCACCATCCCTATTGCCAGTTTAGTACGAAGTGTCACATTAACAATACAACAGCTTAACAATAAAAGGTGATATTGATGGGACAAGTATTGTGTCATTACTTCAGACACAAAAGCAACACACACGACTGTTCAAAAAGCCTCGTTAGTAAACGTCATGTTTGAAAATAAACATCATCAATTTCGCATTTTAAGAGCGTTTTTGCCAAATTAAATTTGTTGTTGAACCTAACCTAAAAATTAAATTTGAATGTGTCTAAACATTTGTTGTTTACAATTCCAAACTACTTAATAGAAAAACCGCGTATTTGCATACCAAACAATCCCTGACTCCCTATTAGCAATTTTCTGAGTTAGTTTGAATCCACTCTTAACACTGTTCTGTACCTAGTAAGGGTAAGTTCGGTAGGGTAGGTTCGATAAGCATCTATTTTCTTCAAGAGTTTTTTGATATTCAATATTGCAATATTTTCTCGATAATAATAAAATTAAATCCATAATCTCGTCCCTCTAGTTTTGTTCGTTTTTAATTAAGAATTTAAAAAAACTGATTATTCATAATTATCAAAAAGAAATATAAAAACTAACTAAGAAAATTGCCGATAGAGAGCTAGGGATTGTTTGTTATTCAAACTCGGAGTTTTTCTATTAAGTAGGATCGAATTTTAAAGAAAAAACTTGTAAGCAAACAAACTGAAATTTAATTTTTAGGTTAGGTTCAACAACAAATTTAATTTAGTAAAAAAGGCCCTTAACGCCAATACACAAATAAATTTCAAATTTGCAATGTATATGTTACGGTAAAAGCCCGAAATCGGTAAATGTCCGAATAAAAATTGGTAAAAATTGTTTTATGGCTTCAAAATGTATAAAATGAGAGTCCTATATTCTCGAAATGGTTGACCCTTCACCCCACGGAGTAATTTTTATGATATTAGTGCAAATTGGAATTTGGAACAGCAGGGACTAACGTCTTTATTAAACCCCTACAGGCTCGCGGGAACTAAGTGTGTTCTTTATGACGCTTAGCTCTCTGATAAGGAATAAATGAAACTACATGGAAGTAAGGCGAAGGTTTACAAACAGTTCGTAACCATCGGACCTCTGAACAATCGGTTTTTAAACGTGTAAACGAATTTCAAAAATTAAAATTTCGGACATTTACCGATTTCGGACTTTAACCGTAACATATCCCCAATGCAAATGCAAAATATTTTTGAGTTTACCTTTAATTGTAAACAACTTTTCTTATAAGACTATCGTTTAGTGCCATCTATTGCGTATTCTACGAAAATTATGGTTCATATATTCAAAAACACAAACATTTTTTTGATAAAATTTCTTTGCAAATAAACCAGAAAGATATGTGGTAAATTAAATATCGTCTTTTAATAATTTTAAATGGTGAAGGCAGGTAAAATTCGCTTTTACATTTGTTATGTTTTCGTGTACTATAAACTGTCAAAATCATGCCATAAAATTTTGCTCGAAAATAAAAAAACAAAAGCAGTGTAAATTCCAATCAGATAACACAAAAAATAACAAAACAAGAAAATAAAAAAACATTTGCTATTCAAAAAAATGGCGTCAACTGAAGTAAACATGTCAAATCTATTGAAATTGGCACAAAAATTTAATTGCTTCTATTTAAATGGTAAGTAATTTCAATTAATTAAATTTATTTAATATAGTTAACAAAGTGCATTTATTTAAGTGTAATAAAATTTATCAATTATTTTTGGGTGTGCAATTGCAAAATGGTTTCTAATATCTATGTGATGTGTGTGCTGTTGCTGTGTTTTCTGCTACAGACTACAATAATATCGATCTGTGTGAAAAATATTTTTTTTTGTGTATTATAGACTAGAAGCAAATTGAAAAAATATTATCGATATGTTTTAATTTATGAACAGCAATATGGAAGTAATTTGTTATTATTAAAATTTGATATCCCTTTAATTTTAATTCATAAATTGTGCGCAAAAATTTCCCGTGTAGATTTGCCCCCTCGGTATCTTAGGTTAAGTTGTGTGTACGACCATTCTTGAATAAATTATTTATAAATGAAAAATTGTTAATTTACAGATATTCTTCGTGTTAATTGTATCAAAAATACAGTGAATTATATTCAAATAGAGACGGTCTAGAATACATCAAAATTTTGAGTCCTTTGAGAAATTTAACCAGTTTTTATAGTGGTGTAATTAAATCATAGACACTTGAAAAAACGCGATGCGATAATCCAACGCTAATTCGATAAAATGTTTAGGAATGCGTCATCTAACTAGGCTTGGTCTATATGGCGGTTAGTTCGATAATCATTTAATATTCATCGTACATGTTTTTATGTTATAACGAGAGATAAGCAAATTAGTGCCAGAATCATTCATTCCATGTACTATGGTATGTGTACCCACATCCCTTTATGATCCACTCGTTCTCTCGTGTTAAGAGGTTTTCGTATATTGCGCATCTGTAAACTTTTATTGTATGTGACTTTAGTAGAGAGTTTTTATATTAATTAAGGGTTGTTGGGGATGGTGATTAAATAGGAGTGAAGTGATTCTAATGCGGATGAAATATGTTTCATGGTGGTTAAGTCGTATTGTGCATACTCACATTTGATTGAATCCGATGGGAGTTGATGATGATTCATCTGAAAATAATAAATTGTGATGCTGTAGACTTGTTTTCCAAGTTTTGCTTGTGTATAAAGCGATAACACGAGCGGGCGGATAACCAAATTATAGCTTAATACATAAAATGCGGTCGAAGTCTTATCAGGATTCGAAATAATAAAATACAGATGTTGTACTGTAAGACTATCTAGACTACCCTACAATATCGCAAATTGGCTAATAATTCCGAAAAATGTAATTATTTATTTCCAACACTTCGACGACTTGATTATTTGATAATAAGCCAAGTGTGTTTTCCCACGGTTACTCTAACCGCGCGGTTTTTATGCGTGGGTATAATATTTGCTGGAGATTTATTTTTAGTTTACGATGAAGAAACACGAAAACCTTTGCTAACAAATCGAAATTTGTCATCTGTTGTTCGTAGAATTGCAAAATAAACTTTACACAACATTACAATCAGACAGAGGTGGATGTTATGTAGGAAGTCAATAAAAGGGTGGTTTATAATACCCAACTTGTTCTCACGATTTAAAAACATTGTCCCGATCCTATAATTGTAAAATTGTTTAAGGTTTCGCGAGTATTATTAAGCCTTAATGTTTCGGTGAATTATGAACCGGCTGAATTTCTGGAAGTAGGCTATTTATTATCTGCTTACATAATAAATAAAAAGTTACGGAGGAAAACGGTCATTTCGTAAAATGCCAAGTACCTCAAACGTTTATGTCCATTAAAACGGGTTCCGCGATTTTCCTAAATTAAGCTTTCATATATGACATTAAACAGAATTTGTTTTAAATGTTTCTGTTCCCTAATTTCATTCCACAAATCATACCAGAATAATCAGCTAAACAATGTTGTTTTCTTTGACACCATCGGGTTTAGACCTTAGTTCGGGTCAGACAGAAATTTCTTTGGTGCACTTTATCAAACACATCTGAACATCACTAATGGTTTTGATACTGTCATCCACGAGCCCCTGTTGGATAATTTGTTAAGGAATAAATGAAAGTTCGAAAACGGATTGCCGTTATGACACGCTTCAAAATCCTAATAGTTTCTCAGAAACATCTAGATAGATTACGTAAATAATGAGAGTTCTCGAGCACATCTTCCAATGTTTTGCGGTCTGTTAAATCTTACCATTGCGGTATTTGTTCTTGCCGCGCTCAGGCCCATTGCGCCAGGAATCTACAGTCTACTGTCACCATCAAAACATCTACAAAAAACTTTTGTTAAAAGCATTGTGCTGTTTGTATTCTTTTGGAGGCCACTTGGTTATTGAAGCTTAAGCTGAAGACCATCCCTTTAAATTAAATTCTTTTACAAATAAATTAGTTATTATTTTCTAAAGTACCTATGTACTAAATTTTTAAAATTCTATTTTAGTTAATTTTAATTTTTATTCTAGTCTTAATTCTAACCTCCTATTCTTTTAAAATTTGTAATATTAATTTTTACTCACTTTTAGTTTACTTTTGTAATGTTAGGTTAGGGTTCAGTGGTTGCTTACTGCACACTTAGGCCAATTTTTAGGCCCATTGTGATACCACTCATTCACTCCACATCATTAACCCACCATCTACTTCACCTAATCACACAACTACAGTATACCACCTGCACATTGCAAGCTCCATGTCAACCTGTACATTGACATGGAAGGTGGGTCGGCGCGTGACACGGAATTCTGCACTCCATCAGAGGGGTGTCTTAGTTGTATTTATTAGCATCACCGATCGTAATCGATGATGAAAATTCGATGTGCATCTAGCCTTTGATGGGATTCGAACCCAGCACCTCCTGGTCCAAGTGCCGTTAACCACTGCACCACTTGTCCGGTTTGTAATGTTAACTTATTAATTTCTTAGTTCCCGGGTGCTTCTAGGTTTTCTAAGGGTCGTCGGTCTGGCCGGTTATAATCGATTAAAAACAACTGAGTTCCATTTAATATAATTATATTTTGAATATGCGAACCAAATGGTGTAGTTTATCATTCAAATACTTATTTTAGTATCGCAAATCAATTTGGCTCAAATCTACTTTGATATACATAATCGGTTACAAATGGATTTCATTCGAAATACCCGTTTTTATCATATAAACCTTATTTGACCTTTATCGGTTAAAAGTTTCCGAGTATAATTCAGCATGGCGAAATTCGATAGAATTTCAGTTCGTGCTATAATGGTTGAAATCGATTTTTAGCCTCACTGTTAACTTTTGTCACTTATAAAATTGAATTTGAATTGTTTTAGTAAAACACTTGTAAACAATTTTCCTTAGAGTGACAATATTTATAATAAATATACAAATATAAATGTTGTCACTCTAAGGATATTTTTCAGTTCCATTAGACAAACCAAATTTGAATTTTATGAGCAGATAGTTATTTGTCAAAGCTTTATTCTATAACTCCGTCCAAAAAGATCAACGGCGGGATCACTCCAATTAGACGAAAATGGTATTATATTTTACCAAAACGATGAATATTTTGTTTTTGTCGAAAAATTGATTTCCGAAAATAAATTGAAAAATTACCGCAAACAAAAACATTTTTCTGTCAATCCTGCGCTAAGTAATCCAATACTAATCGAATTTGGAGAGTTCTCTATTTAGTTGGGATAGTTTTTTAGTATGAGGATTAGAAATTAAGGTTAGCTCAGGATAATTCATTAATACATAAAACCTGAATCTTTAGTTCAAATATTAAAACAGTTTCATTTATATTTCTCAAAATTATAATTATTCTCGCGTGAGAGAGCTGAGGTTGGTTCTGCAGCCCACATCCTCTAAGGTAAACAATTCTTTCGAATGGTTATTCTTCGATATTTTCGTTTCCATGTTTTCCGAATCGGCTGTTTAACCCAAACCGGATTTTCATCGTTAAAGAGATTTACCACTTCTGTCTCAGTTGATCTTATCCCAGAACTCCTTTTAAAAATAATATTAGAATTACATTTCGATTCAATATACCAAATTTCCAATCCCTTTATATTCCAATTACTTTACGATCGATTATGAAATGGAATAATTCCGTCTCATATTCCAAATCATTTTCCAAAAATCATTGCGGAATCCAATTCTCATAATTCACATCCAATTTCATCACGATCGGATAAAAATGGTCTATATGTTCCGTCCCAGTTCGCCATATTTCAAAACTGTTTCCAAAAGTCATGTAAGAATTCTACACATCCAACTTCATTATGATCGCTTTTGAAATGGCATATTCCCGTTTCAGTTCGCCAATATGGGAATATCTCTTCCAAAAATCATTTTAGAATCAGAAAGAATTTACCATCCTTCGCACCCAATATTATTATGATCGGCTATAAAATAGATTAGTTCCGTCCCAGTTGGCCATTATCCAAAGGTAATTTTAGATTCACATTTCCATTTTACAAACCAGATTTAGACTTGATCGGGATCATACTCCAGGACATTTTCTACAAATAGTTTTAGAATCCTATTCCCATCTTACACAACCAATTTCATTATTATCGGTTAAGAAATGGCGTAGTTATCTTCAGTACGCCATATTCATCCTGCATACTAAATTTCATCGTGATAGGTTAAAATTTGATCTAGTTCGTTCGCAATTATCCATATTCTAGAATTTCCCCAAAAAACTATGTTCATACCCAATTTGCTTAGTTTAAGAACTACAAATTTTCTAGAGCTACATCTATCTAAAAACCAACCAATTTTTAAATTTTTATCATTATCGTTCAAAAGAAATATGCAACAAATTACCAACCCTGAGTAACAAACTCATTCGACATATTTTCGGTGAATTGTTGTTTTTGGTAAATTATCGTTTTCGGTGAATTGTTGTTTTCGGTAAATTGTCATTTTCGGTAAATTGATGTTTTCGTTGAAATCTATTTTCGCTTAATTGGCGTGCAGTACGTGCAGTATCCAATCGAACCCAGTTTTTAACGGTTTAAATACGTAATGAGTTAGTTCCTTGATAAATACTTCTATTTCATTTTCGAAATAATGAGTCATTGTATAGAGATGCTAGGTAGATCTTTCTGCAATCTGAATCTTTTAAGATCACATATAAAACATATGTTCGGATGCTTCCCTCGCTGTGTTGCCGAATCTGAAACAGTTCGTTTGGGGATTTTCTTATTTTTCCGAAATGATTGTTAAATGTTCCATGCCCTATCATGTTCCATACTAGGGATCTCAGTGTTTGGCGGTCCAACTTCACTACTCCGTCTAGATGTCCGATGTTATAACTAAAAAGCTTTTAAATTTGTCTCATGAGTGAATATTCCTAGTTTGATGACCCTTAAACCGGCGATGATTTTGATTTTAAAGTGCACGGGTATGAGCCCTAAGGTAGGCCCGGGTAGTGCCCCTGTGGCACTAGTGTTGTGGAAGTTTTTTTGGTTTCTAAAGCCGCGAACGAAACTTTGAACCTTATAACGCTTTTTTATAGCCATAATGCCATTTGTGGAGTCATATCCCCTTTTTCCAAACGTACGTCTTTTTAGTATCTTGAACGTATTCCAAGCTAAAGCTGGTATTACATATCCGAACAAGTACAGGTTCTAGTAATTCTATTCCTCTTTCACGAAGTATGGGGTGCACGCAATGTGTTTTGTGTTAATCGATGTCTTCCTGATTACTCAGAATTATACAGTCGGAGAAGTACCCTTTCAAAAAGATCTACAAGTCTACTCTTTTCAGGTAATGAGTTCACCATTACACTTCTTGATTGATCCCAGTTGCTTTTTATATTCTAAGGAGAGCGATTTCCAGCTATTTATTTTACTACAGCTTAGCGCCGTGTTATATCTAGTGAGAGGAGTCTGGTAGGCCGCCCAGTTGATACATGCCAGTCGATGCATGATGTTGGTCGTACCCAGATCTGACTGGGTAATATCTTTTCGCCCTACGCATTTATGACGGCCTGTGTTATTTACCATAAAGTTATTTGTTAAACTATATTCAAAAAAATGTTAATCTCTTAGATGGTGTCGGTGTTTCCCCAGACTATGTGGTATAAATTCGCACCCCACGCGATTGATAAATTATTGATAATGAGCTTTATACAACTGATGTCGTTCTGTACGTTTTCCTCCCCGCGAAAGTAGGCTGTGTCAAAATTTTGGATGTTTGAGGCTTTAAATTGATTGCTGTCCTATCTCCCTGTTATATATTGACTTGCCTATTTTGTTTGAAATTCTAAGCAACTTCATTTTTGGTCCAAGTATGTTATATATTTGCTCTTGAAACACTTCTTCGAACTAGAGGAGTGACAGAGGTTAGCGATCACTACGTTTGACCTATGCAGGGTAATATGAGCATATCCCAATCTTCTGAGTTTCCTCCGATGGGTCATTTGGTGGTTTCATTACGTCTTATTGTTGACCGGGCAAGTGGTGCAGTGGTTAAAGCTTCGGCACTTGGACCGGGAGGTGCTGGGTTCGAATCCCATCAAAGGCTAGATGCACATCGAATTTTCATCATCGATTACGATCGGTGATGCTAATAAATACAACTAAGACACCCCTCTGATGGAGTGCAGAATTCCGTGTCACGCGCCGACCCACCTTCCATGTCAATGTACAGGTTGACATGGAGCTTGCAATGTGCAGGTGGTATACTGTAGTTGTGTGAGTAGGTGAAGTAGATGGTGGGTTAATGATGTGGAGTGAATGAGTGGTATCACAATGGGCCTAAAAATTGGCCTAAGTGTGCAGTAAGCAACCACTGAAACCTACGTCTTATTATGTGCGTTTGGTGGAGGCTGGCTGTTCAGGATTCGATGGCGACAGTCTGCTTTTTGATCTCTTTTCCGGGTCTTGCCTGTGCTGTGGCATAAAGACTATATGGACCTGATATTGGTGGCTGAGGCAGGGATGTGCAGTGGGTTTATTCGTACCCTATAAACTTTGATGTTTCTCAGATTTGTTATTGATGCCTGAAGGGCTCGGTGCGGAATTCATAGCGTAGGCTCCCTGTCGCTTCTACGATGTCTCATTTGCTCTGAGTTTTTACCAAACTTCCCGACCAAATGGCACAGTGGTTAAAGAATTGGTGATTGGATCGGGAGGTACCGGGTTCGAATCCCGATAGGGGCAGAATGCAAAGGGAATTTTCATCAACAGATTATGATCTGTGCTGAAATGGAGCACATCTATGACCCCCTGTCGGAGTGCAATACTCATGGGCCGACCCATCTTCCATGCCAGTATAGGCTGGCATGGAGCTATGCAATGGGCAGATGGTAATAAAATCGGACCTATAACCGTACGTCCTCGAATTGGCTAACCCTGGCGTAAAAGTAAGAACGGAAAAGGCAAACCGCGAAAGAGTTGGGAGAGCCTTGGTCCCAGAACAGATTACAGGGATAATAAAAAAAATAACCAAACTTCTCAATTTCCCCTGTTTATTGGATGGGATTCAGCCTCTTTCCTATTCTTTCTTTAATCGGAAGTATATCGATCTTTCTTTTCTCTCTTTGGACTAGCAGACTTGTGCAGTATGGCAGATAGACGAAGAACATTTTGGTGCCGAATTTTGTCTTCCTCGATAATTTTTATGTTTGTAGTTTGCTTTAATGTCGGAGCCGTTGTACTGAGCCCCATGACTTTAACTTCGAAACCGTCGAGATGATCCAAGCCGCGGTATCTTCATCTGGACAGTTAGCTCTCAACCAACCAATACTCAGCCTGCAGCCCAAAAAATTTGGCCTTAGACTAGCGAGACTTCGGAGAAAATTTGTTTGGTGATTGCGACCCGAGCGCTTTTAGTGTGTCACTATAATGAGTAGCTGTTGTTGGTCCTTGGTTCCCTCATCACCCTTATCACTTAAGCCAGATGCTATTGTAACACTTAGTTTCTCGGTCATTTCCAACGGAGTATAGGATTTTTATCTCGTTTAGCGTTTTTAGAGCCGGGGTTGCCAGATGATCGGCTTCGTTTGGGCAGTCCTGTCTTTGAATTTAATTTGACATTGTCCCAAGTGGTCATAAACTATAATCCAAATTTATCTCCCAAATCGAATTTCAATATAATTCATTTCATTGAAAAATTGCTTTGGATTGGTTTTTTTTCTGAAATGTTTTTAAACTTCTTTAAAATTAGTTTACAAACAGACGAAATCCCTCCTTAATGGCCACCTTTAATCAGATATAGCCAAATTCGATTCATGAAATGTTTTCAAGGAAATAACAACGGGACCACCGATACGAGTCCGTCGAATTTAAACAAATATATCAAAATCGGTGTGCCCTGTAAAAAAATGCGCGCACATAGAGATATGATCGCAGTCAAAGATATGTTCGATAGAATTATTGCTGTGAAACGCCAGAATTTAATACTATAGCCTCGCCTTGAAGGTTTTTTGATTTAGCAAATTTTACCAACGTGTGTTGTCAAGTAGGTCTTAGTTGTAATAATGTAATTTATTTACATTGGAGCGAGCAGACACAATTACACGAGGCTTTGCAATTTTTAAGCGATTAAACATGAGTTGTTGCTTTTTCCTATGTATTAAAAAACCGCCATTAACTAACTCCAACTAGGTAAAGAGATTAGACGGTCGATATTGTAAGAATTACAAGTTATAGTTTTGAGATAAACTAATTTTGATAGATTTTATATAAAAGCTAGAATAATTAACCATTGACTATATTTGGCAAAATTCTTAATGCTTACTCAGATAGTTAAGCCTGTTTGGATTCCTATCAGATTTTTTTTTCAAGTTGTACAGAGCAAACAAATAATTCTGCTCGCCCCGGTGTAATAAAAATCACAACAATAATCGACCTTCAAACGTCTTTCTTCGAAAAGAGTTGTATAGTTGCGTTACTTTCCAAAAATCTTGGAAACATTTCAAAACGAAAATCGCAATATATATTCGAGTGTACGTACAGAAATAATAAAAACAAGAAACCTTTATTCAATCACTCGGAAAAAAATCCAAAAGGCTTTTTAGGGCTCCTTACTTCAAAAAATATAAAACGGAATTTTTATATATATATATAGGATTCTATAGGATCAATTTTCTTTTGATAGTAGGTCTGAAAGTTGATTTTTTCCGTATCTAATAAAGGTATCAAGGTGTTGAAAATTGTCATAAACAGTCATAAAACTTAGTAGTCCGTAGGTAATCTGACTTCGAAACTAAAATATTTTGTTTTAATTTGCTGGGGTTTCAAACTTTTGCACGTGAGTCTCACCCGCACGTATCTGGATTTTTTTTCTTATTCCTATGTATTGACATTTTTTTTATTATATCGGAGCAAACCGATAATTTAAAAGACCTTTTGAGGTTTATAATTTTTCAGAATAAATCACGTACACATTTCTTTTTGGCTCTCCACTTGCCCCGATATAATAAAAAAACACGCCAGTAAATATCTTTAGAAAATGTTAAAACTAATTCAAATTAATTCTAATTAAAATTAATAATTAATTGGTTTTAGTTTTTAGACAATTTATTCCACAAAAATAAAATATTATTGCATATAAATCAAGGTCGAGTAATTTTGATGTGGGAAACAAGAATTCGAAATTGTTACCCAAATTAGCCGCCCGCCTAAAATCGAAACTGCAGCAGATAGTTTTATTTTCAATATAGCATGTTTTTTTATTACATCGGAGCGATTATAGAGAGATCAGGGTAGGAACCAAGTGTAAATTTTATCGATTAAAAAATCAATAAAATTGGATTAAAATTATTCAAACTGATAGTAGTAGCCCTTTAATTTTACTGGGTGATTAAAAAACTAAACTAAATAAATAAAATTTCTTGATAGTTATGGTTCACTTTAAAACCAAAATATGTCTAGCCGCCTTTGCTTTCTGCAGTTTCTCCTAAAAAATTATTTTTTGATGTTGATATTTTTTTATCGATACATTGGGCGCGTTCAGGACCGCCAACTGTTGGCATCATGATTAGTGAAATCATCGCCAATTTGATTTCAAAATTTCATAGTACTAAACATTTTCAGAACGTTGGCTTTGATTTTACTCAACATGTTCCCAACTGTTGGGGGGTCTTGAAAGCGCCCATTGTGTGTATGAATGCTATTCAGAACAAAGCACACATTTTATCGATAAACATAAAAAAATATTGTTTCATGAAAAATTTGAGAAACGGAAGGCTTCTAGATTTCATTTGATTTCAAAGTGATTCATGTCCACCTTGAAAAATTATTTTTTTCATTTTGGTTCTTGATCATCCAGTAAAATCAAAGACCGGTTACAATCCTTTTATTCTTTAATCGGTAAAATTTGCGCTGGATAAGTCTTTATGTGAAAAGAAACACTCAGTTGTTTTCCTGTAATATTTGAAAAAATATCAGATAGAAAAATCACAATATTTGAGCGTGCAGATACAATATTAAAACAAAAATCTTTTATCTGATCATTCTGAATAATTTTTAAAAATAGAAAAAGGCCTTTTTAATTATCTCTCTACCTGCTCCGATGTAATAAAAAACACGCCAATTGAATGATGTCGACCAATGGAGTTACAAGCATTTTCCCTTCCGTTCGGAATGACCTTTAGATTGAATTTATTATAAACAAAAATTGGCACGCTTACTTTCTCTTCGTTAAAGGTAAACAGATGTACATAAATGTTGATTATTTTTTCAATTGGCCTTTCTCGAAGTTGTCAGGATTACAATTTCGAAATGGAATCAAGCCGTTCTTTTTAATGAAGTTTCTCTTAAAGGTTATATCACAGTCCGCTCCATGAATTGGTGACCATAGACACTATTTAATAATAACATAAAATCATTGTACAACAACAAAACACAAATATTTAGTTCAAATGTGAAGTAGTTGCTCTGATTAAGCCCGAAATGTGGGAACCATATCCCAATAGCCGGATTGGTATTATTTTATCTAGTCTGCTCTAAACAAGAGCAATAAAGTTAATTATAGTCTTCTTAAAGATAGTAAAAAATTTAATTTTGTAATAACATATAATGCGAGGTTTAAACCTTACAATAGACCCCTACCTGGTGGTACGAAGTGTGGTACTGAAATGAGATTAGACATTTCAACAACTTTTTGAACCCAACTTTTACAAAAAAAATGGCATACTAAGGAAATATTTTCGAAGAAAGTTAAATGGGGAAATATTTTACTCTATAAAAATTTTTGGAATCAAAAGTTTCCCATTTAACTTGGTTTTAAAAATATTTACACAGAGGTTATTTCCTTAGGCGATAAATAAACAATTCAGACAAACTTGCTATGAAAATATTTTTCCCAATTCCCCATTCCCAGTGAAAGCCAGATTTGTGCAACGAGAATTTTCTGTAGATATGCAAAGGTTCTTGGAGTTGCCGGAGGTGGTATCGGCCATACTTATTAGAATAGTGTTATATCTTTCCAAATTATGTGCTTTTTGGTTTTTAAGAACTATTTACTAATATTGTATATGAAATAAATATTTGAAGTACTAGACAAGTTATTGGAAATTGCAGTTGAAATACGGCCCTAACAATTCTGTAGTTGTTACTACCTCAAAGAATTTCGAATAATAATTGCGATTATTAAAACAATTTGCATTTCATTCCATCACGCACAAATTCTTTTTTGTGATTTGGCATTTAATCGCGCAATATACACACATTTTATTATTGATCCACATAAACCGAGTAGCTGGTACTCGAATTACTTAGAATTACAATGCGAATTGTAAACACTTTTTGTGTAGTCATTACATTCTCTATAAAAAGCCAAATGTACGATAAAAATCTAACAAGATTTATTAGACATCTGACGTCACCATGGCACATTTATACTGAACTTTAATATTATAATTTCTCAGTTAATCTATTTTTGGGAATAAAAATATTATGCAAATAAGCGCCCTTAAAAATAAAATATACAAGTATATGTATGATGATATGCCACTACAATATTGTGTACGCATATCTCCATAATTTACATGAAAAGGGTCGTCACACAAAATTTGCATATCTAAACGCGATTCTATTTTTATTATATATTCTGTGTTATTTTATATATAGAAAACACTATTTTCACGGCCACATATATACACTCACACACTGTAATATGGGTAATGAAAATTATATTTAAATTATGCATGTACCCCAGGCAACAAACAAAATACTCAAAATAGTTTTTGGTTGAGGCTTGGTGTGATCTGTACCAAACTTCCTTGTTCGGCAAATCTAATTTTGGGTAAATAATTACTCGTGCAATAATTTCCGCCGCCAATCATTAGGCGGTTCCTACGCGAATATAAAGCACTAATTATATTTTATTATTAAAATGGATAACGTAAATTGGGAAATTATTTTCGCCGAACCATTGCGAAAGCAACTGTGGCTAAACAGCATCATTTCATGTCGTTACATTTTATTGCACTAGTGAGGCCAACAACGACGGCGTTAATTTACATTTGCATTAGTAATGTCACAATAAATAAATTTAGTGCAGGTGCGGTGTATCTTAGGAATGTGTTGGCGGTTTTGCGTTTTTTAATTTTTTGGGTAGATTTATTATCACGAGTAGCACACTTTAGTTTAAGATGCATTACTTATAGTATTACATTAGCGTTGGTGAATATACGGAATAGACAGGTGTGGGATTTATAAAATTTCGCGAGATAATGAGTTTGCGTAACCAATAGATAAATGAGAAAGAAAACGATTAGAATTTACATATACGATTTTTCTACTACCTATATAAGCCCTAAGAAGAAGCGCAAAACACATACGTCTATCTAAAACAAAACTGAAATTTACGCGAATTACTAAATAAACTATTTTTCGTTTCTAAATGGTGAATTTATATTAAACACAGAAAAATAATTTTAACAGCCATGAATGTGATTTTATTTGAAAGATAATTTTATGACATTAATGTTTGAATATGATTTCTGGTTGTATTTCGGCAATAACGCGCCGAATGTTGGTTTCCAAGTGTCTCGGCCTATTCATCAAATTGGCGGCGTAATCGATGGTCGTATGATTTTAATTCCTGCACAAGTTAAATCTTGTAAGCATGTAAACGCAAAATCCTCCATAAAGATGTTTGTTCAAGTTCCTATTGTTGTGCACAATGACATGCCGAATCGATTCATTTGAATTATCTGCAATACTACGCACTACAGCTGCTACCGCCTGCTCGACGGGTGCCATATGGGATCTTACGGGACACGTATTATCACTTAGAATAAACGTGGAAAGCGATCCATAGTTATTGAATTAACTGCTCTGTGGCACTATTCAGGTAATTCCCCGGGAATAGGGAACTGGGGAAAGAATTTATATGTAATTTTTGTTCAAATATTTTTTTCCGGCCTACTGAGGAGAAAAGTTTGATGTAAATATTTATAAATTGGGAATAATTTTTCCATATCTAAATTGGCAGGGAAAATTAGTCCTCATTTAATATGTTTTCAAAAAACTTAACACTAATCTTTTACCTCAGTATGCCAGAAAAAAAATGTTTAAATAAAAGTTGCATATAAATCTTGCCTCTGTTCCCTATTACCGGGGAACAGTGCCACTGGTGGACGATTATGTCGACCATAAAATAGACGTAACACGCGATGAGTTCCACGAATTGAACCATTATTTTTAAAGTAAATTAGAACAGTTTGCAAACGTTACTGGCGTAGGTATTCATTATGAATTAGCAAACCAAACTAACCAAAAATCAGCTGTCAGCTGTCAAATCGGCTGTCACTGAAAAAAGTGTTGCGAACTTAAAGTTCTATACCTCGAAATGAAACACTCTTTAGAAGAACCACCATGTTTTAATTATAATTGTCAAAATTATACCAAACCATAATGCACTATCATCTTTCAACAAAAACATGGATAAATAGTTAATTTAACATTATTTAAATAGATGTCGCTGCTATGCTAATTGTATTTCTGTCAAATTGTCTGTAACATTTTTGTGGGAAAACAAAAGTTTATTAATGTGTAATTAATACAAATATCTATGAAATTAAATATTTCTGGAACATCTTTAGTAACATGACAGATTTGTTGCTATGGTTTGTGTCTCCAGCTTTAGAAAAGATAAAATCCGTTTATATGATCATCTTTTTCAAACACTCATATCACAAATATTAATGCACTACATTAAATAATTGTCGCCGGATTTTAGATTTTGCTAGATCTTCTGGTTTCATTCCGCAGATGTAAGAGTTCTTCCTGACTGATTGCGTATTAACCTGCAAATGCAACAATGATGAGCTTTTAAGTAGTTTTGTAACACTACTAAAACACTACTAAAAATTTACAGAAATATGTAGTGGTTGCCAGCGTCAGTTGTCCATTTTCCGACACCGCTGTTAATACACATTTGATTTTCCAGTTCGCCGGAGGATCCTAGGTGTATCTTAATCAACATAGAGGTGATGAATTAAATCATATCAACAATTACAAAAGACAGATCTATTATGATTCCTCTAAACCACCACCGTCGGAGGAACTTATGACACTTATGTCCCTTTGTAATACTTTCTTAAATCTTTAGAAAGAATCATTGATAGTTTCATTAGGTATCCATTTTTGTCTATTTCTCCCGTTAGTAATATGACGCATGCTTAGAGAGATTCTATGAAACGGCGTTACTTATTAGGATTGAAAGATCCGTGAATGACAATAAATTTCTAATTCGGTCGGTATTTTTTGGATATTGCAAGAGCGTTTGATACATGTATTAAATTTGGTATCCACAACACCACTACCATTGGATTGAATCGATGCTAAATCTCTCATTGCCGAGTTGAATTTGGTGGTTACTCAGTTTCCGTAAAAGTTACAAAAAGTTGCCCGCATGTGTTGTACTTTCATCATTGCTGTGTCTTCCGATTATCGATTAATTTTTAGATAAATTTAACAGTCCGGAATTTGCTCTCAGGGGAATTATAAGTATCTGAAAGAACTATATGAATGTCGTATCTGCCCTGATGCAAAAAGCCCCTCCATATTGTAGAGTCTTGGTGCGGCATTAAGACTTATTCGTCTTATTCGTAAGTAAATCCATTTAAAACTGATTTGGTGTTCTTCAATAAAGGCAGATATCATCAATTTTGAGCAACAAATCAGAATACGCAGTGGACTCCGACAAATTGTCAAGAAGTACAGTTCGTTATTATTAGAAATTAATATGATTATGACGGATTAATATCTATCTCAGAAATTTAAGGACGAACTATTCAAATCATTAGGTTTCTACTTGACGGTTTGTGCACTAGCCTTGATCCAATCTTCGTTGTCTACAGCCTAAAGCTTGTCCCAAAGGCGCCAGGCAGTCTGAGTACTCATTTATCAGTTTTTCAAGCTGAGATCACAGCACTCATTTCGTATTCAAAGCTTAAGATCGGAAGGTACGATTGGTTGTATACGTTCATCAGATAGTGTACACGTTCCATAAATTAAATCTTATTTGTAATTACAAACAAAGTTAGTCATGTGGATGCAAGCCCACTCTGATATTGAAGGTAATGCAGTTTATAATTTCATTCGTTTCTGTGTTGATAAACAGCAGATACTCGCTACCTAATTTGTGCAATCAATATAGTATTTTGATTCTGAAATTTTAGGCGATCGCGAATCTCGATGACCTTTAGTGCTTCATAGAAGTTGGTCTCACATTTCCTCAGTGATTCATTATAACACACACTGCCACTCCATCCAAGATTTCGAGTTAACCCAAATTTCAATGTAGTGTGTCATGTTTAATCTAGATTGCGAACTCAATTTCGAAATGAAACATTTTATCCCATTTCTAAGAATTTTGATGATAATGGCAACAGAAGACTAAAACGGAATTGTTAATTACTAATAATTTTGTATATTTTTTGTCGCAAGACACTATTTATTTAGCAAATAAACAAACCAATTAACAATAATTTAAAATAAATTAATAAAATCCAAGGCTAAAACGTATAGTAATATTTTTAAGGAATTAATCATATCGAAAATAACGAGTGATAACAAGGATGATGAACTGACATACGATATAAACTTCGTAATGTGTGATCTATTCTCATTTCATTAATTTAGATTACGGAATAATCGTGTCATGAAACCCATAGTGTATCAAGGGTATTATGGATTCTTTCCTAACTGCAGTTAAGTTTTTTAAATTGTCTAATTGTAATTCGTGATGACTTTTCCAAGTAAATGTTCTTCATTAGGCACAATTGTTCGTCTTTGAGTATGTTAATTAAAAACTCACGCCATTCAATATCACCGTATGATATGTTCAAGGCAGGCGCGTCATTCAGCTTTATCTTTAAAAACGATGAAGGTCGCACTTTAAAAATCAAAGGTGAGCGAATATTTTTGACACGAAATAGAAGTGAAAGATCATGCCTGGTTTCAGCAAGATGGCTCGTGAAGTTCAACTAACCGCACGTGGCGTGCAACATTGATGGTTTTACATAAAAACTTATTTGGTCACATTATTTCACGTTTAGGTTATAACAATCGGCAAGAACAAGAGGTTAAACCCGATTGAATATTTTTGTGGAGTTGCTTATCCGGTTGCTTATTATTATCCGGAATTGCATTTTTGATGAAACAGGAATCTTTGAAAAACGAAATTCCAATACGTGGAACCGTCAATTAAACGCGAGTAAATTTAAAATTGTGGACCATAGTTTGGAGATCGCTTCACGCTTGACGGTCGTTATAAATTTTCGTGTCACATGTGATTCTGACGTCCAGTACTGCGGTATTGCTAGATAATTAGAATATGATCAAGTTAATTGCGCATTGCGCCATCCGGCGAATTACCAAGTGTATGTGAGTAAATCGGGATGTGGGAACTTTGAGCCTTCTATATACAGTTTAGAACAAAGTTCAATATGTCTTTCTCCGTCGATTATTTTTATAATCGTCCCTAGGCTATGACAAACTATAACCGACCGAAAATCCATAATTCCATTATCCAGTTCCCCAGGAAATCTTGTTTTCCTGTTATTTTGCTAAGCTCAGCTTCAGATATTGCTTTAAATTGTATAGCTCTAGATCAAAACTATGTTACTAAATATAAAAAAGTTTTCAAATATTACCTCTGTATTTCTTAATGGTGTCTTGACATGGCATACACCAGTTTAACTGAAAAATTGAGTTATTTAAAGAACAATTACGAAGCATGGCATTTTATGTTTTTTATTAAAATGGTTTCGTTTACGCCTGAAAATGTGTAGCCTAAATCGTTTTTATAAAAAAATTCGTTTAATCATTAAAATCGAAAAGAGCGGGAAATGTGAAGACCTTTTACAGAGCTACTGATCTCTATGAATGCATTTATTTACTGAGTAAAACTACATGTATGTATTTTATATCAATAGAAGTGTATCAATATCCGCCACAAACAGTTCAGAAGACAAATTGAATTTTTTGAGGTAATTCTTATGCCTGGTACCCGATAAAAAATGTATTAAAAAAATTTTTTGTGTTTGGGGGAGACGTTTAACAAATCGAGAAAATTCATTCCGGGCGAAAAAAATTTTTTCAAAAATTTAAAACAAATTTTTGGCCACTTTTATAGGGTTGAAGTTACAAATTTCGTAATGCCCTATGGAGTTTGAATTTCGGTGAATTTTAATGCAGGGTAATTGGTAAACCCAAGTTATCAAATTATGTAGTATAAGTTCGCTAATTTTATCATTAGCCCCTATGTTATTTTTAGATGAAGTTTTTGGCCATTCGATTATATTGCGGTAAAATAAGTTTACCATAGATTTCTCTTTTTTATAAATCGAGAAATAAAAATGAGTTGAGTAAAAAACTTCTAATAATTCCAATGTCATGATTGTAAATATTTGTGTAAACTTATTTTTCTATGCTATAATATAACACCATTTGTTCTGCTGTGATGACAGCCACATGGCCATCGTACTTTTTTTTTCATTATGCGTTAGTTTTATCTTTCGATTTTCATTTTTCCGCAATATATTTTCTCGATTAGTTCGTGTTGATTAATAATATTTTGTGTGTGGAGAAAGGCAAATTAAATACTTGTATCCGAAAAATGCTGCGATGATAAACAACAAATCTTGGCACAGATGCAAAGATTCTGGACACTAAAAATTATTTAGTCAGAAACCTATGCGAGTATCCAAAATTACGTAATTTTAAAAATTAGTAATATACGCGAAAGTTTTTTAAAAGAATGTTATCGTAAATTATTGAGTATTTGCCCCCTCAGCGGCTATGTAGATTAGAACGGGCGCATATTGTTGAATGAAATTTGCTAATGTTATTTCAATATGAGCCGTGGGGCTCTCGCATATAATTTTAATTTTTTCCGGTATACCTGGATTTGGCCCACGTGTTTTATTTCTTAATCTTTGTAGCTTCTTAGCTATTTCACATTTCCGGTAGTTTGTGGTCTTGTAATTAACTCATTTTGCAGCAATATCTTAACTAACCGGGCTTACATGGGTATGATGTTTTTCGGCACATTTCAAGCGTCTAATCCCTCTCACTGCGGTATTAGACCGCTAGTTTTTCAGCGATCTATTTCAACTATTTCTAACTCTCTATTTTAACTCTCATGTTATAACTATTGCCTTGATACTCGTATAACTATTGCCTTGATACTCGTAATTAAAATTAAGCATAAATAGTGGAAGCCCTTCCTTTTTTGTTGATTTGAACTCCTTGTTCAGGTTGGGTGAAGACCTCTAGCCATAACTTTGATTGGACGATCATTCTTATCTTCATAGGTAAACCATTGATGCCCCTCGGAAGTTTTTGTCATTTCTGGTGAGTGTTAAGCTTTCCTTTTCTTACTTGGTTTTTATTCCGGTTCAACACCCAATTTGTTTCTCTTTCTAATTCTTCATCCGTATGGAATGGATTAACATCGATTGCAGCTTAGGTGTCATCCCAAGTGTTGCACCTGTTTCAACTGATTTTTTGAGTTCTTCATTCTCTTTCTTTAAAATTATAAATTATTCTTTCAATTTAGTTAAAAATTCCTTTATTTCTCTTAATTGTTGACGGAATTCAGCGTTTTCCTTCTCGTACTGAAATATATTTCCAGTTGAAGATCTTGGTGATCTTGATAATTTGGAGTTTTATCCAAATGGGTTAAACAATGATTAGTCTACCTCAAAATCCGTTGGGCCCGCCCTCGAATAGTGTGGATTTAGTAGCATCTCTGCTACTGTACCACATGGAGTATTACATTCCGTATTCGCTGTACTCTTTGCTTGTTTTTGCCAAGTTATATCACTGGCATTTCGTCCCCGGTTGCATTTTGCTACTGCCAATGCAGTACCAACACCCCCTCCCCCCGCTACCTAGACGTGCACAGAGACTGCTGAAGTCCTCTGCGTACATTAGGCTGAGGGGCTAAGCTGGATTACATGTAAAACTGTTTAAAATACTTCTCTTGAACGTTAGTTGATTATTCTGAAATTATGTCGTGTGGTTTGGGATTTCCTAGTGGCCTACCAAAAATTGACAACAACTTTTTTAGAAATTCAATATGTAACAACGAATTTTAACAATTGCTGCTCTCCGAATTACAAAGACCCTCTGATTAGTGCCCGTTTTGTGCCCGATCCTTTGAAATATAGTTTAAAAAAATTGACAGTTTGAGCACAGAAGCATCGATGGTTGATTGCGCAAACTATTTCTTCTTTTCTTTTAATAAGACAAATCTTACTTCTGCTATTTCGTTTTACCAAAAAGAACAAATTTTCATTTTTGAATTGGGACAGTTTGAAGTTTTATCTAGTTGAGTTACCTGGAGTTATTTCTTGAAAATTATCACTTTTTAAATTATTTTAAATAATGCATTGAATAGCTTATCGTGGCTCTCATATCCCAAAATTAAATTTCTCTTTATTTAGTCATAATTCCTTATTTCTATAAAACTGCTCTACATTATCTTTTCTAAGATGACGATTGATTTCAAGATGACGTTGAGATTGACGACCTCAAATCATTGGAGTGTTTCCAATGACTTCTATTGTGTACTTAAGTGCGATTTATAAATTGCCGGTAATTGTTCAACTCAAATTGAGATAATTTTGAGTGGATGTTAAATACGACTACGTCTTCTGCAGAAGGTCTCCAGAGACCTGCAAAGATGAAGAAGCATACTTCTAACTGTGAGCCACAGATCTAGTGTTGTGCGGAGCGATTTGGGGAATGGGTATTTTAAACTTCATCTTCACTGTTGCTTATTACATTTTATTAACATTTTTATTGGTTATTAGGTTGATGGTTCACATTTATTGTACACAACTTAAATTTAAACACCTAAAATAATTGTTTATGATTAATTACAATTGAATATTACCTAAAATTACTTATTTTGAATATCAAAAATTACTGTTTATGACTATATTACGGCTTATGACTATATCTTAAAACTAAAATGTTCGTCTTATATACTAAAATTTAGAGGAAATGAAAATGGTATACAACGCACTTGTTACACAATGCGGAAAACAAATAAATGAATCGACTTGTTCCGGTATATTACACAACACTAGCAAGAAAAGAGTGTGGTCTCGGATTCCGGAATTTCGATTAGGGTCGTCACTCTCAGAGCTAATTGGCGTTTGAGGGTTCTGGAGTTTACAAAAGAATTTTTAAAAGAGTTAGTGAAACTGTCTCACCTCGGTGGGGAGCGCTGTACTGGAGGCTTTCAAATTCCGTAACCCCTCTATTTACATAGATGACGCACCTGGCCCAAATCTAGAACTTCTTGGGCTTGGATACATTTTCCCTCTTAGTACTGCCACTATAAATTATCTTAAAAGGAGTGAAAAAAGTTCAAATAAAACTGAACTGCATCGTACTGCATTGGGAACGTTAACGTGTAGTTTAAACAGTACATTAGCAGCAGTCAAATGCGTTTTCAGCACTTTTAAAATGGCAATGAAAATCTACATACGTTATTTCAAAATACTTTTAGATTCAAGAACCTTATGTAGTAAAATCAAAAACCTTAATCCAGAAAACTCAGATATTACCACCAAACACCTTTATATAAATTAACATAAATTTGTGAGGGTCCTTAGCAATTTTTGTATATAGTAGTTTATAGAGGCCTATATCAATTTTTGATATAGGCCTCTATAAACTACTATATACTATACTATTTTTAGCAATTTTTGATAAATGTAATGCAATAAATGTTTGTAATACAAACGCACACGACGTTGGAGTAACTCAATTATCTATACAATGGATGACGTCTATTTTTTTTTTTGTAAATAACAAACTATCTTTTCTAACGTCCTTAAATATATGGGAAGTAGTTTATATTACTCGTGCCTTGCGAGGTTTAATTGAGAATATCTTGGATGATAGATTGATTGGTTCAGAGGTTGGTATATAAAATTATTGGGGTTCCGTTTTATGTTAACTCATAAAACACTGGTATGTTTTATATATATGCAAAGTTTATTCAATAATTCCGCCTGTCTCATTTTGCAACCAAAATAAATTTACATTTTATGTCTGTATCCAAGTCAAACTATCAACCTAAACTTTTACACAAAATGATTCATCGTTATAACGAAACGTTGTGTATCCTGATTAGCAATCATGAAAACCATCGAGAACTCATTTACGTATGAATACAAAATTTAATTATATAAATTTTCGCCGACTTTTCTTGCGCTCGTATCAATAAATAATTTTAATGTAATGCAGCTGAGTCGCGAGTATGCGAGATTAGATCATTTGCCCAAAATATTACCACCATGCGCGCATATAATTTTATTTCAGCGAACTGATTAAATTTTATCGATTTCAGGCAAGCATATCGAAATATCGCCTTTCCGATATTTTTTCTAATCATTCTAGCAAGTTATTATTGTTTAAGTATATGAGAAAGAATCGAGTTACGCAGCTCGCTCGATTTAGCAAACAAAATATTTGATTAATGAATTCTACTTATTTGCGACACTTGCCCAAACATCTTGCAAAATATATTCTTATTAATAAATGGAATACATATGTTCAACATCGATATAAAACATACAAGTTTTATATAAAATTATTTTCTCGAATTATTGGCGTTCTATAAAATCAATGTTAAACTACTCATACGTCTATATCAAGAAGACGAACCCCAACACATATTCATTATATACGACATAATTAAAGTAGATGATTTCAAAAATATTCCAATATTAATACGCCAAGGGTATGTGGCCATGAATGAGCTGAGAGTCACGTGACTCGAAGCGGTAATTTAAAATTATTAAATCAAAACTTGTTAACAACTCACTAAAAATCTTCACATGTATGGCACACTGCCATATTTTCTTTATCCACTTCTTATTGCTTATTATTTCGATTTCTTGATTTCTGTCATTCTCTCGCAAATTAATCTTAATGTTATATTAACGCATATAAACATTATGAACAAAAAAATGTAAAAATTCAAAGCAGATTAGACCTCGAAATAAGAAAATTATGATGATTGGTAAATTTGTGTGGTGTGTGTGTTGTGTTTATATACAGAGATACAAATAGGTTCAAGGGTAAATCAAAATATGGAGTCATACATCATTCTATAAATAATTTAGAATTTTTATGAGCCACAATTTGTGTTACGTTACGTAATTGAGAATATCCGCAAGAATCGTGTACACAAAAACCCCAAAATGCACTGAAACATTTTGTTACAGGTGTACCTCGTGAAGCGTGTGTTTTAACAGCACGCGTTAAAATTAGGATACCAACTGACTTTTCTGTTTCGAGAATTATCGCGATACAGAGTCTAATTTGTACGGGTTTCGTTTACAAACTATTTACATTTGTGGAATTTTGCGTAGCGGAAAATCAAGCGGAAAGCATTCTCTTTTGAAATAATTGTTAATCCCTATGAATGATAAATCTGTGCAGGCTAGATTAGATAGAATTGCAATTACTTGTAGTTTGTGCTGGGTTTATCACTGTCCGCTAGTACACTTGATAAATTTCATTATTTTAGACAAAATAATTTGAATTTTTTAATGGTATGGACGTCACTTGTGAAACGTAAATGTTCGGAAATACCTGCCTCGTCTTGCAGGTTCTGCAAAAGGTCATTTGAGATTCCCCTATTTTTTCCAAGTGACTGTTAACGGTACTACTAACTGTACATATTGGGGTCTTTCTTCGGCCATATTCAAAGGAATATATGGTTTCCCCGATTAGTCAGGTTTTTTGTACTTGTTAGTTCGTTTCGAAAGGGGGATGTGGTAGATATGGAATCCGGAGGGCACTAGGTACTTAACCCTCAAGAAAGAAAGTTGGAACAATAAGACTGCTAAAGGTTCCTTCTAAAACAACTAAAATCTATTTTAATTCTCATTATAAATTATATGACGTCGATGAGTCTCTCCATTGTTAGTTCTAGTAGTTGACGACGTCACCCCATGTTATCGATTCAATTTTTGCATTCAAATTCATTGCACAATTTTGATGTCATTTCGGTGCTTGCTAGACATAGTGGCTTGTATTCGTAGATTTATCTTTCGTTGTGTCTTCTATTACTTCCGCAGGTGTGTATCACCGAATAAGTAGGCATCGAGTACTACTTATTGGTTTCAATTCGCTTCTCTCCTTCAGCTGTTGTTAATGTGCTTATCGCCTTACTCGAATGTGTTTATCTATCAGAGAATATTAAGTGTATATTGTTTTAAATCTCCACTATACTTCTTTCTCTCTTCATTGAGGCCTAGTATTTTATTAGCTAAAGGTCGATTTTTGTGTTGTTTGCTGCTGTATATTATTTATTCTAGTATTCGTTTCTGTAATCATTTAGTTTAGGATTAATGAATAATTGGTCCATTGAATCCTAATCAGCAGGGCATACTGGTTTCCTGGAAGTTCCGATGTTTCGATACGATTATCTAAATTTGTATTAACCCATGGTTGCTTGACGTTGGTGATGAAGGTTTGGTCTCTCATCTTTCTCTCCCATCCTTCCTTACTTGTCACACTGTGTCATAAATCACCTTATCATGGAAGGCAGCAAGTTCCCACACAATATACCTGGTCGTCACCTGATGGAAGTACTAAATCAATGTATTAGTTTACATGAAATGTATAATGAAACGATCCTATTTATTCTCCCAAATGAAACCAGCACTATATTTCAGAGTCGGAACATCTAGCATAAGCTTTTCCATCCAGTCAAAATTGCTACCAATGGGGTTGGCTACCAGGAACACAAGGATACCATAGATTAGAGGAGGAACTTAAAAGAAAATTGAGGAACGCTGTCAATAATGACTGCAACGAATGCATTAGTACGAAGGTACTAATAAATAAAATACAATACAAAGGGTCTAATAACATAACATGAATGTCGCTAGAATGGGTCCCGCAGGGGTAGAGAAAACAGGTAGACCATCAATACCCTAGTTAAGAACTAAAAGCAATAGCCCTAATAGAATGAGATGTTCCAGTCTAGGAGACGCCTTATGCTCCTAAATCGCAGATAAGGACAAAATCAAGTAGCGGTTCTATTAAATATATAAAACTAATAGGCCTTCTCATGCCTTGTCGATGAGGCCATTACCGCTAAGTTAGAAACAGCTTAACGCCAGTTGAGGCTGATCCAATTGTACTTAGATTCGACAGGATAAGACCCAAAATCTCTAGGTTTACGGCATTTGAGAAGGTCGTCCCGAGATAGCAGGCTGGGGTATAGTTTATGGCGTTGCTTTTATGATATTTTGATGTGTCCCTAAAAAGAGGTTATGGTTTGTAGAAAAAATTGGTCTTCGAGGTTCTTCGCTATCTTAATTGAAGATGGATTATCCTTGTTGCCTACCTTTCCTTGATAGTATTTTTACTCCGCGTACTATTGCTCCTTGATTTGAACCAGCAAGGGATGATGAATGAATTGAGATAAAGAAAATTTCAGGGGAGGGGGGTGGGGGGATTTCGCCCTGCTCAATGATTTTACATTTGCATCCCTATGATTTTCACGTCGAACCCCTCCCTTTTGAACCATGTCGATGTATCCTGGTCTGCCTAGTTAACCATTCCTCATTCAGTCGTTTCTTACATAACCTCGGGGAAGTTTTGATTTGTGATTTCAACCTGATGGCCTTCATCATGGCTGTTTTTGGCTCTTGGTTTCACCATATTTCCCCAGTCTCGAGGAGGGTGACTGATTAGCCTTGTTTGTTAAATGCTTTGTCGTTAACTTTATTGTGCGAAGGCCGCCTGTTTGCGGCTTTACTTGGGTGTGGCCTTTTTTTCTTTTTCCTCTGAGGAGGGATGTGACACGTTGTACGCCTTGTGCTGAGACAAGTTTAATGATGTACAAGGTGTGCCAGTGAGGCTAGTTAAAACCTAAGGGCGCCAGGCCAGCGGGTATTTCGGCTATAAGGCTTTATATATTTACCTTTACGTTTCCTGATCCCGGAAGAGTTTAAAAATAACACTATAACATCCCAGTTTTTTGATCCCCAAGAAAAAATTAAGAACGGTAAGGGACACGTTTATTGAAGGTCCCGTGTACCACTAAAATCTATTTTAATTCACATTATAGATTATACGTATCAGGATTCCTGCCTGACATTTGACTTAGTAATCTGCACAACTAAACAAATTTTTTTTTATGCAATCCAATTTTCTTTGATGGATCACCCAAACTCTTCGCCAGTTGACAACATGTTGAGTAAATTTAACACGTTGTATCCGTATCTCCAAACGTGCGTTCGATACAGCACAAAATCTAAGCCACCACCATTATACATATTAAAATTTAATAAATTATTTAAAATCACTGTCGACAATTTTTTTGAAATTGTGAATGCCTAAATAGAGCTCAAATGTTATTTTTTTGTGAGCTGTGTACTCCTAATTGTATTAGGCCTTGGATGAATCTTGCAATATTTATTTTAAAAAAAATTCAATATTAATTTTACTAAAATGTTAAATTTCAAAAATTCGGCTGTCGTTTCGGTTATAATCATAAAAATGTTAAGAGCTTTTCAAAAGTAAACGCAAAATCCTTAACATTTCGCTTTTAAGCTGTAGTGTAGCTCGAATACTTCAAATAAAGTATAATCATGTAATGGTCACAATATATATAAGTGGTTGCGCTGATTCGACTGCGGTCTCTCATGGTCGATTAACTTATCTGCTTGCATACATTAACGGCAGTATCACAATTATCACGTAGTAGTATAAACTGAATTAAGAATAACAAATGACAAAAATACCCTATAAACTGTGAAATAACTTAGTTGGCGTTAACCGGAGTACTACTGTTTGTCGTGTAGATTCAATGATCCCATTAATCTAGTCAAAATTGTTTATTCATTTGAGTCATAAAACGAATAGTTTTCGAATAATTTTTTATGATGCCCAAACGATTTTATTGTGTGTTAGTAAAAAACGTGAGTTGTTAAATGGTTATTAAGTAAGGTGCTTAGGAAATTTACGTGCGCCCATTTTTAGTTATTTTTAACCCTTTGCGTATGTGCGACATGTAAATTAATTGGTGTCGGTCGGACTATATAAAATTGATAAAGGAATTTCGACGATGACGCCGTCTCGAATTTGTATATAGTACAGACCACAGCTTAATTATGATGTTTTTTAAATGTGTTTGTTTATTGACGCCAAATATTAATGCTCGTATAGTTTCATTAAAAACGTTCAGACACGTGAAATTAAATACTACAGCACACAATCTGGCTATTAGTTAGTGACCGAATTATTGTCTCTAGATTATGTTATGTAAATCCTATTTATTTGCAAACAATGTTTTTTTTAGAGCTGTGCGACTTGTTATTATTTTGATTTTGTGCGAATTGTAGTGTGGGTGGTTTTAATTCGACCGCACAATATCTAGACACATTTTTAATTTAATTTGTACACAAATTAGCAACATGGCTGATGTCGTTCTACACCAAAAAATATTTATTTTTAAACGTTCGGGCCGACGGTATTTTTGGTTTTATATTTTTAATAAACGAATAAATTTTATTGTTGTGATTCGCACAGTTTATTGAAAGGTTAATTCGGTTCTGTTATCTATTACTTATCTCAAGTGCTTATCCGCCAATTAAATGGTTCTATTCGTTCTTCAAAATCCAGTTATTTGTTATACCAAAATAAATTACGAGTACAGATGCATGAAATCGAATGATGTTTATTCTGAAAGTTCACTAACCAATTTGATAATATAAAGACATTTAGTAATAAGCGCTATCAGTCGGAAATTAACATTATTTGGGTTGCATACTGCGTCAGATATTTCATACACAATGACGTTTGACTAATTTCTAGTTCATTATGAATGATTAAAAAATTAAGACACTTCCGTTCGAATTTTTATTTTTTGTTGGCTGAATTTCAAACTTTGATTAAACATTAATTAAATTAAAATCGTTCTGGCAATTTAATTTTAAATATAAATTCAAGGGTTTATAAAGTGTTATTGAATTATTTTAGGATTTGTCACCAAAATTACTAGACTATAATTTTGCCAAGAACTAATGAATGTTTTCTTTCAATTTACCTGAGGCGCCAGCTTAATCGAAATATCACTGAATGTGTAATGGTGGTAATCGTACCGCCTTACTGATCAAGTAGATAAATTTTTCTACAGACGCGTTAAATGTTCAAATATCAATCATCAGATACTCCCCTCATTATATAAGATAGAATGGAATCAAACTCATTATAACCATGTCCATCCTGCAATTTCCCATTATCGTCTAGATGTTATTCGTGTTCCACCAACCCTTGAACTCATCCGGAAATCGTTTGAAGGTCATTATCAAATATGGTTTACAGCAATATAAAACTAACCCATTGCCACTTACGATATTTAATTTTAGATTCGATTAGTTGCTCCGCGGCAAGGTTTTAAGTATAAGTCTTGGTAGTCAAATAAGAAAGACGGCGTGGAGATGTTAGGTTACGTGAGCCTAAATTTTGCTACGGATTTTGAAATTTCTATTTATTATATAGATCAAGTTTGTAATATACCTTGATCGGTATAACTGTTGCTTCTTGTTAGATCCGATTTAGGGAAATGTCTTCTAGTCCTAAACGAATTCCGCCTTAATATTTTACTATAGAAATTCTAGGCTGCATTTCCTTTTTACTTTTTTGCGTCTGCTAAATAATTATTTCTAAAAACTAAATTCCACAACCTTCACGTCCAACTCGCCTTCCTAAGAGATCAAACATGATTCAAGTTCTCAACTTGGTGCTGGCAATTGCAAATCGATGAAAGTAACTTCTAAAACATTTAGTTCTAATGTACACAGCCTAAATCGTCTAAACTAAGCTGCTGAAGCTTCTACTATTGTCCACTACGCGGCCGATGAATAGTTAATTTACGAGGCTGAAAAGTTTCCGACCTTAACATGAAGAAAATGGAAAATATCGAGTATGGAGCTGTCATTAAATATTTATTTTTGAAAGACAATACGCCTACGCAAATCAAAGCCATTTGAACGCTGTGTACGGGGACTCTGCACCATCATTTACCACCGTGAAATTTTGAACAGATGGATTTAAAAGTGGCCGTATTAGCTTGAGTAATGATAAACCTTCGGGA
Source organism: Nephrotoma guestfalica (assembly GCA_963691935.1). NCBI lineage: Eukaryota > Metazoa > Arthropoda > Insecta > Diptera > Tipulidae > Nephrotoma > Nephrotoma guestfalica. The sequence continues at coordinate 84,579,972 of OY829913.1, forward strand.
CGCTGAAAGCTGCAAATCATTGACGATAACATCGTTCAAGTTCACCAAATGGTGCTAGACAACTTTAAAATTAAAATTAGAGATAGAAAAGGCATAAATATATCCAAAAACCATGTTTATCACATATCGAATCAAGATTTATTGAGGAATCGGTCCGCGCGCTGGGTGCCACGTTTGCTCACTTTGGAATAGAAACGTGTTCGAATGAACATTTCCAAAGCTCTGTTGGCGCGGTTTAGGCGCAATAAATCAGAGTTTTGGCACCTGGCGCCGACTAATTATTGTTGTTGAAATTTGGATGCACGATTACACTCCAGAATCAAAAATACAGTCAAACAGTGGACTGCCAAGAAGGACTCAGCTCCAAAAAAGACAAAGGTTGCTCATTCGGCTGGGAAAGTAATGGCGACTGTTTTCTGGGACAGTCATGGAAATATCTTGGGAAAACCATTACTACGCATCATTACTTGAAAAGCTGAAGGCATAAGTTGCGAAAAAACGGCCACATTTGCAGAAAAAAAAATCTTGCTACAAGACAATGCTCCGCCTTATACCTCATCCACGAATTACGGTTTGGACCCTAAGCTAAAAGTTGCGCTCGGAGGACAGTCATTTTTGTCGAATGAGGAGGCCATCGTAAACAACTATTTTGCAGAGAAAGACGCCGAGAACTGTTCGGACGAGTTGGAGAGATGGGTGCATTGCTGGGAAAAGTGTGTAGACTTAAAAGAAGACTATGTAGTGAAATAAAACTAAATTTGAAGAAAAAATGTCTTGTATTTTTGAGTAGATCGAAAAATTTTCAGACAACCCTCGTACTTCTCGACAACTTTATATAGTTTTTATAGTTTTTCCATGGTCCGAACGACATTAATTATTTGTTTACATATAAATTAATTAAAATAGGCACGTGTGAAAAATATTATTTTAGTGAGATATGATTTTATATTTCAGGAACATTTTCTCTTAATTTTGTTTATTCAAATTTATTCGAGTGAACTCACAATATAAAACCCAAACTGTTTTCATATAAAATCATGCTTAGAAAAGGTAGCTGGCAACTCAAAATATCGCAGCTTGAAATAGATTTTGTGAACGGCATTTTTGATAGCAACAGTAATTATACAAATTAAGTTGCTAATAAAAGATAATTAAATTAAATACTTATAATAATATGAAAGAGGTAGGCTAGACCAATCTAAATCAGCAGCTTTTTTGACGAAAACACCATTACAATTGCAAAAACCAAAGGTAAAATGTATGTGCAAGTTCTTCTTGCGTTTGACACGAATCTTCATTCAATGCTTCCAATTCCGCGTCTTGATTCACTTTCGGCCTTCCGCTACGTTCTTTGTCTTCGACGTCAAATTCATCGTTCTTAAACTTTTAAAACCACTCTCGGCAACTTATCTCACTTAAAGCAGCCTCTCCATAAGCTTCTACAACCAATCGATGCGCCTCAGCTGCAAATTTCATCAAATTAAAGAAGAAAACCAAAAGTTCCCGCAAATGACGCTTATTCGGCTCAAAATTCGACATTTTTACAAGAAAAACATATGATCCTGATACAAATACCTGATACGCTACTATTTTAAGGTTATGTTGTTGACAGATGTCCAACCTTAGGATATGACGTTTTACATCGGGCAATTTTAACCATAACTTTTTGGTGGCACATCTTTTGTCGAATGGGACTTATTGGTATAGCCAATATGAAATGTACCAGGAGTAGAAACCTCACGAAGTAATCAAACTTCCGACCCACCCACCTCAAGTAAATATTTGATTTTATCACTCGCAATCTCAGGGTTGATGTAGAAGGAAAACATTCTTATAACATTTTTCTTCATCTACTCAGTTCGAATACAAATTTAATAGTTAAAATAAAACATATATGTGTCTTTATTTCTCTGTCTCTTTCAAAGTTAGTCATGTCGAGCATTATCGCCAGTTTATTATTCAAATTTTTTTAAATGGGGCGAAAAATTGAAATGTTTAAATCACTACATTATGTAGGGGGAATCAGGAGTGATTTCGTTGAACAGGAGGAATAGGCAAAAACTTACCCGGGCACCTCGTCACTCACATTAGGGTTAAAATAAAATTGAATTCTAGAAACCTTGACATTTTATAGAAATGGGTTTTTACATTTGTATTCGTGTATGTATATGTTACGGTAAAACTTCGAAACCGGTAAATGTCCGAATAAAATTGGGAGAAACTGTTTTATGAGAGTCATATATTCCCGAAATGGTTCACCCTTCACCCCAACGACTATCTTTTATGATATTCCAGTGCAGTCATTTTAAATAGTAGGAGGGATTAACGGTTTTACTAATTTTCATGGGCTCGCGGGAGCTAATTATGCCCCTCATGCAGATTAGCCCTCCGGTGAGAAATAATTGAAACTATGGAGATGAAAGACCTCTGAACAACCGGGTTTTAATTGTGTAAACGAATTTAATAAATATTTCGAACATTTACCGATTTCAGACTTTAACCGTAACATATACTCGTATACCAACAAATATGAAAAGCAGACCAGTTTTAATTTTTTGCTGTGTTTATTCTATTAACATATGACACTTAGATATTCTATAATGAACGAATAATTTGTCACTAGCACCGAAACGATGAATTTGTGATATGAAATGCCGATAGCAAAATGTTGTTTAGTGCAGGACCTTTCAAACTATATGCCACATGATATTTTTTATTTTATTTTAGAAAAGTCTACAAACTTGACTTGAGAACATACAAAAAATTAAATTCAGTGAAAATACAAGGTGCCCACCCGAAAAGTTTACTACTTTTCTTTTGTCTATAAAACTTTTTTAAATTAAAGAAAATATTTTTTATTATTGTTTATTTAATGTTTGAAATTATGCCTGCAAAACAATACCTGCCAAATGTACGCCTCTGTTGGCCTTACACATGCTCTTTTGATTACATATTGCATCTCTTTTTCACATATTATCCTGTATCATGTTAATTTATTCTCTAATGTTCCTTTCCTTTCCCCTTAATGTTTTTTCCCTATCTGGTCCTATATTATCTGGTTTAAACCTTACATTTAACATAATCCCTTAAAAATAAGTCGTGAGCAGTTAAATCGGATGACGATGGAGGCCAATCCACATCACCAGATTTCAAAATTAACTGTTGTGGAAATATTTCTCTCTTTGGTTTCTCTGGCCTGTGGCGCCGTCCTGTTGGAACTACATGTTCATCAAACCATTGGCGTACAATTCACATCTAAAAAAGTTCCTTATCATATCACAATAACGCTCGCCAGTGACTGAAATAGCTGAATCAATCGGATTTTCGTAAAAATATGGTCTAATGACCCCTTCAGCCCGGATTGCGCATCATACTGTTACTTTCAAGAGATGTAATGGTGATTGATGAATTATTTGTGGACTCTACTGCTCAGAATCGACTCTTTTGTTTGTTTACATGTCCACTTAAGTAAAAATGAGTTTCGTCACTCATGGTTACAAAAAAAATCCGGGCAAAGTACATCTTATTTGCAGCAGAGGGCGCCGCAAATGATCTATTGGTTATAGCTCTTGAGTTAATTGAATTTTATACGAGACTAAATACAAGTATATGCAAAATATTGGTTAGTGTTGATCTTCGAAGTCCAAGTTCTTGCGCACGATGTCTGATTGATGTCGTTGGATTATCTCGTACACTTTCACGTACAGTAGCAATACTTTCTGGTAATTGATGATTGACTTGTGTAAAAGTGGATGAAATGAAAAATATTCGAATGAGCACCGTGTTTTGATAGTGTGTTCACTATTAAATTTAAAACACGTTGTTCAGTCGAATATTTTTCCATGATTAATTTGCTACGTGTATACTTCACGATTATCAATATTAATATTCGCCTAAATGGCGGCAAAAAATTGTAAACCAAACGGGTGTCTGTATATTTTTTTGTTAAAAAATAATTAAGTATGAATCACACAAAATTGTTTCAATTTACTTTTAAACCCGTTTTTGCTTAGGCAAAAGCCAAAGAGATATTCAATTTTGTTATAAAACTCGTGCACATCATGTTCACCGGTTTGTGAAAACCATAATTTGTCCTGTGTTTATTTACTTCAAGATATGCCAGAATGAGAAAAAAATGTGTCAGTAGTTTTGAGTACTAAGGTTAGGACAAATTTGTTAGAGCAATCTTAATAGAAAATAAGCTACTACTTGATAAAATAGGTCGAATAAAAATCATTTTTTGGGGGCTTATAGAGGTCTAACATTAAATAATCTAAATTGTTGACATCCTTTAAACTTCTTAATGATATGCGACATGTGAATAATCTATAATAAACTAATAATTAGACACCAGTGCCTTGATTGATTCTAAACCTCTCCTCGCGATATTACAGGACGAAGTTTTTTTTTAATTTTATGGTTCAAAGACAGGATGTTGGGAAAAGTAATTTTGGTCTAGATTCTTTTCTGTAATTTTTATAGGGCTTTCAATAACTTGGATCTAAGAATCGATGTTAATTTCCTATAAAATGTGAATTATATTTCATCACAGGGATCGAAGCGACCCTTTCGAAAGTGTCCGACTTTCTGAAACCTGTTTTCCATATCGCGATAGAATTCCTTTACAAATTCCACTTCTGGTTTCACATTTCTCAATTCCTACAAAGTGAACATTATTTTTACTAGAGAAGACTGCTCATTTTCGTATTCAGATCCACCCTATAAAATATATCCGTGGTTTGGATCATTATAATTTTGACTTTTAGTTGTTTGAATATTGTTTTTTTATAAAATAAGGAGTAATGAACTCCTGGGTGTAGATTAAAACTATCTATTAATTTCCGAGTAACAACCAAAATAAAATAAAACATGTAAACAGCTCAATCAGTAACATTTCAATAGAATAAGAATTAGTTATCCGGGAATATTTGGTCTGAAATGAAAGAACCATTCTCAAATTAATGTCCGGAGTAAGGACCAACACAGCTCAAATTATTTAAATTGTTTGAAAAACAGGCATTATTTCAAAGTTAATTAGACCATTGGCGACTCAAATAAGTTTGGTAAAATAGTGTTTTGTTATCGAAATAATCGTATCTCTGTCTTATCTTGAGCTTCAGTAGTATTATAAAAAAATAATCGAAATCAACGGAGCCAGATTATAGATAGATATGTCGAGAAATTTGACATTTTAAGAGCCGTTCAAATAACTCGTTCGATATTTTTGCGCTTTAATTTTTTTATTCGCTATCACAACAAACATTTCATAATTTTTGGTAAATTACATAAATAGCCCAAACGATTAGATATTATGTTGATAAGCACAATTCTAGAAGATACTTTAATATTAAAAAATTTGAGACAAATCGATATTTAGTGATATTTGGCAAATACGAAATAGCCACCAATTCACAATTAACAACCAAATCCGTTTCGAACTGTAATATATCAAATTCACACACGATAAATGTGTAACTCGTGTTAACTTTAAGCGATAATAAAAAAATTGTTAAAATCACAAAATGCTTTTTATCTGTTTGTCTATAACTTCAAAATAGTGAGTAGTTTGTCTGTTTATTATACATCATAAATCAAATAAAACCAACCACAATAAACTTGATAAATTTTATTGTAACCAGATAAAAAAAAATTATCTGCAGCCTTGTATTAACATATCAAATGTTCGAAATGCAATTTTGTATAATAATTTTTAATTTGTATGATTTTTCAGGTTTTTACAACAAAGAATGTCATCCGTTTATGGTTGATGGACAACAAGTTGGTTTAATTCGGCCAAATGTAGTAAAACAATTGTTAAAATATCCCGAAGTATTTTGTTTCCGTTCAAATGAAAGCCAAGGTGTTGTCGAATTAAATCCCGCATTTCGTGACTACACGGAACGATCGGAGACTGTTGATAAAGTGTTACGGGAATTTAGAAAGGATGGCGTATTTATAACCCTAAAGGGATGGCGTGAGGAATGTTACGAGGTTAAAACAAATTTTGGTAATTCACTATTAAAAATGGATCGTTCGGCGACCTGTCTATTCGGGATTAGAAATTACGGTGTCGATATTAATGGATATGTTAAACATCCAACTAAGGGACTGTGTATATGGTTGCAACAGCGGTCTGACACGAAACAAACATGGCCAGGTAAATGGGATAATATGGTGAGCGGTGGTCTTTCGGTTGGTTATGGTATTAAAGAGACAGCAATTAAAGAGGCTGAAGAGGAGGCATCCATACCAGAAAAGCTTACGAATGGTTTGGTCTCGGCTGGCTGTGTTTCATTTTACTTTGAAAGTGAACGCGGATTGTTTCCAAATACCGAATTTGTGTTTGATCTAGAGTTACCATCAGATTTTTTGCCCAGCAATTCTGATGGTGAAGTGCAAGCGTTTGAACTCTTATCGGCCAACGAATGTATTAAGAAGATCTGTTCGCCCGATTTTAAAACTACTAGTTGTCCTGTTGTACTAGATTTTCTAATAAGGCATGGCGTTATCACGGCAGAAAATGGTAAGTACGCTATAATCAGTTGCATTTTCATGAATTAATAATTTTTTTTATTTTTTTTTAGAAAAAAATTTTACTCAAATTATAGAATTACTCCATGTTCCATTACAAAGTTTATATAAATATCAGGTAAATAAATTAGACTTGATAAATAATCTTGAAAATGGTAAAATTAATTATGCAAAGAATGAAATCAATTAAATTACAAAAAAAACAAAATAATTTTTAATTAATAATAAATTAATAATGGACAACAACAGCAAAATACAAATAATTTATGTTTTTTATATATATTTAATGAATTTGTATTATTTATTTATTTATTTTTTTAATTTTTATTTTATAATGTAAAACAATTAATTAAAATAATAAAATATATATTTTAATTATAATATTTTTTCTTATTAATAATTACTCAGGATTTATTTTATTATTAATTTTTTTTTTATTAAATAAGGGAACACAATAATTATATAAAATATTATAAATACACACAAAACAATATTATTAAATAATTAAAATACCAAAATATTATTAAATTAATTATAATTTTAGAGCAACACAATAACAAAAAAAATTAGAAATTCGTTTAAGAAAAATGTGATAACAAATCAATGATTTTTATTTTATTTTTACTTTTCAAAAATGTAGGATAAAATTTAAAAAATTGTTTTATTTAATTTCAGTTCGTATTAACATAATTAAGTTTTGCCAAAAAAATATAATATTAAAATTGTCCTAAATTTGATTATAGATTAAAATTGTAAATTACATGTTTCCAATTATAATTTTAATTAAAATCTATATAATAAAATTTCTTTGGCGCGCTTTATAATATTTTTAAAACCATCCAGGTTGTAATTTCACAATATATAATATTATTTCATTTGTATTTAATTAATTTAAAAGAATTAATAAACTAAAATAAAATTAAAAACGTTTTAATGACTCGGTATTTAGGTTTATTGACAATCCTAAAACATGACGTAGTATATAAAAATCAAAAAAGGATTTGTTAGATTTTGATAATATTTTTTATGATTTATGTGATTTTTTCTTTTATTCTTGTTATTTTTAAAAAATTACGTAATCAATTTTGTCAGACCAGACATTAAAATTTACATTATTATTTAAACTACATTTTAAACAAAAAATTTAAGTAAAAAAACATTATAATATATTTTTAAGTTTTAAAAACTGTTCTCTTCTCCCAAAAAAAAAATTAATTAATCTCTCTTAAATAATTAAACAAAATAATTATAAAATATTATTATTATTTATATAAAAAATTATTTTAAAAAAACTTTAATCTTTAAAAATAACGTACGTAGATTTTAACGTTGAATTTTTTTATTTCCAGAATTTATTCAATGGCAGTAAAATTATTGCGAAAATTTTAGAAACAGTTCCTAAACCGTCGAATGAGAAATTATTATAAGTGTTTGTATTAACATCAATTTTGTATATCGTAACAACTATTATTGGGCGTTTTATTGGGGTTTAATTATTATTTTGAATATACGTATCTCTGGATAAAAATGCAATTAGATATTTTTGATTTCCTCTTTCGAAACGTCTCTGTAATTAAAAGTAATCATTTTCTCAGCCCATTGTTTCAAATCGTTTTGTTTCTTACTACTGGCGCTATATACCATCAACGAGGTTGGCAACAAGTAGATGCCAAAAGGAAATGTCATTTTTCTCAAGTTCATTTCTGATTTCGTGATTCATTTGCAATCTGTACACATATTACGAATAAATTTCCGTTCAGTGATGTTAGATTTTTATATTGGCATAGAATGCTCGAAACTCAGCGGAGGTCTCGTTTGCGGAAATTTCGTTTTGCTCAGCTACCATCGATTCTAGATATTTATACTCCTTAACCCTTTAAATTGTACGTACGTCATCCTATGTTGCTTTAACTATATATTTGATTTTTATAATATAAACAAAGGCAGGTTAAATAAGACTTGGGTCACCTTGCCGCACTCCCGATATTATTTCAAAGGTCTAAGACAGTTTACCTTCGACCCTGCATTAACATCCTTTCATTAAAATTATCCACATAGAAATCAATTGTGATGGGATATTTGATACGCTCGCTAGAAGAATTAAACAATGAACAGAAATGCCCTTATCGCAACATTTCCCTAGCAGAAGTATCGTTCGTTATCGCAATCTATCGTTCATTATAGATTGTTAATTTTGCTGAAATTACACTGCCTAAGCCCTTGTAGTTTGTATTTGGCAAAGTTATTCTGGTTTTAGTACCAACTGTAGTTCTCCTGAGTCGTTCTGTAGCTATTTACTATATAGAATATCGATCTCTAATTTTCACTCAGCGATTAACTTGCGTAATCGGTTGGAAAATTTCATTGCGGTCATGTAGTCGATGAAATCGCCTTGTACATTGAAATGATTTCACTGTCTTGCACTGTTTTTCATCCGAATAGCATCCGTACATTCTTCATCCAATCAGCATTTTGCTTGTGAAGGAGAGTGTCCTAAAGTAGGCACGAAGCAACTGTCTCTGGTATTTTAATAATCTTCCAATGATCCTCGGCGAACTCGGGGAATAACTGGTTCGCCAGACTTTCCGAAATTATATTCAGGAAGTGAAATGTGGGCGATGAATATGATTATTCAAAACTTTAGTATTTCAATGGAAAAATGTAAGTCCGTGGCGGCTGTTATCGATGATGCTATTTACGCTGAATACGCTTCATCTTCGAAGTTTAAAGGCATTGTTAACACTTTAACTTGAAAACCGCCAAATCAAATCGTTGGCTACTTCGAATAAGTAGAAGAGAAGAGTTTGCAAAGAGTTTGCAGAAAACGAAACATAATCAAGCGCTCAATTTTATTAACTCACCTTATTAATATTTCTAAAAACAAAATACCAGAATCGATGACACTGCTGGTTTTATGTTGTACTCATTTCGTACAACACCTCCAAAATAAACAGTTTCTCTGACTTCACCTATTGGGGAATCTTACAACCAACATATTCAGTTTCTAAAGTCTTGCAAATACGGTTCAGCACAATCCGCCAAAACTTTCTAAAAATTCACGCATTGTTTGGGATAAATTGTCGCGCAAAACAATAATTGTATGAAAAATGTAAATTTATAAGAAGAACACATGGTCAACTTTTGTATCAGTATATCTTGGAATGTAAACCGGAGGAGGACTTGCTTTTCATTGCCGGCGCACACTTTTCTCGAACTGCTTTCAAACAATCTTCGTCCAACCAATCTTGCTTAGTCCTCTGTGAAGTTTGAGCAATTGTTGATGATGATGCTTCTAGAACAGTAGTTTTTATGATATTCTACTCTTCCAATCTCATAATTGGTTCTGGTAACCTGGTTGTTAAAAGCACCATTGTTCTAAAGCGCGGTTTGTTGGAAGCGACGGTTGTATGTTGTTGATAAACCAAAAGTATATTTTGCAAATACGAGGAAATTGTCGGAGACGATATTGTTTGAAATATGATGTAAAGTCTGGGCCGATGGTGACACGATGTATTTTGCTCGCACTGCCAATTTGAACATTAAACTTACCCAAAATGACGTTGACATCATGTTGGAGTATTTTGCTCAGAATACTTTCAAGGTGGTCGTAGAAAGCTTATTTTGTCTGTTTTGTTTAAACATTTACGATCGAAACGTTAAAATGTATTTGCGTCTCGTACGCATAATCGTAAGCCGTTTTGGCGAAACGAAAGAGCTTCAATTTTAATTTTTAGTAGGCCAAATAAAGATTTTCTACGTTTCATTTGTGCAACACTCGAATATTCAAAAAACAAATTTAAACTAAATTTTGATTATTTATTAGCCGGAGCGAGAAAAAGTGGCATAGTTATGAAGCAAAGCAATTTCGAAAAACCCTGATTTATCCTAAAACCAACTGAAGGAAGTATATAGGTTTCATGTATCGTGGCTTAGATTTATCTAATTGTTGGCATTAATTTTTTGGAATTTTCAAAATCGGCTTATGAATCGTAGTATGCAGACAATTTAAGCCCATAATTCTATGTTTAACAAACATAACTATCTCGTCAACTACGAGTATTTGTCACAGTTTGAAACGTTTTTTAAGTAAATTAAGTGCGAATATCACTCGTAAAATTTTTTGGTAAATCCATTTTCGAAATTTGGTTAAGGTTCGACATCAAAAGGGAGTAGAAAGTTTCCGCCCTGAAATTATTCAAATGTATTGGCATGTTCGAGCAGTCTACTTTCATCGATACAAATTTTAATTTAATTCTTCTAGAGTTAAAAATTTCGGAACTTCACGAAATCGAAGACGCAGATTTGAATACAAGTCTTTTTACACATTCCTCATTTGAAGTGTGCGAATACTTTGAAATATGATTAGTCTGGGTTCTGTTTCAATTAGCTTACACAGGGTGGCTCATTCTATTCAATAAACAAAATAACTTAGTGCTTATAGGTTACGTGTTTTTTTTAGTTTTATTACGTAAGCGGTCATATTAAAATACACAAAATATGATAGCACAAAATAGTGCAATCATTTATTTTTGGTAAAAATAGAACCATTCCCATAAGCCCCTTGTTTTTACAAATGAACATATCGATAAGCTCTTGCAAAAGGCTAATTTCTTGCGGACTAAAATAGACACTAACAATAAGTCCCCCCATAATTTCACATCACCTACCCTGTCATTTAGAATCCCAATTTCACCATGCAAATTGTTTATATCATCCATTGAATAGGCTAAATCAAATCCCAATAATAAAAATTGAACTGAAACAAAATTGATAAAGCCGAGGTTCATTTCACAATGAAACATCACTCCGTGATTTCTGTGAATATTTGAATTTCCAGGTTTTTAATAATTCGCGCTTTTTGCATTAGCAATCTAGAAGCATGGATTACTCGATTTTTTATGAAAAATTCAAACGTATTCGATTACTAATTACTACGAATTTATCCCCAGGATTTTACAGATTAAAAAATCAGTTTTAACTGGCTCACTAGCTGTATTATAATTCAGGGTGGGAAAAGCTATAAAAATTTCTTGGTTTTAAGGAAGCAATAATCAACCAATTAAAAAATCTACCAATGTTATTTTTATTTTTTAAGCTTCTCTATAATATAATTTCAAAAAAAATATTAATTATAACAAATAAAAAGAAACTAAAATATTTAAAGAAAACAAAAACCGCATTAGCAATTAATTTTCAAATCAACGAGTAACATCATAATAAAAATAATAATAATAAAATATAAAAAATTAGCAACCGTATTAGAAATATATAAACAAAAATTAAAAATTTGCGGTTCTAAAAAAAATAAATTAAAATTAAATTATAATCTTTAAAAAACATATAACCTCCTCCACCACGTCCTCCAATATTGCCGAACCCCTTGATTTATTACAAATAATTTAAGAAATTAGCGAAAAATTATTATGTATAAAATATAACCAATATATATATGAGACTGACCAAATGCGATTTATAGATGCGGGATCAAAGTATACGCATACGCGTATGTACTTAAAAACATTAGGTTATGGAATGGTATCAATATCAAAAAAAAAATTCTTCCAATGCGTAAGCGCGTGCTTGACACGATCTGGGGACGTCTCCATTTCGTTATTTTATTAAATTTAATAATATAAAATTATAGCTAGACAATTTTATTTATTTATTATACTTAAAAATATTATTAATATCCGCATGCGCATAACCGTAATATATTTTGAGCTTAACTAACTCCATACTATGTGAATGAAAATATAAATTAAATTATTTGTAATAAATTAATTATTCATTTTTAATTTAGTTAAAAAAACAAAATTATTATAAATAAACATAAAAATCCTTATATAAGTTTTATTTTTAATTATAATTATATTAATTGCACAAAAACTGTAATCAAATAATAAAAAAAAGTTCAAATTAAAAATTTATATTTAAAATTTTGAAAATTTAATTAATCAATTTTTATTTGCATGTTTGGGAAAAAATTGATATGCACATATTACAAAAATGTAATCCTAAACAGTAGTTAAACGTGCTCCATCATCATTATTCGATATCAATAGTTTAGCGTCACATGGACATAGACGCCGCATTAAAAAAGAAATCACTCGAATTAAAAGTATTTGCAACGAAGCTTGAGCAAACACGAACCAATTTCGTGGTAAACCGAATAATGTCGAAAATCTAAAATAAATTTATTAATAATTGTGTTTCAGGGCCTCACAATTTGATCTTACTGCACTGTAAATGTTGCAAATATTCATTATGCATACGTTTATCCTATACCGGTTGGTCCATCTAATAAATGTGGGATGGATTAGGATTTAGTTTTGGATTTATAAGAAAAGTTAAAATATTTTTTTGTGTATGTATATATACTCGTATAAGAGAATAATTATTGCATTGATAATGCCGCTTGAAATATCACTTTTAATATTTTAGTACACTTAGTACTAAAATTGAATTGGATTTTCGTAAATCCATATTTTTGTTGCTGTACTCGTATTTAATCGAGATACAGTTGATGAGAGCGCTATCGAGATCTTCCACAACGCACATCGGCTGGTTGTTGTTGGAAAACTGTTAATCATCCGTTGTTGTGAAGACCATACAACGTGACCGAGCAGTCTAACTCGATTGGATTTGATGAATCCGATGATATCGCTAGCTTCGAGAAGTTGCTTTATCTCGTGGTTCATACGAATCCGATATTCGTTCTTCGCAACTTTAATTGGACCAAAGATGGAACGAAGGACCTTCCTCACGAAGGAAGATAACAATCTACAATCGTGGAAGTTTTATGAGTGCCTTATAAAATGCGAAACGTGCAGTCTGCGATAAATGTTTAGATCGCAATAATTTTGATTGGGAGTAGAAAACTCGTTGTCCAGCAGAGATTATAGCTTTTATTTCTGCCTGTGCATCATTTAACGATGTTATAACTGACCTTTTCAACGCTATCAAAATTATGGTCGCCAATTCCAAGATTTGCGATGGAGATGTTCCTGTGTGTTGCTAAAAATTTGGTTTTTCTACTGTTTAACTCGCAACCAAGTCTTATTGTGCAACGATCAATCGCTAGAAACTGTCTTTGATATCGCTAGAGGTGTTCGGCCATATCATCTGCATATCCAACAATTTGGCCTGACTTATTAAATATACAGCGTGAAGTTTCGATGATGCTTTTCCTCATAACGTATTCAAGCGCCAAATTAAACAGCCCAGCCGCAAGTGCATCTCAAAGGAGTCTGATACAGTTACTTCAATTACGTTCTACATACTGACCTAGACGTTGTTAATAACAAACGAAAACTACATTGATAGTCGCCAATGATGTTTTCGGCAAAAGGGTTAAGTCTGACAAGTACAACATTAGCCAACACTTTGTAAGCAGTGTTCAATAGAGCTATACCACGATAGTTTCCCATTTAAGATGGTCGCCTTTTTTTAGCAACGGACATAAGCAATTCTCCGACAGCTCTTCCTGGTCTCAAATAGAGACGATGACGAGACAGATTTGATGCAAAAGTAGCGCCTCCGAGCGTAATCAATTCTTCGGGAATTCCATCGAGACCGAGGAAACCATTGCTCTAATGGGGGTCACTTCGTCATTCCGATTTAGCAGATTTTGAAAGTAGGTTTGCTCTGCTGAGAGAACATCAGCTACGTATGTTCTCAGCTCTCCATTCCCGTCTTTGGTTGCTGTACTTCTTGGGTAGAAGCTTTAATGGGATTCCTGGCGTTGGCAAAACAGTATCTTCAATTACTTGTTCCGTTTGGAAGCTGATGTTTTCGATGAATGATCACATACATATGAACGCGCTTCTTTTGTCGCAGGTATTTAGTCGTGCCTTTCCTAGCACGGATTGATCATCGAACCAATTATTGCGGGAGGTCTTCTTCCGATAATATTTTGCACCGCGCTGGTTATGGTTGACTGTATAGTGTGCCACTGCTCCTGGATGTTAGAAGGAGCTTCTTCGTTGTTATTGTGTCGGTAATAGTTAGTGACAGCTGATTGGTAACTCTGCAGTGACGCTTTGTTTTTTAAAGCATCGACATTCCATCGAACGGTCTTTTGTGCTTGTCTATTGAACGTAGATGATACTTTGCAGTTATATTCGAATATTTCAAGTACGTGGTCGCTGTCCATGTCTGCACCTCTGTAAGATCTAACGTCGGATATGTTGGTGGAGTGTCTCTTAGACACTATGACGTGATCGATTTGGTTTTCCGTTCTTCCATAATTTGATCTCCACGTTACTTTGAGGATTCTCTTATATGGAACAACGTACTTAATTCAATTAACTTGTACATTATTGCCAGGCCGGTGACGCGTTGGCCGTTATTGTTATAATTAGGTGCAGGCTGTTTGGACCGATGTCTTCCGTATATCGGCAAAATAATGATAGTTTCAAAAATTCATTTTGGTATTCACTCTTTCCGTTGACTTAAAAAAACTAATAAGAAATTTATTTCTTGATTAGATTACAATTTCTTCACCTACTTGAATCTATTTTTAATCTAATAAGGCTCATTGCACACTTGAGCTATGGTTTTTTAGCAAAGTGAACTGGCTTTTGAGATCACAGCTTCTCTATTTTCTTTGCAAAACCGAATATATTGCTTTACAGTTTTGGTTAATCTTTAGATTTATCTAAAATGTTTCTCTTATTTGAGTGTTGGAAACCAAAGCGGGAAGCTGTAAAATGATAACATAGCACAACAGTCAGAAAACCTAGCTCAAGTGTGGAACGGGCCTAATATTCTGCCATAACTTTCTATTTAATTAAAAAGTTAACTCGTTTTTCATAACTTTTAAAATGACCACCCTGTATAATAACATTATCATCCAAATAAAAAAAGATCTACTAAAACCTAATTCTTATTTAATATAAAAATGAGTTTTTCTTAGTCTGTCCCGTGTACGCATTCCTATAACATGCATCCGATTGTGATGAAACTTTGGTGAATTGTTGCGTGCACGCCCACAAAGGCTTCTGACTTAGTAATGGATAATAGATATCACACTCATTTTCTTTGCTCTTTTCTTAGTCTTCACAATGCATTGCTTTCGACAAGCGATTGGTTGATCTAGAGCTGAAGCACGAAAGAAAAGAGTATCACGAGCTTCAGAAACAGACGAGCAACAGGAAGGAAGACTGGAAACCGTTCGAGTACGCCTTGTTCGATCCGATGTTAATTATGATTACAGTCTCCTAAAGGAAAAATTGGTTTCCTTGCAGTACCTTCAAATTTAAGAATGAAACTCCAGGAATGTGTTGCGCGGGTGGAAAAGTGAAATTGCCATAATTACATTCACCAGGTGATATAAGCCAATCGAAACATTTCTTGGCAAACATACTCAAATAATACATGTTTTCAAATGACATGGTTCGGTGCGACAAATATCGTGCGCTAGAATTGCATGCCAACATTCAAAAGGTAAGGACAAATTTATCATCGTGCAGGGTCAACGCAGATCACAAATTTGTTCGAATTTATTTCTTGGAAAACACGAATGAGCAATTCTATCAACGTTGTCGATTCAATACGGGTACTAAACGAGAAATTGTCGCTGCATTATAAGCTTTATTCGATTAACACTACGAATTAATTCGATTGTTCAGAACTATCCTTAAACAAATGCCAGCTTATGACTACAAAGTTGTAGTTATCAAATTAAGAAATCCACAAACATATGAGGAAACGAATACGAAAATCAGTGCCATGAATTACTATTCATAACGATTTTTGATTCGTTGAAATGTAAATAATTGTTCCAATTGAGAGACTTCTCTATATTCGATTAAAGTAAGCCAGACATTAACAACTGCATCTTGTAAATGAATGTACTGCCGAAGAGTACATTCATTTACATGATGCAGTTGTCAATGATGGCAATGTTAATCCCAATGAATTGGGAACATGGTCATACTGCCGGCCACATGTATATATAGGGAGTACACGGCACATGCATGAATACTCACAAGATGCCATGACATATGTTGACATTGACAAGCATCGTGTTTTTGGAGAGACACTACACTGTTACATTTAACACCATTCAATGACAAAGGCAAAAGGATTGCCGCATGCACACATTTAGATTTGGTTGGTCGAAAAGGTCTGATGAGAAAAACACGAAACGATATTCAAGAAACTTACTTACCGGGACTGCCACTGACAATGTTGACTATCCAATCTATCTGGGTTGTACTGTATTCGCCGTTACTCTCGAATAGGTACAAAACACAAATCAATGTCGAGTATTGCAATTCGGTGAAATCGATCACGTACATTTGCAAATATGTCAACAACGGAAGCGATATGGCAGTTTTTAGTAGGAAATTCAGCTGCCTCTATCGATGAAATCGACCAATACCATCTGGGACGCATAATTAATACTAAATCACTGCAAATACGCACGTTATTTGCAATCTTATTGACAACGTGCTTCCCATCCAAACGAACAGATCTTTGGGAGAAATACAAAAACCACATGAGTGAAGAACAAACGTGTATATAAATGAGGCATTGGTTTCGATTGCTAACAAAGAACTGGTACAATTGGAACTGGCGGTGCCGAATCGATCTGCAAATGATGTTTTCGATCGTGATTTTCAATGAGAAACATTCTTTGATGTCGACGAATTGTATTTGTTCAAACGAATCTTTCGAAATTGGTTCCAGAACACCGCATAGCGTATGGCAGAAATTGGCATGCAATTACTTGCCAAAGCGGTGGTTTCTATTTCGTAAACACGCCCGAATGCAAAACTTTTCTAATTGCACTTATTTTCGCCATCGCATGTAAGATGACGAAATCACTCTGACACCAACATGCATTATCAACAAAACTTCTAGAATGGGTAAAGTACTACGATCATGTTTACTCACTATGGGCAAATGTATTATGGCGAGGTAATGAACAGGCAATTACACCACGTTCAACAGTCTCTGCTCAACTTAATGCATGTCTCAAATCATCAGTTTTATGGGAACTCTTACAGAAATTAACTTTGAAGACTAATTTAAAGGAAATATACTGTTGTCATTCTAATGAATCCGACAGATATACCGTTCGATTTTAAGCGTTTGCAATTTCTGGTGCGATTAGCATTTGCAAAATTACCATCAACAAAGCACAGGGGCAATCGCTACATGTGCGTGGACTATATTTGTAAAATCCATGCTTCTCACATGGACAGCTGCAATTTCGTTTAGTTTTAACATTGGTTGTTTGCTGATCCATTTAGTTATTCGTTGTATTTCGGGTAAGAAATCATTTCCCAGCGCTTCCGAATATCTTGAACCATTTTTTGTAGTAGTCTCCAATAATGACTAACGGGAATGTTTTGATTTTGCAGGTTTGATTTTAGGATGGGAATTAGTGAAAACCAACTAAAAAATGTACCGCGATGTTAGTATCAACGCATTTGGGTCAGATGAAACTAGTGTAAGCTGAAGTCATTTGGGACCCATCCACCATAAATTGTTGGTATTAAGTTCTTTGGTATCAATCCATCTTGAAACACAATCGGCAGGATTATCAATGTTGGATTTGTATAATTTTGGATTTCCGAAGAACCGGTTCAAAAATTGATTTGATGTTTCCGATCTGCATTGAACAGCATGGCTTCACAAATTTCAAGGAGTGGTAGAGAAAGCGTGTTTTTGATTGGAAGAACCTTGGTTATTGAAGTGAGAAGTCGAACGTTCCTGTTCCGTTCTGCTTGTGTTGTTTTTATGCAGATGCCAGCAGCAAACGCCTTTTAGGTGTATCGCAGAGTCCGCGGAGCTCGGTTGAGTTGTTGTTTTCGAATTGTATCCATCTTGGGAATGTTCTCTTCTAATAGAGGCAATGAGAGTTTGAATTCTTGCTATTTCGATGTCAAATTCGGTGGACGAACTTCGACACAGGAAAGACCAGTTATAGCCAGAGCTCTTGCATCATTTATAGCTTTTGTTTCGACTATTACTATATTGGTGCTAGCCAGGCTGGCCATTAAGCTAATGGGTCGTAAAGTTTGGCATTTTTCGAAAGCAAAATGGCCTTTAGTTGATTAAACCAAGCGTTTTAATTGTATCACCAAGTTTAAATTCCAATCGATTTTGATTTCGCAGCTGTGCTGGTGTACATGTCAAAACATTTTTTAAGATCAATCCACCTCTATTTAGTAAGTCAATGGTTTGTTTTTGGATGAGTAAGGCTTCTTCCAGAGTATCTTGCTTAGAAATTAGATCATCCACGTAAAGCTCATTTAAAACTACGTTAGACGCCATCGAATAGTTTTGTTGTTCATAGACCAGCTGTCGATTTCACGTCTAAATACGTAGCTACTGATTTACCTTATATATGACGGTGTTTAGTTTAAACTCCTGGAATATGTTGTTCTGGAGACTATCTCCACAAAATGCGTTGATAGTTCTGATTATTTTCATCAACGACGACTTGTCTGAATATTTTTTCGATGTCAGCTGTATGAACGTATTTATGTTTGAACCACCCTAACAATATGTATAATAGATCTTGTTGAAGAGTAGGATCAGTTAACATTGCTTCCAGTTGTGGTTTTTGATAGTAACCAGTCATTATTGATAATTTACGCAACCAGCCCAAGGGACAGAATTAAACAATTATATAATTTTTCAATAAGTTTAGCTGCTTCTCCTCGAATTACTGACAGCAAGTAGTGCATTTTCTCCTCATTGGCTAAATGTGGTGAATCATTTTGATGAATAAATTTTGGGAATATTGCTTGCGTCTCTATAGAAATGTGCTCATAAGTTTTTCACCAAAATATTGGTTGTCAAGTTCTTCCTCGATTGCATTGCTCAATATTCTTGGATGTTTGTGGTTGTAATCCAAGAATCGTTCAATAATTTCATTTTCATCTCACAGAATGTTTTGTGGCGTACGTCACATTTTGAATTGCTTTCATTGTTCTTGGTCGGTGGCCTTAATTATCTTTTCCTCAGCATCATTATTATTGTCTTCGCGAACATATGAAGAAGAAGAATCAATCGCCGTTTTGTTCATCGCCTCATTTATCTCAGAATTGGCTTGGCTGGTTAAGGGCTGCCTTGAGGGCTGTGTCATAAGCTTTTTTACTTGATCGAAGCATTTTTCGACCGAGTGCGGATGCTTTTGTCAAGTGTATGTACTAAAGCAGAATCCTCAGTTGAAAATTTGTCTACAAGGAGCTGTAAATTTGTGAGTGTTTTCAACACAATAGTTATCAATTTTTGTTACAGATGGACCTTTTCACGTTTGCTCTTATTTTATGAATTAATTTTTCAGTTTTCGTTTACTCACACAAATCTGTGATTGGATCCATTTTAGACGAAATATTGTTTTGATGTTTTAGAGATGTAGTGCCACCAAATAGTATAAATATCCTTATGATATGAAAATAGCATTATTTACAAAAGATAATTAAATTCACAAAATATTTATAGAGTAATAGCAATCACAAAGAGAACAGAGCTTATTTAGCTATTGCGGAGTTCATGATCCAAATGTAAGTATTGTAGTGCAAACCACTATTAACTTTTCATTGGCGGGGGGTGCACCTCAACTATATATTTATTTAAAAAAATAATTACTACTTACAAGATTAATAGCTTAATGGAGGTTTTCGAGTCATATTGAGCTGAACAAGTTGGAACATTTAAATCTCTACTTATCTTGCAACATCGATTGTTTCATGAGGCGCTCTTTGTTCTCAATCTTTCCGTAGTATGTATTCATTAACGAAGGCAATAAACAGTTTTATTATAGGTCCTCATCACAATAGAATTTTCATTGCAAACCTATGTAGCTTATTTTGCCAAAGGAATGTCTACTACTTATATCTAATACAAAATGGTTTTATCCAGCCCATGTAGACCTCACACATCTTATGGGCTAGACTAGTTATCTTATAATGTTTAGTGATGCGAAAATTTTCTATCTACTTTTGAGTAGATATTTTTCGGTTTGAGCCTGTACTTTAATTGACAATTTAGTTTGGGTTTATGAATCAATAATTGAGACATCTCAAATGTAGATCTACATGGGCTAGAATCTGAAACAGTTCCAAAATGTTGCAGACTAAATCACGGATAATGTACACATAACGTTATAACGAAAGTTAACGGATTGTTATTTCGATGTGGCAACACGTAAAATAAAAAATGGCGTATTTTTGTTTATACGTCAAAGAAAAGACAGAAAATTTTCTTAAAACGAATATATAAATAATATAAACACAAAAATTATAATTTAATTATAACTAAGTTATAAAACCGCAATACAATCGCATAAGAATACAGTAAATAAATAAATTATTTAGAAAGTTTACGTAAAAATGAATGGTAAGTAAATAAAAAAACGTATGCAAGTTTAGGCTGGACGAGAGATTTGAGTTTATATGTATCTATTTAATTTATTGCTGCCTCTAGGTACAGGTCGGGGTCGAGGCCGAGGTGGCCGGGGGCGCGGTAGAGGCCGTGGTAGAGCGCGTGGACGTGGTAAAAAAGTAGCCAGAGTCGAATCATCAGATGAGGAATGCTCTCAAAATCAATTAGCCGAGGATCAATCAACCGATGAGCCTCCACCGCCTATTGAACCTGGTGCAGTCGCAGTAGAAACTGATGAAACCGCCGTTCAATTGGTAGGTGAGTTAGTGGAAGTGGATGCAGTCGTAAAAGATGCGGTCGAAAGTGTTAAAGTAAATGAACCGGCGACTATTACTGGCCCTTTACCAAGTAAGTTTAATAAATTCACACACACTACAGTGTTTAATATATTACCCGTTTATAATTACAGTCGATATGGAAGCTGACATATCTCAACTTGAGGCGCCAACTTTTACTACAATCTCGAGAGGGCCACCCGAACCAATGTTACGCCTAAAATGGGATCACAAAGTTTCTTTAATCGGCGAAAAAGTATTAAACCCCATGATACATTGTTGCGATCAATGTCTAAAACCAATTCTCATTTATGGTCGCATGATTCCATGCAAACATGTATTTTGTTTGAAATGTGCACGCACTGAACCGGTCAAGTTGTGCCCTCGATGTAAAGAAAAGGTGTGTCGCGTCGAGCAATCAGCCCTCGGATCGGTATTTATGTGTTCACATGGAGGCACTCGATATGGAAATACCGGATGTCGTAGAACTTATTTATCGCAACGTGATTTACAGGCACACATAAATCATCGTCATATGGAAAATTCTCCAAAGCCACCGCCACCGGTTCCTCCAGTTGAGATTACTCACAAAACCAATATGATCGGTAATATCGTGGTAAATACGCGGAAACCATTGGAACCGGCACCTCAGACATCTTTAATTAATCCAAGGCAAAGTAATACAAATAATCCAACAGTTGGTGGAAATAATCGAACAAATAATATTACAACAAAAGTTATATTTCCACCAACAAATAATTCTACCAGAAATAATTTAATAACAGTTCCTATTCAAGATTCCCAGCAAAATATAACACAAGTAATTGGAATGGGTGGTCAACAGCAGGGGCAATCAATTGCCGATCTTCCCGGTAACTATTATGGGTCATCGTCGTACAGCACATCGTCTGGCTTCCAATCGAATCAACAATTCGCCACAATACCAACAATTTCACAATCCAAGTCAATAATCCCGCCAACTCAGCAAATACATAATCTCTCTTTATCTAGGACGTCAGCGAATCCCGGAAATCAACCGTACTACAATCAACCGCATTATGCACCACCCCAGTACGGCCAAATGCAACAACAACACTATCAATCTTCAGCAGGACGACAATCGTACGATGGGCCAAATTATAATCCAGGTAGTAACTCTTCAATTACAAATCCATCGACAATGGCACAAAATAATGTTAGCCATAATAGCTGGAATCAACAACAGTACTATAGATGAATTAGAGAATTTATAGAAGATATTCTTAGACAGGAAAATGTTCTGTTTAATTTTTAGCTAGACTAATGTTTTTTCTTTTGTAATTATATCTGATTACTGATGTTTGTATTTAGCTCTTCGAATTTTGTACAAATATATTTTATATGTCTGCGATTAAAAAGGAAGGAGGACGAAAAAAATTAACTATTCAGGTAGGCTTTTGAATTTATTTTTTTCTGCAATTAGAAAATAATGATAATAGATTGTTGAAATAGTTGGGATTTATAAATATGTTTTGTTAGCACACAATGCAAAGGATCTTGTTATGCCTTGTGGTCTGACCAGTAAATAAGGATATTAAGATTTTATTCGGATTGGATTCGGTTCGGATCAATAACTATTTGCTGAGAATATACTGTATTTGCTATGAAGTAAATTTGATATTTTTTATAAAATTTTAATGAAACTAGGTCACCAAATATGTTTGATTTTGATATTATTCGCTGGTTTAATTTTTAAGTTTTGGTAAGCAATAAAAAATAAAATCATTCAAAATTAGAACCAATTATTTCTTAGTGTCAATAATTGCGTTAAAAAAATTGCTTACCGAAACTAAATAACAAATAACTAAACCGTTTAAGCCAGTCAAATTTTCTCGCGAAAATTCCTTACTTAATTCGAACTTCTGTAATTGTTAACAACTACAAATCCTTGGTTTAGTCGTTATATCTGTTATATGCACCACCGATCTATAAACTCATGTTATTTTTCTGTTTTTTTTTAGCAGGGGTCTCAAAATGATCTTAGACAGTAGTAGAAATACAAATATGTTTTCTAGATTCCCATGGTACGCCAACTATTAAATCGATGGCTTGATTAAAGTAATTTTCAAACAATAAAATTGTAAGTTGGAAAGAAGGTACTGTCGAAATTTATGTTTTAGTATGTACCTACATATTAACCGGGTTCCGTTGGTGTTAGCAAAGTACTTGCAAGTAGAATTTCAATTAAATGAAAATTGGTTAGAAGAAATACATAAGAATACTAAATTTTTCGTTGGGTAGTTGTGAGTAGCTAGAAGTACTTGCCTGAACTTTGCTAACGCCAACGGAGTCAGGCTATTATGGATCTTTATGCTTTTGAATTTCTTGTAGTTGTTATTTCGATTATTTTAAACATTAAACCATAGAATAAATATATAACAATGAATGTGTTGAGAACTGCGCTTCACACGTGTAGGCAACGATTGTTCATCGTGGTGCATATTAATGCTCAGAGTGTTTAGGCTAACGAAAATTGATCAGGTATACGTCAAATCCTTAATGGCGCCTTCCTTGATGTCTTTGTGGTCTCCGAGACTTGGATTAAACGTGTTCAGTAATGTTGTTTCTATCCCAGGGTATAGGATCTTCCAAAATGATCGTGTTGCGCATAGAGTGGGAAGTGTGGAAGCGGAGTTGAGATGTCTAAGAGATGGATGTGTCGCTCTTTTTGTTTCGACTAAATTTAGGGCCAGAGTGGTCCCCAAATCGGGTCAATTCTTCTGGAGAATTTATATTTCTCGATATTATTATGTTTAACGTTAAACTCCATATTTTTGTGCTTTATCGGGCCAGAGGTGGTTTGGATAGCCTATCTGAGGCCCCGGAGTTGCTTATAGCAATATTCTCATCATGGGTGACTTTAACCTTAACCAGTTCAACTCGTCGGTCCTGCGCTCTATTATAGACTTTTTCCAGAGGGTGGGATGCTAAATCGCGGATTGTGTTAAACCTTCCCACTTCGATATTTTTTGGAATAGATTTTTGAGGATTGATTTTTTCGCAGTGAGTAACCCATCTCTGTTTGGTTCCCCTCCTGATCAGTTTTGGGCTCCATCAATCTCGCACCATGATTTCTGTGTTGGGAAGACAAATAGAGTCAGATATAAACGCATGGTGCGAGATTGAAGGGGCCCAAAACTGATCAGGAGGGGAATCAAATAGGAATGTAAATCTACATTCATATGTTTCGACGATTACAGAAACGTTAATATCGAGTCCCTATTTGTAAATTACGGCGACTTGAACAGGGTTTTCCTGACCGTATCTCTGGTGGACAATATGAGAATTTGCAATACACATGTACCGCTACGAACCAGGGTTGTGGTAACTAAACTTTGCTTGTGGAATACTCCGGATTGCAGATGCCAGATCCATGAGAGGCTTGCCTTTCCGTACTTTTAAAGAGAATCGGACGGGCGACCTACTCCAGTAAACCCACATTAGGTTAAAGCATAGGTTTACACAATGATTGAGACGGTGATCTCATTGGCACTTCCCCGATATAGTCAATGCTTTTTATTCGTCGTTTTAATAATGTTTCAACCCTGCCACAAATCATGTTTCCCAGTCTAAAGATATCCTGTGAACTCATGTCCGTGTAAGATGTTTCCTTTCTTCATCCGTTCCAGAGTGGAAATTTCACAGCAATTATAGGTATTGCTAAGCTTGATTTACATTTTAATGTGTCCACCTTTGCCGTCAACTTAATCCATTCCTACTTGGCCATCCATTCCCAGTGTGTATCCATTGGTGACAAATGTTAGCAATTTACGCCTATTTTCTAGCGTTGCCAAGTTGCAAGTCTCCAAATCAACAATGTCATCTGTCCAACGCGGTCTAGCGATGCACAGCTCAATGTACTCATTTTTTGAACGAAAGTAACCCCTAGCCCTAGGTCTTTAGTTTCAAGTACTACCTGAAAAAGTTATTTATCTTAAAATCTTGTGTGACAGGTTGATTTGCATTTTTCAATGTTGCGACTCAGAGAATTAACCATACCATATCGCTAGGTTGTCAATTTCTTCTTGTAGTTTATTGGCATCGTCAACTGAATCAGGGTTTTGGAATGTTTTACAATTTCAGTAATGCCATTAATGGAAATTGTGAGCCAACAAATCCATGGACCAACGTGAGAGGCTTGTGGTACACCGGAGGTTGCTTGTATTGTTATCGACCTTTTATCTCCTATTTTAATATATTGGACGCGATTACTCAAATAAGATTTAAACCAACCATCAATTTCGCATTTGGTTTTAAAAAAGCTGCAAAACTGTTTCGGATCTCCTTTAAATTTATCTTTTAGTTTAAATCTCTGTTTACTATTCTGAGAACATTATTTGAGGTTTTCTTTATAAGACTTGCCTTTCTGTTTTTAAGATTGATAAGTTTGTCATCATACCATGGAGGATATTTGTTCAGTTTGCTCAAAGACACTATTAATAGTTATTTTAATACACAATTGCTCGATCGATGGATTTGGAGCTGCCTTTGAAGACATTTTATGTATTTACATTTTGAAAGTAAAATTTCTGTTTCATAGTCTTTTGTGGATGTGATAAGGTTGCGGGGGAGGGTGTCATGATTATATTCCGAATTTGTGATATTATTTTTCCATCTTTTACAATAACATGCTGGAGATTTTTTTTTTGGACTCCTTCAATCGGTGAATAGGTAAACGTATTTGTATGCCTGGTTAAAACCACTAGAACGAGTGGAAAACGTTTAAGTTCACACCATATCCCACTTGCTGATGTTAAGCCTTGCGCCTCGTATTCACTCACTATTTAACTCGAGCCAGCTAAGTTAAGTTTACTTTATTGGTTTTTGGTCCATTTTGTGTTGGTTAAATATAGAGTATTTGACTTTACTGGAATGTCATTAACGGTAGAGCATTGCTTGCAACTAATGGTCCTTCTATTAGTGTTTGTAGTGTGGAATAGTTGATATCATGAATGTAACGCATGTACTACATCAGCAGAACACCTGTAAGTTATATTTAGATGTTCAGAACTTGGAGCACGGAGAACCCGCACATGGTGCGGATTTTGGTCCGGTGGCAATGGTGAGTGCTACCGCGCCAAGATAAACGATTTTTTGTTCCCGGCACTTGAAGAGGAGGACATAGGCAACATTTGGTTTCAACAAGACGGCGTTCCGTGTGGCACAGCACACGTTTCAATTGATCTTTTGCGCACTGTCTTCGAAGATCGAATTATCAGCCGAAACGCTGATGTGATTTGGTCGCCTCTGGACTATTATCTTTAGGGTGCCGTCAAACATAAGTGCTACGCCGATAAACCAGCAACGATTGACGCCCTCAAGAGCAATATTCGCATTGCCATTGGAGAGATAATGCCGCTATCGAAAATGTGCTCAAAAATTGGACCGACCGTATGGGGTACGTCAAGGCCAGCTGAGGCAGTCATATGAAGGAAATAGTATTCCATAATTAATCGGAAGGATTGTTCTTTACAATGAAAAAATAAATTTGAAAAAATATTGAGAAATTTTTGTTTTATTGCATTTTAAAAAAAAAATTATTTAGCCCACCCTATACATATATGGTATTTGATTTTGGTCTCCAAGAAAAACCATTTATCGACAATCACTTATCAAAGCATCGAAAGCCCAGTAATCCTGCATGTATCATCATGTTCTCGTCAATATAGACGGTTATATTACAGAGTGCCATTTAGTAGATAAGACGCAATCGTGCGGTAAATGGTTTTGATGTTTTCAGAACACGTTTCGAAACACGTATAGTTTCAGGATCAAATTGCACTAACGCTCTTCGTCGAATCCATACATACTGGATCTTCTATATAAACTTTTTTATGATTGTCAAATACGAAAACTTTAGCTAATGATAGAGAACTCGCGGAGTATGGTAGACTGCCAATAGATGTGGTGTAAAGCCTTGAAAGATAACCTATCGTATATGAATTGGAATATTACATAAAGTGTAAAATCTCCTTTATTGAATTTCGAAAATAATAATCGACTTCTACAGTAGGTCGGTGGGTAGGTGGGAATTTTGTGTGGCTTCCAAAATCTTCACATTTGGTACAGATAAGTCAACAATCCATTTTGATGATGAAGCTAAATTTAGTTACATCATTAAATGTGACTTTTAATACCCATTTGACGTTCAAAGATCCATTTAATTAATAATAAAGTGAGTTCTCTGCACATCGAATCCCCTTGGTTATTGGTTATCACTAAGTATTTATTGTCCGTCCTATATAACTTTGTTGCTGAGTAAAATTAGGTATAGGATTACGTGGCGCATATGGGGTGACTGAAAAATCGCTTTTTAATGGAGTTGATGGTGCTTGGTTTCGCCACCGTTTGTTGGGCAAATATACCGTTAGTATTAACGATCTTTATTGTCCGTAGTATGCGGCTAATGAAAATCCATTTTCTATGTGGCGCAACTCATTCTATTCTTGAGGACGATCTACGTCCAGATGCAGTAAAACAAATTGAAGACGAGCAACTTAAAGTTTTACTGGATGAAAATCCGCGACAAACTCAAAACTAGCTTACAGTTGTAGACCAGTTAGGAGTTATTCATCAAGCAATTAATATCACTTCGAATGCAAGCAATGGGAAGAATACAGAGGAAGGAAAATGGGTTCCTCATAAATTGGCCGAAGAAAATAAAAACCCAAGAGTTGACATCTACATAAATTTGCTTTCTCGGTACAAAAGAGAACATGTTTTGCACAAAATCATTACGGATGATATAAAGTGGATTTTGTACGATAACCCTAAACGCAGAAAGTCATGGGTTGATCCAGGCCAGCCATCAACATCAATTGCAAAAATGAATATTCATGTGGTGGGATTGGACAGGAGTCATTTACTACGAGCCTCTGGAACCTGGTCAAATTTACAGCTGAAAGTTACCAGGCCGAATTAATCAAATTAAGTGATGCTCTGGTGAAAAAAGACCATTTACGGACCAAGGAAGGCGGAAGGCGATATTGCTACATGACAACGCCCGTCCACATACAGCAAAACCAACCAATCAAGAACTCATCTTCTCCTTAGGCTGGGAAGTTTTACAGCATGCGGCTTATTCTCCAGACTTGACTCCCTCTGATTTCCACTTATTCAGATCGATGTCATCATATTTGATGACATCGATCAAAAATGTCCAAACCACCAAGTTTATATCTCAAAAGTATTCATCGCATCTACCTGATAAATGGTAAAAGACCATAGATAGTAATGGCGAATATTTCCATAATTAATCTTTGTAACAATTATATTTTCAATAAAGTTGAATTTGGCCAAAAAAGCAGAGTTTCTATTTTCACATCTAATATATCATTATTTCGTGCTGTCTTTTGATTATCTATTATTTGTCGCTGTTGGTTGCTGACTGTAATGTTAGTCTTGGTGTTTCAGCCTGCGTGGAGACTCCGGACATGGATCTTGTGATCTAACGTTCTTCTGGTTAAACAGAAGAGTGGGACAAGGCATGCACCTACCAAAAAGGTTGTTTAATCCTCATGCGCCCAGTTGGTTCAGTCGAATATAAAATCGATAAAAATTGGATCAGCAAATTCTCTATTTTACTTGATTATTCTTGTTTGTTACCACATTCGCCTGCTTTGCCGAGCGCGCACGAGATATACTAAAACAATAAAAAAAAATCTACAAATTCTCTCGTTCAAGTTCAATCAGTTTACGTTGAAGTGTTGTGTTGCATAAATAACATTATATCAGTGAAAAAAAATTATGAGTTTTGTTTCATTATTTTGATTTAATAAAAAATTCAGGTGAGTGATAAAATTTGTTTTGGGGTGTGGGGTGTGTTGTTATTTTTTGGATATGTGGGAAATTTAAGGCACACGCTCTTCAATAAAAAATTTTTTAAACATCTTCAACGTGGATAAATGAGCCCATGCGCTCAGAGAATTAAAAATAGTGCAAATGTTCGTGTAATGAAAACTTTGTATTTTTTTGTGGGCACATTTTACTACCAGATATACTCAAGTGTCTGCAGCTAATGATTTAAATTATTTCACATACTGCGCTTCCAAAGCGCTTGCATATATAATAGAACAGTCCAAACGTCTGAGATTATCTTTGTATTTTCTGTGGATGCAATTGTCCATAACCTATACTCAATCGTCTGCGGATAATTATTCAAGTTGGATGATTTAGTCTGCGCATGCCGCTCCATACATCTTCGTATAATTAATATTCTTTATTAAGGCTGGTACGCTGTTGAAGTGAAATAAAAATCATATAAAAATGACAAACACAAAATTTCCGTGTTAAATTTATTTCAGTAGTGCCTATACTCTGTTCAGCTGGATACATTGAAATTAGGGCTTCTACAATTTACAAAAATCGTGAAAAAATGCTTAGCGTCATTTTATCTTGCTGATATAGAGACTAGTGAAATTTTTTCAACAGCGTATCGGCCTCTAACCTAAAAAATATTTCATCTTTGTTTTTTATTTGCCTTGTAAGCTTTCAGAACATGCCCAAGTACATACAAAAACATTTTGAACTTATCTAAACGGGTATTGCGCAATCGAATTACAAGATCTGCATCTTTCCACCGAATCCCAGATTCATCAGTGGAGTTAATTTCAAATGAAACTAGTAATAATAATAATCCAATACATCAAAGGAATTTACTCGTAAATAACTCAATTAATGTTATGAAACAAAGTGATGAAGACAATAACAGTGAGGATGAACTTAAGTGCAATCAAGATAATAGGATTCCAGTTGATATTCGGAAGTTTTTGAGAAGTTGGGCTACTGAACTCGGTATTGTGTATATTTATCTTTCTCTATAGCTTTCACATTCCATGAAGCGATTTTGCTGCCTGCACTATGATCGTCGGTCGAATCGTCTCGATCCATCACTCTCGCGCTCCAGTATCAACATTCTAATATATGTGTAGATCACACCGGCTGGTTGTTGATGAAACACTTTATTGATCATCCGTTGTTGTGGAGACCTTGCAACGTGGCCAAGCAATCTAACTCGATTAGATTAATTGAATCCGATGATATCGCTACCTTCGAGAAGTTGCTTAATTTCATGGTTCATACGAATCCGATATTCGTTGTTCGCGAATTTAATTGGACCAAAGATTGAACGATGACCTTCCTTTTGAAGATAGATAACAATCTACAGTCATAAGGGGTCATGGTTCAGCTCTCGCCTCCGAAAGCCAGCACAGGTCTTATGAGTGCTTTATAAAGTGCGACGACTGCGATAGCTGTTTAGATCGCAATAATTATTGAAACTTGTTGTCCTGCAGCGATTCTGGCTTTTATTTCTGCCTGAGGCAGAATTGACCCGAGGTATTTAAAGTTATCGACGCTATCAAAATTATGGTCTCCAATTTCAAGATTTGCCATGGAGATATTCTTTGATATCGCTAGGTCTTCGGCCAAGATGCACGATATCATCTACATATCCAAGAATTTGACCTGATACAGCGCGAAGTTTCAATGTTGCTTTTTCTCACTACGTATCAAGCGTCAAATTGAACAGCACAGGCCCGAGTGCATCTCTCTGTCGAATACCAGATGTTATTTCAAAGGAGTTCGATTACAATTCTACATACAGGCCTTCAGGCCTACACAGAGATACGAGTTTCTATGGAATTCCTATATGCATATGAGCGCAGCATATAGGTTCTCGCGGTTTATACTGTTATATGCCTGTCGGAAGTCTATATATAGTTGATGTATGGTAATCTCGGATACCAAGATCGAGTAAAACACGCTTTTCTATTAATTCATACATATTAATATGTAAAGATCAAATGGCCACATGCTTTTTCATTTGCATTTAAATCTAGAAGCCAATATCATACACTATGAAGCCAGCATCACCCGTCAAAACAGTACAACCTCATTCATCACATTCGCGCCTCCTAAATCTATGAGAACCGTAATCGAATTTCTTTCTCCCAATTTATAACAACTTTGTTCTTCCGTTTCCCTGCTATTATGCTCTTCCAATCTCTTTCTTCGTTCAGTCCGAGTATAACTCTGTCACCAGCCCCGCGGATAAAATCTTTCATAAAGTTTTCATTGCCTTTCTCCACTTCAACATACTCACAGCCACTTGCACACTCTTCGCCTCGTGCCGCATTCTCCTGGCGCTCCATTTTGTATCTTCTTAATAACCCACACGGAATAGTTCTGTTCTACCTTATCACTTCTTTTACGCTTTTAATTACTAACTCAGTTTTATTATTCTTTTCACTCTTAGTTTATATCCTAGTTACTCTTTCGCTGGTGCTTTACCCATGGAAGAATGATTTATATTCCTGTAGTCAAATAAAAATTTATTTACCACCATTCCTACGTACGCTAGCATCTGGTTTCTCAAACAACGCTTTTTTAATTGCGTTCCTAATGGTTTTCACTGCATTTTCCGCCGCTCCATTCGTAGCTGCGGATACCCTGGGGCGGTTAATTTCAGCACTCCCTTTGCAACTACCAAGGCCCAAATTGCGTACGTTACGCCAAAATATCTTAGAGGGAAGTGTGGGATCTAAATTATTCTTGAACAATTTTTGCTGAGCAGTACGAATTAAACCTACCACTCACTCTATTTCGAGATTGCTTATAAGCTAGATAAGACCAAGACTGAGGGCTCATTTTCCAAAGACGATATTTGGAAAAACGAACAGAAATAGCATTCAAAATCTCTTGCGTGATCCAAGAGGGGGATCTAGGTCTAAAATAAACAGTAGTGAGATGAACGCAATTATGAAAAATACTAAATGAAAAATATTGATGAAAGGTGAGATTCATCAATTTTCGAAAAATCACTAAAGCTGAAACTTTTAGGTTTAGGACGAGAGTAATAATTCACAGAAAAAACAAGGAGATCACGATGAGAGCCAACATTGCGGTTGCATAAGAGTAAGTGGGCGCTTCAGTATTATAAACTGAAAGGTTAATGCTATTTAAGATATTTAAATAGCTACGAGAAAATAAAGTCTCTTGGGAAATATCAAAAATGAAATCACCCGCAGTGAAAACCTCATCATACCGACAAGAAAAATAACTAAAAAGACACTCAATGTCTAAAAGTGATTTTTTAAATTGAGCATACGACCTCTTGTTCGTTTTAGGGGGATTATAAACCACACCAAAAAGAAATTTTCGCTTATTCACGAAGACATTTATAAAAAGAAACCAAAAGTCAGAAACGAGCCCTTGAGAAATTGAGGGGAGAGCCGATACAACATTGTATTTAATATGCTCGTTAACATACAGGCATACTTCACCATAATTAACTGGTGGATTAGCCCTATCTCGCCTGAACAAATTATAGCCACTAATGGCCAACGCGGAATCGGGAATATCTAATGATAAAAACGTTTCCGATATTAACACGTATTATAGCAACGTCTTTCGTGGTTAGGGCCTTTCGTTTGTGACATTCTTTACCATTGGGTGTTAGGGAATCTAGGTCCTTACATATATTCGTCAAGCATTGCCGAGCTCAGATTAACCTGAACCAAGTTTGAATTGTTAATGGTTTTGTCGGTTAGTTGCACATAGCTCCGGAATCCAGAAACATTAATCTGTACATTATCCCGCAGTTGTCTCCGGTTTATTTATTTTGACCATTTATTTTAGTTGACCGCTTTACGCTTCTAATTTAATTAACTGATAGGATAAGTCATTGGATGTTGTAAGTTTTAATAGTTTGTAACATTGTTCTGCACATGCAAGTTCTAGTACTTTGTAAACAAGGCTGTAGCCTCATTGGATTTTTTGGTATTAAAATAAATAAATTTATGTATAGCAAGGCATTGACGATTTTGGATTTTTGGTTGCTTACGGTCAGTTTACGAGTTACGATCATGAGCGCCGCCCATTAATACCCCCGGTTCAACCGGCCAATCTCGATTTTTTTTTTAATTTCGGTACACGGTCGGCACTCGTCAAGTGGCTTTTAATCAAATTATAAACAAGTTAATTTTAAATAACAAAAATATGTGGTTTTTATTATTTACATTTTTGTTTTTATTATTTTCTCTAACAGTAATTTAAATAAAATTATAGTAAAAAGAAACATCGTGAAGTTGCGATAATTTAAATTATTATAATTTAATTTGCTTTGTTGTTAGCTTATCGAGTCTGAAAAAATTCGAAATTTATATCAAAAACCAGGATATTATTACCTAATTGATATTGTAAAACTAAAAGTATTTTCTTTTTTATTTGTAAATATTTTCTTTTATGCAACTTAAAAACTATTATTATAAAATAAATTAAATAGTATAATACAAGAAAAAAACAGAAACAATTGGGTTTACTTTTTATTCGTTTTTTTATAAAGTTTTCTTGGGTTGTTAAATTCATAAAGCTTTCACAAAATTCATCTCAATCTTAATAGCCCCACACCACACTTTTAGTAATGCGCGATTTTTAATTTAAATAAATGTAGAAATAAACCATAACAAATTAATTAAGTAATTAAATTAAAAAGAACTACACTCAGGCGGAATGAAACTTATATACTTAAAAGTGTGTGATTTGAAAATAGTTTTTAAAATATATATTTACATTTTTGTAATTTAATTTTAATATGTAAAATTATAATTAATATCTTCTTTAATCAATTAAAATAATAAATTTAAACAAAAAAAACTCGTTTTAATTTGTTTACCCTATTAATCATGGATTTGATTCCAAATTTATTAATTTACTAGACTCGCTCGTACCGGGTACATTTGATTGAGATATTGACGTTGTGCCTAATACCCCGGACGATGTAGATGGCATATTGATTGCTATTGAATCACTGGTGTTGCTACTACTGGCTAATTTCTTATCATGATGGCTGTGTTGCTTTATCGACCCACTAATTTTTTGTTGATTAGGAAATGATTTTGGTAATAGCTTTTGTCGACTAGAATCTGTGGTGCGTGATAAACGTTCGCTAAGTGCTTTCAAAGCGATTTGTCTTCGTCGCTCCATATCATGAGGGTCTACCCCGGGTAAACTAACATTAACCGATGTTAGTTGTGATGAACTACTACGGGATGGTGTTCGAGGTTTTATGATGCCAATTTTAATGAAAAGCCGATATAACGGATTTACTAGGGTGTTTATGAATGGTTGTAGAATATTTGGAAAAAAGCTAGAAAAAGTGAAACTATCGCCACTATCACCTCGGCTACCGTTCGGATGTCGCTGGTAGAATCTCAAGTATACCCAAGACACTATCAATCCGGAACAAAACATGGCTGGATGTGTCCCGTCCAACAGCCCAATTAACCACAGTATTAACGAACCGAATAATACGGTCATTGGAATATTTCTAAAAAAATAAAAATAAAATGTTTGTCTCGATGGTATGTTCGACCGTCCATCCACTTCACTTACCGATTTGTAAATTTACCAATCGGAGTCCGAGCTATCAAATGATCGGGCATAATTTGTCGCACGGCCACACTAACCCCAGCCACATATCCTGCCAGTCCATGGATATGCACATCAAACAGTATATCGGTATTTTTGGTGCACATATAAACGAACAGATAATAAAACGATGTGAGTATTGCAACACCCAAATTTGTAATACCAAAAAATGTGAGCATCTCCATTTGACCCCATAGTGGTTCGATAAGTTTACCACACAAGCCCACTGTCACTATATCAACCAGGACCTCCCAAAAATATATTTCTAAAAAACAAAAGGTAAACGCAGTCCATATCCAGAATGCGGGTGGCAGTAAATATCCTGGAGTAACACTTAACACTTTTATCGCTGTATCCGAGAACGATAATATATAACCCAATATTGTTACGATACATATAAATTTAACGGCGGTCGATGTATTCCCTAGTAGAGCCTTAAATTGTTGTGTTATATAGGGTAAATTCCTGCTAAATGCACTTAACGTCGCCATTTTTTTGGTTCCAAATATCTGTCAAAATACTGGAGTACAACAAAACAACAAAATTGTTCCAATTCCAATCAAAATGACAGATGCTTGGCTCAAACCATGAAACGAAAAATGGATTAGATTGACACGTTTCCCCATGTAAAATAAATATTGAATAATGGCACCTATTGCAAGGTATTCGAAGGTTGTAAAATCGTGATTTTTTTGCATGGACGGTTATTACACAATCGAGGACTCAAACCAAATAGGCAACATTATTGAAACTAAATAGTTTTTAAATCATTTTTATAATAAATTTCACTTTATTTATTTTTATAGTTAAATAAAATATATAATTCAAAGGTATATGAAATAAAAAGTATTTATTGTTGTGTTCGCCCGAGTTAACACAAATTTTTAATTGGACATAACAGATATTTATACAAAACAATAAAAAAGAAATTTTCAATAATAAAAATAAAAGAAAAAAAATTGTTTCATATTTATTTACATTTAAAAATATAATTTATTTAGATTTTCATTTTTTATTTGCTTTAATAATTAATTATTTTTAATTAATAATCATACATTTAATCAGTACAAAAAAAATATTTGTAAAATCTCGTAGAGACATTATTTTATATAACTAGTTTTGTTTAAATTTAATTTAATTAATTTTAGGGCCTTTAAAAACATAAACTTCCTTAAAAATTAATTTTTTTTATATATATTAATTACGACGATGTCAGTGCGCAAAAATTAAAATTTAGGAATTACATTTTTCTTTCTATTTGTTTTTTGTATTAAATGAATGCGTTCGTGTTGATGAAAAATAAAAAAATAAGGAAAATTATAAAATAAATAACAAGAAACGAAAAAAATGAAAAAATTTTCGTTATTCCTAAATTTGTAATCTTAAATTTAATTTATTATAAAAAAAATTAATTTTAAAAATTAGAAAAGTAATGTTCCCATTCCACCCATCTCGGATTGTTCTTTCACGAATATTTCGAAGTACTGGTAAATAATTGTAACGGCTAGAAGGATACCCGTGCCCGAACCAATCGCACCCATGAAATCAGCTAACACAGATAGGGCGCCAATACATAGGCCACCAAATGCAGCCGCTGTTGGAATATATCGATTTAATTCGCGAATCATAGAATTGTCGCGATGGCCTCGCATCACCATTTGTTGTTCTTTTAGTTGTTTGGCCACATCTTTAGCCGAGCTTCCTGAGACATCGATCCATGTTTTAGAGAAGAATGCGCACGATCCCAACATGAACACGATATAGAGGACGGCGTGTATTGGATCGGTAACGACGTGTCCGAGACTCTCGGGTGGCGAGAGGTAGTAACATAGACCCCCGGTTGGGTATGATCTAGCAGGACCGCCACCACCAACATCGGCCCAAACCCCAAGTAAATTAACCAAGAAATTACCATGAAATTTAACGGCCAACATTTGTGAAATGACGTACAAATTGGAGACAAGCGCCGATTGCAGAATGATTGGTATGTTAGATGTGTAGAACAATTTTATTGGATAGCTGCTGTATTGCCCTCGATAGCGGGCCGACTTTATTGGTAGATCGACACGGAATCCTTGGAAGTATATCACTATAGCAAAGACAAATACGGTGGCTAGCAGATTCATCAAATTTGGTAAATTTTGACGGTAGAAAGCTTCGCGTAATCCTCTGACTTTATCCTGTCGCGTTGCCAACAAATGGAATAATGCAATTACAGCACCTTCAAATTCAGTTCCACGGCCGGTATTGACAGTAGCTGGTGAAAATGCCTTCCAAACGATTGTTTCGCAAATATTTGTCGCAATGAAAAGTGAGATACCTGAACCTAATCCATATCCTAAAATTAAAATTAGTCAATTAGAATCAAGACCATCATATAGAAGTTGCTGCAATTTTACCTTTTTGTAAAAGTTCATCGAGAAGCAGCACAATCAATCCAGCGACAAATAATTGAATGATGATTAAGAGACAAACCCCAGCACCAATTTCAGCTGGATCACCGTACATGCCTGTCATGACATAAACGATAGCTTGCCCCACCGTAATAACCATGCCAAATAGTTTCTGCGCTCCGTTGAATAGGGCCCGATCTTTTGGTGTGTCACCAACTTCAATTATTTTGGCACCAGCCAGCAGTTGCATGATTAAACCGGATGTTACAATGGGTGAAATACCCAATTCCATAAGGGTACCACGATTTGAGGCTAAAATGACACGAATCCAATAGAAGGGATCAGCTGAATCTGAAGACATAATGCCAAACAATGGAATTTGGCAACATACTAAGAAAATGAATAGTGTGATTGCAGTCCATAACACTTTCTCTCTAAATTGAATCTAAAAATAAAAAGTGCAAAATAAAATATTAGAATAGTGTAAATAATTAGAAGTCTGATTTCAATCCGGTAACAGCATCTCCAACAACAATAAAGTCATTGTGATGTGTCAGTTTCGTTTGAAGTGTTCAGTGTTATTTTCTTAACCTCAATTTTATAAATCACCGTATTAAATTAAAATTTAATTAATCGAATTTCAAATACAGTTAAAATATAAATAATTTTTGTACATATTACACAAAAAAATAATTGTAACAAGTGAAAGCTCCACGGTGGAGAAAAAGTTTTCCACGTCTAGCCTAGGTAGTTACCACATAAATTATTGCAATTTATCTATTAAAATTACATCGAATCTAGATCTAATTATATTAATTTACACAAATATAAATCGCACTGTGTTAATAAGATAAGGTTTAATTGAAATTTGGCGTACTTACTTTTCGTTCTGGTTTTGCGATTTCTGGCAGTATACTGCAGAATGGCTTGATCACCTCGAGAAATTTAACTAAAAATATATTTTTTTTTTAATTAATATTTTATTTATTGTTGATAATTATTTTCGTTGTAAAGTTGTTTAATATCAAAACAAATACAAAATTAACAAAATTTATTTTGTCTACGTAAGCAAAGGTAACACACTCTTGACGTTACCATTTTGCTCAGCCGACCAAAAAAAATTTTTTTCACAAATTTTACTCCAAAATTAAACATAGAAATTCGCCAATTTACTCACTTCCCATGGTGAATTTTATTTATTTAGTTCACTAACTATTTAATAACTTAAATTAATTAATACAATTCTATTGTATTTATTGGTTGTAATTTAATTAAAACACAAAAATACTAAACGTTAATTCTTTTTTTTCGGTCATATAATGCGCTCGACACACAGAACACAGCTTGCCCGCAAAAGATTTTGAACGAAATGAAAATTTTTGAAGAATGACGAGAAATGGAGCATGCGCATATTGGGGTAAAAATATGGCAACATGGACGACACGTATACAATCAACACATCACGTGACCTGTTGTGTTGGAAATATGCGGTAAAAAATAATGAATCGTCACGAAAATTTGATTGTAATTTTTGCAAAATTTTTTAATAACACTGCTATATATTCGATTTTATTCGTAATATTAATTGAATAAACTTTGATTTAGTGCAAACTGTATATAGAATAACGAGAAATTAACAAAATGATTGTAAAATTTAAAATACGCGCGGAATGAAGGGTCGAAAATAAACCGATTAAAAACACTCGCACCAACCACACAAAAATTACAATATTTGACATTTGCATAATATTTTGTGCAGTTTTGTAAACAAATCATTTTATGTTAATTATATTCTTAACTTTATTGTTAATTATGAATTAGTTAATATATATTATAAATATAATTACGTAATAGCATTTATATTTTTTCTTTGTCATACAAATGAATGAAAGTATATATTTATATGTATAACCTTTCACCCTTATTACAGTAATTCACAGTTAGATTTCGGTAAGTGGAACAGCATGGAAAGTCCCAAGCCTAAACTAATTTTGCTGTTTAGTGGAAAACGAAAATCGGGAAAAGATTTTTTAACGGATATTTTACTTAAAAGGTGCAAGGTTACAAAATTATTTGGTTTATTTAAATATTAATCACTATTATATGGACATATTTTTTAGGCTTGGACCAAGTGATTCGGAGATCGTTAGAATATCAGTCCCAATAAAAGAATATTGGGCTAAAGAAAAGAAACTCGACTTAAAAGAGCTTTTAAGTGATGGACCTTACAAAGAAACGTACCGACGAGAAATGATTGAGTGGAGTGATCGGATACGTGAACAAAATTATGGATTTTTTTGTAATGCAGCTATGTTACCCGCTTCAAAACCTCTTGTAATAGTGAGCGATATTCGGAGGCCTAATGATATTCGCTGGTTTCTAGCTAACTTTGATCGGGACTCTGTAAAAACAATCCGCATAATATGCCCGGATAGTGTACGAGTACAGCGTGGTTGGGCATTCGAGCCAGGGGTTGATGATGTGCAATCTGAATGCGGTCTCGATTGTTACGAAAAATGGGATTTTGTTTTGAACAATGACGGAACTGTGGACAGTCTGACATTACTGGAAAATATATTTAATTTAGTTAAGAGTAAATTATAATTTAGTTTTTTAAAGAATGTTAATTCTGATAATATCGATAACAGTAAAATAAAATAACTACATATTTAATATCTATTTACCTAATATGTTTAATGTTTTTCTGGTATTATGTACTACAAAAAATAAAATGATTACATGTACATAAATCATAATTATGTTACATTTAATTTAAATTTGCAGGCTATGTCACTTATAAAAGCTCGCCGTTAACAACGAAACGATAGCCAAATATCGTTATAACCTCAAAATCGACCCATCGTATAACGAAAAAAATCGTTATTCACATGATAAATGTGACGTGCGCGCATTTCATTGAATTTTTTCATCATTTATCGAGTGTCAGTCTGCTGAAATTAAGCAGAAAAAAATTCGAGAGTTCTATTTTGAATGTGCTATTAAAAAAAATCATGCTATTTGTTTTAAATAAATCATTAATCAACCAATATAAAATTAATGAAACAGAATATAATAATACAAGTGCTGCAGATAATAAACATTTATGTAAAAAATTTACCTCTGTGAACATAAGAAAAGTGAATCCTATAAACTATTTTTTAATACCATCTTGATTTTAAATTAAAATCTAGATAAAAAAAAATAATTTTTTTTAATAAGTTCCCTTAGACAAATTGATCAAAAAAAAAAATTATTCGATTACAAATTTACCAAAAAAAGTTACATAAATTAATAGTTGTAATAAAAAACGAGAAGAAAAAATCGCACTAATTTTTTGTGATTAGCAAATTTAATTTGGAAGAGCTATTCAAAATTTCATAAATTAGGCGTGTTAGCTAGGCTTGATAACGGCCGTGTTAATAAAGGAATTATCATGCCTAAACCAAAGTCGGGACATAAATTTCGAGGTGAGTACATTTTATAAATTTCAAGTACACTGAAAATTAGTACATTTATCGATATATTGAGAGCGTGTCTAATTTTAGATCGTTTTTGACGTCTAATACATTTTAAATTATAATTTAATTTTAGAGTAAAAACGTGCAAAATCTTGAAATAGGTTATAAAATTTGTTGAGATGGTAAAGTATTTTATGTGAGTAGCTATTCTTGTCCTCATTTCACAACTCACACACAGAATTCTTGGGTTACTCAAGCGAGAAAGGAATTTATATAATTATACGTTACCTTTAAATACTCCGCGATATATGCATAATTGCATATCTACTCATATGTTTGAGGCATGGTAAATTGCAGTGTCTCAAAGTCTGGTGGAATATTAAGTGAAAGTAAAGTTTTTAAGTTTCCTTATGACATGAAACATTTAAGATTTACGTTAAGAGATAGTTTTTATGATATAATTTTTTTATTAATTTCGCTTTTAGTGTTTTAAGGTGAATGGTACTGCATTGAGTGCTGCGTTTTTCTTCTCGCAGGCATTGCACTCTGGGAAGAAATTTAGCTGCCTCAAATTAAACAATAATTTTTCAAACTTATATTTTAAACAGACCTTCTCAGATTTATTTAAATCATGTTGTCGGTTCCGATCTAAATTGCTTCGCAAAAATTCAAATGCAAAATTGCAAAATAATTCGTATACAAATTATGATAAATATCTCGTCACTACATCGACCACGTATGTAAAATGAGATGGTTCTTAGGTTAAAAAACCTAAAAAGTTTTATTTTGAAGGTTCAATGTTTTATTTATTTTTGCAACTGCATTTAAAAAAAAATAATTAGAAAATCGTTACGTTTTCATATCTAGTGCATAAAACTAAAACGTATTTTCTGAATGCATGTTCTGTATGAATTAAAGAA
Organism: Nephrotoma guestfalica; assembly: GCA_963691935.1. Lineage (NCBI taxonomy): Eukaryota > Metazoa > Arthropoda > Insecta > Diptera > Tipulidae > Nephrotoma > Nephrotoma guestfalica. Next base: position 84,621,419 of record OY829913.1, read on the forward strand.
ATCAGTCGAGTGCGGAGAGCAGTTTCGCCATGAGATGGAAACAAAAATTTGTTCTACGTTATGAACTACAAGACGTTATGAAAAAATCTCATACTGTCTGGTATTTGGAACTAGCAACAATTTATATTACTTTGAACGTCAGTCAACTTCGTTTTATTTAGTGATTTCTAACAAATTTAACTGATATTTTTTAATAGTGTTGAAGGATTACATCAAAGTATTGATTTAATTCCATTGATTAGTAGAAAACAAAGAATCAATAAACCGTTTAAATTTCAGAATGTAACGTAAATAATAGTTTATCTATTTTATTGGTGAGAATTTGCTATCAATAATAAAGAAATTAATATAAACTGGTGTTCTTCCGGACCGTTAGAAAATTTCTGTGGTCATCCAGTTAGTACTATTTTAACTGAAGCAAAACTATTGGAAACAATAGTCCAGAAAGCCGGCAATACCTGTAATAGACATCTTTTCGTCTTGCAGATGTTGATTATAAGGTTTGTGTCTCGGGTTCCAGTGTTAATTTTTAAGGTGCAACATTTTTATTTCCACATAAATACTCTTTCATCTAGCATTTTTGCAGGAAATGGAGAAAGCTTCAAAATTTGAAGTTTTGTTTGAAAGCTTTCTGAGGCATAAGCTGTACCGATACGGTTTCAGTAAACAATATATCGTCGCCTAAGTTCTATCTTGGTGTAAGTATCAATCTTACGTATTTTTAGTTTTTGATGATTGTAGGTGGATTTTATCGCACTATTAAAATATATATTTAAGATTGTTCTATTTGTCAAAGTCTTCAACTGACACAAAGGCTGGTGCATATTATTTCATTAACTCACAGTTCAATGATCATGCAGTGTCAAAGCGCCCAAGTTTGGAGAGAAAAAGAGATAACTTACAAAGCAATAGAGCCGTATTAGAATTTTTTCAACCAAGCACAACAAAGTTAGGAAGTTAGAATTAAAAAAACTACGTAAATTTAAAAGTATTTTTACTCTATAGTAAAAGTAATTTTGTTCTATTTTTACTTTTGTCCATGGCATGAAGCTTACCTAAAACAAATAAAATTTCATTTTTCATACAATATAATTTCTGTAAAAACCAGGTAGTACTTATAGTATTCAAAAATAAAAATAATTATGGAAAGCAAGGCACGTAGCACATGACCACAATCCACCATTTTTGCAAACCGTATACTAAACCTGGTTGACAAAAAAAAAACACAAAAAATTGAAAATTTAAATTTTGCAGATTTATTCACTTTTAACGCAGTGTCTGACATCTGTTTTAATATTTTGAAATTAGAGCCAATGGTGGTCAAATTCTCAGAAAACTAGTTTTTATGTTATAATAAACATAATATTTGGTTAAAGTCCGATTAAATATTGCTCATAATGTTTAATTAGAAAATAATTAATACGAAAAGTAATGAAACAATCGTTGGCTCGCATAGGAAGTGGCGCTAACTAGGCGGCAAATAAAATACCAATAACTTAACATAATACTACTTTTGTTGCAAATTAGTATGTTTTTAATTTAATTTACTTTTTATTTTATATAAACATTTATCATACTGTGGGGTGGTGTGACCTTTCCATAATTTTTGACTTGTTTCGGCAGCTTTTCACAACACTTCTTTTTATTTGATCATTTTGAATTTATATTAACATAATTACCATGTTTCCATGACAGTTAACCGGTCTCATATCTTCATGGAAACGAGTCAATTAAGAGTTTTCGTTAAATTTCTTAATCCTCCTTAACTCAACGAAGGTGGTTGGGTTACATGAGATTTTATCTAAAAGCAAAAATATAGTAATCAAAGTTAAAATGGCGTCATGTATATTTTAGAATGAAACCGAAAACAAAATATTATTGGAAATAATATAGGAAAAAGATAAAAGCCGTGTTTTTTTATTAGCGTCTGATAGCTGTATCCGGGGCACGCAATTTTCTATGTCAAAACTTATATTAAGCGCGCTATTTTTGCATATAATTAATTTATTTAATTCTAAACTAAGATTTTTCGTTAAACTTCTTTGTTAAAAATCGATACAAAAATATTTTGCTCTACCTATTTATCGGGAGCGGCTATCAGAAGCACTATCCATTTCAAAGGGAAATTTTAAATTTCCTTTGTTTTGTACAACTCTTAAACCATTAGAAACTGAGACGCGTCGGTGCTGTTTTATTAACATTTGGTCCTATCTATTCATTATTGCTTCATATATAGAGCTCCGCTTCATGGAGCAATATGTCAAATCCTGAAAATTTTATGATTTTAGTATGATGTATATTTAAATATATGTACTATGTATTAATGAACATTACAAAATTTGGTATAAAAAAATTGTACCTTGCGTATTTCGCGCTTCTCCAGCCACAGTAATAAATTTTCATCGTGTTTTAATAACTTATTTACTCATGACACATTTTTATGTTTTTATTTATTAAATAATTCATTAAAATAAATTGTTTTTTGTACATTTTAATCTTTTTACTTTATTATTTAACAACAAATTGCTAAAACATTTGTTGTTTGCTATAGCAGTCAAAATAAGTCAGCAAAATCGTTTGGGACGACTTGATCGACTTATTCAAGATGGCGTCAAATAAGTCAATAAGTTTGAAATAACTCGGTGTTTGGGAAAGGGCCTAAGTATTAAATGGTAGTAACTTCGTTTAATTGCAATTTAGGCATGATATGTGAGTTGAGTGAGTAAAATTAAATCAGAAAATACATACATACATACTCTTATCTCTAAAGCCGAGACATATTCGAAAGTAGTTCCACAGTCTTCAACACCAAGAAACACGCAAAGGAACCTTCCAGAACATTTCTTGCCTTACAGATTAATTAATGCAAATGGCCTACGGTTCCACATTAAACCGAGAAAACAGAATTTTGTTTTGAGACAACGAAAAATAAAAAAACATTTTGACATTTTGACGTTCCACAAATCATAAAATCTACAAAAATAAAACGAAAACAACAAAAATGTAGTAAATTGAATTTTCAAATGCCTCGAAATTTTCGCCTCGAAAAAACACCATGTGTCTGTTTTGTCGCTTTAGTGTGGATCCGGGATAAGAATTGAAGTTCAACCTTATTTACAAAGAAATGCAGCAATCAAACTGTATTTAAAGGATTATATGCTTCTGTTCAAATGCCGCTGGAATAATTTCATCTAGTTCGCTCGACAATGAGAAAGAAGAGAGACAATATCAAATTGAATCCTGTGAGAATTGAATATTACATACCATTAGATACAGGAATTTTGACAATTACGACCAAATAGGATTTTTATATCTCCGACACTCTAGGGATTAACTTACTATGATTAGTACTTGTTTCAAAATTGTCTGTAGTATATTTGGTGCCACACTAGTTAATCACATTTTAACATCCCAAACTAAAACAAGGTTAATTAGCCTGTATTCCGGTACTCTGCTCGAAAAATTTATCATTTTCCTTTCGTTAATCCCTAGTGTGTCAGAGGTATTGAAATTAGCGGAAAATTTAAAGTAGTAGTTTGGTGGAGATTCAATTGTCACTGAATTTGGAGTCTTGGAGATTATTTTGTCTTCTTTCGCACTATTTTTGTTGTTACTTTTTTTTTCGAAGTAAAAGTAAGTATAATAATAATCAAAAATTGACCATGAGATTTTTGCGGATTTACCATTCGCTATATTGCCGAATTCTGTCTTCTGTCTCCTCTCAACAGTTCAAACGAATTGAATGATTTGGATGGAACTTCATAAATATATTTTTGTCATAAATTGGAAGTATCAAAAGTAGCAGCTTCCATAATATCTTTTTCGTATTTTGCAAATATATTTTAAAATTTTATTTACCAAAAAATCGTTAAGAACAAACATTTTCTAAATTAAATTTGCAACAATACTGGTCTTGCTCAATTTCCAAAAATTTAAGCGGAAATGACAAATGTTGATAAAAAACCTATTTTATCAAATAGCAACTTTTCATAATTATGAGTTATAGAACTTTACAAGAAATTTTTATGAGGTCCGTGATCAATTGTCCACTGGAAGATTGTGTTGTAACCAACTGTTTTTCCATCTGCCGGCCAAACCATTAGCCCCTTGTTAACAATCGTAGTTGTCCTGGACTAGCTTTCTTAAAAGTGCAATTTATTTAAATTAATTGTTCATATATAAGTTGCTTTTTTTCTAAATTATTGTTTTATTTTCCAGCATTTTACATTTTTGTTCTTAATTTTAAGTTCAAACATAATCTTAAGAAAAAAACTTACTCTTATTTTATATTTTAATAAATTTAATTATTTTGGTCAAACGGGACAATATTTTTTTGACTTTTTTTTTTGCACTAGCTCCAAAAATTTGGTGCCATATGGCCCGTTTCAAAATTTACAAATTTAATATTTACATTTTTTACCATCATAATTTAATTTTAATTTCTTTTCATACACCTAGCACACATCGATCCCCTTTCACACTTCTATCTGATTTGTTCTAATAAATTCATACACATTCTTATATACGTTCATTCCCATTCGTAATAATTCAGTCAAACTACTTGCTATAGAACATCGAACATTTGTCTGCTCTGGTTAAATGCAGAACATTTCAGAATCAAATGTTCGATGTCCTCCACAACCAAACAGCTTTCACATAATTCACACACAATCAAATTGCGTTTCTTCAAACATTCTTTCCAATTTCCATGATTCAATCTCACTCGTTCCATAGTTCGTAACATCCTAGTATCTCCTTTGAGCACCTTAAAGAACGGTTGCCTCAAAGGAGACCTAACCAACTCAAAGTACTTCTTACCTTTCAATTTTTAATAATTTTCATAGACCTCTTTTCCTTGAGTACGATTTACTTCGATTCAATATTAAACTTCTAATGATTTTTTTTAACCCTGAAATGCAAAGCAAACGAATTTCCGTATTTAGTGTGATAATCCGGTTTAAATTATTTTACATTAAACACTTCCGTCTGGTGTTAGGATGCATTTATGGCAATTCGTGCAATGAGCAAAATCTCGATAGTATTCTAAAGTTTTGTTAAATTCTCTTTGTTTTGCAAAAAAATCAATTTTATTATTTAAGACTGTATGCTACTCAACTTGTCAAAAACGATGTATACTAGAAATCAGTTTTTGGCGTAAAGTTAGTTATTTGTGACGTAAATACAAATAAACATCAATTTTCCGATCGTCCGTATTAATCCCTCGATTTTATGTTTCTTAACACGTTGATGCAAACATTTTTCACTGTTTAGAGATAAACTATTGAGCAAATTAATTTGTACTTTTCAAAAAAATCAACGATCAACTTTGAAACCTAACCATAGACAAACTAAAAGTTTTAATTGGATAATTGTGTATTAATCTCTCAATTATATATTTAACTTCATCCTAAAGAACGAATTAGGTCAAGGTTTTTTGAAAAATGGAAAATTTTAATAGATATATAAAAAATGGTTTATTCAAAGTATTGTCCTTCGCTATCTACACATTTTTGCCATCTCTCTGGCAATACATGAGTATCATGACGATAAAACGACGCGTCTTTGGATCGAAACCAGTCATCCAACCAATTTTGCACTTCAAAACTGGCCAAATGTAGCCCTGCCAAGCCATGCGCTATCGATCGGGACAAGTGATAATCCGAGGGGGCCAGGTCTGGCGAATAACGCGGGTGCGGTAGCAGATTCCATCTCAGCGTCTTGATGGTGTCCTGGACGATCTGAGTGCGATGGCATGGAGCGTTGTCGTGGTGCAATATCACTCGTTCGTATCTCGTGTCCCATTCTGGCCGTTTTTCGAGCAATGTATGGTTCAGATTGATGAGTTGTTGTCGGTAGCATTGTCCATTGACAGTTTCGCCTTGTTTCAGCAGCTCATACATAGTACACGATTCCTTAAATCGTATGAAAATCATTTTCGGACATTTTGTTATGGTCGAAAATTTTCTGTTCGTTTCTGCTCTCTGATGCAAAACCAATGACCGATGGGGGCCTGAAAAACCGATCTTTCTCAATGCTATTTTCATAGAATAAAGCGCTATAAGAGCTTTGCAAACTCTTTCTCGTAAGTTTGGTTTTCACTTTCGTTTGCTGTCCAAAATGAGACCCAGACACTACACTTATATTTGAAGGTCAAACGCTGATACTATTTAAAGTCAGGGATCATCCGGAGGAAGTTTATAGGTTCATCGTCCTCGAGCTATAGAAAAGGAAAAACTATTGCAGAGGAATAAAGTTTTTAATATCCGTGTACATACTTCCTAGAAAGTGGCAGCTTAGTATTGTGGGTGTTTCATTTGAAATTTTCTCTTCAACGCAGTTTGATGTTGCGATAGAAACCTCATTCGCTTAAAGAATCGTTGAAAAATTCCTGACCAGGATAGTGATCATTTGCCGGCTCAGGCTATCGACTTGATATGATCTCCCTGCCACCCTATGAATTTCCAAGTTCTATTATGATTCTCAGGTAGGTGGTGGCCAGAACCATTTCTACCTTTCCCAATTTCTAGAAATTACGCTGTCGTTTTCCTTAGCTTCTTATTCTAGCTTCTACCTCATTGAAGGCTTACTTGCAGTTACCTTTACAACCTAAATAATTTGATGAAAGTATGCGACGATTTCAGAAAGAAACTAATTATTCCAAAGTTGAAAAACTTCCTAATTCGTAAAGTACAAATTCACACAATAAAAGTTACACACAATAAAATATATTTTGTTTTTTGTGTGTACGTATACGCAGTTTAAGCAAAAATCACAGATACAACGATGACACTGGAATTATCAGAAATAAATTTTGTTTTAATTTTTTAGTTCAAATGAAACATCTCCTTTGATTATCTGTGGTAATAGTGTTTATGGTTTGGGGGAACGTTTTGGGAGTCTTCCTAGTGAACTTTGTACTAGTGAACCTGGCGACAAAATTTTATTTGTAAGTAAAAAAAACTGCCATTGGTAATATAACGGCCCCTCTTAAACCTTCTTTATTAACGGAGGTTCAGGACGAAGAAAAACTATTTTAGCGTGTTTTACGCTGGTTTTCTAGATTTTTTTATGGTATTATGGTACTGTTAGAAGTGCAAAGGATGTTAAGAGCTTTAAAATCTTGATTATGTAGAAGTAACCAACCAGGGATCTTGCGGTAACATCGTTGAAGATGCACATACGAAAAGCCCATAAAGCATGAGTACTAAGTAAGCGTAATCTCAGTTACAGTTATTTTAATTAAAAATGGCTCTTCTACTGAAATTATTTCTTATCGGGTTTAACACTCATTTCAAGAGGCTTCCCACACGTATGACACAATAATAGTTTAAATTGATTTTATTTGTGAACTTTATTTGATGACGCATTTAGTTCGATTCTCATCACAGAGGGGTCTCACTGAAAATCAATTTACAATGTTGATTAAATTATATGTCATCTAACGATAAAGAAAGGCCAATTACTTATATATTTGCAATTTTCTAGAAAGATTAGAATTTATTTGTTTCTAAACAACAACCAAACAAAATTTTGTGTTTTGATAATAATTTTGAAAATCTGTTGAAAATTTGTCGCATAAAAATAAAATATGTATATGCTATAAAATTCTTTGTGCATATTTAGGTCAAGTCGAATACCTCTGGCCTTACAAATTATTTACAAATACAAAATATGGTTAACCATGAAAATATATTTCCTGCATCTAACCACATACCATACTAAATATGTATGTTTTGCTAAATTAGTTGGGATATTTTTGTGCATACATATGTTCATAAATAATTATCATGTAACATACTCGCCACATACGAAACCTGATTGATGGCTACATGAAACATAATTAAGTTATACAATAATTACCGATAAATATTGAATTATACATATAGATTTTGTTATCAATTTATCAACAGTAAAAAATTATTAATTAGATTTTCTTTGTCTGGTGCGGTTATATTGATAGGTACTCTAGACATATGTATATATTATAAATTGTCCGAGGTTATCTCGAAGCGCTCTTTCTATTAAAAATTGGTTTGTTTTAATCTGGTTAAGATAATTCTGGGAAATTTTATAAACTACATATATCAAAAGTAACGAACTGTAATACAATAATAATAAATAATTAGCTATATCAAAGTCCAACTTACTTTAATTATTATGAATATTTTCGTCGTCGATACTTTATAAAAACGACGACAAATTTTCTTTGTAAAAGGATGACGTCTAATGTGCAAATAAACGAATGAATCATTTTGTTTTTAGATTACTGTGCAAATTGAAGAGGTGGTATTTTTTGGTGTAAGAAAGTGTATCGTGTCTTAAAAGAAAGCTTGCTTTTAATAATTATTGGTGTTGGTTATGCATGCTACTTTCGTACGATATAATTAACAAGTTAAATCACTGCGTGTACGTGTGCAAATTGTACTACGCTAATACAAATTTTCTTACCAACACACTTAATTATCGAATCATTCAACGACGACCAAGGTGATTTCAAAAGTTATTTGCAAAATGTCATTATCATGCCAACGTTGAAATATGTGACGTATGGGAGAAATACAATAATAAAAATCACCCGCAACAAATAATTCGATGAAGCACAGTAAAATGAGATGAAAATCAATTTTCTATAGAGCAGTGTATAATTAATTTACAATGAAAAATTGATGTAATTGTGACAAGAAGGTCATTTTGTAAATTATAACTCGATTGTATATTTTTTTTTATTGAAATCATGATTCTAATGACGGAAGTTATACGGAAATGATGAATGATTTTCAATTAACTAAAATATAAAATTTTGCTCTATATTCAGTTAGCTGGCTAAGGCACAAGTCAATTTTTTATTCAGTGCTATTTTGTTAAACAGCTGATAAATAGTGTGGCCAAGGTTAATTTTGTTGTTTATATACGTTAATAGTAATTTTCTGTAGTAGTATATAATAATAAATCAAATTGCAAGGCTAATATTTTAGTTTTAAAAGTGTGTAAGTGATTAAACTTCTACAAACATGTATCATATTGACGAAAGTGAAAAAAATTGTCTTATAATGTGAATATAAAGTTTCAGTAGATGAATGCGATAGATTTGGTTCGGAATATCTCTTTTATGCTCTTAAAATTAATCAATTTGATAAAAATTTCACAAGGTGTATAGTTAATAGGTAGACTGGTAAACATATTTTCAATAGTAAAATATTGCTTTTCAGTAATTTTATATAAAAAAATAAACAACAACGAATTTAATCTTTGAAATATTGTCAATCGTTCTTTATGACCTTGTGCCATCTCTCAGGTAACATACGAATGTCGTCGCGAAAAAAATTTGCAGGCTTCGACGCGATAAAGTCATCGACGAATTTACACTTAGGAGTGCTGATTTAACCGGAACAAATGGTAGTCGGATGGGGCCAAGTCTGGTGAATATGCTGCGTATGAGAGAACTCCCCACCCCAAGTTCAAGAGTAAATAGCCTTTTCTGATCAAGTTCTTCGCTCAGTTTATTCAGTTTTCGGCTGTAGTGTTCTACAGTTATCATTTGACCGGTTTCCAGGAGTTTGTAATAAAGCACACTCTTGATGTCCCACCAGATGTTCTGGATGAAGTGGATGTTCTGTTACGGCGTCGATGTACTGGGTTGCCCGGGATCTATCCACAACTTTTTACGTTTGGGATTTTCGTAAAAAATATACTTTTCATCGTTCGTCATAATTTTCCACAAGAAGTCTTTTTTTTGTTGCCGGGCAAGCAGTGAAAGACACGTGTTCATACGTTGACCTAGGTTGTGTTCGGTCAACATATGTGGGACCTATCTTCCAAGTTTTGAATTTTTCCCATATGATGTAAACGCCTGGAAATAGCTGTTTGAGTGATTCCTAGCTGAGCTGCTAGCTCTTGTTGCATTTGCGTTGATCTTCATCCATAATAGGGCTTGAATTTCGCATATTCAAACTTTCGAGGCTGTCCAGAGCGCGACTGGTCACTAAGATCGAAATCATCACTTCTAAAACGTTTGTACCAATAATTACTCGTTTCATAAGGCACAACATCGGCACCTAGGCCATTACAAATTGATTCTCGTGGTTGTTTAGAAGCATTGTTTCCTTGTTGGAATTCGTATAGAATGCAGTGCCGAATGTGCTGTATATCCGTTGTCATCGTAAACTCTGCTTTTCTGAGAGGTTATGTAACTCACGTTTAAATTAACACAAAATAACTAAACATGTAAATATATATGACTCACATTTTATCAATCGTTTATTTTCTTATTAAATTTCACGACTTACGATTTATTAAGTTAAATCGTTTATTTACGACACCTCAATAGTAGTCGAATAATTTTCGTTTTTATCTAAAATAATGCGCGTCGCAATTTCATAATAGGGAAATTTGCGATCTGGTCGAAAAAAAGCGCGCGTCGAAAATTTCATAATTGAGCCGCTGCCTTAAGCTTAATAATCTGTTCAACGTGAAGTGAAATTTTAATGCGATCTCCTCCTTCATTTTATAACAAAAACATCACATCAACTCGCCTGATGGAACTTAGGAATGGCATTGAAAAACAGATTTATTATAAAAATAAATTTTATTTTATTTTATTGAAATAAAACACATTGTTTGAATTTAATTTTGATTTTCTTTATTTTGATTTATATTCGCTATCTAAGGCCAATAAAGCTTATTACAACTGCGGCTTTCTTTAGAATAAAATGTGACACTATTTCATATTTTATATCATTTACCAGGTTGCCAGTTTGAAAAAGTCTAATATTGATATTCTACTCCATTTCTATCTCCAAATAATTTGTTTTCGATACTTGAACGAATTAGAGAAAGACCCTTTGTTCGCTTTTGTTCTAGAGGTTGTGATAACAATAGAAACGAAATAAATGAAACAGTTGCCTATTTCAGTATAGAAAATGAGAAATAAACTTCGATAAAGTATCGGAAATGTTGATACTGTTATAACATGTCACCCCAGATCTTCTATATTTTATTTTTTGTATTTGTCTAAAATTTAAAAAAGGTTTATTTTACGATTTTAAAGATATCAATAATATAATTTGAAAAAATCAATCTTCTTCATCAGGTCGCGACGACTGATGTTGTATTACTTACATTGGAATATTGCCTATATATATAGGACAATACCATGTATTTGTAGTACTAGTGAATTACTGCGGGCCTAACGAAATCAATTCTTCAAATCAATAATCTCATCCGTTCGCAACTGATTGTTGGGATTCTTACAAATTTTCCATCTATGTGTCAAAAATTCAAATTTATCCGCGGTCCAGCGATAATGGACGAAAAAGTATGAGGTGGTTGGGAAGTTGATTCTGGATAAAAGTAGGTGTCGAATATCATAGTCCTTGTTACTCAGATTGACGCTAACTGTATGAATTTCCTATGATTTGTGTATTTAATTCAAGAGTACTGTAGGTAGCCAAATGTACGGAACAATCACAATAAAAACCATTGCAATAGAAAACAAAAAGTTGAATTTTTTTGTTGTAATTTAGATTTAAATATCCCTAATATTTTTTTCATAATCATCAGTTTTGGTTGCGTTTTCATTCAAAATTCATTATAAAAAAAGTACTGAACGAAATTTCATGAAAATATTGTCATTTTAAAGTAAAAAACATCAGGCTTTCAAAAAAATAAAGTCTTGTGAAGGTTTGAGTCGATTTAGTTGCTCGTGAGTTAGTTCGTCTGTTTAATAAATTTGACTTCCAAAATTTTTATCGAAATTCTCTTACTTTGTTCGCTTTACTTATTAATGTGCGTAGGCGTAGAATAAATTTTTTAATTTTCATTAGTTCTGCTCCTATACATTGCGTATTATAATTAAAACATAAAACGCTGTAATTTGAATATTATTTACAAGGGACATTTCATTACATTTGTTTGTAGTGTTAATACTGGGGATTGATTATTAAGCATTACGAGTGCGACTTGCAACTTTCGCCTCAAGCTAATTTTGATTTTCAATGAAGACAAAATAAAAATAATCATTACGACTTGTGTCTCGAATTTATAAATGTATACAACTAAAACAACAATAAAAGTCACAGTTACGACAACCCAAAATGCTTTAAATAAGAAAGTATTTTCACAACATTTGTCTAAGTCGGAGTCGTAATGCTTACATAGTCCGTCCACCCATCCCGATTTCCAAAACTGGATTTTATTTTAAAATTTACCTTAAAAATGCCAAAACAATAGTGTATTTTATAGGAAATTTAAATTTGTGCTTTTTCAACCTTGCCATTCCTTGGACACATTAATTATTAATTGATATGCAATGTAAAAAAATTCGTTAAAGGGCTTGATTTTAGTTATTGGTTTGACTACATAAACTGATGTGCTACGATCGAATGTGTGGCCGATAATAACGACGATAGTCACAGTAACTAAATGAGTTGGAATTTGTGATCGCAATCAGGGATCTCGATCAAAAATTGAATTCCGTAGTCCCGGGATTGTTCAAAGAAAGAGACTCGCTTAAACCATTAAAATTTAAATTTTCAAATAGAAAATAATTAAAATTAATTTTGTGCACTCGCAATAGTAATATGAGCAATTAGTTTATTGGTTTCACAATACAAAATTACTATTTTGATTTGGCAGGAATAAGAAAAGGTACCTATATTGAAACCACTGGTCCCTGTAATTGGAAGAGAAATGAAAATAAGCGAGCTAAGCAGACACAAATAAAGATATTTGTAGCGGAATTACACGAATTTGTTAACCATTCTCCCAACTTCAAGTGTAGAGTCGTAATTTGCTTTCTCAGCCGCCGGAAATGTAGTTTCATAATTAAGAACCGTACACCGTCTTCGGTTTATTTTCATCTCCCGGAATCTCGAAATATAAAATTGAGGATTCCCGTATTCCCGGGATTGAAAAAATTCCGGGATGCAATCACTACAGTTGGAATAGAAATGGACAAAATTTGATTAAGAAATAATTGTTATTTTAATCAATTGATTTAAATCTTTCCATTAAGTTCCGTTCGATCAAACGGATTTAAACCAAGGTGATAAAATTATAAAAATCATTGCTTTAAACCAAAATATGTAAATTTAAAAATGTTTAATCTAAGAAGATGACAATTCTATGCTCTGCGGTGTAAGCTCTCTTTGTCGAGTGAAATTCGTTGAAATATGTTAAATGAAACAATTCGATAAAAAGAAAATATGAAAAAATTGCAACTATTTAATGTTGCTTTAGGTAAAATTGCAGAAAGTGTTGCAGATTGAAAGCAACTCGAAAACAAATTGTCTAATTTTTACTAGTGCAGCGCAAACAAATGTTTCCGGAATCGTGAATTTAAATTCCAAGTGTAAATCGAGCAGTTCCACGAAACTGTTTTAAATAGAAATGAAATTGAATCTATGATCGATTTTGAATGGTAGAGGAAATCGTTTGAGTGGGTGTAGAATGCTGCTCAGATACTCAACCAAAAGATTACGAAACAATTAATCAACTATACATATAACTGTAATGAAGTAAAAGTACAGTATTAAATCAAAACCCCTGCCTATTTCTTTAGAAATAAAAAAATCAATTTTTTTGAAAAGTCAAAAATTAACAAATTCTGTTTTCAATTATAGAAAAACATTCTTCCAGGGGATTCTGGCATTTCCTTGGAAATACAGAATTTGGTAGACGGTTTTCTTAGACCACCAAATATAATGGATTAATTTCGGCTGTCCTTTTCTGCCTCCAATATCTCTGAGGAACATCGGGAAATTGAGAAACTTCGCGGAACGGAAATGAAAACAATGGTTATCAAAATATAATATAATTTTGTTTTCCAACAAACTTACCAGTAACATCAATACACTTGGTTCAGCGATGTTCAAGTTTGTAAATCCCCTCTTTATAATAACTTCCCGGAAGGTCTGTCAAATAGTTGTTTACAGCTTCTATCGTCTCTTCATTGATTAAAATCGCTTTCCACAAAAATTTTTAAGATTTGTGAACCGACAGAAATCGAAAGGTGTGAAATCCGGTGAACATCGTGGATGTTTCAGCAACTTGTACTTTAAAGCCGTTTTTGTCCTCGCCAAGAATCTTGTGTGCGGATGTATCTTTTGCTAAAAAATAATTTTTTTCTTAAACCGGGTCTTTTCTCACGAATTTTCATTTGCAGCCAGTTGTTCTAAAAGTTCTAAATAACACTCCCCAGTTATTGGTTTACCTTTTTTAAGATAATAAAATACTACTTAGATCCCAACTTTCATAAAGGGGCTTATTAGTTTGCTTGATCAACGAGACGTATAGTAAATGTAGCAGAGGAATGAGAAATTCGATCGAGAAGTTGTCGAAAAATCCAGGCGTGATAATGCACAGTCCGTAAAAGCCTTTTAAAATCACTTCATACAAAAAAATATATGCAAACATATATAAAAACTAACCATTACACTAAGTGTTAACTATATTTAACTCTATTCCATTCCATGCTTCACAGTCCGTTATGAATGAGCATCTCTTGCTCAAAATAGGGTGGATCAGTATGAAGTGGATCTATGTTTAGTTTTGGTTTATGTGGTGCGTTTCCATCGGGCTCTATTCATTGTTTTGGCTGCTTCTTTAATTTTGGTATATAGTAATGAAACCATGTTCCGTCCATAGTTATAAATCGAAAGAATCGTTTGATCCTTCTGAAACAGGGCTTATAATTGCTTTTTGGTAACTTAATATCAAATGCGATGCTTATCTTGCACAGAGCTTTTTGATATCGAAATATTCTGTTAAAATTGCATGCGCAGTTCAGTTGAAATGTCTATAGCATCAACAATTTCGCGCACTTGTATTGACCGATCGTCGATACCAAAAAATAAATGTTTTTATCATTTCGAATGTAGTAACACTTTCTGAGCATGGTCATTTTCAAGGCTTTCACAACCACGTTTAAATTCAAGTGCTCATTTGGAAACTATCTCGGAATGAATCTCCATTGCCTTTAAATTTTTATTTATAGAGAATTTAACCACCACTGAAATGTAGTAGATGGAACACTGAATATTATAACACAATGACACTTTATGTAGAGCATCAGTAACTTTAGTAATTATTAAACTGTGCGCATGAGAGCACTGATTCGAAATTGGATATTATTTCTGTTAAAAAACTTCATCGAAAATTTAGCTTCAATCGATCTGAAAACGCAACTAAATGGCATTAGGACCGTATGTTCGATATTGCCCTGAAATAAATTAATTCAGTAGTAAATTTGGAGGATTCCCCAACTAAATATTTAAAAATTTAGATTAAGCAGTTCTTCTTCTGCTCTTTAGATTTCGCTCCGCAAACTTTTTAAACTACTCCCGTATTACATAGCAATTGTTGTTGTAAAGCAATGATTAAGTGAGATCGAAGATACAATGGGATTAGAGAGCAAAAGCAAATATTCATTTATCAAAAATGGCTTTATTGTTTTTCAAAATGTTCCCCATGAAAATCAATAAACTTTGGCATGCGGTTGAATTACTTTCCACCACGTTTTCCACTCCGATTGAGTTAACTCCAAAACATGTATTTTTCTTCAGGTGGCGAAAAACGTCGTCCTCGCAATATATATGATTTGTGATTTGCGGGAATAAAAAGATGTCATTGGGTGCCAAATCAGGACTATACGGCGGATGGCCCATTAATTCGATGTTTTGACCACTCAAATATTCAGTTGTTTGAGCATGATCGCTCGTCGGCGATTGGTTTTTCTTATTTCTCCGAAGACTTCTCGTAATCAAACGGGTGTGTATCATTCAGAATTGATCGATTTACGTTGCACCAATGGTACGGTTGCGACTTGTTTTTCCGAAAAGACAGGCGACCATTTGCTTCGAACTTCTTCGTGTGCAAACAACTTTTGTTGGATTTGGCTGATATTGAAAAACCCATACCGTCGACTGCTGGTTGGTTTCTGGCTCTTACGCATAGATCCAAGATTCATCACCTGTCACGATATGACAGACATTATACATAGACATGTTTTGAAGCATCGCGATCATATTTTTTTAGCGAGTCTTTGTTGGATCCAACGCAAATAAATCTTTTTTGACGGCCAAATGTTCATGCAAAATTGAATGTAGGCTAATCCCATTAATGCCCAAGGATGGTTCAATCTCATGATAGGGCACATGACGATCTTGCAGGATCAGTTCATGCACAGCATCGATGTTTTTCGGAACACCAACCGATTTTGGATGACCTTCACAAAATTCGTCGCTGAGCGAACTGGTCCTTGATGGTGCTTCATCACCAAAATAAAGTTCATCAATGCACGGTTGTTGAGATAATTCACGTCGAAAGTTGTAAAAAATAATTGCACGAAAATGTTCACAATTTAGTTCCATTTTTGCACTGAAATGAAATTTCGAAATCACTAACAAAAAAAATAGCAGTGGTATAAAAAACGTTCTGAGTAAATACACCGTCTAAAATGTCAAAATTTACGATAGGGACGTCAGTTATCAGATGGCAGCACTAGGATTGCTCAATCTCGATTTATTAAAGGCAACCCTCGCAATAATTTTGCTTCTCAGCTTGAATAGGGAATATTTATTAAGTTAGAAAAGAAGATTTAAAATTTGCTCCTCGGAAGGAAGGCTAGGAAAAGTAATTTAGACAAACTTTTGTAAATATTTTTCTCATTTCCCAACAAAGCACTTCACTAGATAGATAATGGACTTTACATTATATACAGAGTGGCTGACACGAAGTGTTACCAAAACAAAACGCCACAGAATTTTTATTTTTTGATGAATTTTATTGAATCAAAGTAAAAAATGTTCATAAATATTTAAATTTTCGAATTGCATTAGCAGTTTTCGATTTGGCCACTCTTAGCCGCGATTATGGCCTTCAAACGGCCGACAAAGCTATTGCATGCAGCACGAAAATGGCTCTGCGGTATTTTAGCCCATTCCCGGCGAAGCGCTTGCTTGAGATGATCGACACTTTGGTATTTTTTTGTCCCAACCTTGCTCTTCAAAATACTCCAAACCGAGAAATCTAGCGGATTTGCATCCGGTGGATTTGGTGGCCATTGGGCAGTGGAAATGAACCGCGGAACGTTGTTTCTTAGCCAATCTTGATTGACGCTCGCTTTATGACTCGGCGCCTAGTCCTGTTGAAATGTCCTGGCTCTGCGGCAGAAATGTTTTTGTGCCCAAGGCTTCAACGCTCTCTCCAACACATGATCCCGATAAATTTGAGCATTTATCTTGATGCCATAGTCCAAAAAAACGCGCGGTGAACGGCTTTCGGCCGTTACGGCGGCCTAAACCATCACCATCAGCGGCGCTTGGTTTCGAGTGGCAATCAGTTGGTCCAAATTTTCAGTAGAACGGCCCTGCAAGTAAATCCGGTCGTTTGGTTGTTCATGTATTGCTCAATAACGAACGGTGATTCATCGGAGAAAACCAAATTCGGCAAATCTCCACTTTCGTGCAAGCGTAACAACCCCTTTGCTCTTTCCACTCTTAACTTTTTTTTTAGCATCGGTGAGAGCATGCGTTTTATGGAATTTCAAGGCCTTTAATCCAAGATGATCTTTCAATATGTGCTGCATCCGTTCGAGCGAAATGTTCGCCTCGCGGCTGTGGTTTTCCAGCCAAATATAGAGCAATCACACTATTACGCTTGAATTCCATTGCGGATAACTTTTTTTCTGAATATTTCTCATTAAAATGCTTTTGTACGCTTGTAAACAATGGAATGAACTGTTATTAGTGCGCTCTGTCATCACTGGTTTGACAGCAATGACATTCTGAAGTTGGTAACACTTCGTGTCAGTCCCCCGGTATACAATAGCTATTGGCCGAAGTTGAACTAAATTTTGAAAGGACCTATGCCTCCTTCTAACCTAGCCCCTTTATATCCTAAATTTTCTGGAAAATTGGATAAACCATTTAAGGATTACTGTACCCATTGTTCAATCGATTCAACTGAGGTTGCATAGTCTGATGGTTTTTCTTTTTGTTCTATGGAATCATCAATAAAGTTGTAACCGATGGATTTGTTTGGAATTTTCGGTCCATAGTTCATTTTTTTCATAAGAGCCCTGCCTCCTTTCACTTACGTGAAAAATATTTAAATTCATATCTGGATAATTGAAAAGCAATTATGATAACAATCTTCAAATTTGCTAAATTTTCGGGATAATTGAATATCCAGATTGCAAATTATTGGTTGTTTATTTCATGTCTCAATTTTATTTCTAAAATTTCTTACAAAACTTCAGTATCAAAATAAAATATCATTGGTAGTCAATTTTCTCGACCTTGACGTTTCATACAAAAAAAATCGTGTGGGTAGGTACTGTTTTGTTTTTTCATGTAATGCGTACGTACATATGTAAATGGCAATCTAGATAATTGAAAATGTTCATTGATATGAATACAAAGTTAATTGAATTTATGGCGTAATTGTGAAAACCTTACCATCTTAAAAATGAATAGGTATGCTGATATTCTTTTAGTTTGTAAAAATTAATTTTTGAATTTGAATTTGTCTATAATCTCTATTCCAAGATTTTTTTTATATATCCTGCTAGACGCGTGGGAGTTTATGGGGGTTAATACGTATTAAAATCGTAAAGACGAATAAGAAACTAGAATGGTACTGTGGGTGGTTGATATGATTATTGAGTTAACTTTACTCGTGTGGCATTTTACGTTGAATCAGGAAATTAAACTTGGGAAAAATCGCATCGCGGAGGTTTTTCCGAGTTGGCTTACGTTAGAAATGATGAATGAATGATTTTTAAATTTCAAGAAATTATAATTGGAAAGAACTCGTGTCCTTTCTCAATTTTGTTTTGTAAATATAATCAATCTCAGCAGTTTTTTAACGCAAATACTTAAGTTAATGCTTAAGTTAAGAGGGAGATATTTACATTATAACAAAAACTATAAATGAGTTATGTGTAATCACGTGCACGCGCAATATGTATTATTATCACTCTATATGGCGAACCTAAAATAAAAATAGAATAGTTAGACGATTTAGCTAAATAGCTATGTATATCATTTAAATCGAAGAAATTTTACGTCTGTTTGCTTTATTAACAAAAAGTGGTGGCGAACTTGAGATTCTTTTGTGAAAACTTTTATGAGACTTCATTTTCAATGAATGAAAATGTTTACGATAAATATATGACGCAAATATCATTCTGCAATTTTACGTAATTTTGTTTACTTCATGCTATTCTTTTTATTGATTTCTAGGTGGGAGAACAGTCGATTCAAATTCAGATGATGAATCATTTGACAATGCCAGCGTTTATTCACATCAATCAGAAGCTGTTGAATCACTGGACGATGGACAGGATGACAGCTTAAACTCAAACGAGAAATTCGAAGAAAAATTATTGGTTGCATTAGACAATGCAACGGAAAAGTCGGCACAGACACGTGCACAAGCGTTACAAAGTATATGCGAGGTTTTAATGCATCGCTTTGTTCCCGATTTTATTGAGGAACGAAAATTAACAATATTGGATATTGTTGAGAAATCGATTCGTCGCGGCAAGGGGCCTGAACAGGCGTTAGCGGCACGAATTGCTTCGTTGCTTTTAATGCAATTGGGTGGCGGATTTGATTTTATTAAACCACTTGGCCAATATTTATTGACAGCGGCGCTTGATAAATCGGTTCCATGTGATGCTCGAGCGAAATGTTGCACAGCATTGGGGTTACTCAACTTTTTGGGAAGTGATGACATTGGTGATTTAATTCAGCTTATGGCCACATTTGAGACAATTTTTTCTGGAAGCTATATGAAAGGAGATCAATCTCCTACTTCAGCGACGGGTGATGCTAGTGCTTTACACAGTGCCGCATTGTCTGCTTGGGGTCTCTTGCTCACATTGATTCCACCCGGTCATTTTGTAATGAACATGTCTCAAAAATCAGCACCGTAATTATAACATAAAATTGTTAATAAATTGTTTGTTAAATTTTAATTAATATTTTAGATCAATACAACAACTGATGGGAATGTTAAAGTCACCACATTTAGACGTACGAATGACAGCAGGTGAAACGATTGCCCTAGTATTTGAATGCGGCCGAGCGCATGATGAAGACTTTCTAGAAGATTATATTACTGTTGTGGTTGATGCTACCAAATTACTCGCAACTGATTCACATAAATATCGGGCTAAACGTGATCGCAAAACTCAACGTGCCACCTTCCGCGATGTGCTGCGTTATCTCGAAGAAGATGAATCACCCGAAATTAATATTAGATTTGGTACTGAATCCCTATTAATCGACTCATGGGCCGTTCATCATCAATATTCAGCTTTATGCGCTGCAATGGGACCTGGAATGACAATTCATTTGCGCGAAAATGAATTTATTCGTGATATATTACAACTGGGTGTTAAACTGGTGCAGGAAGATATTATCAATACGAAACGTACGAAAATTGAAAAACGACTGCTACATGCTACAGCATTTAAGGTGCGAACGCTAACTCGTAGCAAAAATCGCGACAAACGTAACGCTGTATTCAATTAACTTTTAATCACTTATGTTTTTTTTAAACTTAAATAGTTTAATTTTATTATTACTAATTAATTAAAATCAATGGTATATTTTTATTTCTATTTACAAAACGCGGATAAAATATATACAGAATATATTTTTATAATTTATTACAATTTATTTCTCATTGTATAAATTTTATTTTTAGTTATAATTATCGTTATTATTATTCGTCTAGTTGATTGATAGTTCATACAATTTAAAATTAAACTGAATAAATAATTAGGGATAGGTTTTGTTTGCCAAGTGTAAAAATATGGGAATATAATAAATTTTGTGTTCCAGAGTCTATATAAATATAAATATTGTAAATTTTTAATGCTTTAAACCAATTATTGTAATAATTTTCGAGATAAACAATATTCTACTATTAAATATATATCTAGATAATTTCATTTAAAATTTAAAATCTTTATTTGTGGAAAATATAAAAAATCAATTCATTATTAATAATATTGTGGTTGTTTTGTAACAATTTGAATTAATAAATGCATTTTTAATATTTCAGAATTATATATAACTATTCTCCACTATTAGTATTAATACGCAAAATTATTAATTGAATAGCGTTTTATGGCGCATCATCGCCTTTCAAGTTGCTACGGTAGACTGCAAAGCAGAAGGAAGTGTGCAATGATGTAACGCGTGACGTGGAAGGTGTAGTCGTGTTTCACGTTATTCGTAATAAATAGTTGATGCTTATTACCTTAACACTTGATGCTGAAATTAAGTACGCCAAAATGCTGGAGAACAAAACTATTTTATTCGTGCTAAAACTGACTTTACATATTCATCAATTCCGGAATGGATTGGTTCCGTTATGTCATTCGAAACTTGTTAAGATGCGAAATTCCATTATGCATGTCCGAAAGCGGTCGATACAAAACTGATAACCTGTTTGCATTTTAACTTGATACAACATGTATAATTGTGACTGAGGCTAAAGTAAACTAGGTCGAAATTGAACCAGTCAAATCTTAGATTCAACAAATTATAGAAAGCCTTTCTGGACTTGCACTAAACGAGTTCACTGTAGAACTTCATTGAAACGGCGATAAATTCTAATCTTATACTCAACAGAAAGCAAAATATTTACAAGAGGCTTATCGCCAATTTAAACATCAATCTAGATTACCTTTCTGGAAGGTCGGCCTCTTGAGCAAGAATAATGGTTCCACTAAGGTACCTAGTAGGATAACAGCAATAGTGATTGTCGGCACCCCTAAATCTTAACAGTGGATTTGATTTAGGTTTAAAGGGAAGCTTACCACCGATTATGCTCTGACATTGATTCTCTGTCTTACCGAATGCAAAATATAAAAAGTGTATTAATCGGGAAATAACCTTCCAATAATTAAAAAACGGTCCTGTTCAAGAGAAATATGGTGAATTTTTTCAATCGACTTCATCAAAAATGCGAACCATTCAATCATTACTGTGGAATTAGGAAATTTATTGAACATTTCTAGAACCTACTTTTATCTTGTTTGGTTTGTTAAATGTGAACCTTTTATAGATATTCAACTGTTTACACAACAGCGCATGCTTAAAGTTGTTATCATGTTCATGATAATGTTAGGGGGCAATAACGTTTAATTAAAACAAACAACGTAGCTTAAAGTAATGTAACACAATTTTTATTATTCAATTTAATAACGAAAATCAGGTTTATTTCTGTTTTGCCGATTTTTCTTCCCTATAATCGCTGCTTTATTTTTACCACATTTATTGTTTGATTTTGAACTAGCCACAGGTATTTCGCCCAATTGCAAAATATCTCGTACATACTGATTGTGCAACAAGTGAGTCACAATTCCAGGTCCAATTACAGCACAAAGTGTCATGTACTGTTGATGAACCCTCCACGTATCAAGTGCAATTGATTCGGCGCCAATTTGTATTTTTACTCCAGGCCGAATATCATTCTCAATGTACCGTAAAATATCTCGGAACGTTGCTCGCTGTGATTTGAGTTCTTGTTTGTGACGATGGCGTTGTGAATCAGTAGATAGTGATTTTGTCATCTCGATTAAAGTTGGAAGGATATCGTGCATGTAGTTTTCGTTTACTGCTCGACCGTACTCTAGTATTAAACATATTGTTTCGCCGGATGCCACTCGAAGTGTTAAATGTTCTGATTCTAATATTTTTAATAAGCTGGCCATTATTTGTTTTGGTTTCTTTACATAGCCTGGTGATAATTTGGTTAAAAGTAATCCCCATGAAAGTAAAGCTGAACCATATAATTCCGCTTCATCTTCAGTAATCGATTTTTCGATATTTTTGAATATGTCTTCGAAAATTTCCATTGCTTCAATTAAATCATCGTCGTTATCTTGTTGCAAGAAGTATAGAAGCCCTAGCACAGTACAACATTCTGCCCGAGCCCTATATCCAGTCGCTGTATCTGTTATAATATCCAATATTTGTTGATCCAAAGTGGAATCTATTTTATAACCATCCCCCAATTGTAATTGTAGCAACAGTCGTATTCTCGCAGCTAGCGACTGTTCGAGCGATTTACCATGATGAAGTCCTTTAACAACAATTTCCGCAAACGCTAGTTTTCGGTTTTGGATTAACTCTGGTACATAATAATGAATTAATAATTCTGAAACGCTTTGCAACGCTTGGGTACGAATCTTAGTTGACTTTTCTTCTGCTCCATCCATAGCATTCAACAAACGTTCTTTTAATTTTTCGATCGGATCGACCGCATCTATAGTTTCTTTATCCACCGTAACTTCATCATCACTAATTTCATTTTCGGGCACATAATTTAGTCGACGGCCGAATCTAATTCTTCTTGAGGTTTTAAAATCTTCCTCCGTATTAACGGAATCCAAATGAATTCGAGACATTCTAGATGATTTTTTTGAGTTAGTTACTTCACAATTATTTTCCAGTTTTACTTTAGAATTACTTATTTATTTACTTAAATATATCAGTCTTTTATATTAATCACAGGTTTATTTATAAAGAATTTATTTAACTTTACACTTGAACTTGGTTTGTTGCAATGATGAATGGATAGAAAATTTCACACTTTTTAAACGAAAATTCGTTGCTGCGAATATGATGAAATAGTTACGAATTAAATCCGAAATTCCCCTCTTTTAAAATAAAACATTTCATAATTTTATATCAACGTCGTCGTTTTATTTTATTCGGCAAACTAGCGAATTAATTTCATAACAAAACCAACACCAAGATAATTAGTTGATGATAAATACAGAATGATTTCTCAGCTGATTCAACATTCAATTTGTATACTTCTTTTTAAGTGTTGATATTTTAGTTAGTTGTGTAGTGTTAGTAAATAACCTGTGATTTACGGTAGGGCTAGTGTAAATAAATTTTAAGTAATAACGAGATTATGTCCAAAATTAAATTAGAATCTTGCAGTAATATAATTTTAAAGTCAATTAAATCGCCCAGGCGCTCGTCCATACCAGTGGGCCGAAAGTCATTTGAAATTGTGAACGAACCTGTAATCGAAATAATCAAAGAAGATAATGTTTCTGATGAGGAACCAGTCCATCCTTCGGAAATACTCAAAAATAGATTACTCAAGGCAATTGATGGGGCAGAAGATAGCGCGGTACAAATTCGTACTCCATCACTTAAATTAATTTGCGACCTATTGGTTCACAATTATATTTGGGAAGCTGTCGAGCCTCGTAAACTAACCCTATTGGAAATTGTTGACAATTCATTACGTATTGGGAAAGATAACGAACTGGCATTAGCTGTGAAAATTGTTGCATTGCTACAAGTTCAATTGGGTGACGACTTTGAATATACGGAAACATTGGACCACCTTCTATTGGAGGTTTTATTGAACAAATCAAATAGATACGCGGTGCGAGCTGAATGTTGCAACGTTCTCGGACTCATATACTTTATGCAGTACGAGCAAGTGAAAGATTTAGTAAAATTGATGCAGCATTTAGAAGAAATTTTTCTTAATATGTCAAAATCAACATTATCTGCGGATGCATCTGTGCTGCATACAGCTGCACTGTTGTCCTATGGATTATTGGCCAGTAAAATGTCATCAACCGACATATTACAAATCTACAAAAGATTATGCGTATCAATGAATCATATTGTAAAATTATTAGATTCGTTACACCTGAATATACGACTTGCATCAGGTGAAACTTTGGCTGTGCTAACAGAATGTGGTACCTCGCGCAACCCAAATATCATGCATGATTTAATTCCTCATATCTTCAGTGTCTCAAAGTATTTATCCGTAAATAATCGCCGTAATCGGCATAAACAAAAATCAAAATCACATCGGGCTACCTTTAAGCACATCGATCAATATATCGAGAATAATATTCAGCCAGAAATAATCATAAATTATGGTTCAGAATCTATAATGCTAAGGACGTGGGCCGCCTACCATCAGTATACGGCTTTGTGTACTGTAATTGAACCAGGGATTATTGTGCATCTTACGCGAAATGATTTTATTCGTCAATACATGCATTTAAATGAGGATATTGTTTATCCGGTGGTGAAACAACATGCTCGACATGCTAAGTATCAGGCGGTGGCAAGGAGGAGGGAGCGTCAACAAAAGAACGATTTTTAACTGTGTATGCATTTAAGTTAAATAAATAACTTAACTAGAATTTAACTAAAATTATTTGTTTGTTTTAATTCTTGTTCAACAGAACAGCTCTATAAAATAAAATCTGTCCAAGCTATACCAGAATTGTTACACAATTCCGAAAACTTATCTAAGCGATATCCGCTGAAAGTTTTCGAGATATTCAAAACGTCATAATATTCTCAAAGGTGGATAGAGACTACCACTACGAAATATCTTGCGAAAAACGTGAATACGTGTTTAATATGTTCTCAATTCAGTTACATTTCAATTTGTTCCATTCCGCAGAAAGGTTCTGTGATCCACAACGGGATTAAAAATACAGGCAATATGCAATAGTTCAGTTTTTCAAAAATTACCTTGTTTAAATGTACTGGCAACTCCTGTTCTCCAATATCGACTAACACATTTTCACCTTCAGTTTCATCCCATTCTTCCTTCTCTAATGGATTCCACTCAGGTTTACTAGTTTGAAATCGACGTTTGTAATCGTCGCTTCGTTTGGTGAATCATTTGAGGATTGTGCCATTAATTTAAACCGAACTAAAAATGCGTTCACATAGTTCTCATCTTGGAAACCGTTAGTCTACCTTGAGAATTAGCCTCACCATTATTATGAACACCTGAAATTTTAATAAGCGATCCAAGAATTTAAGGAATGGATCTTCGATAAACGCGGCCTTAATTGTTGGAGGCTCAGATTGTATTACCTATTTCCATCACTTGAGGCATTTCCATTCAACGCCGTTCTATCACTTTCTTTAACCAAAATTACAGATTGCGGATTACTTGTTGGCTTAACGGATAATTAACTGACCACACGATGTACCTGTTCATTGATCAATTAATTCCATATACACCACGGTGATTGGAACGAAGCTGGTGTTACCTGTTACACTATTCAGGAACTAAATTGTTGAAAACCTCGAAGCACCCTACTAGCACAAAGTCAAAATCCGGAAAAATCTGTAATGGAAATTTTCCACGATTCGTCTATTCAGACGATTTGAAGGAGTTGGAACATTTAGTCTTTTATCGAAGTTATCTCGGAGTAGAACGACCCGCGATGATTGATGTCACCGAAGACTGTAGTTTTCATTTTCGTTTAACAATATCCAATTTACCCTTGGCACTTTAATTTTGTCGTTGTTGTACAATTTTATTTTTCCAGTGAACATCCGATCGAACAAACCATCCGAGTTTGAAAATTGTCATGATTACTCTCGTATACTTTATTTTATTACGTAGAAGAAATTCAAAATGTGTTTAATCCAACGAATCAATATTTGCGATATGCATCTCAAATCAAAAAGGTACTGCAGCGCCATCCAATTCTCATTTACTTCGAAGTTTGTCAAACGCTTTGAATGGTAAAATTTTCAGCAATAATAATGACCTAATATCGCACTCGATGCAGTTTTTTTGCTGATAAAAGGACCAGAAGTTTTATGAGCGTGGAATTATGAAGTGGTTAGAAAGAAGGAAAATCACCGAACAAAATGGAAATATTTTTATATATTTTTAAAGTTTATTCTGTGTATAAAAATATGTATCAATTTTGAGCGATAGCCCAATTTATCAAATTTTGGGCGATAGCCTCCACAATTTACCTAAAGGCCTGCGAGATTACCAGAAAATAAATATTTCATACCATCTAATTTTTAATCGTAAAACAATTTCAACTGAAAGACCTCCTAAGTCTACGATTAGTAAAAAATCAGTAAATCAGTTTTACATGGATTAACATAGAGGCTCTTTTCAACACCATGCCTCCACTATCAGAAGAGCCTATTACATCAGCAAGGATCTGACGTGATTGTGGGAAATAATTACAATTAGATAAATAACATAGTTGCAAAAGAAGTGTTGTCGGACGGTGAGAAAAACTTCCATGGAAAACATCTCTCAGTCGACTCATTTGTCGTTTCAAGTGACTAATATGTATATTGTCATAGTCACTTCAAACGACAAACGGCGTATTTTATGCCTTTTCTAATCACCTCAAATATTTCACTTAACCAAAAAATGACAGATTTTAATTGTTTCTTTCGGCCAAGTCATTTATTGTCATGGCAACTGGCTAATTTTTCATACAAATAATTGATTTCTATAGTCATTTAAAACGACTCGACTAGCGAAATAAGGCTTAAAAATTAATATAGAGACCCGACAAACAATTTCAATTTTGAGCCTGAAAGAAAACCTAACAGTTACCGGTGACCGAGTCAGTCACGGACCCGATCGATTACCATCAGATTACCCAATTCTGGCACACAATGGGTGGTAACGGTTTTCCAATAAGTTACCGGGCAAATCGTGGGACTTGTAACTCTATAGTTACCGATATTTTGTGCTGCATATTGTCCAAATCACAACAGGTAAATATATTTAATTTTATGTAGTGAAAAGTAAAACACAAATTACTCAATTTTTCGGTTACTTCGTGGAACTTCTTACTTAGGAATAAAAACTATTTTGTTATACAAAACTTCAATATCAAATAGGTAAATGAAACCTAATTAATTATAATTCACAAGATTATTATTCAATTTATTTTAATACAAATAAGGTTATACATAATTAAATAAAAAAATATAAATTTAAGATTCATATTAATATGAAACGGTCATCTTTCTGGTTCAGTTCTGTTGATACGACACGGCACGGACAACCTGAATAAAATATTTTTAAGAATAAAATAATGAAATTTCTTTTTACACTAGCTAATTAAAACATTAAGTTTATAAAGTTGTACATAAGTCCAAAATAAAAAGACACTCTATATATTGACAAAACCAACACTTGAAATAATGAATTGTTTTACCGGTTACCGATAATTTATCAACTTTGTAAAACATATAATGAACAACGCGGCATCAGGTTTGCCAATCATTTACCAACATAGTTAGATCTCAGTAATTCACAGATGTATTATTGGATAATAGAGTTTCTTCAGTTTCAGTTTACAAATGTTAAAAACTAGGACAGAAAGTAAATTATTTTACAGTATACGGGCACAGACAGTCTCACGTAATACGTTTACGGAAAGTTACCGATAATATTTTTACTTCAATTTTGGTTTTTATCGAATGGCCACACCATTTAACTAAATTTAATTTTTATGTCACATATTATTACTTGTTCAGTTTAAATAATTATAACAGAAAAGAAACTTACGTGAAATATGAAACATACGAGAACAGTACGAAACCGCAATTCTCCTTTGGATTATTACAGCTTCATGGAAAGTTACCGAAAAGTTACTGAGAAAAGATAAAATAAATATTTTGTTTACTATAATCTCTTTGTACATACTTAGAAAATTTAAAACATATACTTACATTTGTGAATCAAAGATGATTTTCATAAATTGTTAAAATAATTAATATTTAAGAAAACTAAATCACACAAAATAGTATTTTAAAAACTAACAAAACGGTTTACCTCACGTATCACTGATATAAACACATTAAATTAAAAAACAATTTTGTGTTAAACGTGTCGGATATTGTTAAATAACACATTGCTACCAATTAATTACCGACTAACCAACTAGTTAATTTACCGAGTGTTACGTCGAATTACTCACATTTTCTACCAGTTAAGATAAAAGAGAAAGCAAAGAGAAGAAACAAATAATGCACATTGAGAATCACATAGAATAGAGAAAATAAAACACAATCGTTTTACTAATTTGTTCAAAATATTGTTACCGGGCGTCGGTAAAACTGTTCCCGAGGGACAGTCTACGGTTACAAATTGTTTGTCGGGAGAGAAGCAATTCGCCAACAGCCTTTCTGCAGATCTTAACAATTCCTTGAAAACGTTTTGTGTATTTAGGAAATTATCCCAGTCAGAGCCTGATGGATGGTTTTCTTGCTACGTTTTTAAATCTCCTAGAAATGTTTCTTAAACTTTTAAGATCAGAGCATCAAATTTAATTGAGGCTGTGGGTTAGTTCTCTTCAAAGGCGGTCTTTTATAATTACGATAGAAAGAAATGGTGATCGGAGATTAAAATAACATTAGTTACGACGAACGGAATTCACAAACGGTAGTCCACATCGTCGATTGTAAATTTTAGGTTCCGCAGAGCTTCATTTCCTAAGTAAAGATGCACCTCGAGAGCATCTAGAGTCATGTAAATTTGCATCCCTCTCAACCACAATATGAATATTCTTACTTATAAGGGGGAGGCGTAGATGAGTTGGATGGCAGTTATACAGACGTCAAAATCAACTAAGTGCAACGAGTCGAAGACTTAAGGGTAAGAAATAGAGCCTATGATGATTTGAGCTGCGTTCATGAATGAGAGTAGCTCTATATTTATTATTAGATATTTAAAAGTACTCTTTGTTTTTTGAGGCTGAAGTTTTGTAAATAATATAACCATTGTTCGAATCCAATCCAGACAACATCATCAAGAAGGTATGATTCCCTAAATTACGGACCAGACATAATTATATAAGATTAATTTTAATAGAAACTCCTGTTCAGGACGTACTGCGAGGAGAGACCGGACCCAGTAATGGTCTCAAGACATCTAGAAGAGAAGCCAATATAAAGAAGCCAACTATGATGGACAATTTTCTTCTGCTATGATAACTTCAGAAACCAACATTGCTAATTCCAAAACTGACCTATACATCTTGCAGATTTGTAAAATTGTCCGTTGGATACATTTGGCTAGATACATCCAAAGGTAATGTGGATTTCGTCATATTACAAACATTTCTTCTAAATGCTGCATGAATTTTACTGAATCTTCCACACGCTCATCATTTTTATGAGGCCGATTATCAATAACATGAGGCCGAGTGCGTTGCAGCATTGTGATCGACCCGCAAAACCAATTTAATTTGTTTAATAACTCCAAGTTCAATTATTTAAATCCACTAACTTCACACAATGTTTGTTCGTTGCCTTTCCCAATAGGTAAAGAGCGATTTAATTGGCTTAAAGGTTGCATTACTACATGATTCTAAATTAATTCTGGACGTAATTTTAACCTTGACTTTACTTAAAATTCTTTGACACTTAGCCCTAACACTAAATCCGGTGCCTCATAAACTACAAAAGTGGCATTGCTAAATCACAAATTATTTACTAACACTATCCAAATATCGATTGTTTATCATCACTCAATTGAATGGAACAATTGCTACGGATGAACGTTAAATCAGCTGAGAATTCATTCTATAGTTATCATCAACTAATTATCTTGGTGTTGGTTTTGTTATGAAATTAATTCGCTAGTTTGCCGAATAAAATAAAACGACGACGTTGATATAAAATTATGAAATGTTTTATTTTAAAAGAGGGGAATTTCGGATTTAATTCGTAACTATTTTATCATATTCGCAGCAACGAATTTTCGTTTAAAAAGTGTGAACTTTTCTATCCATTCATCATTGCAACAAACCAAGTTCAAGTGTAAAGTTAAATAAATTCTTTATAAATAAACCTGTGATTAATATAAAAGACTGATATATTTAAGTAAATAAATAAGTAAATCTAAAGTAAAACTGGAAAATAATTGTGAAGTAACTAACTCAAAAAAATCATCTAGAATGTCTCGAATTCATTTGGATTCCGTTAATACGGAGGAAGATTTTAAAACCTCAAGAAGAATTAGATTCGGTCGTCGACTAAATTATGTGCCCGAAAATGAAATTAGTGATGATGAAGTTACGGTGGATAAAGAAAATATAGATGCGGTCGATCCGATCGAAAAATTAAAAGAACGTTTGTTGAATGCTATGGATGGAACAGAAGAAAAGTCAACTAAGATTCGTACCCAAGCGTTGCAAAGCGTTTCAGAATTATTAATTCATTATTATGTACCAGAGTTAATCCAAAACCGAAAACTAGCGTTTGCGGAAATTGTTGTTAAAGGACTTCATCATGGTAAATCGCTCGAACAGTCGCTAGCTGCGAGAATACGACTGTTGCTACAATTACAATTGGGGGATGGTTATAAAATAGATTCAACTTTGGATCAACAAATATTGGATATTGTAACAGATACAGCGACTGGATGTAGAGCTCGGGCAGAATGTTGTACTGTGCTAGGGCTTCTATACTTCTTGCAACAAGATAACGACGATGATTTAATTGAAGCAATGGAAATTTTCGAAGACATATTCAAAAATATCGAAAAATCGATTACTGAAGATGAAGCGGAATTATATGGTTCAGCTTTACTTTCATGGGGATTACTTTTAACCAAATTATCACCAGGCTATGTAAAGAAACCAAAACAAATAATGGCCAGCTTATTAAAAATATTAGAATCAGAACATTTAACACTTCGAGTGGCATCCGGCGAAACAATATGTTTAATACTAGAGTACGGTCGAGCAGTAAACGAAAACTACATGCAGGATATCCTTCCAACTTTAATCGAGATGACAAAATCACTATCTACTGATTCACAACGCCATCGTCACAAACAAGAACTCAAATTACAGCGAGCAACGTTCCGAGATATTTTACGGTACATTGAGAATGATATTCGGCCTGGAGTAAAAATACAAATTGGCACCGAATCAATTGCACTTGATACGTGGAGGGTTCATCAACAGTACATGACACTTTGTGCTGTAATTGGACCTGGAATTGTGACTCACTTGTTGCACAATCAGTATGTACGAGATATTTTGCAATTGGGCGAAATACCTGTGGTTAGTTCAAAATCAAACAAAAAATGTGGTAAAAATAAAGCAGCGATTATAGGGAAGAAAAATCGGCAAAACAGAAATAAACCTGATTTTCGTTATTAAATTGAATAATAAAAATTGTGTTAAATTATTTTAAGCTGTGTTGTTTGTTTTAATTAAACGTTTTTGCCCCCTAACATTATAATGAACAATGATAACAACTTTAAGCATGCGCTGTTGTGTAAACAGTTGAATATCCATAAAAGATTCTCATTTAACAAACCAAACAAGATAAAAGTTGGTTCTTGAAATGTTCAATAAATTTCCTAATTCTACAGTAATGGTTGAATGGTTCATACTTTTTGATGAAGTCGATTGAAAAATCTCACCACATTTCACTTGAACAGGACCGCGCGCCGAGCGGTTTTAAAATTACTGGAAGGTTTTTTCCCGATTAATACACTTTTTATATTTTGCATTCGGTAAGACAGAGAATGAATGTCAGAGCATAACCGGTTATTTTATTTTTGTTGTGATATTTAAATGTCCTTGCGTACTCGATTCTACTAATATCACATGTCACATTTTGCAATCGAACCTGGATTGCAGGCGAATGAGACGACATATTTCAGCAACTTAAACGCAGCTCTGCTCAAAGTTACATCAATAACTGAAAATGATCGAGACATACAGGATCTGTGACAATACGTTTTATCCGTTAAAAATCAGTAAGGCTAACCATCACGAATTTTCGCAAAAAAATTGAAAAGATTTTATTGTTGAAATTCCGGTTCAAAATGATTATAGGTAATGAGAATAATACGTCGAGCAAGAAACTAACGGTAGAATGCATATGGAAAGCGCGGTTATTGGAAGTTTCGTATTTTGGTATCCGGTCACATTTTGCAATCGAACCTGGATTGCAGGCGAATAAGATCACATATTTCAGCAACTTAAACGCAGCTCTGCTCAAAGTTACATCAATAACTGAAAATGATCGAGACATACAGAATCTGAGACAATAAGTTTTATCCGTTAAAAATCGAACCTGGATTGCAGGCGAATAAGATGACATATTTCAGCAACTTAAACGCAGCTCTGCTCAAAGTTACATCAATAACTGAAAATGATCGAGACATACAGGATCTGTGACAATAAGTTTTATCCGTTAAAAATCAGTAATGCTAACCATCACGAATTTTCGCAAAAAAATTGAAAAGATTTTATTGTTGAAATTCCGGTTCAAAATGATTATAGGTAATGAGAATAATACGTCGAGCAAGAAACTAACGGTAGAATGCATATGGAAAGCGCGGTTATTGGAAGTTTCGTATTTTGGTATCCGGTCACATTTTGCAATCGAACCTGGATTGCAGGCGAATAAGATGACATATTTCAGCAACTTAAACGCAGCTCTGCTCAAAGTTACATCAATAACTGAAAATGATCGAGACATACAGGATCTGAGACAATAAGTTTTATTCGTTAAAAATCAGTAAGGCTAACCATCACGAATTTTCGCAAAAAATTGAAAAAATTTTATTGTTGAAATTCCGGTTCAAAATGATTATAGGTAATGAGAATAATACGTCGAGCAAGAAACTAACGGTAGAATGCGTATGGAAAGCGCGGTTATTGGAAGTTTCGTATTTTGGTATCCGGTCACATTTTGCAATCGAACCAGGATTGCAGGCGAATAAGATGACATATTTCAGCAACTTAAACGCAGCTCTGCTCAAAGTTACATCAATAACTGAAAATGATCGAGACATACAGGATCTGTGACAATAAGTTTTATCCGTTAAAAATCAGTAAGGCTAACCATCACGAATTTTCGCAAAAAAATTGAAAAGATTTTATTGTTGAAATTCCGGTTCAAAATGATTATAGCTAATGAGAATAATACGTCGAGCAAGAAACTAACGGTAGAATGCATATGGAAAGCGCGGTTATTGGAAGTTTCGTATTTTGGTATCCGGTCACATTTTGCAATCGAACCTGGATTGCAGGCAAATAAGATGACATATTTCAGCAACTTAAACGCAGCTCTGCTCAAAGTTACATCAATAACTGAAAATGATCGAGACATACAGGATCTGAGACAATAAGTTTTATCCGTTAAAAATCAGTAAGGCTAACCATCACGAATTTTCGCAAATAAATTGAAAACATTTTATTGTTGAAATTCCGGTTCAAAATGATTATAGGTAATGAGAATAATACGTCGAGCAAGAAACTAACGGTAGAATGCATATGGAAAGCGCGGTTATTGGAAGTTTCGTATTTTGGTATCCGGTCACATTTTGCAATCGAACCTGGATTGCAGGCGAATAAGATGACATATTTCAGCAACTTAAACGCAGCTCTGCTCAAAGTTACATCAATAACTGAAAATGATCGAGACATACAGAATCTGAGACAATAAGTTTTATCCGTTAAAAATCGAACCTGGATTGCAGGCGAATAAGATGACATATTTCAGCAACTTAAACGCAGCTCTGCTCAAAGTTACATCAATAACTGAAAATGATCGAGACATACAGGATCTGAGACAATAAGTTTTATCCGTTAAAAATCAGTAAGGCTAACCATCACGAATTTTCGCAAAAAAATTGAAAAGATTTTATTGTTGAAATTCCGGTTCAAAATGATTATAGGTAATGAGAATAATACGTCGAGCAAGAAACTAACGGTAGAATGCGTATGGAAAGCGCGGTTATTGGAAGTTTCGTATTTTGGTATCCGGTCACATTTTGCAATCGAACCAGGATTGCAGGCGAATAAGATGACATATTTCAGCAACTTAAACGCAGCTCTGCTCAAAGTTACATCAATAACTGAAAATGATCGAGACATACAGGATCTGAGACAATAAGTTTTATCCGTTAAAAATCAGTAAGGCTAACCATCACGAATTTTCGCAAAAAAATTGAAAAGATTTTATTGTTGAAATTCCGGTTCAAAATGATTATAGGTAATGAGAATAATATGTCGAGCAAGAAACTAACGGTAGAATGCATATGGAAAGCGCGGTTATTGGAAGTTTCGTATTTTGGTATCCGGTCACATTTTGCAATCGAACCTGGATTGCAGGCAAATAAGATGACATATTTCAGCAACTTAAACGCAGCTCTGCTCAAAGTTACATCAATAACTGAAAATGATCGAGACATACAGGATCTGAGACAATAAGTTTTATCCGTTAAAAATCAGTAAGGCTAACCATCACGAATTTTCGCAAAAAAATTGAAAAGATTTTATTGTTGAAATTCCGGTTCAAAATGATTATAGGTAATGAGAATAATATGTCGAGCAAGAAACTAACGGTAGAATGCATATGGAAAGCGCGGTTATTGGAAGTTTCGTATTTTGGTATCCGGTCACATTTTGCAATCGAACCTGGATTGTAGGCGAATAAGATGACATATTTCAGCAACTTAAACGCAGCTCTGCTCAAAGTTACATCAATAACTGAAAATGATCGAGACATACAGAATCTGAGACAATAAGTTTTATCCGTTAAAAATCGAACCTGGATTGCAGGCGAATAAGATGACATATTTCAGCAACTTAAACGCAGCTCTGCTCAAAGTTACATCAATAACTGAAAATGATCGAGACATACAGGATCTGAGACAATAAGTTTTATCCGTTAAAAATCAGTAAGGCTAACCATCACGAATTTTCGCAAAAAAATTGAAAAGATTTTATTGTTGAAATTCCGGTTCAAAATGATTATAGGTAATGAGAATAATACGTCGAGCAAGAAACTAACGGTAGAATGCGTATGGAAAGCGCGGTTATTGGAAGTTTCGTATTTTGGTATCCGGTCACATTTTGCAATCGAACCAGGATTGCAGGCGAATAAGATGACATATTTCAGCAACTTAAACGCAGCTCTGCTCAAAGTTACATCAATAACTGAAAATGATCGAGACATACAGGATCTGAGACAATAAGTTTTATCCGTTAAAAATCAGTAAGGCTAACCATCACGAATTTTCGCAAAAAAATTGAAAAGATTTTATTGTTGAAATTCCGGTTCAAAATGATTATAGGTAATGAGAATAATACGTCGAGCAAGAAACTAACGGTAGAATGCATATGGAAAGCGCGGTTATTGGAAGTTTCGTATTTTGGTATCCGGTCACATTTTGCAATCGAACCTGGATTGCAGGCGAATAAGATGACATATTTCAGCAACTTAAACGCAGCTCTGCTCAAAGTTACATCAATAACTGAAAATGATCGAGACATACAGAATCTGAGACAATAAGTTTTATCCGTTAAAAATCGAACCTGGATTGCAGGCGAATAAGATGACATATTTCAGCAACTTAAACGCAGCTCTGCTCAAAGTTACATCAATAACTGAAAATGATCGAGACATACAGGATCTGAGACAATAAGTTTTATCCGTTAAAAATCAGTAAGGCTAACCATCACGAATTTTCGCAAAAAAATTGAAAAGATTTTATTGTTGAAATTCCGGTTCAAAATGATTATAGGTAATGAGAATAATACGTCGAGCAAGAAACTAACGGTAGAATGCGTATGGAAAGCGCGGTTATTGGAAGTTTCGTATTTTGGTATCCGGTCACATTTTGCAATCGAACCAGGATTGCAGGCGAATAAGATGACATATTTCAGCAACTTAAACGCAGCTCTGCTCAAAGTTACATCAATAACTGAAAATGATCGAGACATACAGGATCTGAGACAATAAGTTTTATCCGTTAAAAATCAGTAAGGCTAACCATCACGAATTTTCGCAAAAAAATTGAAAAGATTTTATTGTTGAAATTCCGGTTCAAAATGATTATAGGTAATGAGAATAATACGTCGAGCAAGAAACTAACGGTAGAATGCATATGGAAAGCGCGGTTATTGGAAGTTTCGTATTTTGGTATCCGGTCACATTTTGCAATCGAACCTGGATTTCAGGCGAATAAGATGACATATTTCAGCAACTTAAACGCAGCTCTGCTCAAAGTTACATCAATAACTGAAAATGATCGAGACATACAGGATCTGAGACAATAAGTTTTATCCGTTAAAAATCAGTAAGGCTAACCATCACGAATTTTCGCAAAAAAATTGAAAAGATTTTATTGTTGAAATTCCGGTTCAAAATGATTATAGGTAATGAGAATAATACGTCGAGCAAGAAACTAACGGTAGAATGCATATGGAAAGCGCGGTTATTGGAAGTTTCGTATTTTGGTATCCGGTCACATTTTGCAATCGAACCTGGATTGCAGGCGAATAAGATGACATATTTCAGCAACTTAAACGCAGCTCTGCTCAAAGTTACATCAATAACTGAAAATGATCGAGACATACAGGATCTGAGACAATAAGTTTTATCCGTTAAAAATCAGTAAGGCTAACCATCACGAATTTTCGCAAAAAAATTGAAAAGATTTTATTGTTGAAATTCCGGTTCAAAATGATTATAGGTAATGAGAATAATACGTCGAGCAAGAAACTAACGGTAGAATGCATATGGAAAGCGCGGTTATTGGAAGTTTCGTATTTTGGTATCCGGTCACATTTTGCAATCGAACCTGGATTTCAGGCGAATAAGATGACATATTTCAGCAACTTAAACGCAGCTCTGCTCAAAGTTAGATCAATAACTGAAAATGATCGAGACATACAGGATCTGAGACAATAAGTTTTATCCGTTAAAAATCAGTAAGGCTAACCATCACGAATTTTCGCAAAAAAATTGAAAAGATTTTATTGTTGAAATTCCGGTTCAAAATGATTATAGGTAATGAGAATAATACGTCGAGCAAGAAACTAACGGTAGAATGCATATGGAAAGCGCGGTTATTGGAAGTTTCGTATTTTGGTATCCGGTCACATTTTGCAATCGAACCTGGATTGCAGGCGAATAAGATGACATATTTCAGCAACTTAAACGCAGCTCTGCTCAAAGTTACATCAATAACTGAAAATGATCGAGACATACAGGATCTGAGACAATAAGTTTTATCCGTTAAAAATCAGTAAGGCTAACCATCACGAATTTTCGCAAAAAAATTGAAAAGATTTTATTGTTGAAATTCCGGTTCAAAATGATTATAGGTAATGAGAATAATACGTCGAGCAAGAAACTAACGGTAGAATGCGTATGGAAAGCGCGGTTATTGGAAGTTTCGTATTTTGGTATCCGGTCACATTTTGCAATCGAACCAGGATTGCAGGCGAATAAGATGACATATTTCAGCAACTTAAACGCAGCTCTGCTCAAAGTTACATCAATAACTGAAAATGATCGAGACATACAGGATCTGAGACAATAAGTTTTATCCGTTAAAAATCAGTAAGGCTAACCATCACGAATTTTCGCAAAAAAATTGAAAAGATTTTATTGTTGAAATTCCGGTTCAAAATGATTATAGGTAATGAGAATAATACGTCGAGCAAGAAACTAACGGTAGAATGCATATGGAAAGCGCGGTTATTGGAAGTTTCGTATTTTGGTATCCGGTCACATTTTGCAATCGAACCTGGATTTCAGGCGAATAAGATGACATATTTCAGCAACTTAAACGCAGCTCTGCTCAAAGTTACATCAATAACTGAAAATGATCGAGACATACAGGATCTGAGACAATAAGTTTTATCCGTTAAAAATCAGTAAGGCTAACCATCACGAATTTTCGCAAAAAAATTGAAAAGATTTTATTGTTGAAATTCCGGTTCAAAATGATTATAGGTAATGAGAATAATACGTCGAGCAAGAAACTAACGGTAGAATGCATATGGAAAGCGCGGTTATTGGAAGTTTCGTATTTTGGTATCCGGTCACATTTTGCAATCGAACCTGGATTGCAGGCGAATAAGATGACATATTTCAGCAACTTAAACGCAGCTCTGCTCAAAGTTACATCAATAACTGAAAATGATCGAGACATACAGGATCTGAGACAATAAGTTTTATCCGTTAAAAATCAGTAAGGCTAACCATCACGAATTTTCGCAAAAAAATTGAAAAGATTTTATTGTTGAAATTCCGGTTCAAAATGATTATAGGTAATGAGAATAATACGTCGAGCAAGAAACTAACGGTAGAATGCATATGGAAAGCGCGGTTATTGGAAGTTTCGTATTTTGGTATCCGGTCACATTTTGCAATCGAACCTGGATTTCAGGCGAATAAGATGACATATTTCAGCAACTTAAACGCAGCTCTGCTCAAAGTTAGATCAATAACTGAAAATGATCGAGACATACAGGATCTGAGACAATAAGTTTTATCCGTTAAAAATCAGTAAGGCTAACCATCACGAATTTTCGCAAAAAAATTGAAAAGATTTTATTGTTGAAATTCCGGTTCAAAATGATTATAGGTAATGAGAATAATACGTCGAGCAAGAAACTAACGGTAGAATGCATATGGAAAGCGCGGTTATTGGAAGTTTCGTATTTTGGTATCCGGTCACATTTTGCAATCGAACCTGGATTGCAGGCGAATAAGATGACATATTTCAGCAACTTAAACGCAGCTCTGCTCAAAGTTACATCAATAACTGAAAATGATCGAGACATACAGGATCTGAGACAATAAGTTTTATCCGTTAAAAATCAGTAAGGCTAACCATCACGAATTTTCGCAAAAAATTGAAAAGATTTTATTGTTGAAATTCCGGTTCAAAATGATTATAGGTAATGAGAATAATACGTCGAGCAAGAAACTAACGGTAGAATGCATATGGAAAGCGCGGTTATTGGAAGTTTCGTATTTTGGTATCCGGTCACATTTTGCAATCGAACCTGGATTTCAGGCGAATAAGATGACATATTTCAGCAACTTAAACGCAGCTCTGCTCAAAGTTACATCAATAACTGAAAATGATCGAGACATACAGGATCTGAGACAATAAGTTTTATCCGTTAAAAATCAGTAAGGCTAACCATCACGAATTTTCGCAAAAAAATTGAAAAGATTTTATTGTTGAAATTCCGGTTCAAAATGATTATAGCTAATGAGAATAATACGTCGAGCAAGAAACTAACGGTAGAATGCATATGGAAAGCGCGGTTATTGGAAGTTTCGTATTTTGGTATCCGGTCACATTTTGCAATCGAACCTGGATTGCAGGCGAATAAGATGACATATTTCAGCAACTTAAACGAAGCTCTGCTCAAAGTTACATCAATAACTGAAAATGATCGAGACATACAGGATCTGTGACAATAAGTTTTATCCGTTAAAAATCAGTAAGGCTAACCATCACGAATTTTCGCAAAAAAATTGAAAAGATTTTATTGTTGAAATTCCGGTTCAAAATGATTATAGCTAATGAGAATAATACGTCGAGCAAGAAACTAACGGTAGAATGCATATGGAAAGCGCGGTTATTGGAAGTTTCGTATTTTGGTATCCGGTCACATTTTGCAATCGAACCTGGATTGCAGGCGAATAAGATGACATATTTCAGCAACTTAAACGCAGCTCTGCTCAAAGTTACATCAATAACTGAAAATGATCGAGACATACAGGATCTGTGACAATAAGTTTTATCCGTTAAAAATCAGTAAGGCTAACCATCACGAATTTTCGCAAAAAAATTGAAAAGATTTTATTGTTGAAATTCCGGTTCAAAATGATTATAGCTAATGAGAATAATACGTCGAGCAAGAAACTAACGGTAGAATGCATATGGAAAGCGCGGTTATTGGAAGTTTCGTATTTTGGTATCCGGTCACATTTTGCAATCGAACCTGGATTGCAGGCGAATAAGATGACATATTTCAGCAACTTAAACGCAGCTCTGCTCAAAGTTACATCAATAACTGAAAATGATCGAGACATACAGGATCTGAGACAATAAGTTTTATCCGTTAAAAATCAGTAAGGCTAACCATCACGAATTTTCGCAAAAAATTGAAAAGATTTTATTGTTGAAATTCCGGTTCAAAATGATTATAGGTAATGAGAATAATACGTCGAGCAAGAAACTAACGGTAGAATGCATATGGAAAGCGCGGTTATTGGAAGTTTCGTATTTTGGTATCCGGTCACATTTTGCAATCGAACCTGGATTGCAGGCGAATAAGATGACATATTTCAGCAACTTAAACGCAGCTCTGCTCAAAGTTACATCAATAACTGAAAATGATCGAGACATACAGGATCTGAGACAATAAGTTTTATCCGTTAAAAATCAGTAAGGCTAACCATCACGAATTTTCGCAAAAAATTGAAAAGATTTTATTGTTGAAATTCCGGTTCAAAATGATTATAGGTAATGAGAATAATACGTCGAGCAAGAAACTAACGGTAGAATGCATATGGAAAGCGCGGTTATTGGAAGTTTCGTATTTTGGTATCCGGTCACATTTTGCAATCGAACCTGGATTTCAGGCGAATAAGATGACATATTTCAGCAACTTAAACGCAGCTCTGCTCAAAGTTAGATCAATAACTGAAAATGATCGAGACATACAGGATCTGAGACAATAAGTTTTATCCGTTAAAAATCAGTAAGGCTAACCATCACGAATTTTCGCAAAAAAATTGAAAAGATTTTATTGTTGAAATTCCGGTTCAAAATGATTATAGCTAATGAGAATAATACGTCGAGCAAGAAACTAACGGTAGAATGCATATGGAAAGCGCGGTTATTGGAAGTTTCGTATTTTGGTATCCGGTCACATTTTGCAATCGAACCTGGATTGCAGGCGAATAAGATGACATATTTCAGCAACTTAAACGCAGCTCTGCTCAAAGTTACATCAATAACTGAAAATGATCGAGACATACAGGATCTGTGACAATAAGTTTTATCCGTTAAAAATCAGTAAGGCTAACCATCACGAATTTTCGCAAAAAAATTGAAAAGATTTTATTGTTGAAATTCCGGTTCAAAATGATTATAGCTAATGAGAATAATACGTCGAGCAAGAAACTAACGGTAGAATGCATATGGAAAGCGCGGTTATTGGAAGTTTCGTATTTTGGTATCCGGTCACATTTTGCAATCGAACCTGGATTGCAGGCGAATAAGATGACATATTTCAGCAACTTAAACGCAGCTCTGCTCAAAGTTACATCAATAACTGAAAATGATCGAGACATACAGGATCTGAGACAATAAGTTTTATTCGTTAAAAATCAGTAAGGCTAACCATCACGAATTTTCGCAAAAAATTGAAAAGATTTTATTGTTGAAATTCCGGTTCAAAATGATTATAGGTAATGAGAATAATACGTCGAGCAAGAAACTAACGGTAGAATGCATATGGAAAGCGCGGTTATTGGAAGTTTCGTATTTTGGTATCCGGTCACATTTTGCAATCGAACCTGGATTTCAGGCGAATAAGATGACATATTTCAGCAACTTAAACGCAGCTCTGCTCAAAGTTACATCAATAACTGAAAATGATCGAGACATACAGGATCTGTGACAATAAGTTTTATCCGTTAAAAATCAGTAAGGCTAACCATCACGAATTTTCGCAAAAAATTGAAAAGATTTTATTG
Source organism: Nephrotoma guestfalica (assembly GCA_963691935.1). Lineage (NCBI taxonomy): Eukaryota > Metazoa > Arthropoda > Insecta > Diptera > Tipulidae > Nephrotoma > Nephrotoma guestfalica. The sequence goes on from OY829913.1 coordinate 84,663,760, forward strand.
TTGAAATTCCGGTTCAAAATGATTATAGGTAATGAGAATAATACGTCGAGCAAGAAACTAACGGTAGAATGCATATGGAAAGCGCGGTTATTGGAAGTTTCGTATTTTGGTATCCGGTCACATTTTGCAATCGAACCTGGATTGCAGGCGAATAAGATGACATATTTCAGCAACTTAAACGCAGCTCTGCTCAAAGTTACATCAATAACTGAAAATGATCGAGACATACAGGATCTGAGACAATAAGTTTTATCCGTTAAAAATCAGTAAGGCTAACCATCACGAATTTTCGCAAAAAAATTGAAAAGATTTTATTGTTGAAATTCCGGTTCAAAATGATTATAGGTAATGAGAATAATACGTCGAGCAAGAAACTAACGGTAGAATGCATATGGAAAGCGCGGTTATTGGAAGTTTCGTATTTTGGTATCCGGTCACATTTTGCAATCGAACCTGGATTGCAGGCGAATAAGATCACATATTTCAGCAACTTAAACGCAACTCTGCTCAAAGTTACATCAATAACTGAAAATGATCGAGACATACAGGATCTGAGACAATAAGTTTTATCCGTTAAAAATCAGTAAGGCTAACCATCACGAATTTTCGCAAAAAATTGAAAAGATTTTATTGTTGAAATTCCGGTTCAAAATGATTATAGGTAATGAGAATAATACGTCGAGCAAGAAACTAACGGTAGAATGCATATGGAAAGCGCGGTTATTGGAAGTTTCGTATTTTGGTATCCGGTCACATTTTGCAATCGAACCTGGATTTCAGGCGAATAAGATGACATATTTCAGCAACTTAAACGCAGCTCTGCTCAAAGTTACATCAATAACTGAAAATGATCGAGACATACAGGATCTGTGACAATAAGTTTTATCCGTTAAAAATCAGTAAGGCTAACCATCACGAATTTTCGCAAAAAATTGAAAAGATTTTATTGTTGAAATTCCGGTTCAAAATGATTATAGGTAATGAGAATAATACGTCGAGCAAGAAACTAACGGTAGAATGCATATGGAAAGCGCGGTTATTGGAAGTTTCGTATTTTGGTATCCGGTCACATTTTGCAATCGAACCTGGATTGCAGGCGAATAAGATGACATATTTCAGCAACTTAAACGCAGCTCTGCTCAAAGTTACATCAATAACTGAAAATGATCGAGACATACAGGATCTGAGACAATAAGTTTTATCCGTTAAAAATCAGTAAGGCTATCCATCACGAATTTTCGCAAAAAAATTGAAAAGATTTTATTGTTGAAATTCCGGTTCAAAATGATTATAGGTAATGAGAATAATACGTCGAGCAAGAAACTAACGGTAGAATGCTTATGGAAAGCGCGGTTATTGGAAGTTTCGTATTTTGGTATCCGGTCACATTTTGCAATCGAACCTGGATTTCAGGCGAATAAGATGACATATTTCAGCAACTTAAACGCAGCTCTGCTCAAAGTTACATCAATAACTGAAAATGATCGAGACATACAGGATCTGAGACAATAAGTTTTATCCGTTAAAAATCAGTAAGGCTAACCATCACGAATTTTCGCAAAAAAATTGAAAAGATTTTATTGTTGAAATTCCGGTTCAAAATGATTATAGGTAATGAGAATAATACGTCGAGCAAGAAACTAACGGTAGAATGCATATGGAAAGCGCGGTTATTGGAAGTTTCGTATTTTGGTATCCGGTCACATTTTGCAATCGAACCTGGATTGCAGGCGAATAAGATGACATATTTCAGCAACTTAAACGCAGCTCTGCTCAAAGTTACATCAATAACTGAAAATGATCGAGACATACAGGATCTGAGACAATAAGTTTTATCCGTTAAAAATCAGTAAGGCTAACCATCACGAATTTTCGCAAAAAAATTGAAGATTTTATTGTTGAAATTCCGGTTCAAAATGATTATAGGTAACGAGAATAATACGTCGAGCAAGAAACTAACGGTAGAATGCATGGAAAGCGCGGTTATTGGAAGTTTCGTATTTTGGTATCCGGTCACATTTTGCAATCGAACCTGGATTGCAGGCGAATAAGATGACATATTTCAGCAACTTAAACGCAGCTCTGCTCAAAGTTACATCAATAACTGAAAATGACCGAGACATACAGGATCTGAGACAATAAGTTTTATCCGTTAAAAATCAGTAAGGCTAACCATCACGAATTTTCGCAAAAAAATTGAAGATTTTATTGTTGAAATTCCGGTTCAAAATGATTATAGGTAATGAGAATAATACGTCGAGCAAGAAACTAACGGTAGAATGCGTATGGAAAGCGCGGTTATTGGAAGTTTCGTATTTTGGTATCCGGTCACATTTTGCAATCGAACCTGGATTGCAGGCGAATAAGATGACATATTTCAGCAACTTAAACGCAGCTCTGCTCAAAGTTACATCAATAACTGAAAATGATCGAGACATACAGGATCTGAGACAATAAGTTTTATCCGTTAAAAATCAGTAAGGCTATCCATCACGAATTTTCGCAAAAAAATTGAAAAGATTTTATTGTTGAAATTCCGGTTCAAAATGATTATAGGTAATGAGAATAATACGTCGAGCAAGAAACTAACGGTAGAATGCGTATGGAAAGCGCGGTTATTGGAAGTTTCGTATTTTGGTATCCGGTCACATTTTGCAATCGAACCTGGATTGCAGGCGAATAAGATGACATATTTCAGCAACTTAAACGCAGCTCTGCTCAAAGTTACATCAATAACTGAAAATGATCGAGACATACAGGATCTGAGACAATAAGTTTTATCCGTTAAAAATCAGTAAGGCTAACCATCACGAATTTTCGCAAAAAATTGAAAAGATTTTATTGTTGAAATTCCGGTTCAAAATGATTATAGGTAATGAGAATAATACGTCGAGCAAGAAACTAACGGTAGAATGCATATGGAAAGCGCGGTTATTGGAAGTTTCGTATTTTGGTATCCGGTCACATTTTGCAATCGAACCTGGATTGCAGGCGAATAAGATGACATATTTCAGCAACTTAAACGCAGCTCTGCTCAAAGTTACATCAATAACTGAAAATGATCGAGACATACAGGATCTGAGACAATAAGTTTTATCCGTTAAAAATCAGTAAGGCTAACTAACCATCACGAATTTTCGCAAAAAATTGAAAAGATTTTATTGTTGAAATTCCGGTTCAAAATGATTATAGGTAATGAGAATAATACGTCGAGCAAGAAACTAACGGTAGAATGCATATGGAAAGCGCGGTTATTGGAAGTTTCGTATTTTGGTATCCGGTCACATTTTGCAATCGAACCTGGATTGCAGGCGAATAAGATGACATATTTCAGCAACTTAAACGCAGCCCTGCTCAAAGTTACATCAATAACTGAAAATGATCGAGACATACAGGATCTGAGACAATAAGTTTTATCCGTTAAAAATCAGTAAGGCTATCCATCACGAATTTTCGCAAAAAAATTGAAAAAATTTTATTGTTGAAATTCCGGTTCAAAATGATTATAGGTAATGAGAATAATACGTCGAGCAAGAAACTAACGGTAGAATGCTTATGGAAAGCGCGGTTATTGGAAGTTTCGTATTTTGGTATCCGGTCACATTTTGCAATCGAACCTGGATTTCAGGCGAATAAGGTGACATATTTCAGCAACTTAAACGCAGCTCTGCTCAAAGTTACATCAATAACTGAAAATGATCGAGACATACAGGATCTGAGACAATAAGTTTTATCCGTTAAAAATCAGTAAGGCTAACCATCACGAATTTTCGCAAAAAAATTGAAAAGATTTTATTGTTGAAATTCCGGTTCAAAATGATTATAGGTAATGAGAATAATACGTCGAGCAAGAAACTAACGGTAGAATGCATATGGAAAGCGCGGTTATTGGAAGTTTCGTATTTTGGTATCCGGTCACATTTTGCAATCGAACCTGGATTGCAGGCGAATAAGATGACATATTTCAGCAACTTAAACGCAGCTCTGCTCAAAGTTACATCAATAACTGAAAATGATCGAGACATACAGGATCTGAGACAATAAGTTTTATCCGTTAAAAATCAGTAAGGCTAACCATCACGAATTTTCGCAAAAAAATTGAAAAGATTTTATTGTTGAAATTCCGGTTCAAAATGATTATAGGTAATGAGAATAATACGTCGAGCAAGAAACTAACGGTAGAATGCATATGGAAAGCGCGGTTATTGGAAGTTTCGTATTTTGGTATCCGGTCACATTTTGCAATCGAACCTGGATTGCAGGCGAATAAGATGACATATTTCAGCAACTTAAACGCAGCTCTGCTCAAAGTTACATCAATAACTGAAAATGATCGAGACATACAGGATCTGAGACAATAAGTTTTATCCGTTAAAAATCAGTAAGGCTATCCATCACGAATTTTCGCAAAAAATTGAAGATTTTATTGTTGAAATTCCGGTTCAAAATGATTATAGGTAACGAGAATAATACGTCGAGCAAGAAACTAACGGTAGAATGCATATGGAAAGCGCGGTTATTGGAAGTTTCGTATTTTGGTATCCGGTCACATTTTGCAATCGAACCTGGATTGCAGGCGAATAAGATGACATATTTCAGCAACTTAAACGCAGCTCTGCTCAAAGTTACATCAATAACTGAAAATGATCGAGACATACAGGATCTGAGACAATAAGTTTTATCCGTTAAAAATCAGTAAGGCTATCCATCACGAATTTTCGCAAAAAAATTGAAAAGATTTTATTGTTGAAATTCCGGTTCAAAATGATTATAGGTAATGAGAATAATACGTCGAGCAAGAAACTAACGGTAGAATGCATGGAAAGCTCGGTTATTGGAAGTTTCGTATTTTGGTATCCGGTCACATTTTGCAATCGAACCTGGATTGCAGACGAATAAGATGACATATTTCAGCAACTTAAACGCAGCTCTGCTCAAAGTTACATCAATAACTGAAAATGATCGAGACATACAGGATCTGAGACAATAAGTTTTATCCGTTAAAAATCAGTAAGGCTATCCATCACGAATTTTCGCAAAAAAATTGAAAAGATTTTATTGTTGAAATTCCGGTTCAAAATGATTATAGGTAATGAGAATAATACGTCGAGCAAGAAACTAACGGTAGAATGCATGGAAAGCGCGGTTATTGGAAGTTTCGTATTTTGGTATCCGGTCACATTTTGCAATCGAACCTGGATTGCAGACGAATAAGATGACATATTTCAGCAACTTAAACGCAGCTCTGCTCAAAGTTACATCAATAACTGAAAATGATCGAGACATACAGGATCTGAGACAATAAGTTTTATCCGTTAAAAATCAGTAAGGCGTTCACGAATTTTCGCAAAAAAATTGAAGATTTTATTGTTGAAATTCCGGTTCAAAATGATTATAGGTAACGAGAATAATACGTCGAGCAAGAAACTAACGGTAGAATGCATGGAAAGCGCGGTTATTGGAAGTTTCGTATTTTGGTATCCGGTCACATTTTGCAATCGAACCTGGATTGCAGACGAATAAGATGACATATTTCAGCAACTTAAACGCAGCTCTGCTCAAAGTTACATCAATAACTGAAAATGATCGAGACATACAGGATCTGAGACAATAAGTTTTATCCGTTAAAAATCAGTAAGGCTAACCATCACGAATTTTCGCAAAAAAATTGAAAAGATTTTATTGTTGAAATTCCGGTTCAAAATGATTATAGGTAATGAGAATAATACGTCGAGCAAGAAACTAACGGTAGAATGCGTATGGAAAGCGCGGTTATTGGAAGTTTCGTATTTTGGTATCCGGTCACATTTTGCAATCGAACCAGGATTGCAGGCGAATAAGATGACATATTTCAGCAACTTAAACGCAGCTCTGCTCAAAGTTACATCAATAACTGAAAATGATCGAGACATACAGGATCTGAGACAATAAGTTTTATCCGTTAAAAATCAGTAAGGCTAACCATCACGAATTTTCGCAAAAAAATTGAAAAGATTTTATTGTTGAAATTCCGGTTCAAAATGATTATAGGTAATGAGAATAATACGTCGAGCAAGAAACTAACGGTAGAATGCATATGGAAAGCGCGGTTATTGGAAGTTTCGTATTTTGGTATCCGGTCACATTTTGCAATCGAACCTGGATTGCAGGCGAATAAGATGACATATTTCAGCAACTTAAACGCAGCTCTGCTCAAAGTTACATCAATAACTGAAAATGATCGAGACATACAGGATCTGAGACAATAAGTTTTATCCGTTAAAAATCAGTAAGGCTATCCATCACGAATTTTCGCAAAAAAATTGAAAAGATTTTATTGTTGAAATTCCGGTTCAAAATGATTATAGGTAATGAGAATAATACGTCGAGCAAGAAACTAACGGTAGAATGCATGGAAAGCGCGGTTATTGGAAGTTTCGTATTTTGGTATCCGGTCACATTTTGCAATCGAACCTGGATTGCAGACGAATAAGATGACATATTTCAGCAACTTAAACGCAGCTCTGCTCAAAGTTACATCAATAACTGAAAATGATCGAGACATACAGGATCTGAGACAATAAGTTTTATCCGTTAAAAATCAGTAAGGCTATCCATCACGAATTTTCGCAAAAAAATTGAAAAGATTTTATTGTTGAAATTCCGGTTCAAAATGATTATAGGTAATGAGAATAATACGTCGAGCAAGAAACTAACGGTAGAATGCATGGAAAGCGCGGTTATTGGAAGTTTCGTATTTTGGTATCCGGTCACATTTTGCAATCGAACCTGGATTGCAGACGAATAAGATGACATATTTCAGCAACTTAAACGCAGCTCTGCTCAAAGTTACATCAATAACTGAAAATGATCGAGACATACAGGATCTGAGACAATAAGTTTTATCCGTTAAAAATCAGTAAGGCGTTCACGAATTTTCGCAAAAAAATTGAAGATTTTATTGTTGAAATTCCGGTTCAAAATGATTATAGGTAACGAGAATAATACGTCGAGCAAGAAACTAACGGTAGAATGCATGGAAAGCGCGGTTATTGGAAGTTTCGTATTTTGGTATCCGGTCACATTTTGCAATCGAACCTGGATTGCAGACGAATAAGATGACATATTTCAGCAACTTAAACGCAGCTCTGCTCAAAGTTACATCAATAACTGAAAATGATCGAGACATACAGGATCTGAGACAATAAGTTTTATCCGTTAAAAATCAGTAAGGCTATCCATCAGGAATTTTCGCAAAAAATTGAAAAGGTTTTATTGTTGAAATTCCGGTTCAAAATGATTATAGGTAATGAGAATAATACGTCGAGCAAGAAACTAACGGTAGAATGCATATGGAAAGCGCGGTTATTGGAAGTTTCGTATTTTGGTATCCGGTCACATTTTGCAATCGAACCTGGATTGCAGGCGAATAAGATGACATATTTCAGCAACTTAAACGCAGCTCTGCTCAAAGTTACATCAATAACTGAAAATGATCGAGACATACAGAATCTGAGACAATAAGTTTTATCCGTTAAAAATCAGTATCCGAAACTATTTAGGGGTAGGAAAAATTACCACAATTAATTAAACTCGCTATCGGATGTGCGGTTTAATTTTCACTTCATAAAATTTTCATTAACTCCAGATATCTCTCTCATAAGTTGTGGATTAGTCAATCTCGGCTAAAACTAATCATTTTGATATCTCAGATTTTTCATTTTTTATCTCATATATTAATTGTAACTTATCCTACCACATCCTAAGAGGACAAGTTAATTTCTTTGTTATTCAAGCAATTATAAAAAAATCGTGCTTGATAGAACCGCACGCCTTCCGCGTGTTAGGTAGATGTTATAACCACTACACCACGGAACCACTCAGATACATCGTTCATTATAATTTAGTAAATCTATTATCTCATTTAAAAATTAAAACAACAACTTTTAATTTAAATACTTTTTATTCAACTTTATTCAGTCCTTCGAATTTATACTTCCTGTCATCTCGCCTTTCTAGCGTTCTCAACCTCTCGTTTTCATTAAACAATTCATGCTTATACGATTTCTCATACAAAGGCATACTAATCTCGTCCACGGTAAGGGCATTCCGTATAAATTCATTATAAATCAGATGCGTCACCATCGCTGGTCCTATAATCGAACAAAGTGCCACATACTGCTGATGCAAAGCCCATGTTTTAATTTCGATCGATTCTGCACCAAAAACCACCTTAATATAGGGCTGCGTATTTTCCTCGAAGTATCGGCTTATGTCACGGAATGTGGCTCGTTGGATTTTCAGGTCATGCTTGTGGCGGAATTTTTGCGTATCATGCGATAGGAATTTTGCAGTGTCTACAGTCTCTTCGATAGTTTCGATTAAATTGGTATTTTTTGTTGCACGGCTATATTCTAGTATGAGGCATAGTACTTCACCTGCTTCCACTCGAAGATTCAAATATGGTGATTCTAGTAATTGAATCAGGTGTTTCGTAAGCCTACATATAAAACGAAAAAAATTAACTTATTGTGATTTAACTCAGAATATAAACAATTACTTACTCTTGTAATGTTCCGGAATCGGAATATTTTGGCGACCCTTTTGTGAAGAGCAGCCCCCATGAGAATAGGGCAGCACTGTGTAAAAGTGCATCACCTTCGGATACGGCCACTTTATTAACTGTATTTTCGAATACGTTCATGACCTCTTCCATATTTTCAAGGTCCCGTAAAAAGTATAAAACACCTAAGCAACCGCAACATTCAGCTCGAGCACTAATTTCATTTGAGGTATCTAATACAGCCTTCAAGATATATTGGCTAATCAACTGTACTTCATCATATTGATTACCTAATTGTATGACGAGCAACGTTCCGGTTTTCGCGGCCACAGCTAAATCAATCCCGTTTACTCGTCGCAGTGATTTTTCAACTAGTTCCGTTATGGTTAATTTCCGATCGTCCACAATTTCAGGAATATAGTGATGAATTAGAATATCAACGATTTTTTGGAATCCGTTAAATCGAGTCTGAGCCGATTTCTCACTCGCTTCTTCAATCGCATTGTACAACTGGCATTTAACTTTCTCTATTGCGTCACGCTCATTTCTCGCACGAATTTCTTCCGCATTTTCTGGTTTGGGTACACTATTATCCAGTCCTTCAGTCTTCTCTTTTAATGGTGGTGAACACGATTTTGGTCCGCGTACTACTTTTGACGGAATTATCATTTCTTCACTTAACGAATCCAGTATAATTTTAGACATTTTTGATGTTTTTGGTTGTTGTTTGTTCACAAGTATTACCCACCAGATTTACTCACTTATCACACTTATACGAAGTTCGCACAATACTTTAATTATGTATTGCTAATTAAAATAAATAAATTCACTGCGTATTTAAATCGTACTTTACACTAGCGCCAGTAGAAGTTGAATGGTGAATGAACAAACAAAATTTACTTATATATATACATGACACGACCACACGACGTAGCTAGATTCATTTTGAATTTCACCATCGCCATCGATCGATTTCTAGATATGTATGTGTGCAGGTTGTGAAATTCATTCTAGAAAATACTAGAACCAAATTGTTATTGTTTGTTTTCGTTTGTGTGCGTGCTTGCTATTATGTTATGTATTGTTTTGTTAGATAGCGCGAAAGCGATGACTAATGTATCGCGGTAATTCTTATTTGTTGATTGTTTACAGTCAAATTGGTTACAATTCTGGAATTTTGTAGATTAAGATGGTTACGATTCCATTTGAAGATGCTTACATAATATTAATTAGATGTTTAGGTGTGTCAATGTATATTGCTAGTGTAAGAAACTGGTGCTGCTGGAATGTCTATATAGATTACTGCAAATATCATTTTTGTATAGGTTGCCGTTGCTTATTTTTGTTACTTATTATTTTAAATTTATATCGTATTGTTCGTCGACCACCTATCCGAACATTGAATGGCCCACAGTAGTACAAACCAGTATTGGTGAGTGGTGGTGCCATATCTATTCTCGAGAGGGGGCAACGATGCCAACTGTTGTTGCATAGTCTTTGATGTTGTTTGCAAATGACAGCGATGAAAAATGAACGCAGATGAATGATCCAGAATCGACTTCAACAATATCGTAGCGTTTCCTGAAAATCACCATGCGGAATGACCGCATTTGCATGATTAACCAAAAATAAATGCAGTAGTTAGTTGCCCTCCGACACGCAGATTGTCATCCAAAAATGAATTGAGGGCAAGCATTGATTGATTGCTACTTGTGTCTACTCTAGAACGATAGTTTAAGAAATTAATTTCGGTTATGAATAGGTAGGTACGTTTACCTTGTGCCTCGTGTATGTGGAAAATCAAAACTTTCCTCTTCAGCTGCTCCCACGATTTTAGTTTTCCAATACTTATATGCCCAGATGGTCGAAAGCGTAGCATAAGAACTGTTGTATGTGATCTACAGGTTGTGATCTTCGACCTGGTGCTTGAAAGGAGCAATGTTCGAATGGGGTTTATCTCGCTCGCCTTCGATTCATATTATAATGTTTCTGTATGTAAGTTACCCGATTTGAAACGCATGGTTTCAAATTTACAATGCTGGAATCGCCGCTTAATGTGTATCCCGCATTACTTAGTTGTTGTGTTGCACACAATTCCAATCGAGTAATTGTAATTTGTTTAACCGGGGCAACCTCTATCCTTGCCTTTAGCAAAGTAACATGTATATTACCGTCAGCATGGATAGTTTGCATATAAATAACCGCTGTTAAGCCTTCCTGCTTGCATCGCAGATTCAATGAAGCGTCATCCTTGCATCTTGATGCATTTACCCTGATTTTGTAAAATAAATTATCAGTAATCGGGTTCCAATGAAGACTGAGAACTGTGGTTTCAGGATCGTTGAAGGCCACTGCCTTAAGTAAATCTTATAACTGTGGACCATCCAATATTGTGTTTCGTCGCGAATGAATGGGTTCTTGAAAATATGTCCACAGAGATTGAAGAGGAATCGATTACGCATAGTAAATTTAATTTTTTAATTACACAGTCCAGTAACTCATCGACTCGTTGTTCATCGATACGTTTGGTCGCTGGAAGCATGTGCGAGGCTTCACTTTCACCGATACACTTGTTTACTGATAAATGTTTGCAGTGATTGATCACCGGGGGTGACCGTGGAGGCCAAAATCGCACATAGAGTTCGTTGTGCTTTCCAATAACAACTCCTTTCTGAATTATATTGCCCCACATATGGATACCGATAAGGACGTCCATTCGTCCAGGGTTTGCAAATTCGGGATCTGCAAGCTACAACTTCTTTAAATAATTCCAACATCAAACGACATCACTGCCGTTGATGACGCGATTGAACGCATAATATAAGCTTCGAAACGTAAAGTTAATATCAATCGTAGAACACATAGTAACAGTTGTTTGGCCACGTGTATAAATATATGTATGTATTATGTATTAGTGGATGTCCCGATTCCTTCGGATTAATATTAAGATTATTGATTACCGACTCCGTAATGAAGCTCGCCTGTGAAACGGGATCGCAAAGTATTCTGCAAATAAGACTGTTATGGCGGTCCAAGAAAACTACGTTTGCGGACAATGATTGGCTATAACCCGTCATGTTGTTCCTTACTGAATGTCATGGGCTGCTGGCTTGGTAATGCAAAAAGTGCCAATTGTGTTTTATCAAGTTGTGTCGTGTAAGGTAGTTGGCGCTGACTATCCGCTGATCACCATGACCCATTATACAGTATAGTGTATTATGTCTCTGACGATAACATGTGCACTCCCAATGATTGTGACCCGAAGTTAAACAATTGAAAAACAACCTGAGGCAAATAGTAGATACGATATTTTAAAAATGTTTTGATTTCAACGAATTAGAGGATGTTCAACCGATACCAAAGTGAAAAAAATTAACATCCATTTACCTTCTGCCGATTTTCGGCACTGGTTGCGTCGACTGGTGAACGCCTCGGTGGACGAGTTTCGTTGGTTTTGGACAATTTCAACTGAAAACTTACGTCCTCAGTTGAATTGACTTCGTTGTTTTTGTGCGATTGAGCGCGTTGGTTTTGTCTCTGCCTTTTCTGCCTTTCTTTTTGCAATTTAAAGCTGAGTGCTTATCCCTGGTGGGGTTATGTCTTCAGCTGAATCGATAATTTGTTATTTACAAATTTGACAATTTTACCCTGTTTCCTGCTTGTGGATAAAGTTGTTGTAGGATGTGTTGAGCAAACTATGCTTTAAATAGTTTAATCGATGCTTGAGAAAGGAATGTTTTGTCTCGCGGTCTTTGATATGATAAAAAAATAAACCTCAAATGTACAGGGTTATCAATTGTGGGTTCTGGAGGTACTCAAGATGATAAATCTGTCGTTTGGCAACGTTCGTTCGTTGTATTTTTGTTGCATCACAATATGCTGTTTGTTTTGCTTTTATGTAGCATTATATAGCATTTCTCAAACCACACGCGGATGTGTTCGCTGGGTTTGTTGACGTTACACGATGTGCATCAAAGACGTCATTGCCTATTAACATCTGCCCGCGATAAAGACACATCATCCTCAGAAATTTCTCATGAAGCTGCTTGCCCAAACTTTTTGTGAAAATATCAGCCAACTGGTCCTCCGAAGTTACATGGTCCAATTTGATGATTCCATCCCATGTCAACTCTCGAACAAATTGGAACTTGGTGTCGATATGTTTACCGTGACGAGTTTCAGGATTCTTGGAAATAAATCGTGCCCAAATTTTCTTCGAATATTTTAATTGGAAGAGAAATCTCTTAGAGTGTTACTAGACCTTGTTTTTTGGTTCCCCAATTGACTACATTACCAAAAAATTTGAGTACAAATCCAGTGGTTGGCTTTCGATCGGCACTATCATTCGCCCAGTCAGCTTCAGCATATCCAATCAAAACATCTTCATCATTTCGTGGGCATTCTGACTTAAAATCGGAAGTGCCTTTTAGATATCGAACCGACCTTTACAATTGTTGATAAGGTTTATCGGTTGCACAATCTTGGAAACGACTTAGGTAGCTTAGAGAAAATCAAATATCGAGTCTACTTGGTAATATTAAGTACATAAGACTGCCAGATTTGTTAATTGTCGGTAAGTGCCCTTGATGAGTTTCATGTTTTTGATCATTGGTGTAGGCGATGAATTACAATCAGACATTCCAAAACGTTCGAGTGTGTGTCATCAATGTAGGTAGGATTTCTTCAATTTCAGTACATTACCATCGAAAATGTTAACACCTACCTTTCATAAACACACGTCTTAGGAGGGATTCGATATGAAGAAAAAGAGTGACAGCATTAGATACCAACCTTGCTTTGTATCGGGCTGAATCATAATCCCACTAGTACAGATCCAATCATAATCCCACTAGTACAGATGACTCGATATTGCATCAGTAAGACTACATATCAAGCCATTTTCTAGTTATTTATTGATTGCGATACAGGGCAATCAATATATGCAACACTTTTCCGAAGAATTGAATACTTGTTCCAAGCTCAATTATGAATATCTTTGTGATGTACTTCAATCACTGAATCTGAATCAGCCAGATACAAACTGTGAGATGCAACTTTTCCAGTAAACCAAGACCGTGACAACTTGTTGAGAAATTCATAGAATAAACATTACCTCACTATGAATTCCGTTACGCCGACACAAAGCATGGGTCTTTGTAATCAAATTCGAGATTATGTAACGTGATTTGCGAAAGTAGCAGCGGAACGATCAAAAGAACAACCACCGTGTGTTGAACGTAGAAACATTGGGCGCATTCAGGGCATCTAACAGTTGGGAACATGTTGAGTAAAATCAAAGCCAACGTTATGAAAACATTTAGTATTGTGAAATTTTGAAATCAAATTGGCGATGATTTCATTAATCATGATGCCAACAGTTGGCGGTCCTGAACGCGCCCATTCACATCGAAAGGATATAGAGAATTTAGCAATAAAATGGAACTCTCATTCATGCCACAATTTAATTTGAGTGATCATATGATGTTAGAACTTCACCCTTCAGAGCAAATTGAAGCTCACAATTCAACTCAGATATGGAAGCCATTAAAGAATTAGTTCAAAAACAATAAAGGAATATAAGGACATCATCTACCGAAGTAAACATGCCTGAAGATCATCACTGCGCAATATCTTATGTCATTATATGTATATTGGTGATCACAACAGCCATCATATATGTTAAGCACATAAGAACAACTCAAGTTGCTACAATCGGCACACTAATCTCAATTCAAAACAAATATATTCAAATAGCTAGGAAAGAAAAGGTCTGTCAAGGAATAGCAAAATTGAATTCACCCGAGTTGAAAACCTCATCATACCGGCAATAAAAATAAATAAAAAGACACTCAATGTCTAAAAGAGGTTGTTTAAACCGACAATACAACTTTTTGTTCGTTTTAGGTGGATTATAAAAAACACCCAAAATAAATTTCCGCTAGTTGACGAAGACATTTATAAAAAGAATAATATGCTCATTAACATATTTATATGCATACCCAGCCATAATTAACTAGTGGATTAGCCCTACGGAAGAAATTATAGCCAAATTATAGACGATAAAAACGTTTCCGAGAAACAGATGGCATCAACTGGGACCACATTAAAAGAATGACGAAGTTCGTCAATATTTAAAATCAGACCCTGAACGTTTAAGCTAACTGCATTAAACAAGTTGGACCTAGTCCGAAGCATGAATTTTAATAAAACCGAGAGTAAAGAAAAACTCTCGGTGGACATCGCGAATCGTGGCGCACTTCAACAACAATACTTACATGCAATTTTAGATTTTATATAAATAAAAATTTTTTTCTTCCAAAGGCAGGTTTACAGAACCCAAGCGTCACGCTACCCCAAATCTCAAAATCTGACACGAAATAAATAAATTCAAATAATACCGGTAATAGAAACTGTGTTAGAGGAACGATACTTAAATTAATAAAATCTTTCAAACTATAATCCAGTGGAAAAAGCCCCAAAATATATTAAATTTAATGAAAAAATTAAATTTGCTCGTTGTCGGAAGAGAACACGCGCCATCTAGGCTTACTGATTAAAAGTATAATTACTACAGAACTTTTATGAGAAATTTTTTGCTGTAGAGCCATAGAGGACTAGTTTAACTAAGTGATTTGATTTAAAAAATAGTTTTAAACTGGCTAAATTGAATTAATTGAATAGTAAACTAAGAAGAGATAATTATTATTTAAATTAATTTACTTACTGCAGAAATTAGTTACTTGTCATCTATATGCTCGTAATGCGTTAGAAAAACATTGAATTGGTTTTTGCGTATAATAATTATAATTTATTATTATTAAATTAATTTTATCACTTAATATATAAATTAATAATATATTTGTATATACATTTTTTAATTAATAATTATATTTATTTTTTTTATATGAAAAGAAAAACATTTATTTATTCTACATTAACATTATTTTGTTTAAAACTGATTATTATTATTTTCATAAATTTAAAAAATTATTTATATAGTTTTTTAATTTCTTGTACTTCAATTTTTTTGCGATTGAAATGATTTATTTGCCAAAAATAATTCGAATTATTTAAATTATGTACTCGGTAATTGATCAACTATGGAATATATTATCGTGGTGTACAGTAGGTTCAGGAGGTGGCTCTATTTACACTAGAAATAACCATTCAGCGTAATAAAATATTAAGCATATGGAGGCCTCCCTCTGCCCGTATGTATTATTATGTTTATAATTTCAGTCCAGTTAATTTTTTATTTTGTTTGTGCTCGCATTTTAATTTTCTTAAGTAAAATAATATTCAATTAATTTCCTAATATTTAATTAAATTAAGTTGATTTTTTTTCGTTAATTCATTTTTAAATTTAATTTTTCTATATTTTTTGCAATCTAAAATTTAATTTAACAAATTTGTTTTCTTTTTAAATACTGATTTTGTATTAAATAATAATAAATTTATCACATTGCTTTTTGATTTGTAATGAATTATTCTGTTTTTTGCTAAATAAATACAAGAATTATTATTTTAAAATTATTTGTGACTAGAATTCTGAATTTATTTTAAAACAAGAAAATAAAAATATTAGGTACCCACGTCTTTAGTTTTAGATAGTACGTTTAGATAAATTTGGCTTGAGATCTAAGATCCGAGTTACGTCGATTCTGTAATGGTAGTTTATACAGTTTGAAACATTAAACTTAATTATTATTATTATTTAAATTCTGATGATTCTACAAATAAGCTTCGTCTAATTGTTGCCGCCAATGAATTAACGAAAAAAATCAACTGAAAAACACACGACAACCAACTAAAAATATATTGAGCTCGTTACAATTCACTTTGTCTGATTTTATTAATATTTTTTTTACTGTAAATTAAACACTAATTCTGAGCTTTCATTATATCTAATAATTTCTAATTTTATATAAAAAATAAATATTCATACTTTAAAATAAGTATATTTTATGTATACAACTAAAAAACGTTAATATCAAAAAATCGTTTTTGCTTGCTAACTTTGATCCAGGCTCTGCATTTTGAATATGCCTACCATTCTCGTTTAAATTCGGTGTAAATTATAAAAAACGTGTCTACTTCTCTAAATTCTGTGTTTAGTCAGGTACACCAAAAACAAAACTAAATCTGTAAATTTTGTGACATTAAATTCTATACGAAAAAAAATAAATAAATAAAATTCTTACGAATTTCGTAGATACATAATAATATTTGGTTAGAGAAGACGACGATACATCCAAATTAAAATTTTAGATTTCTTTTTGTTTTGTTTAAATTTAATTTAGGAAAGAAGAAAATTGTTTTGTAACAGTAGTAAAATATTTTTCTTTTGTTTGTTTATATAAATAAATGTTTAATTATAGAGCTAGAATATTTCATATTTTACTAATTTTGTTAATTTCAATTAAATAATAATAATAATAATATTGTAATTTATTTACATTCTACTTCCTCACAGATTGTATTTAACTTATCATTCACAGAATTATCACTCGTCACAATATGAATTGCACCGACTTTGGCACGTTGGTATGCGGTCACTGTATTCTCGCTCAGCAGCTTAACGCACACATAGCCGACAATGACTGCAAAGCCAGCTGTTAATACTCGTACAATTGGGTCAACGTACAATTGGATTACAACCCAGGCTCCGGCACCCGTTATACACATCACCGTAATTAAAAATACTGTTTTGGCCCAATGCTGTACTGTGAATCCTTTTTCCCAGTAAAGTCTATAATAAAGAAATTGTAATAATAAATAGTTTTAGTACAGAAAAATTATACTTAAATACTAAAAAAAATCGCTACTGCGCACCACAAAACGCTAATTTTGTTCGAAATTCGAGGCATGAGACTTGACATTTTCGTATTGGTATAAGGAGTATAGTATACAATTTTATATTAGTGTGTGTAATTTTTCTGTGGTTAATTTGTTAGTTTTGCGAATTAGTAAAACTAGTTGTTGAGTTATTAGGGGTACACATACATTTTGAGGAATTTTTTTATAACTTCAAAGCTTTATTCAGAGAAATTGGTATAACGGATTTTATTCAAAGTACTGTCCATTGTTATCTACGACTTTTTCCCATCTTTCAGGCAGCATACGGATTCGGTGCGGAAAAAATTCCTCGTGTTTTCAAGCGATCCAAGAATCGACCCAATTTATGACTTCTTCGTAAGCAGTGAAGTGCTGCTCGACCAGGCCATGAGTCATGAACCGGAACAAGTGGTAGTCGAAAGGAACAATGTCTGGTGAATACGACGGGTGGAGTAGGACATCCCATTGAAGCGCCTAAAAAGTTTCCTTGACGACTCTTGCAACATGTGGCCGAGCGTTGTCGTGCTGAAAGATGACTTTGTCATGCCTTTCGGGATATTGTGGGCGTTTCAACTTCAATGACAACAAAATTAATAGCATCAATTGTTGTTGATAACCTTCTCCAGTGATGGTTTCATTAGGCTGGAGTAGTTACTAGTAGATCACGCGGAACTGATCCCACCATTAGCTTCTCGCCATGAGTGTTCGGTTTGACGGTTGAATTTGATGCCTGACCGGTGTAATCGGCACGAGACATGCGCATATTTTTGTTTTGCTTTACTGCACATGCATGTCACGTGTCATTGTTTTTGTTTATAAATATTACCCATTGTAAACGTCATATTTTTGTGGTGTTTATAAGACAGTGTTACTTTATAAATTATGTATATATGTGTTTATGTATTTTTGAATTTTTTTATATTTAGTAAATTAATAATTAATTTTTACAAATTTAAAATAAATTTATTAATAAAACTTTATAAATACATAAAAAATTAATTTATGATAAAAAAAATATAATAATTATAAAATATTATACCATATTAAATAATGACACTCCACAGCTCGAAAGCAGACGTAATGTGTTGAGAAAAAGAAATAAGCACCTTTAACTGTTAAAGCGATTCATCCGGATCGCGTTATTTTGGTACTGTCCATGATAAAAATGACACAAATTCGAACAAAAGAAAAATACAAATACAAAGACATAATTGTGTATTCACTGTATACGTATTCGATTTTTTTTGCTTCACTCATTTTAAATGAGTAACTCACGGGACAAAATCGATATACGGGGTTACCTCACGATTTTCTGCGCTTTGGATTGTCGTAGTGTAAACCCTTCCGATTTTGTCTTTGGAGCAGTTGCTCGCACGTGACTTGCATTCATATTGAACCCAATTTCCATGTTTCTGCACCATAGCCATGGTCTTGAGACGATTTTCAATCGCTTGTTGAGTCACTCCCAAAGTTTCAGTGAGCTCCTCTTGAGTTTGGCATGAATCATGGTACAATAACTCCTCCAACTCAGCGTCTTCAAACTTTACTGGCCTCATTTGCGTTCTTTATCACTGGTGTCAGAATCGTCACTTGAGCATGTTCTCCATATGCTTCACACAGCAATTGATGTCCATCAATTAAAACAAAAAGTAGCGCTTCCCGGAAATTGTGTTTTGTTGGCACAAAGGTTGACATGGTGTGAGCACAAAAAACTGTTGTTTACACTTACAGCGAAATGATACATACTGATTTTTAGAGGCAAATGTTGACGCTTTAACATGAATATAGTTACTAGATGGCCCGATGCGATTTTATACTAGTTAAGCTCTCTTTTGTAAATTCCTCAAAATTTATTTGTACCCCCAATCGAAACGATTGTGCACTAGCACAAACATACATACCACTGTATATTTGCGGTTATTATTTCGGCAAGTCCCCCATCTTCCATGTCCAGTACTATAGGCTGGCATGGAGCTATGCAATGCGCAGATGATAACTTAAATCGGTCCTTTAGCCGTACGTCGTCGAGTTGGCAGAAATTGCGTAAAGTAAGGCGGGAAAAGTTAACCGCGAAAGAGCAGGAAGTGCTTCGGCCCCAGAAAAGATTGCATGGATTATTAAAAAAAAAAATTTCGTCAAGTCTCGGATTTCGAACAAATTTAGCGTTCAGTACCCAAATTGTTCGTAATCCGAAACTTGACGAAATAATAACCAAAGATAGTAGTACGGGTATGTGTATTTGAGTGAATGCGAATTAAATTTTGTAAATGCAAATATGCTTTAACTAACAACTATTTCTACTAATTCGCCTGCTCAAAAACAAGGGAGATGTAAAAAAACACAACAAACGACAACGAAGCACCATAAAAACTGAACCGATTTGTACCGAATCATAATTTTTGATGTTTACCTTCGCCGAAAACAACCAAATTAACTACAAAAAAAATTACACCACCATACGTATACGAAAATGTCAAGCATCGTGACTCGGATTTCGAACAAAATTAGCGCACAGATTTAAGGCCAAGCGAGTGAGTTTACTATCACTTCCGACTTCCTTGTACAAAAAATGAATGTAAGCCTCGAAAGGCCGCATTTGATTTCTAGAGCGAAAAATAAACTTTAGCAATTTTTGAAGTTTTTTTTACCAAAAATAGTCATTTCCGCTTCAGAAAACCAACAAGGACTACTCTGGTTGAAAATAGAAACATTGCAAAAAATGAAAGAACCGTCTAAAATTTCTCTGTTATTTGATGACCATTTCCGGAAATTTCGCAATGACAAGATTATGATTTTATCTCAAAATGATAAAAGGTATTCATACAACCTAAAAGTTCTTTAAATTCTGGTAGATATTAAATTTCCATTTTTCTGGCTCTTTTTCAAAATATATCTAAGGCAATTCTTATAGGTCTTATAATATTACCGTTGTAATATAATCAAACATGTGCTGATAATAAATTGCTTCTTTTGGAGCGAGGATCATCTAGTTACAGATTTTCACCTAAAATGTAGTACCTGGCCACAAAAATATCAAAGTAATATCACCTGGGCCAAAGCAAAATACTACAACTTTTTTGGGTTTGAATGCGCGGAAGAGTTAGTTCTTGGTTTTCACGTATTTTAAAGAAAACAATGATCAATCGAAAGTAGAACTCATATCTCATAGGCGTACATCCTAGAAAGTAAATATGCCTGTCCTGAACACCAACAGGATGCGGGTTACAATTTACTGCAGTTCCTTTGATAAAAGAGAATGAGAAATAGTAATATCAATTAGGAATACCTACTATAGTTTAGAAATTCATAGTTTCAAAATAACATTTCAGAAATGAATTTCTCCATCACAGCAGATATTTTCCTATGTATATCCAGAAATCCAGACAATCCAAATATAAATTTTGCCATAGAAGCAACGAACGATGGATCTTTTTTGGACCAAAAAGGTCCCAACCTAAAGTGGTGGTGTTGAAGCCCCACATGACATTTTCTTGGGCTGCTTTAAAATTATTAATAATAAATATATTTAATAAAATACTTACTTATTTGTCCTTTCAATTTCATACGGTGAATCACAAACTTTACATTTAAGCATTGATTCCGATGTACTACAACTTTCTACAAGCCATCGTCTTAAGCACTCGTGATGCACGGAACTGACATCGCCTGTACATTTACACGGTTGTATTAACGGTTCTGCCTTTTCGGGATCATAACAAATCCAACAATCCTTTTTGATAATAAACGATTGGCCCTCTTCGGGCGACACCGAAGTTTTTTCCGTTTGCGTTAGAGCAATCGGTTCAACTTGTCTACTTAGTAATTTACGAGGATTTAAAATCCATAATTGTTCGGGTGCCATTGAATTCCATAAACAACATGGAAACCATAGAGCAACACCCACTTCAACTAATCGAAATACGATGTCATGCCAATTTCGGCTGTATACAGGTACTCTGCACATAAAAGAACAAATAAATTGTATAAACGTAATATGATACGATTTAGTCCGACTTACTTTTGTTTCCAGAAATCTCCTAATGTTTCTGAAGCTAAAAATCCAACGATAACAATCAGCATAATTGCTTGGCTTAATAAACCAAACCGTGATTGATGTAATTGTGATGCATTGACATTGTCACTACTTGGCACATTACCAAAGTCTGATATAAAACCACCTCTTAGCTAAAAAAAATAAATAAAACACAATATAGTATTAATTTATCACGATCTAGCGGTTCTTGGTTTAAGATCACTTACTTTGAAAAACACTTCAACACCATAAATTAAAAAAAATACAACAACAATTAATAAAAGTGCAGCATAACACCCATTAAATATGTGAGCATATGAATTCCGATCGGCTGTCAAACGTGATGATAACACTTCGGCTACGAATAAACTGTACGGAAGTAAATTGAATCCAACGAATCCAAGGAAGCTTTTTGATAAAAATTGTGATTTCTCCCAGCGTATATCGCGCAAATGGAATATCTGTGGGCAATAAATAACAACAATTTTATTAAATTTAACGTATAACTCAGCTCAACGATTGTTTCTTTGTAATTTTATAGTTATTAGCGAACAATAATTAGTTTGCATCAATACAAAACACTATTATTGTTATTTATAGTTATTGTTGTGTTTTATTATGAACAACTTATGGTTTTGGTTTAATTTAATTTTTATTATGTGACTATTCGAAAATGTAAACAATATTAGGTGCGCGGTGCGATTAAACAACGGGTGGTTATTAGAAAGATGATGATAATTTGCGGCAGTCACTACAGGCCGTGACTCTTATTTAAACTAAAATATTTTTTCACGCATCTTCTCTGGGATCTGGGATCCCGGAAAAATTGAGGCAGAGAAAGTGATAATAAAACAAAAAAAATTCCAATTTCGCCTTCCAATACAGCGAGAGAATTGAGTTTCCGTGCCCTAATCCATTATAGATGCTGCCATCTACAAATGATCTTTGATTGCACAAGAGCAAAAAAGAACTAAGAACATGTATCAAACTAACGTTTAACAAAGTTTATGCAAAGAGAGAATACTATTAAATACTTACGTGAAAAATTTTTCCCAGCTGATTTGGTACAGAAAAACGGTTATAAAATAAAGTTCATGGTTCTGTTTATTGATATTAGTTTTAATATAAATCAATTTATTTGAGAATAATTTAGATTTCCAATTAGGGTTTTCTGGTAGTTCCAAAAAACTAATTTATGTGGAAAATTTAAATTTTGAACTAAGTTTGAAACCAAAAAATGGAGTTGTGCGTTGATTCTCAAATAAATAAAATTAAGAATTCAAATATTTTCTATTACGATTGTTTTTTAATGTGGACGGGCTTTACACGTTCGTACAAATTTTATAAAGAACAACCGCCTTGTGAAACTGTGTGTCTATATATGATAAACTAGGAAAGAAACAATATTTTATCAGAATAAAACATAAAGTTAAAATCATAAACCATAAACCGTTAACTTTGTTAACAAGTATCCGAAACACCAAAATTCTACGAATACAAACCATGCAGTTTGACTGAAAGATTTGATCTTCCTTTTCTTCTATAGAGATTTAAATCCGATAGTTTCATATTTTTGAGATTGTCCCGTTTCCTTTAATGTATCTTGACCGCAATCATTTTCAATTTACCATTTTACCTCGTTGGCTAGGCACTAATCTGATCTAAATTAACTTCTTTCTGGCCGAATAGTATCACTGGTGTAATAGTGGCTCAGTGATCGGAAATTGAACACTCACGGATAAACATCAATATTAATTTTCTCAGGAATATTGCAAAACTTGTCACCGCACATTCGAATGAATCGAAATTTTCGAACGGTTGGTCTTAAATTCCGCATTTCAAAACCCATATTTCAAAATATCGTAAAATGTTATAAAAATCTCATAATTTTAACGTTAAATTTGTCATATTAAGGCAATAGAGGTAGTTTCATAGAGCCGATTAATATTTTAGTTTTGAATTGCTTTGGTTATTTTCTTGGCCATTTATTATAAAATTCGATAATGGAATGGAAAGTTGAAATTGTTTTTTTGTAAAGTTCTGGATTATGTTGGATAGAGACCATGCTAGATAGAATTGAGCTATTTCTTAACCGATGTTGGAATAGGAAGTTTTTGTCCGCAATTTTTGAAACTCGGCGGTTTTGCTCAAATACGGTTTGAATGTAGGTTTGATGATTATAACCTGATTCTTTCTGGAAATAACATAATATAAATCGGTCATATTTGTATGGTGGTATTAAATGTTTAATTTTGTGAAGTTCCAGAATATGGCCAACGACAAGTTACTTGGTAGATAAGAATCGGTAATATTTTAAGAAATTTTGATTAAAATCGGTTTTGATGTTGTATCTGGATTAATAAGTTAATTTTTTTAGTAGAAGTTTCATCGTGCCAAGCATGGTGACCAACCATTTCTATCAGGCTTTTATCAAATTTGGTTTGTATGTTAATTTATGGAGAACATAATATGTATCGTAGTTTCTTACGTTAAATGGAACTCTACCATTTACCAACCAATTGTTGGGTTTTGATATTGCTACTGAGATTCTAAAATAATTTGTTTCGAAAGTTCTCAAATATGGCCAATTTTAGCGAAAGCTTTTAAACTACATTCCATTTATTTACAAATTTTATTAAAATCCATTTAGATTGCCTTAATAAATGAAACTGTCGTTTCTTAAACAATTACGATAAAATTCGGTTTCTAAGTTGGTATTAAATTTGTTAATTGATTTTTGTGAAGTTATCGGTTATGGCTAACAAGATCTATGCTCAATAGAGATTTAATATTTTATAACCGATTTAGACAAAATTGGGTTTTGATATTGTAGTTTGGTGCCCTGCAAAATGGAGCTTTCTAATGTGGCCAACATGGGTAATGCTCTCAATTTTTGTAAAAGTCCATTTCTGAACGAAATGTAATCTTAAAATGTATGATTGTAAATTAATTTTTATGGGATTTTCCAAAATATTGCCCATATTATAACTCTTTCGGTTTGTTAGGATCGTGTTACTAATTTTATTCGGATATTTTGTCAATTTTGGTAATGGAACTCGACAATTTTTCATAAAATTTCGCTTGGATGTTAATAGTGAAATTATAATTTGATTATTTTTTGTATTAGACCGCCTCAGACAATTATAGAGAAATATATAAGAATCATATACATTCCACATTACTATTTATTTTCCTCCATGCTCCAAATTAAATTGCTTTGGTATTTCTAGGCTTACCAATTCGTATACGTAGACCTGCAATCTGTAAATAGTTGACAGACATAACAACACTTTTGTCATACTAATCAGGCGAAGTCAAAATTTGGATCTCAAAAGTTCCAAGTTAGTGTAAAACCGCTTTGAACTTCTTTAGAGGGTACAGTGTCTCTAGTTTTTCAATTTGTTCATGACTGAATTGACCGGGTTCATTGACAAGTGTTTTCTAAAACAGAGTTCATAAATCAAGATAAGAGCCTGTTACGTTTGCTTTTATCTTCGTTTAAGAAGACCACAGATGCTTTGCATCCAGACGATCATATTGTTCCCCATGTATATCGTTGCGAATGTGGAAATCGATAATTTTAAACAACCCGATTCAAATTTGAAGGGGCGACCGAGTTGAAATTCAATTAGGCTAAGGAAAAATACCCGGCTGTAAAAATAATTTCGAATGTAAAACCTACGTTTTCTCGGCAAAACTTTTGTTTTCTCTGTTCCAGAAATACACATGCAGTTATCTAGACAAGTTGAAAACAAAAAAATCTCATATCCTTCCGCACAACAAGGATATATGCATCTCAAGTAGTCTGGGCGATGTAGTTCTCAGTGATATATATATAAATATTCAGAACAAGGGTGGATCAATAATCGCTTTCTAGGATGTTATACTTGTCTAAATAACTCCGCCATTTTTTACATCTTCTAAAAAATACAATTTACTAAACTCTTTCAAATTGGCTTCTTTCTTGACTAGGACCTCATCGTTTGAGGTACATTTTTTGCCGCGATCATTGTTTTCATGTTGAGGAACATAAAGAAATCGCAGAAAGCCAAGTAGGTTGTATACGGTGGATGCGGCAGTAATTTGTAGCGAGATTCTTGCAATTTAACCACGACGATTCCGGATAAGTGAGCAAGTGCTTTGTCGTGGTGGAACAACACGTATTTATTTACGTATTTTAAGTGGAACCGTATCTCCAAATATCACAAAACGTCAACTAGGATTATTGCCTTCGAACTCCAAGAAAACATAGCCATGTTCTTTCCGGCCGATGACACCATTTTTGCTTTCTTCGCAACGAATTCACCTGAAAATCTATTGGTTTGACGAACGATTGGTCTCTGACTAAAGGTTTCATCTACGGTAATGCCTGAACGAAAAAACTCCTGCAGATTTCACTTAAAAAGGTCTAAGCTTATAATAAACGTAAGTAATCGTGGCGGGCAACTTTTCATGGTCAAATTTTAATTTTTATAATTCGTATCGTACAGTGATCTGCAAGAATCATTTAGTCAACTTTTTCGACAATTTCCTCAGTAACCACGTCTACTGAGCGGCATGGGCACTCCTCATCATACACAGATATAAGGCCACATTTAAATTATCAATATCACTCGGTTGTCATACATGGTGAGGGTAACCATAATAACAGGTAACTTCACTTTTATTTCTTCGCACGTTTTTCGATCCAGAAATAAAAAGCGAATTACGGATCGTTATTGTCCTTTTTCCATTGTACCGAAAAACACCAAACACGTGTAATACATATTGCTGTCAAATCAAAACTAACCTATGAATCAATCAGATGGCGGCACACGATGGTAATACCAATTTCTATCGGCAACACCATCTGACTTCAAACACAGATACTTGTTAATTCTGTCCCACCATCGTATATGCCAATCTACTATTTTCTAACATATTTATCTCAAATTTGAAATGTAACGCCAGTTGTAGTAGGTTTTTTAGCCTAGAAACACAAACTTGAATAAAGAATAAGCATGTTGTTTTATTTTAACTCTTTTCTTGTGTCTGATTGGTTGTTTTTTTGTATGTGTTAGGGAAATAGAGCTAAACAAATACATTAAATCTATTGAAAATACTTAAACATAAACCGGATCAATAACGGGTAAATCCTCACTAAAATAAATTTTAATTTATAATATTTTATGATAATGAGCAAATATTAAAGTTGACACAAATCAGAAGGATATCAAAATATTGACTTTATGGGATTGTGGGGACCTAATCGTCCAGAAAAATAAAAATTTACATCCGAACAAAATCCATTAAAATTGTATCAAAATCATTAAAAAAAGGAAGAGTCCATTTATATCGAAACACACTACATAAACACGTTAATTCAACATTTGAATGCAGTCCAATCATTAGTAACCAAACCACTAAATTCAGGTCATATAAATAATGGCAGAATTCCAGACACAAACATTGAAACCGAATTTTATCCAAATCGGTTGAAATGCTCACGGTTTTAGCATGGATCCTGTTGGTTACGAATTTAGTAAACAAACAAATCAATTTAGACTTCCCACATCTATATACAAACCGTATTGAATACACCAAATTTGAAACCAACATTTTATTCACATCCATAAATTTATCACGACCTCTATTTGCCGAGCTGGTTACCTATGGACGAACTGAATTTAAACAGAATTACTTACGAAATGGCCGAAACTTAGCACAATAAAATCAATTTAACATCCCAATACCAAATGACCGAGATTCAGGAGCTTTAAAAAGAATGAATAAATTCCGAAAAAAAAACCAACCGAAATTAATTCTAATTCCAATAAACATACTGAATTTAATTACAATCCGCTAAACATGCAAATAGAGAAAAATTATTTGGAGAAATAAATTAAAATATTTCCGTTTTTTTTCTTTCAAAAAATGATAATAGGGTGACACTTAAATGTTTACAATTAAAACGGTAATTAATATTTAAATTTTCTTTCCGAATATTAATATTGACAGTTCATACTTGACATTCCTGAAGTACACACGTGGCAAATTAATCATGGAGATATATTCAATTGAACAACGTGTTTTAATAGTGAAAATCTTTCACACAAGCCAATCATCAATTACAATAACATTAGTAAAATTACGTGAAAGTTTCGGAAGGAATATGGTGCCTTCAAGACTTATAATTTACTGGATTATTGAAGAAGAAAGAATTTGAAGAAAGAGGGCCTGTAGCAAATAAGCCAAAGTGTGTGCAACAAATAGTCGGAACACCAGAAAATATTGCTACTGTAGGTGAAAGTGTACGAGATAATCTAACGACATCAATCAGACACCATGCGCAATAACCTGGACTTCGAAGATCAACACTAACCATATAACGGGTTGGAGATTCGAAACCCACTATTTTTTCGCTAGATGGCTTTAGTGACATAAGTCTCGTGATGTATTTGTCGCAGTGGACGATATTTATATTCGTTGGAAAGGGGGGATCATAGCGAGTTATGAGTTCATAGTGAGTTATAGCGTGTTAAGGATGGAGATAAATAAAGAGAAAATTCTCTATATTTTGCAATTATGCTTCGATAAAGGCGAAAACGCAAGTCAGGCGGCTGAAATTGTGAATGGTGTTTATTGTCCCGATATTGTCACAGCCAATCAGGCGCAATTTTCGTTTCGTCGCACGGTCTTTCATCGAAAATGTCCTCGATTTTTGGGTGCCGCACGAGTTGGCGCAAAAAACTTGATGAAATGTGTTTCTATCTGTGAATTCCTGGCCAACTGGAACGAAATCGAGCCATTTCTGAAGCGGATAGTGACTGGTGATGAGGGATGGGCTACATACGACAATGTCAAGCGGAAACGATCATAGTTAAAGGCCGGCGAAAAACTTTTGCTTTGTTTTTGGTGGGATTAGCAGGAAATTGGGACATTTAATGCCAGGAATTGGACCGACTGAAAGCAGAAATCGCTGCTAAAATTAGCCAATAGGAAAGGCGTCGTGTTCCACTAGGTCAACGCCAGGCCTCACACGTCCATGATGACCCACCGAAAGCTCCGGGAGCTTGGTTGGGAGGTTATTGTGCATCCATACTATAGTCCGGACCTAGCACCAAGCGATTATCATTTCTTTTAGTCGTCTCAGTTTTTTGCTAATAGGGACCAGTCGTTTTGGAGAAGCGGCTTAATGAAATTGCTTTTTGAATTGCAATCGAAAAAAAACGGTGCATATTTGAGCCTAAACAAATGATTGTAGTCATGTTAAATAAAGCCCCGAAATAAACGTAAAAATAATGGATTTTTTCCCAACCGTATATTTTGGATTTATTCCCGTATAAAATTCAATTAACGCAAGAGCTGCTACCAAGAGATCATTTGGGCGCCGTACGATGCAAATAAGATGCTGTTGCTTGACAATGACAATCGGGATTTTTTTGTAAAATGAATTATGAGTGACGAAGCTCACTTTCACTCTAGTGGACATGTAAACAAATAAAACAACCGATTCTGGGCAGTAGAGAATCCACCAATAATTAATCAATCACCATTACATCCTTTGAAAGTGACGGTAAGGTTAGAAATTTGGGCTGGAGGATGATAAGGCATTTTTTATACCAGAACATGTGGTTTGAACAGGACGCTGCCGTATGGTATAGTGCTAGATAAACCACGAAATTGTTACAAGAAATGTTTCCACAACAGTTAATTTGGAAATCTGGTGATGATTGGCCTCCAACGTTACCCGATTTAACTGCTCCTACTCGTTTTATGGGTTTATCTTAAAAATAAAGTTTATGCAAATAAACCAGATAATATTGAACAACTTAAAAGGAACATTACAAAAGAGCCCGCATGTGTAAGGCCAATAGAGGCGGATATTTGGCAGACATTATTTTTGATACATAATTCCAAACATTAGATAAACGTTCTGTAAATATTAAATCTATTCCTTTTATTTAAAAAATTTTATATGCATAAAAATTAGTAAACCTTTCGGATGGACACCCTGTATATAAAATATCCATAAAGGGTTTTTGTAATACAAGATTTTGAATTACGGAATTTTATTTTACGCGAAATGAATTTGAATTGAAATTCTGAATTTTCGGCCGCTCCTATTTTGAAACCTTATTCTTTGACAACTTCTAAAATTTAATGTTTATTTTGACAGTTCCATTAAAATGTTGTTTATTTGCGATGGTTTTGCTATGGTTCACAACTATAACTATGGCCATCGGAATTTTAATTTTTGATACTACAATGGTCGACATTCGTATAAGCGCCGCCATTTTTCAGTTTAAAACTGCTTATTTATCAACTACTTTTCATAAACCTACTATTTTGTTTTTTTTTACATTTAATTGCATGTGTAATTGCGTTAAAAACACAATATTAATCAACGAAAGAGACATTCATTTAAACGCAGTGCAGTTGTCTACCAAAAGTTTATAAGGATTAGCCAGAAAAATAGGCGTTCTAAAATCGTTTTTCGTAATTTTAACAAAAAAGGTAAAAATTATGGCATAAAAGCGGAAACAAAAGGCTCAAGTAAAACCTCAGCTCGCCAGAAAGGCCAAATTCGTGAAGAAGCTATACGAGAAATCGACTGTCATGCAGGTTAAAAAAGGAAAAGTTGGAACTTCCTTCCTTTCTTCGGCGAACATAAAATGGACCAAACTACAATGCAAAATCTGCCTAACCAGCTGCCTTAAATTTGCTCGTTATTACATGTCTTGGACAACATATTGGGAGAGTGTTTTTTTCTCTGACGAAAAAAACTTAATCTAAATGGTCTCCCTCGACTGCTACAGTTGCTACTGGCATAATTTGAAGGAACACAATGTGGTCAGGTCGAAGCGAAATATTGGTGGCGGAAGTGTTATGTTATGGGGAGCATTTTCTTATCGCGAGAAGCTTCCCATTTGCTTTGTTACAACTCGAAGGAACTCCATCCAATATGTACATTGAATTTTAGACGCTTTTTAAATTATCTAGATGATAATGTAAACGAAAATTATATTTTCAACAAGACTTCAAGTTTCGAAGGAGACCAAACATTGATTTCTCGAAAAAAACATTAGTCTTCTCGAATGACCAGCTTGTAGTCCCGATTGCAACCCCATCGAAAAAGTTTGGGGGTCCTGCCGGAAAAGGGCATAGAAATGGGCGATATGATTCAGTAATTGAATTAAAAAATGCCTGGTCCGGAAAAACTTGACGAAATCAATGCTTAGCCGAATATCGAAATTATTCAAAGCGGTGGGGGTCACACGAAATATTAAACAAATTAATAAAGGACTTTTTTCTAAATTTTGCTTACTATATTTTGTATTGTCACAGGTGAATTTATACGGAGGTCCCTCTAAATTTTTAATGTACCATAATGTAAATAAACCTTAAGAGCGTTCGTTACTAAATTAAGTTTGGTGTTGAACCTAACCTAAAAATTAAATTGCAATATTGTTTTTCTGCGTAACTTTTCATATTTTTTTTTACAAATTATGGGTGTTATGTTTTTATTTTAATTTTCTCTATTAAGTAAAGATACAATAAAATATGTAAAACAAACAAAACTAGGCACGAGATTATGGATTTAACTTTATTATTGCTTGTTTTAGTAAATTACGATCAAGCTTGCACAACTTCTCCAAGTTTGAGAGCTAATAACAAAACGTTAAAAGAACATTATGAGAAAAGGAAAAAATTAAGCCAGAGTTTTCCATAATAGCTATTGAATATCAAAAAGCTCTAGAAGAAAATGTTCCAACAGATGCTTGGATGCTTAGAAGTGCGAATATTGAAAAAGCATAGTGCGCTTAAACGAATGTCTATCACTATATTTCAACTGAACTTGTTTTGTGGCAAAGGACAAATTTTAAATCTGTGGCATCGGTCCTAGTATATTCATGAACATAAGGACTTAAACAGTAAAACAGTAAGATGATACTAATTAACACGGCACAGAATTTATAATTGATTTAGAGTTGCATTACTACATATCATCAAATTAAATTTTAAATCATTCCATTGTTATATTGAAAGCAATAATGGAATTCTTGACATAATTGTTGACATAAGCTGAATGTGTTAATAACGACGTACTCGCCTTAAAAAGTAGTTAAAAATTTGTATTTAACTTAGATGTATTTAACAAGAAAATATTTAACAATCACCCTATATAAATTCCATATAACCTCCCGGAAGGATATAAACATAATATTTATTGCAGTTAAGACCAAAACCGAATCAAAATATGGTCAGTACCTTAAAATAAAAATTCATATTTGTCCCATTATCGCTCATTCATCATTTCTTAAAAAGTACAAATATCAATCAATACCATAACCGAGTAACATTTCTATAAATATCTCATCGATTACAGCCTTTGTGTATAAAATAATCAAAAAATATTAATAAAAAAATAAATCGCAAGTCAGTTGCAGCTTAAGTCATAGACATTAAACAACAACTATTATAAATCAGTGAGCTACTTTGTGCGCCTGGCGCTTAACGCTACACTAACGTGCGTATATAAATAAACAAAGACTAAAATGTAGCAATGATGCCGGATTGAAGGTCGACGCGGGAGTTTTGTTGCGTTAGTTTCGTCACAAATTCATATAAGATCGAGATATTACATTATATTGAAAAAACGAGTTTTGTGCTTTTATGAACTTTTACTGCAAATTGGTCGCGAAGCGCGATGCTATTTGCACGATATGAGTAGTATGATTCAAATAAATTAGTTATAATCTTAATACTTATTCTTAATATATTTTTAGAAACTATAAACTATAGATTTAAGGAATAAAGCGATATGTGGGTAAATTATCTTATTTGTGACAAATATGCGAGTTGCTTATTCTGACATAACCTTAGATGGTTCAATTTATCATTGAATGATGACGTCAATTCGTTGATTGTTTATTTCGTAATATTCATATCATTACATGATCTTTAATATTTATACAGTTAGTTAAGATCTGAAAGATATTTCTGGTACTTTCTGGCAAAGCAAAATTTTCAGTTAACTCGAAAGTGTTAAGGTTTAGTAGAAGATATTACAAAGGGTACATTGAAATCCAATACTGCCACACATTTGAGGCCAATTCGACCAAGAGTGCTGATAACCATCATCTTCTCAGTCAAAGCATCGACGATTTGGACGGAAGAGGAAAGATTAATATCACCTGTCAACATGATCGTCCTTGCATTATTTGCCGTGTTTCGCGACACTCAATAATCCGGGTCAGCTCAAATTTTATATGGAAAACCTGATCCAAATTTTGTTTTAGATCACAAATTTTGCTTTGAAATCTAGTAAGCGCCTTTGTGTTGTTTCATGAAACATGAACTGCACCGAATCATATTGACAGAGGATTTAAAAATGTCGATGCAATCACAAGGTTTGAGAAATTCTCCTAATCAATTACTTGAACTCACTGACTATTTCGTCAAGAAATCCATAGCAAACAAATACAATTTTCGTCAAGTAACCGAATCCTTGGACAGCCTCAAATCTATTATGTGTAATTTCAATGTTACCAGACGAGCATATATCGGTAAATCTCTAAGCGAGTTCAAATAATTGCTTTCGTCTGCGAGTAAGAAAGCTAATAATTTATGTATACGTACAGTAATTCACGCAAGCATAATATTTGACAACTTTCCGATTTTAGTAACAATAATCATCTAGTCAATAATAGCCTCCAATGCCAGCCAAATTTTTTATTAGAAGATGACATCAACTTCGCCAGGAATATTATTGACGAAGTTCTTCGTGATACAAGAACTACTCATCCAACTCTCGCTAAAACACCATCACCAAACTCGCATAAAAAGAATCGAAATAAAAAAAGGAAGAAGAAACAATAGGCAACTACAACTATTTCAACATCTATTTCAATCTATACGTAACCAACTCTACTACCCCTCTATCTACAGTTCAAACTGTGAATAGTTAGAAGCACCATCTCAACTTCTACGGACAGTACCGAAACAGATGACCATCTTTGTTACAAAACTTCTTATAATCTTAACGTAAATAACAATAGAAACAGCAGGATTAAATGATACAAGCTCGCGTTTAAACGTTGTCCGTCGTTTTAGTTATTAGTTCCAGCGAATATTTTTCGAGGTTTCTCCGACCCTTCGACCCTGTGGCACCTTTGTATAGGAATTTATACCCAAACAGGATGGTAAGCATAACATAGCTCGTCAAGCTGAGTCAAAAAACCAAGAGCGCCTTTCATTTTTTTTCAAAATGTAAGAGGGCTTCGAACAAAAACTCATATTGTCTTATTCAACACGCGTTGCTTGCGTCACGATACAAGCCGTATGTTCTAAGAAAAATCAGTGTCCTGTGACAATCTGTGAGGCCGTTATTAACTCTCATCTTATCAGAAATTAATGGTCTAGATTTGTTAATGCTTGTATTATTATGCTACATGTGAAGGTGTGTTTGTCTTGTTTAAGCGATGCGAATGGCTTCCACCAGCACAGTCTTACTACTCCATTCCTAAGTACTAGTCTTACTATGGCAGTGTAGAGATCTAGTTTCAAACCCCATCTTTCTCGGCGGCCTTCTTGATTGATTCAAAAACTATATGCACAATGGACAGGTCCTTTTTACTATTTCTAAAAAGTTCGAAACTCAGTTCGCTGTCCAGGCTACTGCTCGGAAACCTCGGTTTATCAGTAAAGGTGGGTCTAGTGTCGCTAACATATGACTGATTAATCTGCTTACAGGGTGGCCACCTCTGTTAAAGATAAATCCTTGAATGATCGACCTCAACATCGAGGAATGCTATTAAGAAGTATGCTCGCGAGTCTAGTGATTTCTCTGTCATGTACACTAGCTTGTGTAAATCTGAATATACAGTACGCATGTTGAGCCTGGGTCATACTCTAGTCGATTATATAATTTTAACAACCTTTCCAGAGTTTTCAGAAGCAAGGACAACAGGGTTGTTTATTTCAGCAGAAATACCATCTTAACTTCTGACCATTTAATAGGAATATATAATTTTAAAATCCCCTTGAAAATTACCTCGGGCCAAGGGAAACTGATTCCAGAGTTGTTCGGGTTTCTGCTGATATTATCTGGTCTGAGTTGGCTAATTTAAATGGCTTGAAGCCGTTTATTGGGATTTTCGATGAGTGAGCTGGGCTCATCCATCGAATCATCCAAATGAGTTTCGATAAGAAGCTTCAAGATTTCACTTGTAGATGAAGATATCTCAAGACCTTCTTTTGTACGTCACTCTTATAAGGTCCTTTTACATAATTTTTAGAAGGCCCATAGTTCCTCAGCTCACGCTAATGATTTTAGCTTACCCCTAAACGATGCTACAGAAAATTCCTCATCTAGAGAACATTTGCAGCATAAGAATTTTGTTCGAAAACCGTGACTTGAGAGTTGGAGTATTTATGTTGTTTCTTCAGTACGCTAGATCTTTATTATCACTTCAATTTTAAAATCTCTATTACGATGAATATTAACGAATAATTTTATGAAAACTCAACAATTAATGGAATATATTCACAAACTGTAGGCTTTTCTCCGCTGTAAATCAATACGAAATAAATTCGCCGCTGTAACCAAATTACAGGTTATTTTAAAATATTCTATCAAATTCGATGGCGGCGCTCAAATATTGAATAATTTCGTGTTATAAATAAAATTTGTTATGTTTGTATATCATCAAAATATTGGATTTTATGTAAATTAATTAAAAATTGAATTAAAACAAGAATGTATTGTATAGTTGTCAAACAACATGTTAGTACAGTTGGCGGCATTCGTTTGTATACCTTATAACAATATTTTTTCTGTGTATATCGCAGACAAACTATTTGTTTCAACTGTACGTGTATGTATTGCATTATCAACATTTAGGCGTATATAAGAAAAGTAATAAATTTTAAACAAATTCATTTGTTCTAAAAGCTAAAAACTACAATTGGCATTAGCTTAAACTTTTGTTGATATAGAGATGCTATTGGTAACAACATATAGACTGCGGTTCACTTGACAAGACTGCAATTGCACTTAGAATTTTACTTTTAAATGTAGACCTTTAAATGTTTACCTTTAAATTGTATGTAACCAAGAATATATTTTTATTGCGAAGAGAGAGAAATTAGTACTCAGGAAAACAGTAATGCATCGGAAAATTTAAACATAGCAATTTAACTGCACTTTTCTTTGTTTTTTTGGAATATATTTTATATTAAACGCATTTTATCGATCCACTTGAATAGACGCATTGTAAAATTTAAGTATCTGTGAGTAAATTTCGGTGTAAGTTGCAAACAATTTTTTCAAGATTTTCAAAATGACGTGTTCAGCTGATCAATAATTGAAATGGATAGAAAAAATATTTTAAATACGGCAGAAAGGGCAAAAATCGATGCCTAGCACTTGAAGGGATTTTCCAACTGAAGTATAGCTCGTAAAATCGAGCGTAATGAGCCACAAGATACTAGAAAAATTCATAGGCTAGCGTCCAATTCAGCCCTTTACACCGATAAAATCAGAACGGCAGCTGGGTTTAATGCCAGCAAATTAACAGTTCGCAGAACAATTTTAAGTGCTTCATTTTTAAAATTAAAAAAACACCACCAAACCTTGTACGCAAGCAACAAAGATTGGAATTCGCCAAGCAACACATGACTTGGGTTGTGAATCCACAAACAATGAATAATAACTGAAAAAAAATTATTTTTTTCGGATGAAAAACAAAATTAACTTACGAGGGACCAGATGGCTATAATTATTATTTTCATGACATTCGCAAAGAACAATTTTTAACTCAAATGACTGAAAATTCATAAAAGGATAAACTGCAATCAGTTTTTCCAGAAATCCAGGAGCTATTTGGGCCTCTTCAGTAGATTTTCCAACAGAATAATGCGCCCTTACATAATGCCCGTGTAAAGTCGGGGATTGCGAGACAAAACGTTATTACCATGGCCACGTTATTCGCCTGATTTAAATATCATCGAAAACGTTTGGGGCTGGCTCACTTGCAAAGTTTATGAAGAGGGCAAACAATCCGAAACGCGCTGATTACAGGAATTGAATCTGCCTGGGCAGACATTTCGTTGGACTATTTAAAATCTTTATATGATTCTCTCAAGGACAGGATCTTTGAAATAATTTTAAAGAATATGGGTATTACACACATTACTAAAAGTAGCAAGAAAGATTACAAAATTACATTAAATTTGAACTTATCTTAAAAAAATTGAAAGGCAAGTTAATTTGCTTTCTTAGAATATTTATCGATTATGGATTTATTGAGTAGAGATTTCTCTCTCTTCTCAATAAAAATATTTGCTTGGTTCCGCGAGAAATTACAGTAAAATTTACATTTAAAAGTAAAATTGCAAGTACGTCTAATCAAGTGAACCGCAATGTATTTATATGCAAAAACCGTTTCAGAAAATAACAACCAAACTTCCGTTTATAGAGGCAAGTTACATTTTAGAACATATCGGAAATTTTACAGTTACAGAGCTTACATACAGTTTATGAATTAGACCATTAGTTTTAATTTCGAGAAAATTTGTTTACAAGCCGGCAAAGGGCTTAAAATTTGCTCGGTAAAAATCGGCCTAGACATACAATAAACAGAATAATTCGGGGCGTCCTGATACATAATATACCATACTACACATTACCAAGAGAGGTGCAGAAAGAAATTTTTCTAATAAACAGTATTACAGGATCGCAGTTATTCTGATCATTTGAAAAAAAAAAAAAAAAACAGTGAACAAAGAATCACGCACAACACTAAGACTTTATGGTATATGTAGAGCTAATCTCATGTAATACTTTAATAATTTGGTTATCAACATATTTGGTTATCACAACAAGTCGACATCGCAAATAAAATGTAATCAAAATTATAATTAAAATAAATATTTTTTCCCGAACAAAGGTAATTATTGTTTATCGGCGGCACAATAAAACCTTACCAAATATTTGTTATTCTTAAAGCTTCTTTACTATTAAGTGGCAAATTAATTTAATCCATATCTTTTATTATTTTATCGCACTCAATGATAACAATATTTAACGTCACACAAGAAAACAAACCACTTTTCAAATTCAAAATTAAAAAAAAGCACAACATTTACTTGAACTTAATTTATCGAACAACAAACGCACTGTGTTCATCGGAATACAAATATTATCTGCGGCTGTGAATAATAAAAAACAAAATATGATAACTGTGTTCCAGAATTTTTTTAGCAAAGTAATTTAATCTTTCGCGAGTGGTATATCGTGGATACTCTTTTGACACATATTTAACCAAACCGGTCTTATTATTGTATTTAGTCTTATAAAGGTTTATTTACACTTTGCCTTTATTTTAAAAGACAAATACAACGCATGAACATATTTGTACGTTTCGTTCCAGTGCCGGTTTTATTACTTGGGCCACATAGCCCGGTCCGGTAATTGAGAGTAAATGCTCAGTTAAGTAAAATTCAAGAATTTTCAACAAAATCTTGTACAAATTTTATTTTTATGAGTTTGCACTATCATAATTATGAAATGGGTGACTGATCGTAAATGATCGATTTAGTGCAAGAAAAGCCTGCACATCTTTGGTAAAAGATAGAACTGTATAGTTTAAATCAACCTTACGGCGAAGAAATATTACTTACGACTAAATATGTGGCGCGCGGTCTTTAACCCTAAAGAAATAGTTTCAACAATGGTTTGATATATTTTGACATTGGTTTATTTTTTTTAGATAAATCTTTATCACCGCATATTTCAGGAAATGGATACAAAGACGTATCATGTGGTGAGAAATAATTTTACCCATACACAGACGCATATAGACAAAGAGACAAGATAAGATGCCAAATGAATATATGATTATACGATCATAATTTGAATGTGATTTACGTATATAAACCACCGATTTTAGTGCACAAACCAGCCTTGAAAATTAATTTTTAGATTGACGTAGGTGAGGTGCATTCGTTCGATGTTGCATGTTTTTTGATAAACATTTGAATTTCTAATACCATCGATATGGTAGTAATGTTTAAGAAAACTAAATTATTTTAAAATTTTAATTAATTTTATTCCAAATAAGTCAGGTTCTACAAGACCAACTAGGCAGGGTAACTTTGTCATCAGTTAAATAGAATGAAAAATTCCATTAGGGTCTCTTTAACTCGCTTATTTATTGTACCTTTTCGATCCCATACAACTACTATAATCATAATCTGCCTAAATTTCGGAATTAGGTCCTGCTAAACTAAATTAATTAGATGTTTTAAACACCTTTAGTCTGATGTCTAGATTTTACATTAATGAATATCGACCTCGTCCTTAGAATATTTAATTAAGTATGTGACTAGTGTACCTAAGCATTAATTCACTCTTATCACTAAGGTTTTGTATTTACTAATGAAGATTTAATCGAATTCCAGTCACTATTGCATAGGACAGTTTTCTTGCAATTTTGGGAAATTGAACTAGCTT
Source organism: Nephrotoma guestfalica (assembly GCA_963691935.1). Taxonomy (NCBI): domain Eukaryota; kingdom Metazoa; phylum Arthropoda; class Insecta; order Diptera; family Tipulidae; genus Nephrotoma; species Nephrotoma guestfalica. The sequence continues at coordinate 84,702,667 of OY829913.1, forward strand.
GACTATGGTAAAGACGTCAATTGATTTACATCGATCGAGACAGAATTAAAAACATAAAATCTGATATTAAAAGCAGGACAACTATACAGATATAATTAATGCTATCACCGTTAGTCTCTAAGCAGCCATCACACACGGTAGTTGAAACCAAATCCGATTCAGATGTTTTTTGAAACGATCGCAACGAGAATTCGTTTATCCTTCTTCATGGTATACGCGTATTTGACTAAGAGAGAATTCTGCCATTGCTGCCTTAACAAATGCAGGAAGAAATGATTGATTGTATCATTACCACTATTAAAATAAAGGAATGATAGATTCCGGTTCTATAAGAACAGAGAGTGAACCAGCCTTTGCTAGAGAATCCACTCTCATAGGCTGACACCCACATAACTGTAACTTTATTATAACTATAAAGAAGATTTATGAGATGTTTACACTCTCTGATGCTTAGCCAACATCACAACTTAGCGCTTTGTAAGCAAAATGAGCCAGATTTGTGATCTCAGCTTGAAAAGCTGAATAATGAGTACTCAGACTTCCTGGGCAAGCTTTGGGCAGTAGGCACCGAAGTCTGCACCAAGACTATCTTCCAAACCCTCTGAGTAGAAAACTAAGGATTTGAACGGTTTATCTCTAAATTCTTGATATATCCATAACTCTCTCGAAGGTTCAATCACCGAAAATGAATTAGAAAAATTGAGCTCAGGCAAAAATCTGTCATTAACCATATCTATTTCTGGAGCAATACTTGTCGAGAATTAGCCAGTACCCTGTGAATGCATTCCAAACCCCGTTGCAGTAGAGTAAGCTGTGCTCAAAATAAAAGGTCTGTAACCGAAGCTGAAAAATAATGGTATCGATGATAATGAGTTGAGTATGCGACAAAGCACCAGTAATAGCCCTACACACAATATTTTGTAGGCCATTAAGTTTCACAATCGAACACTTTAAGTACCACACAAAAGGCTACCACACAATAGATGCGTAAGTTAGCATGGGAAACTTACGCGTCTATGAGTAGAACTTGCGACTTGAGGATGAAGCACAACATTTTCGGAGATAATGCCCAGGAAGTGCCAAAAGCTCTGCGACATCATCAATATATAGCAGTCACTTTTTGTACTTTACGTTCAAGATTGGAATTCCAAGATAATTTTGAATTCAAAATGACACCCAGATGCTTAACGCAATCTGAATTAGTGATCGTACTCCCAAAAAGAATGGGCAATGTTTTGGATAGATTAACGTGAAGATTCTTATTAACGCACCAAGACTCCACAGTATGGAGCCCTTGTTTTATGCTGAACAAAAACCCGGACTGTTGAAGTTTGACTAAAAGGTCATCGATCACCAAGAGCCCGAGATTTGAACAACGAATCAATCCAGTTGGTGATAGTGTTGTCGATACCAAATCTGATACATTAATTTAAAATAGAAGCAAAATATGTACTATCAAACGCTTCCGCAATGTCCAGGACTTATGACAAATTCTTTGTTATTCAGGGATCTTTCAATCCTAGTAAAAAGCTCATGTAGGGCCGTTTCACAGGGTCTGCCAACTCTGTAAGCATGCTGCATACTGCTGAGAGGAGAAATAGACAGGAAGTTGTCCCTAATGACTCTATCCACGATTCTTTCTAACGATTTCAAAGAGTTCGATAACACTTATAGGAGTTTATGGAAGCCATAAGCTAGAGAAGAAACCAAGAGCCACGCAAGCTGGGAAAATTCTTCTCTTCTTCTCACATGGTCTTTAATTAAAGGTTAGGCATGCTGTAATTCTGCGGGGCAATCCCATCAGAACCACCTGCTTTAAACGTTGCAAAGAACAAACTCCAATGCAGAACTTCGTGCGTTAGCCTTTTCAATAGACCAATCTATTGTAGGAACAGAAGAACTAGCTTGTTCAGTAGCAAGAGTATCGCAACCATACTACTAATTAGATTTCTTATTGGATCTTGGTTTACTTCATTCCAAATTATGGTAATTATTTATTAGACATTGTTGTTGACACACTCATTATATTCGTTTAACTATTGTAAACCGATAGATCCTTATTTTGAAATATTCCATGGTGTATTTTGGGCTAATAATTTTTTATTGTATTTAACAGGGTGGACACGAATTTTTCAAGAAACAATTTTCGGGCTGTCTTCATATACGAACTTTGCAACTTAAAGACCTCTTGCTGTCGTAACTTAATTTTAAATTTACGTTTTATTATAAAATGGCTATTGTGGTTGAGTGCATGACAGCTACACGGAGTTACGACAGTTCAAAAGCCCTTTTGGTGACAAAACCAATATAGTATTAGTTCTAAAATTATTTTTCGTATGATGAATTAGAAAATGGTCTATCATGAATATTTCTATAGAGTAAAGTATCTTTTGTTCTTCAACCAAACTTAACACTAGATCTAATTTATCTATTGCAAGCCCAGTAGATGAATTAATTAATAAATCATTCGGTTAACTGAAACCAGTCCTGAAATTTTTAAAATTCAGGTTTACAAAAATTTTTAATTTTGTTTTTAATTTAGCTTTGATTACTTAAATTTAATTTGCAATAAATAGTACAATAGATTCATATTAGACGCAAAAATGTTCTAATTAATGTAGTCATTAACCTCGGAACTAAATAAAAACTATATTTTACTACGCATTTTTATTTACTTAGAATTAAGCGTATGGACTTTTGATTCATAAAATGAGTCAACTGCGTGTAAATTAAACTGAAATAACTATAAAGTTGTTCGTGTAAAGTGCAGTCAGAGTAAACATTTGTTTTAACATTTCCTCTTTTTATATTGTTAACGAAAATAAACAAATTTAACTTTGTTAATTGTTAATTAGTGTCTCAGGGGCATTCGAGTAATTATATCATATTTTATAAATTCAAACCTTATTGTTATAGTTGAACCAAACGTATTTAAGCTTTCTAAAGTTCGTTGAAATATTTCATTTTTAATTATTATGTTGTCAACTTATTTCACTAATAATGCTGGTATTTAATATTCTTTCAGGAAGTAGATTAAAACGAAAACACCCCGGTACTTTATTTTGGTGTTACGTTGATTGTCATCCTGACTTTTATAAGAGAGTAGTACCCCACTTAGGTTTTAGCAGAACACTTTACTAATTTAGTTTAACTAAGTTTGAAATGAATTGAAATAATAAAATATTTTTAATTAATGTTCTCTGGTATCATTACCTCTGATACGGTAACTCCGGAAAAACTAATAATTTAAAATTGCTCTCAAAATTATTTTCAAATCACAGTCAATTTGTATGTGACTTTCGGCAAAGACGCCTTGTTCGAAATAACAATGGGACACGCACTATCCAGCTAACATTGCTGTATAATTTTATCCCAGCTTTGTGTTGAAAAGATATTTTGCCAGTATAACTGAAATCAATACAAGTATCCCCAAATAAAACAAAGCTAGGTGTCCTTAAATAAAAAAAACGACGCGTTTTACGATGGTTCCGAAAATGTTGAGATTGCTCCCAACAATTACTTCCCAAAACCAGCTATCTTCTACAACAATGAAATGCGGAGTGGCATATCACAATTTTAAAACGACAACATGCCTGATGAAAATGAAACTTCATACGAAACACTTAAAAATGGCGAGTATCGCTTATATAGAATCTTTGAAATTGTTTAAACTGTATAGTCTACAAAGGGAATCTCTTAAGGCTGCAACCTGACTCCGATTCTCCTGAATAAACATTAAGGAAGACCGGTTAAACTCGTATATAGAAAATTACGAAAGTCAAATTATTTCTCTGTTGACACTTGCGGCAGATGTACGACCGCAAAGGTGGAAGTTCTGCCTTATCTAGAAATCCCTTCAATACTGACACCTACCACCTGTTTAGTGACTCCAATTGCAAAGTAACAGTCGAAAGGCTAACTTTCGGAAGCCTTTGAAAGAACATCAAATCAAGCTAATATTATTTAGATTGGTAACATGTGTCGTAACATTGTTTATCTTTATGATAACTCCTTCGATTAGAATCAAAATATCATCATAGTGGAAAATACAAAAAGGAAGATTAACTAATTTAATATTTGGGATCGATGCAATGTAGCAACTTAATTTTTTATTATCTACAACTCGTTGATTAGTCTGGTGGCCACATTTAGTTGTGATAGACGCTAAAACTACGGGACATTCAGAACTAGCTTGGTTTAATGGGTGTATAATCAGAAGTAACAAGTTCTGTGAAGGGAACTTGTAACTCCCATCGGGCGGGTCCATAGGTGGCGGATCGAGGAATGCTCGCATCCTATAACCAAATAGAAATAAAATACCTCCCGCGGACCTACAAGTAAACATGCAATGAACTCACACTCAACTCACTTTCTTTGTCCCAATCTTTAAAAAGAGGTGATAACCTGTTATTGAGAATTATAGCCCCATCTCATTCCTTAACGCGTTCAGCAAAATGTTTGAGAAACTTGTTCAGGTACTATTATTGTGTCTATGAATACCGTTGTGTTAAGTAACCTTCTCGAGTTTTCCAATTATGCGTTTGATTGTGTTGATAAACGTTTTGAAGTCGACTGTATATATATAGAGACTTTCAAAAGACATTTGAGACTATGTCTCACGAGATTTGAATTGATATCTCTCGGTAAGTTTGTAAGTGGCTAACTAGGTACCCAAGTGAATGAGTGCTTAATTCAATGAATGTATTTCTAAACTACTTATTGCTCAGGTGTTCCACAAGGTTCTACACTTGAAATCTTACTCTTCATCTCTTGTTTATTAATGATTTTTCCAGAAAGTTAGTTTGCCTTCAACTATTTTTTTGCTGATGATCTGAAGTATTATTCGAAAGTAGCCTCTCTTGATGATCATCTTAGATTGCAGACTGATGGAAGCTTGGTGTTCGAAATACAAACTTAACTTAAATATTCAAAAGTGTGTTGTGATGGCGTACTCTCGTAAATTAGTGCCTTATACTTTACAACATCTCAAACATCTATCTAGTTAGGGTTAGTCGTATAACTAATTTAAGAGTCGTGTTCGATTCCAAACTGTTTTTTGACAAACATATGAACTCGACTTGTTCCAAAGCTCATAAAATTCTTAGATACATTTATCGCAGAGGTAAATTTTTTCGAAATTCGCTATAGTTTCAGAGAAATTACACGCGTTCTTTTACTTTTTAAATCAATCGCATGCATTATTAATTATGGTAGCAGACTAAAGATCTTTGGTCGGGCCAGCTTAGAAAGCAAAATATTAGCACTGGACTGGTTACTTTTTAAACTTGAAATCTCCAATTTGTCTGCATTAAATATTTACGCGTCTGCATACAGAACCAGGAACAATCAATTTCATTCAAATACATCAAATACATTCAAGGACTAACTGGGATCTTCTACTCCTCTTACGAGATTGCAACTTAGCCATAATCATTTTTTCTCTTCTTTGGATCTGGCGACCTTAACTATCAGAGAATACAGAGCTAATATGCAGAACTTGCTAAACTGACCATTAAACTACATAATTTTGGCCCTGCTTCAGCCTCTACGTTATTTTTGAACATCCGCAAATGTACATCTGAACATTTGCAGATGTACAAAATGTACATGATTTGCAATATTTGCCATAGTTGCACATGTACATTTTGTACATCTTTTTGCCATAGTGTAGCATTGCTTCTGGCAGTGGTAAAATGAATACATTTGAAAATTTATGTCAAGAGCCAAGGCCTATTTAATAAAATGGCATAAACAGATTTAGAAATCCCTCTTCATCACTTTTGATGACCATATAGTAACCATGCGAGCAAATCACCATATTTTGCAATATTTGCCATAGTGTAGCATTGCATTACTTTCGCCGATTTTTACGCTGAATTTTCTATTTTGACATAAATTATACTATGTACAGTGATTAAATTTAAATTTGGAAAACATTTTTACTTTTGTTCAAACATTGTTGTATAGTTTATCGTAAATTGTTGTTTGATGTTAATTTTTTTCAAACCTACACTTTTTAACGTCAGAATAACCATTTACACTTTTATGTTGCCATTTTTTTGTGAATCTACACTTTTTTAACGTTAGAAACTGCATACCGGTTTGACTTGTTACAAACCCATTAGTCCCATTCCTTCATAAATGCCAATATACGTGCCTTGCATGACTGTGGCTGATGAGTCTGTAGTATGTCGCCAAAGATTTTCGTACTGGGTTTGTATAAATATTGTTTGTACTTCAATTTCTCTTTTCTTCTAACTTTTGAAAAGCAAACTTGATACATATTTTAGTTATTGATTGAACGTGCCTAAATACAGAAATTCAATTTGTACGTAATTTGATCTAGGTTTAAACATTCATTGACATTAGCCGATCTAACAAGAAATGAACTTATGCCCTAAATTATAGATCATTTGAAAACATATCCCTAAATTTTAATTTTGGCTAACTAATAATTTATTTGACTAACTATCGCCACTTAAACTTAATAACATAAGCCTTCTCCAAGTAGTATTTGTATAAATTATCTGCCTATAATTTTGATAAAAAATTAATTTTAAAACAAATGTTTCGGTTTTCCCTAAGAATTGATTAATGTTGTTTTTTATTCACACCAACGTTTTATACAGAGAATCGTCCGCCAGACAAACGGGTATTATTAACTTATCGACAAATAAACAGATTGTAGGATTTTAAAATTTAAAATATTTTCACCAAATAGATAATTGAAATTTTATGCAGTTTAATTCACAGTTTAATAAATCAACATAAATAATAAATCTAGATCTCTTGATCAACCAGCGTAAATTCGATAAACTTAACATGGAATTGGTCACACTTTCATTTCAAACCAAAACCATTCTTGTTTTCATAATTCTGCGTTTCTTACATACTAAAAATGATTTAATTTTAAAATTACCTCAGCCCACAGGCATACCACCAAAGAAGCACATGTCATTAGCAGTGGATAGTATGCAGACATTAAATTTGAAGCCCACAGTGGTTGTAATACTTCCTAAAATATTAGAAAAAAAATATATAAATTACTTATTATTGAATATTTATTTTGTGTTTTGCAATACATACCGGAGTTGTGAAATATGCTCCACGTAATAATGCGGCTATAAAAACGACAAAATACAATAATTTCTGTGTTGTAAGCCGGCAGGCGCGTAAAAATGTTGGCTGCTTTAGACGTTGATATTCGGCCGCGATACATATCATAAGTTGGATGAGTGAGACGAGTGCAACAAAATAAAAAACAGACGATATTCCGGCATGATAGGGTAAATTAAATCCGGAACATTCTTCTCCACTATAACGTATTTCACATAAGCATGTCCCATTAAAGCATTCACCTCTTCCAGAGCAATATGATTTGCCTTCGGAAGACAGTGCGCTGCCAAACATACCCGAGGAACACCCCATAAGAGAATGCAGTCGTGAAAGCATAATCAATTATTTTCTGAGTTCTGAAAACGAAAAAAAAAGACAAAAAGTATGAATAAAAATTACACAAATACAAAAATAAAATTATATATTGTTATCAGCTTCAAAACAAAATATTTGTATTTAGTTTTGATAACCCAACCTAAACACATTCAACCAGTTAAAATAAGCGACGTTTATTAAGGTTTAAAAATCGGTGGTCTATAACCATTATCGCTGAAGACTTGAACAAACCATATAATCAAATAAAAGGTTGATGTTCTCGTTTTTAAGTACATTCAAATGGAAACCGCGTGGCGTTCATTATCATGTTTGAATAAACCAAGCAATATCGCGATAATATGACATGATTCAGCACAACCGCTACCCCTCAATCGTTTGCACTTAAAACCAATAACGATTGATTCATTATAATTGTGTACAGGTATATTTTATCATTAGAATGATAATAATATTAATCACGATTGCAACACAAATTGATTTGAGAACCCCACTACCAATCAATATAATTATCATCAAATAAATATATTTGGCAAATACTAAACATATTTGAATCGTATCGTTCGTAATAATTTTCTCATTTTTTATTTATTTAATAGTGATTCGACCATCCCGCAATGCGTTCGTTATCGCACGAAATTTACTTAACAATTATAAATCGAATGGATTAATTAATAGGTCATATATTTTGATCGAGTATATAAAATGGAGTCGTAAATATCGAGCGAATAAATTAAATCAAAATTCAGCAACGAAATGTTACCTGATTTATTAGTCTAAATTTGCAAATAACTATATGAGTTAATTTTGCAAGGCTCATTTTGGGTTGAAGAATATTATAGTTGGTCACACGTAGTGGAATGAATATGATTGAACATAGTTTCTAAGAAAAATAAAGTACAAAAGGAAACCATTTATCTCGAAAAATAATTTAAACATACAATTGCTTGAGTATTAAGATAAAATTGGGAAATAAATGAATCTTGGTTTTTGGCCTGAGGCTTTGGCTTTAGTTGATACCATTTCTATACAGCTTGAATTTTAGACAAGTTCTCCAAAAAAGTTGCAGATGAATCACGCTTACCAATAATATAATTTACTGAGAAATTTGCCTAAAATTGAGTTTTACACGACTATTGTTATACATGCTAATAAGTAAACCATTCATTTTATTTTTTTTAAATTTATCTAGTAGCCTAATATTACCTCTCGGTTAGAAATTTGTCAACATGCATGTAAATAATTTTTTACGGAACACATCCCGGGTGCTTTTTCTGCTCCAAGTCGATTTTGTTTGGCCGCCATTTTGTTTTGGGTGACATTTATCAGTTCGCATTTGACAGTCGTAGAAAGTGGTCGATTACAATTTATTATGGAGTATCTAACGCCTCAATAACGTGTTGAAATTATTAAAACATTTTACGGTGTAACGAATAATTTTACAAATTTGCATACACTGGGAGATAAAGTAAACACTGGCCGTCAATTAAGCCAACATACACCAAAAAAGATTTGAAAATGTTTCCATTATGTTTGTTAAAAACTCTCAAAGAAGATTTGTATTTGTATCCGTATAAAATTCAAGTGACACGAGCTGCGGGAAAATGACCCTGAGCGGCGGCGAGATTGGAGTGCTCGAGTTTTACAACTCTGTATATACGACCACCAGTTTTGGTAAAAAATAATTGTGAGCGACGAAGCACATTTCAACTTGACTGGCTTTGTTAGTAAAAAGAATAGCTATTGGGGCACTTAAAACCCTTAATTGATACACCAAAGACCAATACATCCTCGTAGAGTAACCATATGTTGCACCATTTGGACCGGCGGCATCATTGGGTCATATTACTTTGAGGATGCTAGAGGCAATGCTGAAACAGTTACTGGTAATCGCTATCATGACATGTTGGAAAAGTTTCTTGTGCCCAAACTTCATCAATTAAACCTAAAGAATGTGGCCCAACAAGACGGTGCCCCACCACAGCTCACACGATGAAAGGTGGTGATATCAACTGATCTCCACGAACTCTGATTTGACCCCTCCGATTTCAACCTATGGGAGTACTTGAAGGAAAAGGTGTACACCAATAAGGTAACCACAACCTCGATGCTTAGACAACATTACAAACGAAATTGAAAAAATAACACCAGAGCTTGCCTTTGGCCTTTGCGCCACTTGACCGACATTATATTCCACACATAATGTTAAAGACCATATAATCAATCAATAAAATAAAAAATTGTATTTCATTTAAAAGTTATTAAAAAAACACCGACCTGGAACATAAAAACACCCTGTACTATTCCTTATCTTTTTTCTAAACGTTTATGAAAATAGTTTTCGTCAATTTCCCTTTGCACGTTGACTAAATGACTAATTCATGACAAGTCACATTAGTTACTCAAATGACTTGACCAATGACTGTCCTTGATCGATGACAAGTATAAGACATGTCAACTATACACTTCTTCAACCATGGCAATGTGCGCATCCAGGAGACCCAAAAGTTGGGAACATGTTGAGTAAAATCGAGGCCAACGTTATGAAATTGTTTAGCACTTTGAAATTTTTAAATCAAATTGGCGATGATTATTAATCGTGATCGGGAACCTGTAAACCTTCGAAGTCTTGAGCGAAGCATGTATGACAAGTCTTCGATTGCAATTCCTTTGATTGTTATTTGAACAATTAAAGTTTAAAAATAAAATAAATTAGGAATATTATACTTCATTTAAATAAAATGTTTTATTAGATACTCGTATATTCATAAATTTATCTGATATGTCATTTACGATGCTTCTCAGATATATCACGTATTCATCGTAGACATGTCACAAAATATTCGTTTATGACTTCTCATGTGTCATGCTTGACAATCGCTGAAGAGTCATTAGTGTATCTGCAGAACTATAGCACAAATAAAAATGTAGGATATAATATGTTGTGACTACCACCCGACTTTCTTTTACGTCAAATGTACATAGATCTCGAATACACTACGTCTAATTTCTAAAGCATAAACTTTAACCTAGCGAAATTGTGATAAAAAATTAATTGATTAATCCATCCTTGTTAAAATAAATTAATCTTCATTGCAAAAATTGAAAAAGCCCGTACGGAAGCTGCCACTTTCTGTACACAGATGTCTACCACATCTACCATGGATCTAACAATTTATGGAAAAAGCTGTATTATGGTTTTGTTCCGAATATACAATCCGAATTTTTGTGAAATACAGTTTTTTTTATCAAAACTCGTCATTGCCGATAAAATTTAAAATATGATCTGAACTAATTTTGTTTGAAATTTAATTTACAAACTTCTTATTTTAATCATTTTTCGAAAATATTTACTTAAATATTTACTTTTCAAAATATTTGCAAAAAACGAGTGAGCTTCTTTGGAAGATGAGGCTACAGACATTTAGACAAAAACTCGATCAAAAATTTTCATGATCACTTTACAAAAAAAAGATTTTTGTCAAAAATCGATCTTTCCGCTTAATTTTGGGAAATCGATCTGAACCGATATTGTTGCAAATTTAATTTAGGATCTTTTAGTTTATAATTGATTTTCTCATAATTGAGATACTTTTCAAAATATTTTACATAAAACGAAAAAGCTCCTATTGAAGATGCCACTTCGAACAATCAATCCGCCTGGGCTGTATAGGGGTTGAATTTTTGTAAGTACCTTTCAAAATATTTTTCCAAAACCGAAAAAGCTTCGATGGAAGAAGCTGTCACTTCTGAGGACCGATTTCGGCCAAAAGTCACTTGGATCTCCCAATTTACGGAAAAAACTTAAGTATGAAGTTGCATGAAGTTTTCCGATTTCAATTTCTGTTGAAACACAGGTATTTGTTAAAACAAATTCATTCTTTTCGGTTAAATTTTGGAAAAATGGTCTGGGTCGATATTGTTGTAAATTTAATTTAGAAGCTATTAGTTCATAATCGTTTTTCTCGAAAATGCTATAATTTTCAAAATATTTGCAAAAAAGGAGAAAGCTCTAATAGAAGATGACACTTCCGGTGGATCGATTTCGGCCAAAAATCACTGGGATTTTTAAATTTATGAAAAAATCTTATGTATGAAGTCTGGGCTGTAGAGAGGACACCCACATTTAGTCTGCAAATCAAATGATGATGTAGACGATAAGGAGCAGAAAGTCGAATATTCATATGACGGTGGGCACAAATGTTGTAAATAGCAGACGGTAATAAGATGGAACCGGTTGATGAAGGTCATGGAGAGGATGCCGTTGGTCGGGAGGGACCATTGCGCTTTGTGGAATCGAGTGATAGCGAGGAAGCAGCAGATAAGGACAATCCGCTGATCCAGCTCGAAAATGATGAACAATTCAACCGGGATATTGCCACAGCTCAATAAAAAACGAACTACTCGGAATTTCGATGCACAACCAGATGCAGAATCAACGTCCCAAGATGAGCTATTTATTAGTTAGCAAGAACCTGGAGAGTTGGTATCCATAGTGAATCGGATTGACGGTGGACCGCCTGGCAAAAATGGTTTCAATGATTTTGGTGCAAGGAATTTTTATGTAACAGAGAACGATGATAAACTTGATGACAATGATAATGCTGAGGTGTTGAGGTGACGGAGAAAATCGAACACCGATTGCAACGCATGGATAATGCCGGTAACTATGAATAAAGAAAAAAGAAGAACTCGTTGCAGATGCGGCGATGCTCTCGCATGCGGCGATGATGCCGAAGAGCAATTGTGGCAACTATGTTTAGACGGAATAGAGAATCATAACTTCAACGCTTGCTGGCCAGATCGTTATAGGATTATTGGAGTGGTCATCTTCGAATCAGTTGAAGTTCCGTTTGATAGAATATTGAAATGGATCCGGAGGAGGTACCAGCTAAGACGAGTTGAGATAGCAGATGGTTCACCAGGTGTGACCGTTAGGGTAGTCAGGGTCATCGGCAGCGGTGATTGGCGGGCTTTGGCTGTTTGTAAGGATGACAGTATGAACGACGAGATATGTGAGCACGTAGTGTCAAGTATGGAAGAGTTGTGTGGCCAGCAGTGATGGGGTGGATTGTCATCAAGGATGGAGTTGAGATAGGGTGGACCATGGAGAGTAGCTGCAATGTTTGAAGGCGTCAAGATGCGAGGACCACGGTGGAGTTGAATTGGTTTTCATTACACGATCTAACCTAGGGAGGAGGTTTGAATTCTGTTCGGAACGAACAGGCTTAGGTAGGGGTAATGTTACGATCTCGCCTAGTAGCTTGATAGGTTAACAATTCAGCGTAGTGTTATCTTAAGTATAGTAGAATAGTAGAGTAGAGTCTAGAATATTCGATCGATAAATAAATACAATTGCAACGAATACAATGAGTCATTTGGGTGATTCGGTACACGAAAGACTAAAAGCAAAAGTAAGAAGCGGAGAAGAATATTTTAAGAAAATAATAACTGGCGTTAAGCGAAAATAGTGGTGTAATTATTTGTTGCTGTGATTTAGGATTGGTAAAATAAGAGTGGGCAAATTATAGTTGGAATATTTCGGGAATATTCCAGTAATGGCGTAAGTATTCCATAAATATTATTTATTATTCAGAGATTATTTACGGTATTTTTGCGAATATTTTGAAAGCGGTATAAATTACGAGAATTGGTGGTAACTAAAACAAAATATCATGTCATTTAAATACCTCGTAATGAACACAATTATGGGTGCACCTGGCACAAAAAAATGTAGAGTTCGATTACTCCACACACGGATAGCACCATTCCAACGTGCATTTTCTCTTCTGTATCGCTATGAAATTATTTAATACGTTTTGATTATTACTCCTCTTAGATTTTAAATTTTCTTGGGGTGGTTTATGCTGTAAAACAATTTTGATTAGTTTTAGACAGTAGGAAAGGAAATTAATTCTTGAGACATCTGCATTGTCATCTTATGGATATCTGATAATTATACAACCCGATAATTATAACCACTTACGAGTAGTTTGATTCAATCGTAATTTTATGTTATGCTAGTATACAAAAGGGATTATTTCCATAAACCAGGATAAAAATTAAGACTGTTGAAGTTAACATCCGTATGTTTGTTCATAGGAAAAAACGCGTATCACTGCATTATTTGTGGAAAGAGTACTTCCCCATCGTGAAGCGTAAATTAATCTATCTGTACTTTGAATGACGCTATAATATTAAGCGATTATATACACCAATTGTCTTCATCTTTATGATATTGATATTTATTTAGTGTCTTACATCACAACCGGTCTCTTGTCTGGTATCGTTTATTTACGAATACATAATTTGTATTCATAACACTTGATATTTTGGCCAAGCGAATCGCTAATCACTATATATATACAAGTTTGGCACGTAATTATATGCGAGCAATGTTAAAGTTAAATGAACTTTGGAAACGCTCAGGCGAATACGGATTTACTATATGATAATTTTGTTATATCGACGAAATTCAATGATTTGAATCAATCAGACTCATTGTTTCTTAAATAGGTGTGCAATTTATGCATTTGATCACGTGCACTTAGCTATATAAAACCCATATAATTGACCACGTAAATATGTTTACCTTAATGATATTATTTTAACATGAATGTTCACAAAAATAAATTTGGCATGATAATAAAATTTATTCCCATATATAATAAAATCCATTTGATTTTTGTTTGGCTACAATTTTAGTGGTGCGGTAAAAATTGTTTATGCGCTACAATTTTGGATGGTGATTTCGGCTTTTTTTTTGTTGCAGATTTATTTAATGCTTTGTTCATATTTTCATTACTTTTCTACTATTTTGACTTGATAGCATTGAGTTAGCCCACCAAAATTCAAGACCAGATTTTCATTATATGGGGAATTCTCATAAAGCCATATGCAGGAGCTAGATAGAATCTGTCGGAAAGATTTCATAAGTTTTTTCAGCCTAATAATAAACTTAATGTTCATATCTGCCCCAAATACTCTTATAATTAAAATTGAGGGCTTTTCGCTTAACTTCGGTTATATATTCAATATGCTAATTTACTGTATGATGTCGATAATAACCACTTGATACCCTTTAAAATTCGCACCTTCATACCTATCTTGGTCGTTAACAGCGAAAATAAAATTTATGCTCTTATTTTAACTAATGTGAAGTATCTGTCACATTGACAAAAAACTGTTAAAAGTCAAAAGTGTAGAACTATTCACAAATATCAGATAAAATTAAAAAATGTAGCGTAGCTTATGAAAATACAAAAGCTTCGGCCCCAGAACAGAATGGATAGTTAATAAAAGCAAAAAAAACAGTGTTACTGTGCTACTGTGTTATACTTCAATCGTCGATTACAGGCAAACCGGACGAGGTTTTGACCCAATTTAAACGGATCTTTATTCAAAACTAAACAACCATTCACAATTGGTACAATACTTCACTAATTGGAACAATAATTTTTTTTTGTTTTTTTCTGGCGAAAAACTGCAAAGGGGTACGTACCCCTTTGCAAATTTGCAAAAATAAATCGAAATTTTTTTCTACCCGGATTAGTCTGCATATGGTTTCATATGTTCAGAATGTGAACCAGATAAAGAAATTATATGCATATTATGTATGGGAGGTGCGATATTTCATATTTTGTACGGAGCGTATGAAATTGCATAAGACGATTATATTTATACTTCAATCGTCGATTACAGGCAAACCGGACGATGTTTTGACCCATTTTAAACGGATCTTTATTCAAAATTAAACAGCCATTCACAATTGGTACAATACTTCAAGAATTGGAACAATAATTTTTTTTTGTATTTTTCCGGCGAAAAACTGCAAAGGGGTACCCCTTTGCAAATTTGCAAAAATAAATCGAAATTTTTTTCTACCCGGATTAGTCTGCATATAGTTTCACATGTTCAGAATGTCAACCAGATAAAGAAATTATATGCATATTATGTATGGGAGGTGCGATATTTCATATTTTGTGCGGAGCGTATGAAATTGCTGTGGGAACTGTCAAACACTGATTTTTGGATAATTCAAAACTGCTTTACACAACACAAAAAAGTGTAGATAATTTTCACGGCCATTGTCGTTAATCATAGAGATGGGTACGCTAATCTGAATAGACACTCGTGAAGTTCAAATCTTAGTAAATGTACCGAACCACTTGGTATATTAAAGATAAGTGGCTATAATACTGGCATATGTCATAGCAATTTCAATTTTGAACTTCATTATTAACAAGTTCGCGCAAATGACTTCTATAGCACTCACACAACTTTTTCATTTTTTTAACACGTTCGTGCAAACAACTTTCATTTTTTAAGGAATAACTCGACATATTTTTCAATTCTCAACAATACATTCCTTTCCGCGACGAAATATTATTGCAATTACAAAAGTTATCAAATGTGGGTTTCTGAGTAGTACACATTTAGAATGTGTGTGTCAATGTGTTAAAAAAGTATGTTGTCCATAATACTTAGCTATTGGAAAACTCCTGTTTTTAATAGTGGCAACTTTTGTTCTTCCTACTAATGTAGTATATTTTAATAATTAAGTATTTATCTTAACCAGTTCACACCACATAATCGCCCCTACTGCGGATGTCGTGTCGATATCGATCGACAGTCGACTCTATAGTAATGTCTAACGAAAATTGTAAAAACTCGGGATTCTTTGTTATTTATTTATTTGTAATTTACTCATACATAAATTTTGTGAACCACGCATTCGTTTTGAGCATAAAAGCTCATTTATAAGGACGTGCGAGGTTGCCATTATAATTTTTCGCGTGATTTTTGCTAAAACTTTCCTTTTATTCGTGCCCCTTCACCGTGAAATTATCATTTACCAGCAATTTAATACATTTTACAGTTTGTTTTTTCGGTACCTCAATACTAACAGCTTCTGATTTCAGTTCAAAATTTGAGTTAACCAACTATGTAAAATGTAAGCTTTGAGCTTTCATAAAATCAATTGTGATAAGGTTCAGTTCATGTTTTGTGATATAACACAAAGGTGGCTACTCGATTTTAAGTCAAACCATATGATCCAAAACAAAATTTGTCCCAAGTTTGCTATATAAAAACTGAACTGATCCGGATCAATGGGTGTCATGAAATGCAGCAATAAATTGAAATTTTATAACAAACGCAACAGTCAGATTGATTTACAGATGCGACGTGTGACGAGAGCTTGTACCCAACGAAAGACGAATATTATAACATTCGTCACACGATGGTTTAATTTTATCTTTTCCGCCACGGTCGCACAAACACATACAAATTTGTATGTATAAACGAAGTACTTTTTGATATACATATTTAAGTGAATACGTAAGTATTTTTTGGGAAAGAAGATCATGTTGTGTTACATGGAGAAATGCAACGATGCATTCGCAATTAGACCATATATTGGTAAAATAAAATACAGCTCTCAATATCGCGGCGGTCGAGGTACATGGACAACATTATCGGACCTCAAATTATTAATATGTTCAGCATGGATTAAAAATTCAGCATGGATTTCATTGGTAACGTTTTGCTTGGTCACATTGATTCAGCATACATTTTGGAAAACATATCAATTCATGTGCCTTGCAGAACATTTCGAAACCATGAGTTTTTAGCACTAGAACACCATTCCACAAACTATGAAGAAAATAACTCCATTAATAGGTCGTCTAAATCTTTCAACATCGTCGACGACCTATTTGACTTTAATTTATCAAAGGACAGTTCAAAAATACCTTAAGAATTATTTTTTAAATTTTTAATTCAAAACTTGATTAATATTTTTATGTAAAGGGTGATTTTTTTGTGGTTAGGATTTTCATGCATTAGTATTTGACAGATCACGCGGGATTTCAGACAAGGTGTCAAAGAGAAAGATGCTCAGTATGCTTTGACATTTCATAATGAATAGACTTACTAACGAGCAACGCTTGCAAATAATTGAATTATATTACAAAAATCAGTGTTCGGTTCGAAAAGTGTTTCGCGATTTACGTCCGATTTATGGTCTACATAATCGACCAAGTGAGCAAACAATTAATGCGATTGTGACCAAGTTTCGCACTCAGTTTACTTTATTGGACATTAAACCAACCACACGAATGCGTACAGTGCGTACAGAAGAGAATATTGCGTCTGTTTCTGAGAGTGTTGCTGAAGACCGTGAAATGTCGATTCGTCGCCGTTCGCAGCAATTGGGTTTGTGTTATTCGACGACATGGAAGATTTTACGCAAAGATCTTGGTGTAAAACCGTATAAAATACAGCTCCTGCAAGAACTGAAGCCGAACGATCTGCCACAACGTCGAATTTTCAGTGAATGGGCCCTAGAAAAGTTGGCAGAAAATCCGCTTTTTTATCGACAAATTTTGTTCAGCGATGAGGCTCATTTCTGGTTGAATGGCTACGTAAATAAGCAAAATTGCCGCATTTGGAGTGAAGAGCAACCAGAAGCCGTTCAAGAACTGCCCATGCATCCCGAAAAATGCACTGTTTGGTGTGGTTTGTACGCTGGTGGAATCATTGGACCGTATTTTTTCAAAGATGCTGTTGGACGCAACGTTACGGTGAATGGCGATCGCTATCGTTCGATGCTAACAAACTTTTTGTTGCCAAAAATGGAAGAACTGAACTTAGTTGACATGTGGTTTCAACAAGATGGCGCTACATGCCACACAGCTCGCGATTCTATGGCCATTTTGAGGGAAAACTTCGGAGAACAATTCATCTCAAGAAATGGCCCGGTAAGTTGGGCACTAAGATCATGCGATTTGACGCCTTTAGACTATTTTTTGTGGGGCTACGTCAAGTCTAAAGTCTACAGAAATAAGCCAGCAACTATTCCAGTTTTGGAAGACAACATTTCCGAAGAAATTCGGGCTATTCCGGCCGAAATGCTCGAAAAAGTTGCCCAAAATTGGACTTTCCGAATGGACCACCTAAGACGCAGCCGCGGTCAACATTTAAATGAAATTATCTTCAAAAAGTAAATGTCATGGACCAATCTAACGTTTCAAATAAAGAACCGATGAGATTTTGCAAATTTTATGCGTTTTTTTTTAAAAAAAAGTTCTCAAGCTCTTAAAAAATCACCCGTTATAAAGAACTTTAACTTTATTTGATTTTTTAATATTTTTGTTTTAAATTAAATTATCTGAAATCATACATGTAAACCACAGAATAGATTTCTTTAAATAAATAAATAAAAAATGAGAAAACTCAGTCAGTTAGATTGTCGCCAGAGAAGGACAACCTAGCTAACAAGCACGATAATACACTCAAAATGTCAACTAAAGAATGAAATTCAGATCTCCTCAAAAATATTGACTATTATAAAGTAAAATATCAAAGTGAAATCAAAAGAGTTAGAACAAGGAAATAATGAAGATCTTGAATCGGCACAGTGTAGGAGACTGCTAAGAACATAAATTTCATTAACCTCAAGAAGAAGGAAAAGGGGTGTTATGCTAGAAAAAACAAAACAAATATACAATCAATAGTGTAGTCGACGACCAAAAGAGATGTGTCCCAAATTCAGAACTGGTGAACTTTACGACACAATGAAAGAATAAAAAGGGTATACCAGTTCCTTAAGCAGTACGAACGGGAAAATTGTCAAAAAGTGTCAATATTTAAATATATGCTGCGTTGGGAACAAGACCTGGCTAAATTCACCGGTGCTATTAATAATTAAACGAGATTACTGTACAACTTACGGTGTGCAGGTTCCTGTACAACTTACGGTTCATATACCAATTAAAAAGATAACGAATCCAAAAATGACGACTGATTTCCGAGACTTTATGCAAAACTACCCTTCAATAGATTATCTGAACACTTAGGAGATTATTGGTTCATATCAAGCAGCTTTCTTGAAAAATAGATTTACCGACGATCAAATGTTTGTTGTGCGAAGAACAATGGAAGAAGAATAGAGATTAGGCAGACAATTATATGTTTTATCGTTGGATATCAGTCGATCATTTGGCTGTGTTGATCCACTATCACTGTCAAGTATGTTTAAATACGAAACTACACCACAACATTTGTTTAACAGGATTGTTAAAACTTATCTCCGAGAAATAAAATCTACGAGGGCAGTTTGATAAGTCAATGATTTTTTTAAATTTCCCGCGCAGTAACTTTAAATACAACACTGCTACCGTTAACTGCCATTTATTAGTAGAATTCTGTCAAATTTTGAGCAAGCTGCGTTATTTAGTTTGTGTTTGGCAGCAATTGAAAGTAGACCTCGTGAATTTTTACGAAAATGGAAAAAAATGAATTTCATGTGCTGATTAAGCATTATTTTTTGCGTAAAAAAACCATCATTGAAACCAAGGAAAGGCTTAATAAATACTATGGAGACTGCACGATCAATTTCAATGGTAAAGAAGTGGTTTACTGAGTTTCGTTGTGGTCGTAAACACAAGTGACGTCGATCGTTCATTTATGGAATGATATTGGACGATCGGATAATCAAAGTGCGTGAGGTGGCTGAGACTGTAGGCATCTCAACTGAACGGGTACATCACATTTTACATAGATATTTGAACAAGAAAAAGCTATCCGCGCGATGGGTGCCAACTACGTGTGTAGACCATGGCAAAAGTTCATAAATTTTGCTACGAACTGCTACCCCATCCAGCGTATTCTCCAGATTTACCCCTTGCGATTATTTCCTGTTTTCAAACAAGAAGAAATGGTTAGGCGGTAGGAGATTTGGGTCTAACGAAGAGGTTATCAATGAAACAAACGCCTATTTGAGGACCTTAAAAAACCTATTATTTGGAAAGATTAAGAAACTTGGAAAAACGCTGGACTGAATGTATCGAGCTTAAAAGAGACTATGTTGAGAAATAAAATGCTTTTTTGACTAAAAATATCTTTTATTCAAAAAGTCACTGACTTATCGAACTGCCCTCGTGTTATGTGGTATCAGAAAAGGTGTAGAATGATGGATAAGTGCATTGGTATACAGGGATGTTCGCATTCACCAAACATAGTTAATATTATATTTGATAATATTTTAAAAACCCTAGCCGAGCTACACCCATGCGTTCAGCTAAACCAACATGAAGACATAAAGCTATCAGTATTGGAATACACTGATGATATAATTACTGCATACAGATACAGAAAGAGAAGAAATGTCGAAAATTGTAAAAGAGCTAGTATCTCTCCTAGAAACAGTAGGAATGCCGTAACACAACCACGCACCTTAATCTTTGGAGGAATGAGAATAACAATAAAAAATCTAGGAAACACCTAGGTACCTATTTATCAAGCGAACTTGAGTAAATTAAATGATTTCTTTCTTCATTAGAAAGAACAAAATCTTCAGGCATACAGTAATAAAATGTACAAATTAGTTATAGCTCCATTATTAACATATGGTTTAAAAGCAGCTGTGCTTACAAAATCAAACAGAATTAAACTAAAACGACATGAAAGAATTATTTCGGAAATGTTGAAATTCTCATCGGCTCAATCGCCTAGTAGAAGCATAAGAAAAGCATGAACAGGGAAAACAATAACGAGGAGGATAACAGTGGGCAGAATTTGTTTTTGGGGACATGTAAAAGGAAGCAGCAAAGGACATTTATTAAATTCAGACATACTAGGGCAATCAATCAACCATGGTTTACGTGGAACACATAATTAAACGGGAATTTCAAAAAATTTAATATTACAAAGGAGGAATGGGATATCTTGACTAAAGACAAAAATACGATAGAGTATAAGGCGGCAAAATTAAATGGAGAAGCCAATCAGGAGGTACTTCGATGAAGGAATATCATCAGAAAAAGGGACGATAATTTGAACAGCTATCACACAATTATTATAGTAAGGATATAATAACATTAACTTAAGGATTCTCAAAGGATGATGGACGTGAGAATAAGGATCACCCACCAAACATCGAAAATTAAATTAATTGTAAATTAGATTAATACTCGTAAGAACTAGATTTAATTTTGCATGGTATGATTAATTAGATTATATTAATATTTTCTCGTCCTGGGTTTTCTGTAGTTTTCCCAGGTCATATAATTATTCATCAAACAGAACAGTTTTCTCGGTTATTTTCCGGTTGTACGGTTTTACATCAATTAAAATTCATTCAAGAAACGATGAATTAGAGGAATCTGAGTAAATACAAAGCGAGAGCATGATTTTGGGTTTGAAAGGGCTTGTACTTTGTTTGGTGTGGAAAATTAAGTGTTTTGAGGAGCGGAGTTTTTGACTAATACTAGAATTGGGATTAGGGGCTTACTTCATTTTTATAAAAAAATAAATAAATAAATAAATGAAAAATAAATTGGATCTTTAGATATGATGTATACTTATAGAAATCCAGAGAATGGAACTTATACGATTCCCCCCTCCGCATCTTTATGATGAGTGATTTTTTTAACAACACAAGATCTAACATTTTATATGTGCACAAATGCACAAAATTAAAATGTGAAATCGTGGAGGCACATTTTGGAAAAGAAAAAACAGAAAAACTAAAGAGAGGTGCAGTCACGATCCCCAAGTCAGTCCTATTAACGATTTTGAACAAGGGAAATTTACTGAATAAAATTCAGTCACAGGATGCTTCGAAGCAAGGGAGATCAAAACAGTAGAAATACTGAATTTACCAATACTCTACTTTTGATGGAAATCGCTTTAGGCTGACATCAGCTAAGAAATATATAAATCCATCCTTTATTATTTCGATCTTCTGCTATTATTAAAACCGTTTGGACTGTACACACCTTTATGGTTTCTACAGTGACTATAAGCAAGATGCTTCAGGTTTGTTGCCGGTTTTCAAAATCCCGGTTTTCTTTTCTTTTAGTTCTAGTCTTGATTTTGAAAAAATTATTTTTTATTAATTCAGGCCAGCCGGACTAATAATATTTTAACATAAAAACAAGATACCTTGCCCAAAAATTTACTAGAAAAAAACAAAGCTGCGAAGTCAGCGGCGGGGGAGTCGGTTTCGTGGAGTCGGTGCTATTTTATTGGAGTTGGAGTCGGAAAAAACTGAACTCCCATTTTTCTTGTCAAATTAAAACAACAATGACATATATTAACACCCGCTTTAGAATTAGTCGAATCCCTAGTTTTTGATGGTTTTTGAAAATTGAAATTGCAATTCCAATTTCTTGAAAAATAAAAAAACGACTATAACAAACTAAAACAGTAAAACCCGTACGCAGTAAAAGGATCGGGATATATAAGTCGGGTCGTGGCGCTTCCGTAGCTTCTTTCCCTACTTAGAAAAAAAATTTAGTTTATAGGAATTTAAAACCGATAGGAGCGGGAGTATAGGATCGGACTATATAAGTCGGGTCGCGGCGCTCCCGGCGCTTCGCTCCCTAGTTAGAAAAAAAACAGTTTAGAGGAATTTAAAAATCGATATGAGCGGGAGTATAGCATCGGGTAATATCAACCGGGTCGCTGTGCTCCCGTCGCTGTGCTCCCGTCGCTATGCTCCCGTAGCTTTGCTCCCTAGTTAAACTAGCAGGGAATGGGTACAAACAGCCGAATGTGACAAAGATCGAAGGGCCTAATGTAGCCGAAAGTGCCGAATGTGTCGAAGGGCAGAAAGTATCAAAGGGAGGTTAGGGCTATTTGACCGTTCCGAAAACATTGAAACAAAATTATCGAATGATAAAATATCGAAAAATTATTGATCTAAAATAAAAATGTTGAAAAAAATTTAGTCGAAAAAATATAGTAGAAAGACTTTTTTTAATCGATTTTATGATCGAATTTCGATTTTAAAATTTTAAAATATTATATTATATTATAGTTAAAGCAATATTTTGTTAATGCAACATTTTAAAATGCAATAATTGTAGAGGCTGGCGGCTTCGATAACTTTCATGGGCCTCCGAGGGGCATTAGATTTGAACTTCGGGGGACGTAGGAGCCGAGATTAGCAAACGAGTCGCACTACGTGCCGCCCGTAGCAGCGGATTATATAGAATCTATTAATGACACCTACTAAAAAGAAAAATTATTGCACCATTTTGTTATGAAAGATTTTGTAATTGCAACAGTTTGTAGTTGCAACATTTTGAAATGCAATATTTTATATCGATCCCAGAAAAACTATTTCACTAAATTTCAACTAGATCGGTTAAAAAATGGCCTAGTTCCATAGCGATGGCTATAATTCAGAACTTTATCAAAAAATTATTTTAGAAATCCATTTCCATCGCACGCAGAATTTCAACAAAATCGGTTTAGAAATGGCCTAGTTCCATCTCTATTGACCGCTTTATCGAAAAATCATTTTAGAATCCCATTTCCATCGCACATATCGAATTTCAACAAAATCTGTTAAGAAATGGCCAAATTCCATCCCTACTAGCCATTTTCTAGAACTTTATCGCGAACTCATTTTTAAATTTTGTCAAAAAATCATGTAAGAGTCCCATTTTCCCACATGTCAAATAATAAAAATTCAAACCGGGATTTCCTAAAAATCGGAATTTCTGTTATACAAAACCGGGATTTCGTTATACACCCATAATAAAGACACACACATTAAGAAAGCTTTTACAATTAAATTCTCAAAAATTTAAGAATCAGTTTTTCAGATTACGTACATTTATTTAATTTTAGTCTAATTAAAATATTTTTAAATTACTTAAAATACTTTAAACTGCTATTTAACACAATTTGCCGTATGCGTACTTGGCGAAACACACTGACACTTAATAAAGACGTTAAAAAAATGTGTTTATTAACTTCAAACTGCAAGTTTTAGGTTGTACTGAAATGTTTTGTGTTTGATCGTTACTTTTTTATTAAATTCAATCATAATTAGGACAACAAATGATGCGTTCAACTGAAAACGAAAGCGAATTTTTTTATAATAAATAAACAAAAAAACAGTTTAAATCGGCAGATTTTAACAAAATGTCATAATACTAAAAGTGCACCAGTGAAAAGTAATATTCTTAAAATTTAACAAGTTCACGAAATATGTCAGTAATGCTGCGCATATGACAATATTTGCCTTAGACGTACGGCCTATCATTGGTTTCGCGGTAATTCAAATCTGCCATCTGACA
Source organism: Nephrotoma guestfalica (assembly GCA_963691935.1). Lineage (NCBI taxonomy): Eukaryota > Metazoa > Arthropoda > Insecta > Diptera > Tipulidae > Nephrotoma > Nephrotoma guestfalica. The sequence continues at coordinate 84,727,209 of OY829913.1, forward strand.
ATGGTCGTCAATTTAACGTACACTTTTTCCTGGCTACGGTAGATTTCATAAATATACCGACTGGCTCTGTAAATTGCATATGGCTTGTACTTCGCGATGGCAGATTTAAATTACCTTATGATTGTTTGGCAGATTCCACTAATACACATTTTGATTCAGAATTTTATTTTATAGATATTTGTCCTTTAATAGAATTTTCTAAAATTTCATTATTAGTCTTATTTGGTCGAATGTCATAAGCTCAGCTAAAATTTTAAATATGTTACACTACACGTTACTCGTATTCCAATGTTACTAAATTTGCTAACACTTAATAGATAACACAGCTAAGGTACTGAGTACTGTATAGCAAACGCAACTGATTGTAAATGAGTTCGTTAAAATATACATTGTTCTAGGAATGAATTATTCAATTTCCAACAATACCAAGAAAGTCACCGATCATATTTTTTACACCACCTTATCTCATTTTTGATAAATTCGAGCTACTCATGCATTCACGAACCGTTTATAATTTTGAAATTACAAAAAGGCAAGGTTCCACTGTCATTTGATTTAACATTCTTATTCGGCTTAATGCCAGTATTTGATTAAAAAAAATTATTTTAATGTCAAAATCCACTAACTATACCTTAATTTGGCTAAATTTCAATTTTATCGAACACAATTGATTTTGATTCAGTTGAAATTTCTAATTTCAAAATTTCTGTTTCGGTCTCTGTCGATTTTCAGATTATAACGCAACCCATATAGTTAAAATATGATGAAAGACGAAACTTGTGACAATAAAGAGGTTATTTACCCCACTGTCTTAATTAAAAGAACATCGTTCTTGCGGTTGCATCGCACATAATAACATGTTTATGTACATGTCAAACTTATGTGTGCGTGGTCAATTAATTGGTCATGATATATTAAAGACACGCTCGCCATATAAATACACCAAGTATCGATTCGATTTATTGATTCATAGCTTGTTGTGATCAATTTCCACTTTGTTTTTCTCTCTTTCCCTATGTAAAATGCAAGCAATTAGAAGTTAATTATATAAAATGTACAATGAAAAATATTTTGTGAGAAAACCATTATTTTTTATGTATTTTGGCAAACATTCGCAATGAATTTACTGCCAATTATTTTACGTCACAAACTTATGTCGCTTAGCAAACCATGTGAATCATTGCAACACAATAATTTATATCTTTTGCCGAGTATTCGATATTATCGTGTACCGCAATGTGAATATTCTATAAAAATGTACATCAATGGCAATGTGCCAAGGAAATTCCGTCAATTTATACTGTGTTCCTGCCGGTATAATTGTTGCTTTATATGAAAGTACAATTATTTTATGTTATACAGCGAAATGCACTTATATGCAATTAACATTGTGGCAAAATTTCTCTAAATGTAACGATCATTGAAAAAAGTATATACAAAGTATACTATAAGCTATACTTAGTTGATACGAGATAATATATGAGTAAACTTGGGGTTTACTAGACGATTTTGTTTTAATAAGCTCAATGCTGAACGCTTAATTGATTTCAAGGAATATTATTTTGAAGTGTGTGCTACATGAACAATTTAATAAACTCGAGTATTATCTACATAAATTATTGTATTTTTGTGTATCTAAATTATGAATTATACAGAAGAGATGATCTGAAATATTTTAAACTTAGCGTCGTAATAAGCTCAATTGTTGTTTTGTTATCTGTCCGTGATTAAGTTCTTGCCATTCACCAACGTGAAAAGATAGGCGGCAACATTTTCCGAAATTTTCGGAACGACCACGATGACGGGGGTAATACAATTTTACATCGATATTACTTAGAGGACAATTGCCGAAAAACGGTCCCATTTGAAAGAGGAGATAATGCATTTACGACAAGACAACACAGTGGCTCACACATTTCAGTGCTCGCCATACCAAAATTTACTAATTACAGTTTCATGAGTTCCAGCGTATTCATCAGATTCGGAACCTAGCGATAATTTTCTTCTTCAAAGTGTAACTTAGAAGGCAGAGATTTTCTATTTTCAGAATAAAACTCGTACTACAATTTGAACGAGTTAAGAGCTGAAAAGTGTGTATCGCCCTAAAAGGCGAATGAATAACTGAGGTTGAGTTTTTTAATAAATGCCAGGCTTTTGTTCTTGCTTCTTGTTGCACTCGAGCGTACTGTTCTCTGGTTCTTTTCAATTATTTTGATTCGTTTTCAAAGTCTAACATTTCCTGGTGATGAAAACGAGATAAACCTATTCATTCGTTGTGAGTCGCGTGAATCAGGCGAATGATTAATGAATCAAATCACATTCACAACAGAGCGATCTGCATATATATACTGCTTGACAAGTGCATGCGGATTCAGAAATATATACTGAAGTCATATGTTTTTAACGTTCGAAACCATGAGGTATTTTGTGTTACATTGTTCATGATTTTAAAACATACTACATTTCTCTATTAAATTAAGTTTAAATTAATTTATCTAAATTAACTGCAGTGACATTTGGTAATCTCACTTTGTACAAAACATTTGACCGCCTATCATCCAGAAAAACCAATTTAAAAAAATCACATGCGTGCATTAAAAACACTAACTCGAGATTACAAAATGTTCAACAATTATTAGAATTTAGTGTATTAACGGGTGCGCCATCTTTTATGTCGGTATGTAAACATTGAATAACTTCGGGGAAAAACAACCGATTTCTATATAAGAGGAGAATTTTGAATACAACAATTAAGTAGCCGCCTTTGTTGCAAAATATGTTCTTTAGCTGCGTTTTCCATTACCTTTTCGAGCATCTCGGGCGGTATAGCGATGATTTCGTCAATGGTCTGAGCCTTGCTGGTGTACGCTTTGCTTTTCAAAGAACCAAACAAAAAGAAGTCCGAAGAGGTCAAATCTGGAGATCTGGGTGGCCAGTCAATGTCGCCTCTTTCTGACATCAGACATCGAGGGAATTTTCGTTCAGAAACTGAATTGTTTGAGTTGCAGTGTGGCATGTCACACCGTCTTGTTGAAACCAGTAACCGTCACACATTTGCGGGCAGACATAATAAGCCAACATCCGCCGATACCGATTTCCATTGACTGTTTCGTTTTCTCTGGAAAAATATGGCCCTCAATAATGGTTTCGGCGCAAACGCCGGCCCGTACAATCACTTTTTGCTCATGTAAGGCACTTCATGGATTTCGTGTGGATGCTCCGTTCCTCAAATGCGGCAATTTTGCATATTAACGCGGCCAGAGGAGTGTGAAATGGGCCTCGTCGGTCATCAACATTTGCTTCAAAAAATCAGGTTCAGTGTCAACCATTCGAGCGACTGTTTGGCCGTATTCCAAGCGACGTGGACAGTCTGTCGGCAATATACATTGTGTTAATTGCACTTTATACGGAAACAAATGCAAATCATCCTTCAAAATGTGCCGCAAAGTGGTTCCACTGACGCCAACATGCTGAGCGCGACGACGATACGACTCGTTTGGGTTCTGGGCACCGCTCTTTCTGACCGCTTCAACCAGTTCATTACTTGATCGTTGATGAACGCCATGTTGATCTCTCATTGTCCCGTGCTGAACAAAATTCGACACCAAACGACGAATAGTGTTGTCAGACGGTGCCTGTTGGCGACGATGTTTTCGACGATATGTACGTTGAGTTAACACAACTGAACGACTATTTTCAATGTACAGCGTCACTATTTCGGCGAGTTGTTACAAAAACATGTCTAATCAAGTCAATCGGTTGACAAAAGTCATAGTTAATCAATGTTTACATACCGACCTAAAAGATGGCGCACCCTGTATAATTCGCTTAGTCAACATGTGTTTGCTTCATATAGATACCTGAAGTATTCAACTTTATTTTGTAACTTGCGGACACTGTAATGAGCAGTGTGATCAGGACAATTTAATTTATAAGAATAGATTGATGTTGTTTATTTGAACCAAGCTATACGAATAACATTTATAAATAATGGAATTTTCCGACAGACTGTATACGATATCCAGGATTTATGTCAACTAAAACTACTCAAACTAATAAAATCGATTAAATTTGCGAGAACGAACAGTGATACCTGTTCCGCCTTTTGGAAATGACTCATGAATTTTATCGTAGGGCTTAGTTTGCTAGATAAAAAATGTACTTGTTAACGTTTATACACTTTTTGAGACGTTTCTCGCTAAAACTTCAATAAATCGACAAGGAGTCGTCGTACTAAATGGCTAATTTGAATTTGGGAATGAAGTACCGTGCAAGTTCGCTTACTGTCTCAAACAGCAGCATATTTTTTTAGACAATTTTTATTTTATTCAAGTCATAAAAAACAAAATAAAATAAAATGGATACCAGTATCGAAAAGAAGGCAAAATTTCCTTCAATTAGAAGCAAAATTACTTTTTTAAAAGGTGCTCTTTCACCAACATACACTATTTTTTCGAAAAAAAATTGTTTTTTTTTTTTTGGCGCAATGTATAACAGATGATATAGTAGCAGAGTTTGAAACTGTGCGATAAAGAACGACAAAAACAGGGATTATTTAAATAGAAATTGTGCTTTATCAGACCATTAATGTGAAATTTAAAGAAAATGATAATTGGGAGAGATTTTTTAACTTCTAAAACGTTATTAAAATAATGGCTCATGCCTTTTAGTTTTCTCATATTTTCACTTTAATTATCACATTAAAAAGATACGTTATCTTCTTACAGAATAATTTACCACGAATTTTGTAGACTATTGAATCAGATACATAATGCATCGTATGTAATATACTACTGTGGGCAAAAAGTAGTAAGACTTTTTAATTTAAATTTCGCGCGGAAATCCATTCGTCAAAATATTTTTTTTCTGTTGGTATGACTGTTTTACAATGTGTTCCATTAAATTTTGTGTGCGGAATCAATTTTGTGGTGTCGAAACGTTCAGAATGTTGCAAAAGGCCTTCGGTGATAATTGTATGTCGCGAGCAAGTGTTTTTGATTGGTACAAATTGTTCAAAGAGGGTTGAGAACGTTTGGACGACGAACCACGTCTAGGACGGCCATTAACATCAACTGATGATCAACACGTTAATAAAATCAAGGAATTGGTGCTCGAGAATCGACGATTAACAGTCAGAGACCTTACTGGCATCGTTGAAATATCGGAAGGATCAATGAAAACCATTTTGAAAGATCATTTGGGCATAAGAAAAGTGAAAGCACCATTGGTTCCAGATTTTTTCGCCAAAAATGCCACCCATATCGTTCCGCAACCACCGTATTCGCCTGATTTAGCTCCGTGTGACTTCTTGCTGTTCAGCAAACTCAAACGACCGCTCCAGGAAAACCGTTTTGAGTCAATTGAAGACATTAAACGTGAATCGCTACGCGCATTGGAGGCTATTCCGGAAATTGGCTTTAACAACTGTTTCGAGGATTGGAAAAAACGTTGGCACAAGTGTATTGAGGCCGGGGGGATTACTTTGAGGAGGACGAAATAAATTTGGAGAAATAAATAAAGAATTTTAAAATTATGAACAAAGTCTTACTATTTTTTGCACACAGTAGTACATAGTCTATAAAGCATTAATAGGAAAAATAAACAATCAAACAAAAACACAATTTTGAAAGAACTTCCAAAAGTATTTTACAATATTATACTTACCATAATAAAACCCATATCGTTTGTTTTGGCTTAGTGCGGGAATATCTGGTTCAGGTATTCTCGGTTATATGATTCTGGAGACCAATGGTATTAAAAATAGAAATACAAATGAACTTGAATTAATATATTTGTAGAATGCAATACGGAATTTTATATTATGATTTTCGAAATATGAGCGTAATTATAGAAGAATAATCAAATCTATATTTTACTTGATATATTTATGCATGCACCAATTATCATATAAAGACGAATGATTTGAGAAACTCAGTAGTATTTCCTCATGGTACCAATGATTATTTTAAACAAAACAAAAAGCCATCGAACAATACAAAACAAATCTGCATATTTAAATTTTAAATTATTCAACCTTGATAGTGTACATAGTTGAACAGTAGTCGTGTAGTATTAAGTTTAGCATTCAAATTCGCTTATCAATTTAAAATGTTAATTATTTTTGTTAACTGTACATGCCCGATTGTGTTTTTCCGTTTGTTAAAACTCGTAACCAAATAGATACGAATTAATAGTTTGTTTCATTAATATTTCGCAGCTTAAGCGAAACTAAACATACACAAATTACAATTTAATTATAACATTATTATATTCTGTTGTGGTCTGACATAAATGTATAATTGATGATATCATGTGAGAGTATATAGAACTAGTGATAGCTTTATAAATATAAGAAACATGTGAATTTTGTATTTGATAACAAACGGTGAAGGCAATTCTTTAAGGTTTCTACCCTTATTTTTTTTAAAGACAGTAATAATGGATTTATTATGAAAATTACAGACTTAAATTATGTACTTGTTAAAATTGGGCAAAATTTTACAAAAAATTACAGATAAACTTTGTATCACACTATACAATTCTTTCAAAAAGTAGCGGGAATTGATCATTTAAAAAGTCCGCTTAAAGGGACTGTACAATTTTTTTTGTCGCGAACTGTCAGTGTCAGTTTGTCTAGAGTGCTCTTTTTTGTCTGTTCATCTCAAGTGTGTTTTAAAAATATCGAACAAAGAAAAGAGAAACAGAAAGAGAAAAAAGTCAGCCGGAGCCATGTCAGATGAATATGGTGGTTGTTCGGTGATATTTGTTGTTTTTGGTCAGAAATTCGTTTACAATGATAGCCTTGTCAGACGGTGCGTTGTCGTGGTGCAAAATCCCTGAGTTTTCTTTCCACAAACCTGGGGCCTTACTATTGAAATCGTCGCTAATTTTCGACGGTTATCGTTTTTCTATGGTAAACAAAGGAAGAAATCAAAAAAATATATGAATTTTTAATGTTCTTTTCTCTTTTGTTTTTATGCTTACTATAGGCGAACGATAACCTGTCTGACCTTCTAGCCAGAATTCCGAGTACATAACACTACGATAGTCAAAGAAAACAGTCAACATCACCTTGGCTTTTGATCGATTTTGACGTGCTTTTTTCGGTTTCGACTCAGTTGGAAGGCACTATTCCAAAGCTTATTGATTTTGTACGTCAAACTCATAAACTCACCGTCAACTCATTGTCATCAGTTATAATGCGTTTTAGGAATGTGGGGTCGGAACTGATTCGTTCTAGAATGTCTTCAGCGACCTTTACACGATTGAGTTTTTGAAGAGAATTCAGGTCTTTCGGAACTAGTCGAGCGGCAACACGTTTCATTTTCAAACAATCATGGACAATGGTACGAATTGATTCGTGAGGCACAGAAAGGTCAGCGGCTATTTCTCACAAACCTAAATGACGATTTACCGACACCCTTTGCTTCACTTTATTGATGTTAACTTCAGTTGAGGCCGACCAGAGCGAGGCCAATTTTCCACCACATCTCGACCGCTTGTGATTGCACTGTACCACTCATATGCACATGTTTTTGATAAACTCGATTCATCGTAAGCCTTCTGTAACATTTTCAGCGATTTGGCACGCGAAATTCCATTTGCAATACAAAATTTGAGACAAATTCTTTGTTCGTTATTTTTATTAGTTGAGGCCGACCAGAGCGAGGCCAATCTTCCACCACATCTCGACCGCTTGTGATTGCACTGTACCACTCATATGCACATGTGTTTAATAAAGTCGATTCATCGTAAGCCTTCTGTAACATTTTCATCGATTTGGCACGCGAAATTCTATTTGCAATACAAACTTTGAGACAAATTCTTTGTTCGTTATTTTTATTCATTATAAATCGTAAAAACACTTGAGATGCACTGACAAAATAGAGCAATGTAAACAAACTAAATGACAGATCGCGCTCAAACTCCACGTCAAGGTAGAGGACAGTTGTGCCAACTTAGCGACAACAATCTCTTTAAGCGGGCTTTGAAATTACCAATTCCCGTTACTTTTATAACAGAATGGGGGCAAAAAGTGGTAAGACTTTTTAATTTAAATTTCGCGCGGAAAACCATTCGTCGAAATATTTTTTTTCTATGTTGGTATGACTGTCAGTGACGTCTGTGGGAAATGTCACATCAAAATAATCATTAGTGTTTAGTTTACGCTTGTCTTTCTGAAGTACAAAAAGTGCATTCGGCGATTTTTACAATGAGTGAAATTATTCAACAAAGAAGTTTCATTAAATTTTGCGTGCGGAATCAATTTTGTGGTGCCGAAACGTTCAGAATGTTGCAAAAGGCCTTCGGTGATAATTATATTTCGCGAGCAAGTGTTTTGGATTGGTACAAATTGTTCAAAGAGAGTCGAGAGCGTGTTGACGATGAACCACGTCTAGGAGGGCCATCAACACGTTAATAAAATCAAGGAATTGGTGCTCGAGAATCGACGATTAACAATCACCTTACTGGCATCGTTGAAATATCGGAAGAATCAGTGAAAACCATTTTGAAAGATCATTTAGGCCTAAGAAAACTGAAAGCACGATTGGTTCCAAAATCGCTTATTTTTTTGGAAAAACAGCGTCGCGTTGACGTCTGTGAAACAATGCTTTCCGACTACCAGGATGTCATGAAACGTATTATAACTGGCGATGAGTCTTGGAACTATGCTTATGACCCGGAAAAAGACGATCAATCGGCCGAATATCGTGCCAAAGGTGAGCCGAAGCCGAAAAAACCACGTCAAAGCAAGTCAAAAGTTAAGGTGATGTTGACAGTTTTCTTCGAGGTGCGGTGCACTCCGAATTCCCGCCGGCCGGCCAAACTGTCAATAAGGAATACTATTTGATTGTTATGCGTCATTTGCGCGAAGCTATTCGTAAAAAGAGGCCGGAATTATGGGTCGACAACTCTTGGTTTTTGCACCACGATAATGCACCTTCTCATACTGCATTGGTTTTACGTGATTTTTTCGCCAAAAATTCCACCCGCAATTCATTCCGCAACCACCGTATTCGCCTTATTTAGGTCCGTGTGACTTCTGGCTGTTCAGCAAACTCAAACGACCGCTCCGGGGAAACCGTTTTGAGTCAATTGAAGACATTAAACGTGAATCGCTACGCGCATTGGAGGCTATTCCGGAAATTGACTTTAACAACTGTTTCGAGGATTGAAAAAAACGTTGGCACAAGTATATTGAGGCCGGGGGGGGAGGGGGGGCTTACTTTGAGGGGGACGAAATAGATTTGGAGAAATAAATAAAAAAATTTAAAATTATGAACAAAGTCTTACTATTTTTTGCCCACAGTATTATATCATCAACAAAAACAAATTTGTATTCCGCGTTATTCTAACCTTTTTAAGTGTATAAAGATGAAGGCAAAACGTCATTCAATGTTTCCCTGTTTACATTTTAAAGGGCTGTACAATGACATATTCTAAACACATTTATGTACATATTCGTATATACAAATCAACCATATCTTTTATAAAGTCTAAAAATAATAAAGAAAGTTGAATGGCATTTCGAATATTATTTTCGTATATCAGATACACAAAAATATAATACATATGTTTGAAAATTTTACACTCTTCAAAAAAAATAAAGAGACACCTAAACGTTTTTAATATTTTTAATGGCTAGATGAAATTTTAAAATTTTGTTGATTTTACCTAAGTAGAAAATTTTTTCCTTAAACTAATATTTAAGCAAATTGAGAAAATCTATCCCGTCCATATAACCGACAGAAATTCGAAAAAGCATCTTTATACTTTCACTAAGCTAAATAACGTTATTTTGCAATGATTAAAATTTGAGATTTGCCGGTGGTTTTTAACATTACGTATGGAATATAATGTCGGTCAAGTGGCCGCCTCTGGCCGTGGAGCAAAGGTGAAAGCTTTTAGCACAATTTTCATAACATCTTCTCAGACTTCTATTTATTATTTTCAGTTTAATGGTGACATGTTCTGTTTATGTAGCCCCATAGGAAGAAATCGGAAGGGGTCAAATCAGGGGATCGTGGAGGCCAGTAGATATCATCACTATTTGACATTATTCGGCCGGGAAAAATTTCTCGAAAAATTCAAACATCGTATAAGACGAGCTATGTGGAATGGGATACCGTCTTGTTGGAACCACATGTTCTGTAGGCCTAATTGATCCAATTCGGGCACAATAAAGTTTGTTACAGCATTGTCTCTAGCATGCTCAAAGATGTAGCCGCCGGCCCATATATCCTCTAAAATGAAGTCGGCACAACACTTACCGTCAATCGTGCTCAATATCGGACGATGTTGGACATTTTTGGCCAGCTGTTCAAAATCGTCCAGAGCTATGGTTCCAACAAGATGGAGTTACACCCCATACTGTAAGCGACACAATGGCTCTGTTACGAGACATCTTTGGTGAACAAATAATTTCGAAAAGAAGCAATTTCCAGACCATACCAAAACTAAAAAAGAACATTCTAAATGAAATCCTGGCCATAACACTGAAAAAAATGTACATAAAATATACTGTATTTAAAAAAAATTAATAATAATAAATTGAAAAGTTATTCAAATTCACACTAGAACGGTCTTTTTTGCATTTAGTAGCAATTCGGATAATGTTTGGTGTGTCTCCACATAGTGTCATTATATACCCAATTTAATTTCAGAATAATAAATAGTTTCCGTTAGGTGCTTGAAAATTATATCTCGAGGACTAGCTTTCGTATATAAGAATTGTATTTTGTTTGTCATTTCGGATTAGAAATGGCATTTATATTATTTTTAAATTTTCTAACGTAATGGACATTAAAATAAAACAATAGAAATTTACGTTTCATTGATTTTGTTATCTTAGAGATTGTTCAAATTTAGCCTAAATAACTATAAAACGTTTTGTATCTTCAAATCTAATAAACATTTGGAAATTCAACCATTCCGTAATATTAAGGAGACAGCTGAAGAAGGTTTGCGCCGCTACGTTGTATACTTCTTAAAATACTTTTCTAGGAATTTTTCACTTCTTGATCCCCGGAACCTGTAAAGAGTTCTAAAAGTTTAAGATTATTTTCCTTAAATCTACCGTAGAGGACACTTCGCTCTTCGTTGCAGCACTAATTATCCCTTGTAGGATTGCTTGACCTTAAGTTCTCTAGATAGTGTTTTTGATTTGTGTTAACTACAAGTTAACTTTAATTACTTAGTTTTCAGAAATTGTTTTATTATGCCAAAAAAAACAGCCTAAATATTTTAAAAGCTTGTCACAAAGTGCAAATTCCAACTAACTACTTATCAATTGGTATTGCTGCTATTGGTTGGCTTTTCATACATTTTTGATGTCAACAAAATAAATCATCAGCCGGCAACTTTGGCGATGAAAGCCTTTGATTAAATTTTGTCAGACTTTTAATGAATAATCAACTAGAAACCTCTATTATTGAGGTGCTGGTAAATTTGAATCTTTGGATTTAAACAAATTGTTATCCGTACCACTCTGCGGCTGTTTAATATTATTTTACTATGAACCAATCCGATGGAGGAAGTTTTCAGATACGACGAATCCTAAAATACCGAATAATGAGATAACATAAACAACAGCCTACGCTATTGAAAGACTCAACTCGATTCATTTAAAATCAGGAATTACATTTGGTGCACAAAAGCCTCGGTAGGCTATCGTCGGCACATTGAACCTACATGTAATAAAATTGCGCCGCTAGTTCAGAATTTTTTCGAAAATTATTATGGTTTACTCCGGCAGTATGTATTGTTAAAATCTATTTTGCGTTTGTTTATTCGAGATATGTCATTCTCGTAAAATAAACCGCTTCTATAAGTAAGAGAGAGAATTTACAAAATAATTTTACTGTCAACTAAATCTTAAAATTGTATGTAAAAAAAAATTAAAAATATCTTTAGTCACAGTATAAAAAAGACACACCTTTCTCAAAATAGTAAAGTGTCACTTTTCATTTTGTGAGGAGTGTAATAAGCAAACAGAGCAAACTTATCATAAAAATAAACAGAAATGATTTATGCATAAATAATATTAGTTTACATAATTAAAAATTCTATAAAAATTTGAGCGAATGTATGTACGAATGTATATCAGAAAAACTTCTTATTTTTTTTATTGTCATGAATTATTTGAATCCGCTAGGCAATCTATAAAAAAAATTGCGCTTAAAAGATTACCGCACTTATTAGACGACGACAGAATTTACAAAAGTAAAAGTAAATTAGACGATTGGAATGTGGAAGAATTACTGGTGTTATTTTAGTTTAGGTAGTATGCGAAAATAAATAGGAAGCCATATGGCATATTCTGGGTACGAGCCACAACAATATTTATCAACCTTTAAGAAGTTGTCTAAATACAGCAGAAGAAGCGTAGGCTTGAAGAACGAGAGGCGGGCAGAAACCGATGTCCTAAAAATAAACACCAATCACGATCACGTTTGCCTTCCAGTGGTATATAAACACCAATCCACACGGCATTTGTTAGTTCAAGATTATAAGGAAAAGCGAGAAATGGCAAAAAAAACCGTGTAAGTAAAGCTTCACGGCATAACAAAAATAATAGTACAATAATAAAAAAAAACAAATAAATCACTCGCGCGAATCGGCAGTAACCTCGACGTAAAACAACGTCTGCTATTCTTATTTGGCAAAATTAGTCACCTGATTTTCCTTATCGACACAGGAGCTGACCTTTCGGTGCTCCGTGTCTGGCGATTTTCGTCGCCAATATTATTGTATTTAACATCTCAAGATGATGTTTTATCGGCAGAAGATGACACTACAAAAAAATACCTTCGGGACAAAATTGCTCTAGGTAGATCTAAACTAAAACGTTCGTTCATTCACTCTTTCATCCTCGCAGCTGTGAATCGTCTGGTCATTAGCACCGATTTCTTAAGTAAATTCTACCTATTTAGAAGATCTTAAACGAAAACAGCTGATTGCTTACGCAACGCAGGTGTCAATAAATGTCACTACTCGCTGCAAACCACGGCGAATAGACCCGTTCACAAGATTGCAATCTCAAAAGCATTCGGTCTCTTCGGATTTACCTGAACGCCGATTAAACGTTCGATTAGACATTCCGCACACAACAATTTTACGATTTATGAACGAGGTCGTTCGCGTTTAGGGTTCGTTTTCGTTTGCATTGACGACATTTTTGTGGTATAAAATACCGACGAAAAGAACATTTGGAAAAACATTTAAAACGCCTAACCGAAGTTCGATGTTCACACAAAGAGTTGGAAATGTGCTTTCGGCGTTAATACTTTCGATTTTCTCAGCCACAAGATAATACCCAATGGTATTTTTATTTGGCCCTATGGAATTTCCACTACAACAATAAGATACAGAGTAGCGAGAAACAGCTTAAGTTTCCTTTTAAAATGCAAGAAAATAAAGAAAAATCAATATTTTTTCAAATCTTATTGCTTTATTGGCAAAAGCAAGCCCCCCAGCATCCCCTCGTTTTCGATAGTTTCGGCTTTTATTCCGCAAGTAACTCTAGCAATGTTGTGCTTAAGGGCATGAATCATTTGTCCGCATAACATCGATCTTTCACGGCACCCAAAAAGAACATATCTAACGGCGTCGGTCGCAGCTGCGCGGAACCCAATTGGAATCACCAAAATGACTGAATACACGATTACTGAATTTAATGTGGTAAAAATCAATTGTTTGATGGGTGGTGCTAGTCCATGCCTCCAAGCTTTAGCCACAAAAAATCAGTTATCATCCCTCTGTAGCCCTCTCCGTTGACTGTAACGATGTTACAAACCACACTAAACTGTTACTCGTTGAAGATGCATTGACATTACATATACGCTTAAATAAGCCTTTTCAAAATTTGCATTGTTTCAATATTACCCAACGTTGATCAAGCGTAAATGTGTTCATCGGCACGAAATCCATCTCAAAATTCTCAGGTGCAAACCACCATTTCTTTCAAAATAGCAAAATGCACATAATGCATCGACTTGTTCACATTACAACAATAAAGTTTGATTTTTCGCGACATTATAAACTCATAAATCGGTACGTTTGATACTTAATATTCGGCATTAAGTTTCGTCCGTTTCGTTATAAAAATTAATTAAGGTTTTTTTTTTTTTTTTAATCCATGCAATCTTTTCTGGGGCCGAAGCACTTCCTGCTCTTTCGCGGTTGATTTTCCTGTCTTACTTTACGCATCCCTGCCAAATCGAAGACGTACGGCTATAGGACCGATTTAAGTTACCATCTGCGCATTGCATAGCTCCATGCCAGCCTATAGTACTGGACATGGAAGATGGGTCGGCCCATGAGTTTTTGAATTAAGGGTTGTTTTTGTTTTTAGGGTGAGCTTAAGTTAGTTTAAATTGAAAGCTCATAAATAATTCCAAATTCTAGAATAAAAATGTATTCAAAATACTCTACTTTTACTGGGGGGGTCAACATTGAGTCAGCCCGCACTACATTTAGTTAGATTTCTGCCTAACTGAACGAGCTCAACATTATTGGTCTGCGGATTTCGAGGCTCATAAATCCGTACTGATTGGTTTTATAGTTTTACAAGGTAGTAGAGCATGGGGGAGGAGGTAGTGACTAGCTCCACAGGCAGTGACTACTCACGCCACCCAAGAGTGAATTAGCTAATCGTTATATTAGCTCACTCGCTGAACGATACGAAATTTATCGTGAATACTCATGCATCGAACCATGCCGTCGGGTATATTCTATAGAACAATGCAACAACAACAGTTGCGAACCATTAAGATTTTCCTCGAAGAAATTTTAAAATAAATCAAAAACTTGATGGAGATCGAAACTTCACCTTCATCGTCCATAAACTGCATTCAGTCAAAAAAGAACGTATTTCAGGCAAGCGCATCACTTCCATTATGTTAGTCAATTAACCACCGATATCCAGCATGTGAATAGGAAAAACGACAAATATCGAAACAACAGCAGTCGATACACGCTTGGCTCAATACTAACAAGACTATATCGGTGAATGGGTGGGCACAGCCCTCTTTATTCTACCATTAGTCAAAACTTCAAAGGCATAATAATGTTTTTGGCTTGATTTGAAATTCCACCTGGTCGAATCAAACATATCCACTAAGATATCGTGGTTCCCTTTCATCATCCAACCAATATACTTAACTTTTAACCTGGGTCGATCGATTAACACAATGGTCCGAAAACTTCTGCATAATAGCCCAAACTATTTCCACAACTTTCGTTCACAATTACGTATCTCGTTTTGGAATTCCGCTTCATATTACGATCGCGATCATGGAATGCAATTTATCGGATTCATATAAAGGCTTATCGTTCCAAGGTGCCAATCGTTTTATTTGGTATCTGGGCAACATTGAGTGAAATTCTAAAGTGCTCACCAGTCAAACTGGTTTACGGACAAACCATTAAGCATCCCGGGGAGTTATTTGTATAAAATCCTATTTCAACTCAGCCTGCAATGGACACTTCATCGACCAACTCCGCACTCCCATTTAAAATTGTATCTCCGAGACAACTCGACAATCAAAACAAAATGATATATTTGTCCCAAAATCGGCCCGGACTATTGCGATTTTCTGTTTGAACGAGTGGATAAGGGTATCGAGCAAAGCGGTTGCCTCAATTAAAGTCAAACGCCAATCTATTGCGATTGATCGATTGAAACCTACGTTGAGCATACTTTGTTCCGCTAATAACCTACACAGACTGAGGGCTTACTAAACTCTTTCTCTCTCTCTCTCTCTCTCTCTCTCTCTAGTTTTGACATCCCATAAAGGGATTTTGTCGGCTGGACGATGGTCTGCCAAATATCTCGGTTCATCGCCAGCGTAGTCTAGCTCTTCTCATGTGACGTACGCCGACTGGTTGTTGAAGGACACTTTTGTTATCGTTTGAGGTGGCCCAGAAATTTAACTCGGTGAGTTTAATGAATCTGATAATGTCACATTCTTCAAGAAGACGTTTGATTTCGACATATCACCATATCATCGGCACATCCAAGAATTTGGCCTGGCTTATTGAATATGCAGCGCCGATTCAATACAGGTTTTTCTTATCACGTGCTCGAGCGCTAGATTAAACAACACAGGAGCGAGTACATCTCCTTGTTGCATACCTCTTGTTATCCCGAAGAGATCAGAGACAGTCCGTTCTACTACAATTCTGCATTGCGAGCCAGATGTTATTAGCTTACAGAGTTAAACTAGCTCCTCTGGAATTTCAAGACAATCGGACGCAGCCCAACGGCTGTCGCGGTTCACATGCTGCTATGTGACTGTTGAAAGTTTATATAGAGCTGGTGAATGGTTATGTTGTACTCCCAACATTTTCCAAGATCATCCTCGTAGTGAAACACTGCTAAGTGGTTGATCGGTTGGGGGCGAAAACCACAAATGCAACATTAGAAAGCACTTTGTGGCGGTGTTCAACAGAGCAATACTACGGTAATTTTTACATTTGAGACGGACGCCTGTGTTCATGGCCCTGCGGCGAAGTCATCCATGTCTCAGGAAGTTCCTCCTAGGTTAGGTACAAGAGTAGCTCCTTCGTGTTTTAATTAATCTACTAATAGCTACATCTACTTCCTCTATTGTGCAGGAGGGGACGTGTACTTCTCGCCCGTTGGAGCAATTGTTCAAAGAGGGATCACTTCTTCGTCCCGGTTAAGCAGAGTTTGGAAGAAGGATTGCCATACTAAGAGAACATCAGCCACGTTTGTTCTAAACTTTTCATTCGTGTCTTTGATGGTTGTGGATCTTGAATGGAAGTTCTTGGTAAGATTTCTGGTATTGGTAAAAGGTTCTTGAGTTTATGTTTTCCGATGAGAAGCTGATGTTTTCGATACAGGTCCTCATAAATTCGCCCTTCTATTTCCCGAGGTATTGGGTTGCCTTTCCTGGCGAAGAGATACTCTGTGTGAGTGCTCCGAGTGTTACCAGGTAACCATGTTTCACACAGCCTTCGTTTATTTTCGACGATTTGACGATACTGATCGTCGAACTAATCATACCGTGCTCTTCGTGGTCTTCTTCCAAGAGTGTTTTTTGCTGGCGTAGTAATGGCTGACTGGATAGCTAGCCACTGCACCTGGACATTTGGTGGAATTTCGTAGTCTTCATTGTGCCGGCTTCTGATCATTGAACATCTGATAGCTTATTGGTAACTTTGTAGAGGGTGTTTATTTTCTAGTGCATTGATATTAGAGTGCCCCGTTTTCTTTGTTTGGTCAAATTCGTTTTCCGTTCTTCCATCATTCGATTGCCACGTGAGCTTGTGGATTTTCTTATGTTGAAAGAACGTATTTGATACGACTATTCTAGGAAATAAAATTCAGTTCAGTCGAAATACTATGAAAAATTCAAACTCTACCAACAAATTGGAATCTGTATAGGGTACTTGTTTGAATTTTGCTAAAACACGCAATCTGTCCGAGCTATAAGCGAGTACCAGTTAACACCACATTTTATCTTAGCCTTTCATCTGTTGGGGGCAGTGGTTCAATTATTTTTATTCAAAATGCTGGATAACAAAAGAAAGAAATGATTTTCATAAGGAAACCTAATAAAATATGGAAACAAAGTCGAATAGTTGTGTGTCAAGAATGACCATTTAGCATTCAACTTCAAGTGTCTGGATAGAATTCCAGAATACCTCTAACCCTATATTTAGAAGAAACTATTTCTTAGCAAAGCTTCGGTTCAAAAGTTTAATTAAGCCACGCGGGAAATTTGGTATGATATTCTAAAACTCTTGGTGATTGATCTCGATGTTCCTCGTAAATATATATATATATAATTCGTCGGTCAATAGGTCCCTAGTCTGACAAATAGACAATCCAACTATTAATTTATCAGTTATAATTGTTTTAGTAACGCTACTTTTGTTTTCAAAACAATCGAAAAACTGAATTCCGTCTTTTGATTAAAAACTATTTTTAGTCGGGAATCAATACCGTTTAAGTAAAGCAATGACGTATAAACACCGATGATGCTGAACTCTTTCGTCGCCCGAATTCAACAGTTATACCAGAAAAGATAAAATCTTTTTACGACCGTAAATTTAAGTTTCACGAGATAGCTGACAACTTGTATACACTATTCTGCTTGAACATTTGACCATGAGGAAGCTCTGATCGAGGTCGGTGTCGCGCTTGCTCACATTGGAGCAGTAACGCGTCGATGATTCAGAGTACGGTTTGGGTTGTTTGACCGTAATAAACAAGATCGGTATGTGACTGTGGATGAAATATGGATGCAACGCTACACTCCGGAATCTAAATGTCATTCAGTTGAGTGAACAGCAGCCGATGAAAGCCCTACTTCGGACCAAAAACGCAAATGTCGGCCGATAAGGTTTTGGTCCTCCTATTTTGGGGCGCACAAGGTATTTTATTCGTGACTATCTTGAGAAAGGAAAGACCATCAATAGCGAATATTACATGGCATTATTGATGCGTTTGAAGGAAGAAATTGGAAAAAAACGGCTCAAAATGCAAAAGAAAAACTGCTCTTGGTGAAAGGCCAATACATACCGTGTCACCAGTCGTTGGCTACGATGGCAAAATTGCATGAACTGAAGTTCGAATTGCTTCAACATCCACTGAATTTTTGGATCTGGCTCCCAGCGTCTGCTACCCCAGCGGTTGAATTTATCACTCTTGAAGGAGACTATGTTGATGAATCAAATCGAATTTTATCAAAAAATTGATTTTTTGGTAGTTAGCCTCGGGACAAATTGACCGACGAGTTATATGCATATTCATATTCAACGATTATACAGTTTGAAATATTTCTATTATTCAGATTTACGCTGCATTTTTTAACTGCTAAATTCATTTGAGAACTGAACAAGAAACAAGTTTATGATAAAATGTATATTTTTTAATGATAAATTGCTAGACAATTGCTAGATCAAAACTCACATAAAAGTTAGAATTTTTGAATGACTTCAGTTATCTAAATGAGGAGGTGGAAATAGCTAATTAAACTAAAGCCGCGTGCAATGATGATATTCGCAAAAATGTACGTTGCTTTGACCTTCAATTGCGTCACAGATCACAAAAACATTTTGATAAAACCACACATAATTTTTTTTAATAGTGGCCTCGCCAGAACAAACTATTTGAAATAATATAAATCGATCAAAATAAACAATATCCATACACAATGTTGCAAAACACAAATAATATTAGTTCTCTACTATTTTTTATAAATCATAATTCCCAAAAGTTTTAAAATCTCTCTAGTTGCTCGTGCAACATAATAATATAAAAATATAAATAAAATATGAAAATTTGTTTGTCTACTACTCCGCCATATACACATAAAACATAAATGTTTACATTGATGCGAGATAGGAAATGAGAAAATGTATACAGAAGACATTTAACAACGAACATGATTCAAAATAGTTTGCTACTTTATATTGAAATCACTTGACACGAGGAGAATTTTATACAAACATAGTTAGTTACTCGTATAATAGTAAATAATAGAATATTTTTAAATCGCATAATATTCAACTGGATAGAATAATAAAATTCAAAACAATGTAAAGTGCTTCAATTCAATTTGCACAAGCTATATCCAATTCAATTAGGAGTACGAGTACATATTCTATTCGCCTAGTAATCGAAAATTTGCAATTATAATTGAAATACTTAATCAAACAAACAAACGAACCATTGGAATTAAATCATCGTCGTTTTTATTTTTAAGTAATTCTTCAAGGTAAAATCGAATAAGAAATACACCAAAAATCATTACACAAGATACTAAAAACACTGTAAAGAAACTTCCATTACATTCTAAACCGAATTATTGCTAAAGCAATTTATCTATATTATCAACGAAGTGATACACTAACCTTCTTCAAGAATTTTGATCTTCCTAAAATTTATTTCATGAATTAAAGATTTCGTGTTTGGATGATAATTGGTTTTAACCCCGTTATACCCTCTCACACAACTGACTGTAAAATCCAAATATCCTCTTTGTTCTTAAATTGATCAAAATGGGTTAAGATGTTTTTTTTTATGATATAAAGTAACAACAAAAAATGTAACGAGATGAAACTTTTGCTTTAAGATAATAGATTATTCGTTTTTGTATTCGAATCTGTATATGGTTACATAAAGACAGTCTTATCAGTATAACACTCGTACGCTATATTTCCTGAATAAAATGCTGTGGTTATGTTTGTTTACTAAAAAAGGCACAATCGCATTCGGGTTCAAGGCTACTTAGGAAATCTAAATCCGCCGTTCCACACTTTGATTCTTTCGTCGTGATCCTTTCTTCATATCCTTCCCCTTCACTTACAAACTGTTGTTAGTTTGTAGGTGAAGGGGAAGGAAACGAGGAAAGAATCACGACGAAAGAATCAAAGTGTGGAATGGCGGAATCATAGTAGACAACATGCGAAACTTTGCGTCTTAACCAAATAATTTATGTTTGGTCGATGTTATTTACTAATAATAATTGTACACACACGTGTAAATGCTTACTACTCAAAGGTCGTTATTTGTTTTGCTAGTTTATTAGAATTACACAAAGCGCTGCCTAAAGTTGATGGGGAATTACTACACGCGAATTACAATTTTCTGTCTTTTTGAATTCATTGAATAGTAAATTGGTTGCAAGATCGCATCGTGTGGTTTACTATTTTACAATTTTATTGAAGATAAAAACAAATATTTTCGGTGGGAAATTTGATTGGTTGAGTGAGGGAGCGAGTGTGATTTATTTATTTCTAATGTCAGGTACACCCAGTTACGGGAGAGTTTGGAGTACAAAAATAAAATTTTGACGAACTAAAGTTCTTGGTTACCGAAAACCAAAAGTGCCTTAAATTGAGCAGTCAATAAACTGCAAACTTAGTTCAAATTTATCAATCGACGTGTGAAAATTTTTTGGTAATTAAATTTTTTTAAATTAGTCTGCAAATTTTAATTAAACTTCAGACGCTGTTTGTTTTGTGTCTTCTAGAATAAACTAACCTTCAAATTTAGACAAAAAAAATCGAAGTAAGGCACACAGTATATGGTAAATTGAATTTTCCATCGTCTTTTTAGGTTAAATCTACTCAGTTAGAAATTTTTCAACCTCAAATGTGAATTATTTTCGGAAAACATACGTTTCTATTTCTTATCATTTTTCTAAATGTGTACAGGGTGGCTGAGACCAAGTGTTACCAAATGAAAACGCTGTAATTTTTTTAATTTTGATTATTTTTTATTGAAATTTCGTGGAATATGATGACAACATATTACATTTTATGAAAAACATGTTACTGCTCGATATGACCTCCTTTGGCTCTGATTATTTGATTCAGTCTTCCATAGAAAGAGAGCTGACTTCAATGCATCAACACTTTCGTATTTTTAGTGGACACCTTACTCTCCAAAATGGACCATATGGAGAAATCCATGAGATTCAAGTCTGGTGAATATGGTGGCCATTCTTTCGACGAAAGCAGCCGCGGAACGCAATGTTGTAAAAATTGCTGTGTCGCTCGAGCTTTGTGTGACGGTGCCGAGTCCTGTTGGAATGTCCAACGGTTCGTACCAAAGTGTTTACGTGCCCAAGGTAGCAAAGCATCGTTTAGGATCTTTTGGCGGTACACCTCTTGGTTTACCTTGACTCCATGTTCGATGAAAACCAGAGGAGTGCGTCGATCTGCAGTCACTGCAGCCCAAACCATAACATAAGCTGGTGATTGCTTGCGCATGGCAACTCTTGTGTCCAAATTATCGTTGGACTTGTGCTCTAACCAAACATGATCATTTTGTTTATTCACATACTGTTGAATGGTGAAAATTTTCTCATCAGAAAAGACAATTTTTGGAATCTCATCACGTTCGGCCAAGGCCTTCAATGCTCGAGTTCTTTCAAGCCTAACTTTTTTTTGTGTCTCCGTAAGATCTTGAACTTTTTGTATCTTGTAGGGCTTCAAGTGTAGTTCATTTTTCAATATGGTTTGAATGCTGTATCGTGAAACATGTAGACGTGCGGCTAATTGATTGGCACTTTGGCGAGGATTTCGTTGGATTCGTTTTTTCACATTTCGTATCATTTCTTTTGATGTTGCTGTCTATTTAGGACCGCCTCTGTTGCGTTTAGCGATGCTACCAGTTTCGTTGTATCGAGTTATGGTTCGATACGCAAACATTTTATTCACATTCAAATGCTGTAGCTGACGAACTATTGCTGTTTGTGAATTTCCACCCAAATACAGTGCAATTACACTATTACGTTTGAATTCCATTACGATTTTTTTATGAAGATATCAATTTAGAACAATTATTTGTTGACCACATGTAAACAACTAACCAAACTTCAATCTGTCAAAAAATTGACGTGCGAAAATGACAACTACACAAATGACAGCAGAGTGAAGTCAGTAACATTCGGTCTCAGCCACCCTGTATAAAAAAGAGAAACGGTCATTTTTTGTCGTGTTTTGATGGTATGTTGACTAAATCATTAATTTATTACAAATCACATTTGCTTCTCAAATGACGCGTCCAACGTACGTCGATGATCGAAGAATAGTGTGATACATGCCATATACTCAAGTTCTTTCATGACAATGTCTTGAGAGAAACATATATGACGACTCTTCGATGTTTCTCATTCTATCGTCATCTTTTTAAAATAGAGTAGGTAAATTTTTCTCTTTATGTATATTTTTTCTTTATGTATAATTTTTTTAAATGTTCAAATAATACGTTTTTTTACAAAGTCATCAATATCAAAAATTGAAACATGGTTTTTAAATTGTCAGTCTCTTCTAAAAAACAAAACATTTATTACAATAGTTCATTTAATTCATTTACTCCATCTGTGCAAATAAATAGGGACATTTAACCAATCTTGTTTAAAAATAATTATTCGTCGGTAAAAATTGCTTTTTACATAAAGATTTAATATTTGGTGCTGCACCCGTTATTTTAAGGCACAGCATTACATCACCACCCCTTAGAATCTACCAGTGATTGACACCTTTCAACTGGGATACTACACTAAGCGCCTTGAACGTTTTCTCAAAGCTCATATACATTTTTTGGCCTCGGTAATTTACTTAAACCACGTTTTAATTCACCCCACAGGTTTTCTATTTGGTTTAGATCGGGAGATTGAGCTTAACTTCCATTACATTAATTTTATTTGCAGCAAACCAGTCTTTTACCACCTTCGCCGTGTGCTTCGGACCGTTGTCCTGCTGAACCACCCAGCGCAGGGACATGTTTGCTTCGGCAGGGACATGTTTGCAAGCATGGTATACCCTTAAATGTCCCCATATTTTATCAAGATTTTCGTGGACCCAGCATATAGGCCCTAAACCCCCATACAAGACCATTTGGATTAGCCCATAACAAAATGGGGGAACGTGTTGTGGTCCGATGAAACAAAAATTATGTTTTGTGGATTGGATTGTACCAAACAATATGTCTGGCGACCCAAAACAAAAAAATCCAACCCACGCTATGCAGTAAAAACTGTTAAACATAGCGAGGGAAACATTATGTTTTGGGGGTGTTTCTCGCATAGTGTTGTAGGGCCTATGTGCTGGGCCCACAAAAATCTTGCCAAAAAAATGTGTTTGGAGGACATTTAGAGGGATACCATGCCTGTGTATGCCGAAGAAAACGTGCCTTTGCGCTGGATGTTTCAGCAAGACCACGATCCGAAGCACACGGCGAAGGTTAGACTGGTTTGCTGGAAATAAAATTAATGTAATGGAATGGTCAGCTCAATCTCCCGATCTAAACCCAATATAAAACCTGTGGGGTGAGTTAACACGTGGTTTAAACCGGTAAATTACCGAGGCTAAAAAATGTATGAGCTTTGGGAAAACGTTTGGTAGAGCATCCCAGTTGAAAGGTGTTAATCATTGGTAGATTCTATGGAGTGGCGATGTAATGCGGTATTTAAAAATAACGGGTACAACACCAAATACTAAATCTTTATGTACAAATTTATTATTACCCACAAATAAATATTTTTAAACAAGATTGCTTAAATTTCCCTATTTATTTGCACAGATGGAGTAAATGAATTAAAATTGAACTATTGTAAAACGATATACCGATTGATCACAATGAATTGGTATTGAAATAAATGTTTAGTTTTTTAGAAGAGACTGACAATTAAAAAACCGTATTATTTGAACATTTCATAAAATTACCTATTATATTGCACACAACTGTATGTAATGTTGAAAAGATTTTCTTTGCCAAATTGGTTAGTAAACTTTTTATAATTATGTTTTATATTTAAATTTTGTAATTTTTAAGTTATTTTATAGTTAAACTATTGGGTATAAAGACAACGCAAAGATTCGCTAGTTGAAGTACCACCAGGATACCGGAAATTAAATTTTCATAATTTTCAAGAATACACACTCGCATGTAGATTATTTACTTTTCTAATAAATTATTAATAGTTTTCCTCCTTTAAATAATATATTTTATTACAAGTATCCATATATATACATCACGTCAGACATGTCATGTACAATTCATCTCAGATATGCCACATAATATACGTCTATAAATTATCATAGCATTGTCACACAATATTTCTCATATACCATTCATCTCAAAAATGACAACCACAATTAATCTCGGACATGTCATATACAATTCATCTCAGACATGTCATGCACGGTTCATCTCACACATGTCACACACGAAAATTAGTCCCATTTATTGATATATATCTTTATACGTGTCATGATTGACCACCGCTGCTGATGAGCCATTTGTGTGCCGCCAATGATTTTCCCACTGGCCATGTATTGATTAAATCTACAGTACGCTTCATAACTATAAATCCAATCGTTTTTTTGACTTTTTAAATAACTGATTAAAAAAATTAAAAAATTTTAATGCCAAAATTAACTAAGTCTAATTATCAGTTCAAGCAAAGCAGTAGTCTGATAAGTGTTATCCGGAATCTGCACCAGGATAATCAACCATCATTGACTGGTATGCTGAATTTAAACGTGGTCGTAAAACCACCGATGATGCACTACGCTCTGGACGCCCAATGGCGCTGTAACTACAGAAAACATAAAAAATATCCACAAAATTGTTTTGAAAGACCGTAAAATGAAGTTGCGTGAGATAGCGGACATTGTAACGATATCAATGGAGCGTGTTGGTCATATTTTGCACGAACATTTGTTCATGAAAAAGTTGCTGTTTCACCAAGACAATGCACCATGTCACAAGTCGATCGCAACAGCGGCAAAATTGCACGGATGGCACATTGAATTGATCCCCATCCACCGTATTCGCCAGATTTGGCCCCCAGCGATTATCAATTGTTTGCAAACCTAAAAAAAAGCTCCAAGGAAAGAGATTTGGCTCCAATGAAGAAGTGATTGCCGAAACTAAAGCTTATTTTGAAGACAAAGATAAATTGTTCTACAAAAAAGGCACCGTCTTACCTTTGTTAGGGTAAACATGGGTCGTGACTGGTTAAAGATAATTGAAAAACATTTTATTCTACTTTTATGATAACTAAGCATTATTTAATAATAAGTGATTTTTCCGATAAAAAAAATTATTTAGATGGTATTCAATAGTATTGGAGAGATCGCAGAAAAAGCCAAAGTATTTTTCAAAGCGGAATTCTGATGGTGATAGTTCGTTGGTTTGGCGGGCTTACTACTCAGTGGGCATCTTCGCCTTAGCCTTTCCATAAACTAGAATGAATCAAGGAGGAACCTGGATTTTCCAGCAAGATAAAGCTCCAAAACATACGAAACGAAGTGCAAAATCATGGTTTGCAGAACATTAGATACCACTATTAGATAGACCCGCTTGTTCGCCAGTCCAAAACCCAATTGTAAATCTTTGGGAACTATTAGTTCGAAAAATGTACGAGGGTAACATGCAATTCCAGACACTAAATGATTTAAAATTAGCCATTGTACATGGCTGAGATGAAATATCACCCGAAACCATCAATTCATTTGTTAGATGTATGCCTGACAGGATTTTGGCAATAACCAAAAACAAAGAAGAACCAACTTCATATTTGTTTTATTGGTTTGCGTAGTTTTTAGTTACAGGAGATATAGTTATGAAACAAAGAAATTTTGAGAGAGATGGGACGATTATTACGAGGAGCAAGCACTATTAAAGTTGATACCACCGACTCAGAATTGCTAAATTTTTAATAATTTCCAAACGTTGTTCGTTCATGAATTTCACCATGATAATAATGTTAACCTTAACTGACGTTTTGACGTTGACAGATCATGAAAAATGTTCAAGGATGCGTTCGTATTAAAATACAAAATTGTTATGTTCCTATTGGATAACCCGTTATATGTATATGAGACTTAACGTTGACATAATCAAAAACATTGAAGCTTGAATCTAAACAAAAATTATTTCGTTTAATAGAAATGCGGAAAACTTCACAAAATTATTACTTCGTCACTTTATTACCATAAAACTAACATATGTATTTCAATTTATTTAAACATTAATTCGCCTTTTTAATTCGATTTAATCCACTTAAAATTTCATAAAGGTAAAGAAACAACATTTTTCTCAATTTAGAATTTGCTCTAAAAAGATTATCTCGTAAATCGAACAAGAATTCAAATCAGTGGAATGCAATCATTCAATGGGAGTGAAAATCGAGAATAAAAATAATTGACCTGGATCGAGGTACAAATAAGTTTTGAAATTTTTTTTATAACTTCAAAGCTTTATTCAGAGAAATTGGTACAATGTATTTTATTTAAAATATTGTCCATTGTTAGCTATGATTTTTTTCCATCTTTCAGGCAGCATACGGATTCCCCATCGAAAAAATTCCTCGTGTTTTGAGGCGATTCAAGAATCGACCCAATTTATGGCTTCTTCGTAAACAGTAAAGGCCATGGCCATGATTCGACCGGAACCAGTGGTAGTCGAAAGGAGCAATATCTGGTGAATACGGCGAGTGGAGTAGGACAGATCAATTTGTCATGTATTTGGCATATTCTGGCTGTTTGAGCTTCAATGCTCGGCTTAATTGCATCAATTGTTGTTGATAACGTACTCCAGTAATGGTTTCGTTAGGATGGAGTAGCTCATAGTAGATCACTCCGAACGGATCCCGCCAGAAGCATAGCACTAGCTTTAACGGTTTAACGGTTGATATGATCTAGTGGATCTACTTTTTGTTCCCCGTCACGATTCGATGCTAAAAAACCGTTCCGATTTTGTCTTTGGAGCAGTTGTTCGCACGCCTCCAACTCAGCATCCTGAAACATTACTTGTCTTTCTTCACGTTCCTTGTAACGGGTGTCAAAATTGCTACTTTTAAAACGGTGGAACCAGTACTCACATGTTTTTATTGATGGAGCATGTTCCCCATATGCTTCACACAGCAATCAATGTCCATCAGCTGCAATTTTCTTCAAATTAAAAAAAAAATGCAGCACTTCCCACAAATTGTGTTTTGTTGGCACAAAGGTTGACATGGTTAGAGCACAAAAAATATCTTGATCACACTCCAGCGAAATGACACATACTGATTTTTACAGGGAAATGATGACGCTTTAACGTGAATATAGTTATAGTAAAATCCTCAAAAGTTATTTGTACTCCCAATAGTACATATACCAGACACACATTATTATACCGGAAACTAGCTACAAATAAAGCTATGTTTATAAGTGGCTAGGTTCCGGTAAAATACTGAGTGTTATATATAATAATAACGTTTAGTTTGAAACAATTTAAAAATGATAACTTTGCATTGTTTTGTAGCTTAACTTGTTGTGCAATTCCAACTAAATATTTATGCTGTATTGTTAATGTTAGGTTGTTGTTAATGTTAACGAACGATTAAATTTGATTTGAAATAATTTGTGTTGTTTAATCTTAACAAATTTACAGGTCACTGCCTCCATCGCCTTATTTAAATAAAATTTGCACAACTAAGGTAGTAAGATCTAAAATAGCAAAATATGGATATTTCTTCTAAATTAATTTGCATACTAGTTTCGTAAATCCATAATAAATTGTTGATTAGTTAATACTATTTACTGCAGGTGAAAATTCTGCAAGCCACGTGCCATGAAACAAGATACCAATTAAATGTCCATCGATATAATCTCACATGTATTACACGAAATTTTATACATCAAATTATAATTATTTCAGCTCAAAACCAACTCAATTTTATTTTAATTTTATTGATTTCATTAGAAAAATATTATTTCTATATTATACCCGGTTTGGCATATGAAGAATTGACAAAACGAATAACAATAATAATAAAATCCAATTTATATGAAAATTATTTATGTTTATATCAAATGTTGTTCGTACGTCACGCTTGTAAAGTATTATTATTTAGGTATCCTACACTCAAATAATACAAATTATGTTTATTTTATATAAAAATCAATTGGCAACAATAATGCTTATCTTGTTATTTGTCTCGTTAGGTTGAATTTGTATATTCATAAATTGAATTAAAATACAAATCACTCATACACCGCAAGCTTGAAACAATCGTCAATATAATAAATAAAATATTGGTGGTATAAATAAGTTTTGAGGTTTTTTATACCTTCGTAGCTTTATTTAAATAAATTAGTGCAATGTATTTTATTCAAAGTATTGACCATCGTCAGCTACGACTTTTTCCCATCTGTCAGGCAGCATACGAATTCCGAATCGAAAAAATTCCTCGTGTTTTGAGGCGATGCAGGAATCGACCCAATTTATAGCTTCATCGCAAGCAGTAAAGTGCTGCTCGGCCTGGCCATGAGTGATCGACCGGAACAAGTGGTAGTCGAAAGGAGCAATACGATGGGTGTGAATACGGTGGGTGGGGTAGGACGTCTCATTAAAGCGCTTCCAAAGTTCGCTTAACGATTCTTACAGCATGTGGCGCGTGTTGTCGTGCTGAACGATCAATTTGTCATGTATTTTGGCATATTGTGGGTGTTTGAGCGTCAATACTCGGCTTAATTGCATCAATTGTTGTTGATAAAGTTCTTCAGTGATAGTTTCGTTAGGCTGGAGTAGCCCATAGTAGATCACTCCGAACTGATCTCACCAGATGCACAGCATTAGCTTCTTGCCATGAATATTAGGTTTGACGGTTGAAGTTGATGCATGCTGACCGGGCTTCACGATTCTCTGCGCCGTAGTGGATCCACTTTTCGTCCCCCGTCACGATTGGATGCAAAAAAAAACCGTTCCGATTTTGTCTTTGGAGCAATTGTTCGCACGTGAAAAGACGGTGTTCAACGTCTTTTGGCTTGAGTTTATACGGAAAATAATTTCCTTGTTTTTGAGTTTGCTTCCAACTCAGCGTCTTCAAACTTTACTGGTCTCGTTTCGTGTTCTTTATGTTTTTATTAATGGAGCATGCTTCCCATATGCTTCACACAGCTATCGATGTCCATCAGCTGCGATTTTCTTCAAAACAAAAAGCTTCCCGCTTTAAAACAAAGGAGTGATTCTCGCAAATTGTGTTTTTTTGGCACAAAGATTGATAAGTTTAGAGCACAACAAAATATGTTGATTACACCTCAGCGAAATGACACGTACTGATTTTTAGAGGGAAATGATGACGCTTTAATTTGAATATAAATACAAGACAGCCCAATTCAATTTAATAATAGTTACGCCATATTTTGTAAATCTGTCAAAACTTATTTGTACCCTCAATAGAATAAAAAGTCCAAACCCATCTTCAGGCATCGCATTCTTTACATTACAGTGTGTCATGATAAAGACTCAGTTTTATTTTAGAATTTTACTTTTTTGAATTTTGATTTATGGAAATTAGTAAATTTTTAGTAGCTTGCCATTATGCATATACAATTTCAATAATGAATGCTCAATTTGGAATATTATTAGTAATAAATATTTTTAATTAGATGAATATTTTAATTTATAAGAGGTTATACACATACTTAGCTCAATGAGTTCAATGAATTCCGCAACCTCGAGCGACTTACCCAGAATATCATTAAATCATATCATCATATATATATATATACAAATTACAATAACACAGTAGAATTGTTTATTGTTGGCCTCACCTGGAATTATAAAAATAGAAAATAGTTAGTTAGTTTTTTTTAAATAGCTTATTTCAAGTTTTGGATAATATAAAATAAACATATTACTGGATAGTTGACCTCTTTTACAAAATTGTTTATGTTTTTTATCTGTTTCCGTTCATTATCATTGTTTCCTTAAAACCAACCAGATGGTTTATTCTTATGTGTACAAAAAAATAATCCCAAATCGTTTCGTTTATGGTTAATTTCCGTTAAATACAAATTTAATACGCAGCCATATTACTTAACTAAAAATGTTGGTTTTCGCAAGTGTTCTTGTAACTGCGGTTCACGAGGTTATTACATTTAATGACTATTTTTAGTGCTGCGAAAATATTTCTCGATCAAGTGACGAAACGAATTTGATTGTAAAATTCAAAATAATCTTTAAATTTGATTTAAGTGTCTGTTATTTGAGTTAGTAGCGAAAATATTCGCAAAGAATTATGTCCCTTTCTACCTCTGAAATAAAAAGTTCCACCAAGGCCAAACAAACTGAAAACGACCAAATGTAGGTCTACTTAGTATAGATTACAAGAAAAAAATGCGACACCCCTCCTAACACTTCCAGCACTCAAAACAATCGAATAACTTTACAAACAACTCAACTTTGGACAAGATTTTCAAAATATTGAAAGCTGAAATACCAAAGTATGTAGAATTATTTATTATTACGTTCTACGAGTATTTCATTTGATACAGACGTGAATTAGGGCTTTTCTTAGCCGGTTATATACTTAAAATTTAATCATGATAATAATAATTACACTAACAAATAATAGAAATATCGACCTTTCGAATTCAAAAATACCACTGTTTCGATTCGTCGGTATGTTGTATCATTTTAGACAAGCGATTAATACGATAAATCTTCATTCGTTCTAAGGGAATGATACAGTAATATTTGATGAATAAATATATTTTTATATACAGGAAGTCCGGATTTGGAATGCTAATCCGTTGAGGAGTGATCCCTTGGTTCATTCTGTGAAAAGATCACACACACACAAATATTAAACTGTAACTTCCAAGATATTTATCGGAGAGCAACCAACTTTTTTATTTGAGTGGTTATCTTGCATCTGCATCCGTTTGACAGCTATGATGTTTTAAAGTAAAGCAAATAATATTGTTTTTATAAAATTTTCAGTTTTTCTCAAAAAAACAGTTAAAATTTTTCCTCTTCTACTTAATTTTAATTCGCCATCATCTCCCTACAATCCCCAATACAAAATTTGGCTCGAGACTAAAAGTACTAGATGGAGTTACAAAAGGTGTTTAAAATATCGTGCTTGTGATTGAATGCTGGCTCTCGTTTAAGTATGCCTTTGGTTATTTAAATTCTTGGTAATTTTCCCCTTATCTATTGAGCTGTTGTGTGTATTCGTTATATTACTTCTTCTTTTGTTTCAATTTCTTTGCAGTACACAAGCATCTTCATCGTTCCCCATACGTAAAAATCTAATACAGTTGGATTGGGAAGTCTTGCAGGCCAATTGAATTTCTTCCAATCCAATTATTCGGATAATTTTCGTTTAACTAATTCTTAACATTTATACCGCTGTGACTAGGGGCACCATCACGATTTGTGAAAAATTGTAAATAACGTTCACAATTTAATGTCGATGATAATATGAATGGTCCAATTAAATTAACGCCAATTACACCAGCCCATAAGTTTACACTGAAGCGGTGCTAAAAGATGTTTGTTTTATCTAATGTGGATTTTCGGAAGCCTACGTGTGTAGATAGATGGTAAATTTTTGTTAAGCCATATCTTGTGAATTGAGATTCATCCGTCCATAGAATACGTGTCACAAAACGAAAATTAATTTCAATCAACCAATTACAAAACTCCATTCTTTTATGGTGGTCTATCGGTAAGTCCTTGAACGGGTGTTGTATGGTATAGATGAAGATTCTCCTTGTGCTATACTTGATGAATTCGATAGCGAGAGACGTTTAATTGTAAAGCGAGCCTTCTTATGCTAATATATTAATTTGCTGTTACATTATTAATTATTTCGTCAACATCCTAATGATTTAGTAAGACTGAATGGGAATGGATATCTCTGTAGCATCATAATATTAATTTTTTAAATTATTTAGAATTTTTGATTCACAACACTGACACAACACTAGACAATTTTTTAAAACTAAGGAGTTGATAATCAATACCTATTGTTTTGTTGATCAAAAAAATTGTGTTTGTAAATATTAACACTAGAACATAAATAAACGATATACGTAAAAACTATGGCACGTGGGTACAAATAATGTATTAGATCGTAAGAAAAATTATAGCGAATTAAAATTAAGTAAAAAAAATCATAAAAACTGTTATAACTGAAAAACAAAAAATTGTTTTGAGAAAAACTGAATTTTATTGATTGATTGATTCTGAATGCACGGCCAAATTCTTAACACAGGATCTCCCTGGTCAGGTCGGGCCCATCGCTCTCTTTTTTACACATAACAAAACCGAATGATTGGATAGGTTAATTAAGTGGGACAGAATCGGCCCGGTTACAGACACCTCTAGGTATAGCCGATAGTTAGTAACACAATCAGAACACATTTATAATCTACTGGAGGAAGGATAAAGGTTTAATAATGATTAACAATGGTATTGGTCTTCAATAATTGCTTCTTTAAATTAGCAACCTAAGAAAAAAAAATTAATATTTCACATCCATCTGGAAATTTCCTGACATTTAATTTTAAATTAATACTTTTCAGCTTCCTAAACAAAATTGATTGATTTGATCGTCCCGGTTACAGACACCTAGGTAAAGCCGATAGTAAGTAACACAATGACAACATAATTCTAATCTAAACTAACAAACAATTATTTTTTTTGTGAAAACCTAAATTTTATAAAAAAAAATATTATTCTTTACTTAAAGCATAATAGCTCTCAAACGGATGCGGGCAGATGCATGATAACCATCTAGATCTTAAATAAGCCTATACAATTACCAGTCAAATAAGACTAAGTTGATTGCTCTTCGATAAATATTTTGGAAGTTTTAGTGTAATATTTGTGGGTACTTTTACCTGAAACAACTTCTCTAAACACCCTGTATATCAAAGGATAACCTGTATATAAAAAAATATAAATATTATATTATTTTTTTTTTTCAAATTACAAATTAAAAATGAGTGTGTAAGTAATTCCAAGCGGAACTAGGAAATTCAAGGGCTTGCTTTGCTAATTAAAGACTTCCACCCAAGAAGTACAGCCTTCAAAGATGGGAATGGTGAGCTGAGAACAAACGTGGCTAATGTTCTCTGGCAAACCTACTTTCAAAATCTGCTAAATCGGAACAACGAAGTTTCCCCCATTAGAGCAATAGCTCCTTCAGATGAAGAGGTCTTTGTTGAATATCCCACAGTGGAAGAAGTAGACGTAGCTATTCGGGGGCGCTACTCTTATAACAAATCTATACGATCTCATCGTCTCTTTTTGGGACCAAGAAGAGCTGCCGGAAAATTGTAAGACCGCGCTCATATGTCCGTTGCAAAATAGGCGACCGTTTTAAATGTGGAAATTATTGTGGTATAGCTCTACTGAACACCACTTACAAAGTGTTGGCTAATGTTGTACTTGCCAGACTCATCCCTTTCGCCGAAATCAATGTGGTATTCGTCCAAACCGATCGACAACTGACCTGTGTTTTACCATGAGGATGATCTTGGAAAAATGTTGGGAGTACAACATAATCATACATCAACTATATATACCTATATGACAGTATATACCCAGGAATTCCAGAGAAACTCGTTTCTCTGTGTAAATTAACAACGTCTGGGTCTGTATGTAGAATCGTAACTGAAGGAACTGTATCAGACTCCTTTGAAATTACATGTGGTGTTCAACAGGAAAATGAATCGCGCCTGTGATGTTCAATTTGGCGCTTATGTAATAAATCAGGCCAAATTCTTGGATATGCAGATGATATCGTGCTTCTTGGCCGAAGACCTAGCGATATTAAGGATAGTTTCATACCGCTCGATCGCTGCGCAAGAAGACTTGGTGTGGATGTGAACAGTAGTAAAATCAAATTTTTAGCAACACCCAGGAACATCTCCATAACATCTCCATCTCGGAATTGGCGATCATAATTTTAATAGCGTCGAAAACTTTAAATATCTCAGATCAGTTATAACATCGTTGAATAATATGCAGGCAGAAATAAAAGCCCGAATCGCTGCCGGACAACGAATTTTCTACGCGAAATCAAAATTATTGCGATGAAAACATCTATCGCAGTCGTGCAAACTTGCATTTTACAAAGCACTCATAACCTGTGCTGGCCTTCGGAAGCGAGAGCTGGACCATGACCTCTAACGATTGTAGATTGTTATCTACTTTCGAAAGGAAAATCATTCGTTCTATTGGATTCGTATGATCCACGAAATAAAGCAACTTCTCGGAGATTGCGATATCATCGAATTTATCAAATTCAATCGAGTTAGATGGCTCGACTACGTTACAAGATCCCCGCAACAACGGACGATCAATAAAGTATTTCATTAACAACCAACCGGAGTGCGTCGTAGCGGAAGAACGCGACTGCGCTGGCGTGGCGACGTCGAACAAGGTTTACGCATATTAGCATGTCGAAACTAGAGGACGAGAGCGATGGATCGAGACGGATGGAGGACCATAATGGAGGCGGCGAAATTCCTTCACGAGATGTAAAAGCTACAGAGAGAGAGAGAGAGAGTGTGTAAGTAATTCATATATTGTTATTGTAAAATACATTTCGTTATTTTTAAGCAAAACTTTATATATCATGGAAATAATATTTTGCCTACGATAACATAACCTATAAAAGTGACTGAAAAAATAATATGGTATAGAATTGAGTGCGTATTTTACATTAATTAGACAAAAGAAAATTGCAATAGAACAGCAATTTGAAACAATGGTTTTTTATTTGGAGGAGCATAGGGAAATGATTACCGGATCTGTTAATATATCAAACACGTCTAGGGTTGCCAGATAAAATTTGTCAAAAATACGAACATTTTGTTGAGATTTACTCCATTTCTTAATGAAGCAGAAGAACCATGTGAATAAACATCTTTCATTTAAACACACAGTTTGTTGAATTGGACAGGGTCACAATCAATTTTACCGGTTTTATTCTATTGTTTTAAAAAAACCTTTGAAATTTGATCTATTGCTCCAAAACTAATAAATAATTTCAATTTTTACGGCTTGCTAGAAGACAACGAATTAAGACAACGTCCACACGGGGAAAAGTTTTGTAAAATTCAAGAATATCCGCTCATGCCTTCCAAAAATTGGTTTGTAGTCCAGAATCAATAACCTCAAAACCTCTACATTACCTTGGGTCTGCCCATTTACTATTTATATTCGATTTGCGTGAACTTTGGTAGGCCTCAAAACTTCTAATCTTAGAAATTCGAAAAGATTTAAATTTTGCACGGTTCTGGAAAACTGACAATTTTCCAAATTTATTTTGATTTTTGGTATTTGTCAACTAGGGATTAAGTACGAGTATATCATA
Source organism: Nephrotoma guestfalica (assembly GCA_963691935.1). NCBI lineage: Eukaryota > Metazoa > Arthropoda > Insecta > Diptera > Tipulidae > Nephrotoma > Nephrotoma guestfalica. Next base: position 84,762,860 of record OY829913.1, read on the forward strand.
AATTCGATTAAAATGGGACTTATGTATGCAGATGATCTCAAACTTCTCTGTCGCATTGTTGATCCCTCGGATGCCACTAAATTACAATCTGACTTGGATTCTTTATTTTTGTGGTGTAGCAGGGATCATTTAAAGTTAAATATTAAGAAGTGCGCGGTTATGTCTTTTTCAAGGAACAAAAACTCTGATAAATTTTGATTATAATATTAATAACGAAACATTAGCTCGGGTTACCCAAATCACGGACTTGGGAGTAACGTTTGCCCCACACTGAGTTTTATTCCGCATATTGATAAACTAATAGGAAAAAAGTCATCTTTGTTGGGTTTTATGCAGTCTCCCTAAAGATTTAAAAAAAGAAGACTCTTCAAATCTTATCGTTCATCAATGGTTCGGTCAAATTTAGAATATGCTATATTCGTGTGGGTTCGTTATTCTAATGTACATATTGAACGAATAGAAAAAAACCAAAAATCTAATCTTCTTAATATACTACCTAGTTATAATATGAGATTTATTCGCGCTCGAATAGTTATGCTACCATAAGACAATTTAGAACAAGGTCTTTACTGATACCGGACTTTCATCGTTCAAAATTACTCAGTACACGAATCAATTAGTTTTATCATTGCGAAATTTAACGATTTCTGTGGTATTTTTGATTTCGGAATGACGAAAAGACGACTTTAAAATTTTTATGATTGATCTTCGTCGTGTTTTTAATGCGATTTCGGTAACTTTATGTAATACAGATATATGTAAATTTTCTGATCTTTTGCAATCGATTTGTGATTCAATTTATTTTGATTGTGTAATTTTAAGTTTAAGGACTTTTATCGTGTGGATTATAATTATTGTGAATAAATAAATTATAATTTATAAAAAATCTATAGATACTTCCTCTTTCCTGAAATTTTTCCCGGTGATTCGTTAATTCCATTTTCTAATACTGTTAGAAAATTAGGATTCATTTTCAATAAACGCCTTACTTTGAGTGACCATTTGGTAACGGGCATCTAAGCAAAACTGTAACTTATTTGGAATGCTTAGTTGTAAAATTGTAGGATTCACTGATAGTACTTTTAAAAAACGTATATTCCTCTCACACCTTCTTCCACATTTTCTATATGGTGACGTTGTTTTGTTTGGAATGTTTCGGGGAATATGAATGTTCTCCAAAGATGTTTCAATGCTTGTATCGTTTCATTGTTAGTATTAGGAAATTTGATCATATTTATCCCCCTTATTTATTTTTAAATTTGATTCTTGGCTGTATTTTAGTTGACTTTTACGAACTTCGTGTCTTTTTATTGTTAAGCTTATCAGAACAGAGCAACCTGTTAGAGGTATTTTTCTTTGGAATTCCATTCCCAACTTTCAAAGCGTTTTATTTAGCGCGGCGCGCTTGAATAACAGACAATACATATACAGGGTGGGCCTCTAACCTTTTTTTTGAACTAGCGGTTATTTTGAGTATGGTAAGGGTTGTCACTTCTGATTTGATAGAAAGTTAGTTTTATCCTTCCGCTGAACGAAAATGGTTGTGTATTTGCTTGAACAACGCTGGGAAATATTGAAACATTACTTCGAAAATCATGGAATGTATGCGAAAATTGCGTGCGGTTTTCGGAAGAAACGAAGCGCCGGGAGCTCCATATGTGCGTTATTTTGTGAATAAAGTTAAAGAAACAGGCTTGCTAATTAATAAAGCAACACGAACCAAGCAGCCAACCAAGCGTACACCCGAAAATGTTGATGCTGTAGCCGATAATGTGCGTGAGTCGCCGGGAACGTCAACTCGGCATCGTGCTCAAGAATTGAACATTTCACGCACAACATTGCGATGAATTCTGCATAGAGACCTTGTTATGACACCGTATAGAGTTCAATTGGTTCAGGAATTGAAGCAAAGAGACCACCCATTGCGTTTTCGGTTCGCTGAGTGGGTTTGCGATCGACTTGAAGAAGATGCCGATTTTTGGGAATAATTTTCGGATGAGGCGCATTTCCATCTTGGCGGCTATGTAAACAAGCAGAATTGTCACATTTGGGGCATGGAGAACCCGCACGTGATCGTAGAGAAGCCGATGCATCCTCAACGAGTGACTGTTTGGTGCGGATTTTGGTCCGGTGGCATCATTGGGCCATTTATCTTTGAAAATAAGCAAGGAGCCGCCGTTACTGACAATGGTGAGCGCTACCGCGCCATGATAAACGATTTTTTGTTCCCGGCACTGGAAGAGGAGGACATAGGCAACATTTGGTTTCAACAAGACGGCGCTTCGTGCCACACAGCACACGTTTCAATTGATCTTTTGCGCACTGTCTTCGATGATCGAATTATCAGCCGAAATGCTGATGTGCGATTTGGCCGCCTCGGAGCTGTGATTTGACGCCGTTGGACTATTATCTTTGGGGTACCTAAGATAGATAAGTGTTACGCCGATAAACCAGCAACGATTGACGCTCTCAAGAACAATATTCGCATTGCTATTGAAGACATAATGCCTCGAAAATGTGCTCAAAAATTGGACCGACCGTATGGGGTACGTCAAGGCGAGTCGAGGCAGCATATGAATGAAATAGTATTCCATAATTAATCGGAAGGATTCTTCTTTACAATGAAAACATAAATTTGAAAAAATATTGAGAACTTTTAGTATTATAATTTTTGTATTATTATTATTGAGCTCTTTCAGGTCGGAAATTTGATTTGAAAATTCATCAATTTGATTTGAAGATTTTTCCAACTGTAGTTTGTAAGTATTCACTTCTTGCAGTATCCTCTATAATAAATGAGCTTGAGATCAATATGGAGGGTATGGAGTAGATTTGCTTTTGAAAAAATCTGAGGTTTTTATGTCTAATGGAAGTATTTTGTTGTTGTTGTTGTTCATTTAAAATGCTTCCATATGCACTTTTCCACTACCAAAATTGTTATGTCGATTTAATAAATAAAATAAACAAATAGCAGGCACATTTTTGTTGTTAATACCAGTGGCATTTATCAGTGTTAAGTACCAACTAACTATCAATTATAGTTAGTTGGAAATTCTTACAAAAAATAGGCGCGAGTCATACAGCATTAATGTAACAATTCATGTTGAACTGAGAAATATCCGAATGATGCAAAAACTTCAGTTATAATGGTCAAAGTTATTGAGAAAACAACGATCACTTCGAAATGTCATTAATTTAAAATAAACAAAGGTCATAATTGAAATTAATTTCACTGTTAAGTGCCGCAAGTTTAATCGTGGCACCACCTTTAAGTGAAGTAAAAAACCAAAGAAACCGAAGTTTACTAAAATTAGTTTAAAAATAAACTAATTCCACTCAATTTCATCTATATTCAAAGACTACTGAAGTTTCTTAAAAAGAGACGTGTAGGCGCATTTCTTAACGTGTTTATATTGTATTAAATTATACACAATTTTAAACCATTTTAAATTTGAATATAATCGATTATTATTATTAGATTTTATAATATTATAATCTCACACAATATAAACTCACCACAAAATCCTTGGCCATGCCCTATGCCATTTAAAGTAGAATTCAGAATTGTAGACAATAGCACGATGTGTCTTTGTGTGGCAACACAAACCGCTCGCGAATATGATGATAAATTTAATTTGCAAAATTAATTTAAATTTTATTGACCACATTAACCTAAATGACATGACCGTTCTATGTCGATATAGGTATATGTACGAACACGCGTCAATATACATCACACAATAAATCCAGATTTATTCACCTTTATTGTAAAATAATTACATTCATTGTAACGTAAAATAGATAAATCGCGATCAAAGAGTGAATCATTCGAGAGTATACCTATCCGAAATTTCCTGCGGTTAAGTATACGAGTATATACATTCAAATTTAGAATCGCGAAATTAATTACGTATTGAGTTCTCGATTTATTATAAATATTTGCTTTGCAATATAATTTAAGTACATATGTACCGACAAAACTGATAAAATGTTCTGACATAAACAAAAGTAAATTTTGTTATCATTTAATCTAAAGTAATTTCGATATATGAGTGATTTTATTGAAAACATCCCTGCCATATCTATAATAAGCAAGGGTAAATGCACTAGGTGGTTTAGGTGAGTAAACATTCTAGTGCGGAAACCATTTGGCCCGATTAAAATGTAAATACTGCGTACTTACTTGCGGCACAAATAGAAAAAATATTGTTCTATTTGATTTTCTTATCTCACAGCAAAATAATTGCGTTCCCCGTTCTAGGCTTATCAAGTACTTGTGCAATTAAAATATGGCGGTATCTTATCAAAACACTATTACACAAGTATATGGATAATATGTTGCTTTATTAATCGAAAGTGCCACCGAAAAATTGCATGGCGGATGAAGCATTGTAATTTAAATTGTTAACCACGAATTAAATTAGTTTCTTATCACTATATGAAAAATCATTTAAGCATACATTGCCCTTCTGTTTGCCTAAGGCCCCACAATCATAAGACAATATAGTTGTTTTCTTCCCCTAAAGACTGAAGAGTGAATACTGTTCCCTAGGCTAGATATGGGTGTGTGTGTGCTTAATGCAAAACCGCCTTAATTCGTTGTATGAATATTGCCTTAATCATTTAATATAAACTAGCTCTGAAATTTTTGTTGTTAATTTTATAAACTAGTTTTCTTGTATATTTGTTAATATAAAACGTACACAAATTTTGTATAAGTAAATTTGTAAAATTACCAGATTTTGAATTATTGGCAAATTAATAGAGTAGAGTTGAGTAGTATACCGGAATTATATAAGAAGTTCTGATATGGTTTTATAATTATGTGACCTTCCATTTATTTGTATAACAAAAAAACGATGCACTGAAAGTTGCGTGTGTATACTTAAAATTTTATAAGGTTTTGTATGGACACATGTACGTGGTAAACTATAAATAATAAACATTTCAAACGTTGTATTTAACGAAAAAAAATTTGTCTGCACATATGAAACCGCGGGATGAATAAATAATTTTTCAGAAGCATGTATTTTGCCCATTGAAACCGGAACACTGAAAAGATTGTTTGTACCATTTAGAACAGTCAAATGTGCATAATACAATAACATTACATTGATGGTTAAACTTTTGATTAACCAAACCTAACCGTAAAAATATTTTAAACCCTTACTTATGTTTTAGAAAGTTGTTCAATGAAGCTGAATTTTATTCGTTTATGCTTAATAATTTTTACGTTTCCTTTTATAACGTGGAATGAATGTGGAGTGACTGTCATCTCATAATACTCGTTAATCACTTCATACAAAGTCAACAGCAAAGTATTGCAAAGAGTCAATGAGATTATGGATTTAGGTGTTGCATATGTCGAAAACGACAGTTTTAATAGGCATATCGGAAACTGCATATTGCGAAGACAAATGTCTGGAAAGATGACTGGAATCATAACCAAAATTTACCATTCCATGCAAATGTAGCTCGGTTACCTCCGTACTCAACAAGATGCACGGATTACAAAATATGCCCGCATGAAAATAGACGACTTCTCTAGGGCGCGGTTTTTATTGGTACCGTTGATTCAGCTTACATCTTGGAAAACATATTAATTCGTGTGTCATGCCGAACATTTCACAACCATGAGTTTTTAACACTAGAACACCATTCTACAAACTATGTAGAAAACAACCCCATTAACAGGCTATCTAAATCATTCAACATCAGCGATGACCTATTTGACTTTAATTTATCAAAGGATAACTTCAAAAAGTCATGAAGAATTATTTTTAAATTTTTTAATGTTAAATTAAAATTTGATTTCTATTTTTTGTTAAAGTTTATTGTGGTTTAAACTTTTTTTTTTAATTTTTTAATTATTTTTTTGTTTTAAACTGAATATTCGGTTTTAATCTGTACTCGGATGTACTCAGAGAATATATTTCTTTAGAAATAAATAAATGATAGACTTACAGGCCAACCATAACAGTGATTCTAGGTATGTATAGCATATTTCTGGAATATATACGATACAGTATTACAATTTTGCATCTTACTATACAAAATTATGCGGGCTCAGGCCCTACCAGCATTCCCGATTGAAATGATTTGTGGAAATAGGATGGTAATTACAGAAATAACCAGGGAGACAACGGCAGCAAAGTTATTATCTAACAACACTGACAGCTAAAAATATTACACCTTGGAAGAGAATTTATTAGTTTATTAGCTTGTATTAATTGGGATAAGGTATAGGATGTCATAAATTTCATTATAAGTATGTATCGATCGTCATCAGTCTTAGTACAACTGGAATAATTATTTTAAGTGGAATCTAAAATCTAACCAACACCATTTATTCCGAGGCTCGAAAGTTCGTAAGGGTCAAACAGCTAAGTAGTATAAAGTTTGCTTCGATGAATTTCAGTTTTGATTTCAGACGCATCGATTTCACCGCATTAAACGAATTATTTACTAATGATTAGTGGAGTTTGGCTTTGCTGCTTTATGCGCGACTCAACCCTGGCATTGCAAAATATTTAGTTAAAAACAACCGCCGATTTCATAAACCTTCGTACAACTTAGAACTGTTGCAAATTATCGTAATAAGCCTCATTAATTATATCGGTTACATTGTAATCAATATTATTAGTTTAATTCAGCTGAAAGGGAGTTTAAAGCTTTGAAAAGAGGACAATTTGAGCTCAAATCACAAAAGTGATTGGATTACCATCAATGTATTACCAGAATTATACCGCAAGTATGCTTGTATTATACCGCGTCGCAAGTATCTGCATTTTTTGTGTTTACATAATTTTTTCGGTCTATTTACAAATCGTCTTTACCTTCACTTGCCACTGATAATAATAATAAGCATTGATAATAATAAAAAGCTGTACCTAATGGAATTTCCCCTATCCTTATTAAAACAGTGCGAATTTAGTAATTCCACTTCCATTCATTTTGGGTGAAAGAAGGAATGAAGAATGGTAAGTTTTCTTCAATTTTTAAAGCAATATTGATAATTATGTGTTGACAGTGAATCGAGTCATTCAGTCGAAGCTAGTAGTGGTTTCAACTCCATTTGGAATAATCCAGCGCCAAAGATTGTTGTTGGAATAGCTAGCGCGCCAATAATATTTCAGCGATTCATTGAGCAGATGAAAGCAAATGAGGAGTTTGTGACAAGTTACTTGGACGACATAATTACAACAGGTCGAACCGAAGAAGGACATCTCAAAAATCTGGAAGAGATTTTTAAACGACTTGCTGCTTCCAACTTGAAATGTATTATGAACAAGTGGATTATTTAGGGCATGTTTTGGATAAATCTGGAATCCGACCATCATCCGAGAGTTTGAGCGATTGAAAAGACGCCCCGACCAATAATCTTGAAAGAATTGCAAGCTTTCATTGGTAAGGTTAATTATAATAACGGTTTTTTGAAAAAATTCTCGCAACTTGCAGCTCCTCTTAATGCATTTCGTAATAAAAATGTTCCGTTTGTTTGGTCCTATGAGCAGCAAAATTCTTTTTGTCAAATAAAGAATTCCATTGTGAAAGCGTGTAAGCTTGTCCACTCTTGTTAGCGACAGATCCCTCAAATCACGGAATAAGTACTATGATTTCTCATATTTACACTGATGGAAAAGAGTATCCGGTAGCTTTTTCAATGAAGTCGCTTGATGTTCATCAGAAGAAACATACCTAGTTAGATTCATAAAAAAGCACTTTCAATCGTCTATGGCTGTACAAAGATTCACCAATATCTCTGTTTTACCCAGAAAAATGCTTGCTAGTGAAGGCAGATAACCGTCTCCAGCGTACCAGTACACTATCAAGTATAAGGCAACCGACAAGCATGGCAACGCCGATGCACCTTCACGACTTCCCGTTGTATGCGTGCCGAGTGGACGACTAATATCTCGAAGTGTAGGAAATGTTTCCTCTGGACAGTAAACAAATTGCTGCAGAAACAGCTAGAGATTCCGTTCTTTCGAGTGTCCGGTTGTGAAATTTCGGAAAATCTCGATTTTGGACAGAGTCTGGCCTTACTTCCTTCGTATGGCCAGACTCTGTCCAAAATCGAAATCTTCCAAAATTTCATATAAGAAATTCCATTTCTGTTTTCAATAACGTTCTTCTTTTCCAGACTGAGTTTATCCGAGCCATAATTCCTCTGTCTGGTAACGAAATCGACAACGAAATCGAAACCACAGGGAAGAAATGTCAAGCATGCCAGGAGGTTGGTCTAAATCCGAGAAAGGTGTTCGAAATGTATGGATAGTTTTTATCTAACGTTCAGTAGTAGTTACCGATTCTCGCCGAGTTCAGATGGAAAATCTCCGAGGGAAAACTTCATGGTGCGAACCAAGAAAACCTGTTTGTTATGTATGTATTTAACTTCAACGAAGAATAGGTGGACAAAGATCATTTTAGACCAGTCTGGTGCGAAGTGAATTGAGGGAGATATCAAGCAGGTGCTTGGAAAGCTGATGTCTAGTGTAGATACACAGAAGGGTTCGGTGCGATGTTATCAAAACCAAACACAAGCTCGAATAACTGACCCGGATCAGAATCAAGTATTGGAGCTTGTGTTTGCTGTGTAACTATACTATACACCATCTTGCCAAGCACATGCTTGATCTCTTCCTCAATTCATTTCGCACCAGATGAGGAGTTTCGGCTATTCGAGCTTGTTTGGTTCTTCGAGCTGTTAAGAGTTATCACGGCGTTCAGCAAGAATGCGATTTATGATAAAATTTCATCCTTAATCGTGATTTAGGATTTTATCAAAATAACGACAGAGGAATATTGTGCTTGTGCATCGGAACACACTAATCATTCATCCGTCTCTTACATTTACAACAACAATACATTTTCTCAGTTCTATCATCATCGATTGTTCTCGAACACTGATTGTCATTCAGTTCACGTATGGCATATTGGCCGGTCAATTAAAATTGCAATATTATAATTTAATGAATTAATAAATAGTTTCATTGTTTGAATTATTTTGGAAAGAACTATCGTTTTGCGACAAGTAAACGCATGCAATGTCTGGACGAAACAATTTAGAAGAGATCCTCTTTCGCGAAACGGACGACGATAACCAGGACCTAATCTGACCCAGACAACTTGGTAAATCTATTTTGGGAAACATTTACGTTGACTAGAAATTTGCATTCCTGAGCTTGAGAAGAATGAGACTCGCTAGATCCAATCAAATACGCATTTTCACAATACAATTAATAATACGTATTTCTAAATAAAATAGACAATTTGTTTGCGATTCGGAAAATATATTTTATATACTAACGAAATACCATCAAAGATTAGTCACCATAGAGATACGTCATTCAAATTAATTCGAAGAATGAATATTCCATCGAATGATGGAAAATCAAAATGTCTTTTTGTTTACCCGCGACAATAAAATTTTTTACCACGACGAAGTAGTGCAAAATTTCGCACTTTTAATAATAAACTGTACCATAACGAGGGTCAGGGGTTCATCGGACACGTATAAATTACAACAAGATTAATAATAATAAACACTATTCATGTATAATGCCGTTGTATTATTGAACTGTACCAACATTTATTTAGAAATAAACGCTAGAGTATAATAACCACAAAGGAAGTACAAATGCACTTATGAAAAACTATATGTACCGAACTGTTCGTGTTTTAAGTACATTCATTAATGTATGCATGCAATAACATACCAATACACATTCGAAGAAACGTAATAATTACGCGATGTACTGAATGTACTTAAATCCATTTATTATTTATGTATGTTCAAAATATTTTAGTGCAAATGAGAGATTTGCGAATTTATTTTGTATCGCGAGAAACGGAGAGGGGTTCTTTAAAATGATTTATATGTGGATGTATGTATTTCTTTACCTAATAATAACCCTTCATCCAAATTGCTGTTATTGATTTATTTAAACCAATTTCACCACAAAACCAAAACTGAATTAAATAATTAAATTTATTAACTATATATAAATGACACTACACACAAAAATCACTTGCGATAATTTAAAATCAAATTTTGTTGTTTTGAATAATTTATCTTTCTAAACTAAACTAAAAAATTTTCACACAATTTTTTTTCGAGTTTCACTTTATAATTTTTCACGTATTTTATTTATAAACACATCACTAATTATTTTATCATTCGAAGATAATACAAAATAGTTTTTATTTAAAAGTAAAAACAGAATTCAATTTTAATGAAGAAATTTATATTGTTTTTCAACTTCTTTGCGCTACGTTCACGATAAAAACGCCATTTTAATATGTCACAATAGATTTTTGTATGGGAATAAAAACATTTGAAATTGTATTTCATTCCGCGACTGGGAAAAATTTTTTTCACTAGTTATTCCTTTTTATCACATTGAATTTGGTGGCTTAAATTTAATATTTGTCTCTTTTTAGGATTCGCATATTGTGTTGAATATTGTACTAGATCGATTTGGTACAATTTTCGCCCATTTCGAATTCTGAATGTGGTATTCTATTGGTAAATACGACTGCTTGGTAACATATAAATTATGTAAAAGATCGCTCTCAGTATGTTCAACCAAATTTATGCTTTAATAGTTTGAGAAAACTTCTGCGTTCTTAAAATGTGTTTAAATTATTTTAAGAAATCATCTTATTACGCAATATAACATCTACATTGTGTTTTTAGCAATAATTTAGAGTTATATAATAAAATAATAATACCCCATTTACATGCGACCAACATTTTCTTCTGCAAAATGAAAGAGATATAACATTGACTTTTTGCACATGAGAGACAAGGAAAGAAATATATCCCAACAAAATTTTGCAGAAGATTTTTTGAGCCACTACACCGCCAAAACCACTATACAAATGAAAATGTTCCCATAAAATATATTCGATTCGAGTATTTTTATGGCAAAATTTTTAAAATTAACAAAAAAAAATTATTTTATATTTATAAATGTTAAGGATTCATAACAAAAACCGGCGCCATAGACAAAAATGTAAATTTGACATTTGAATTAATTAAAAATAAATTAACAATTTTCTTATAAAAAAATATATATGTATATTTCTTTCTCGCATATTGAATATTTTTTTATAGCGGATGCTTCTTATTACCTGCAGAAGAACACAATTACGTGAAATCGAACTAAGTACTAGGCTTGTAAAATCGTATTGTACCAATTTTATCGAGGTTATGAGTAGCAGCAATAAAGAGCAGTAAATTGATGCTGCTGGGTGGAACATATAGATGCCGCAGCAGATGCAACTTCATTCAATATAATTTCTTTAAATATCAATTTTTCTATTAAAATTACAAAATATTTGATTAATTTTATTGAAAATATTTATAATTATAACCAGATTATGATTTTACATCATTACACAAGCGAATAAGTTAATATTTAAATTTGCTGGTCGCTGCTGCCGCTTCGTGTGTTTTATCCTTCATTCATCCTTCATGTATGCATTCATATTTTGTATTAGTAATGAAAATTAACAAAATATAAATCAAATATTATCAAAAATAAGCAAAAAAAAATCGCTGAGCGCTTTTGGTGGCAACGGAATGCACATCTACTAGATTATTTAGAATTTAAAATTTTGATTATGATCGGATTTTTGATCATAAAAAAGAGTAATTAATTGCTTGTACATAATCAAGATCTTCTGGAATTTTAATGACATGAACAATGGATCGTGTAACCACTAGAAAGCGAATCCCCAAAGGCGGATCGAACAAAACTCGTCAGTATTCACGGATTCTGAAGATACTCGGAAAATAAAATACTCCCACAAGAATAGCAAGAATACAACCGGAAAACAGTCAGGACGAATATGCGACGAACTCATAGGAAAGTCACTAAAAGTGCAAAATCAGCAATCAATTTGAAAATAAATGTTACTCATCTTTTATATTTAAAAAAATAATTTTTGAGGACTTTTTGTTTTTTATTAGACAGACTTGTTTGTAGTCTTTTATTATACTTCAATAGTAAAGTAAAAGTAAAAATAATTATAAAATTAAATTAAACTTTTTGTTTTACAAAGCATACATGATAAACGAACTGTACCAACAATTTATTTTCAAACTGCCAAAATATGTTAAGAAAGTATTTGGAAATTCAAATACATTCCTCTCTCCTCTCCTCTGATAAAACTGGCACGCTAATGAAGGCAAAATGGTGCAAACAAATCCACCATTAGGAAATGTAAATAAAGTTGAAAACTGCTTTCAGGGATTCGAATCAGATACAATACCAAACATCGTTGCTGAACAGTGTAGAAGGGTAATACACGGTAGCCGTATGGGTATAAACAGTCTCGACCAATAGAAGTTATATCCAAAAGGCAACAGCCATCCAACCAGCCAGAGGAAAGAAAGAGAAACTTACTTTCGAGAAATCTTAAATTATTTATGAAATTAGATATATCATTAAGACGATACAGATTCAAGCCTTAAAAAAATCATGGTTACTTCCACAATACAAAAGATACTGCAACATAGATTCAAAATGCGTTAAGTACGCAGCTAAACATAGAACAAAGGATTATTAAATAAACCCAGAGAAAGTCAAGCAAACTGTGTAAACAGTGGTAAATCATATCCCGAGAGAGGCCATTACAAAAGAACTTGAAAAGATGTGAAATGTGAAAAAAATGTTGTTCGTTTACGTTTCACAAAGTTTATAGGGTTGTTGTATCCACTATGCAATATTTTGACGTTTCTTTAATTTCAATATGGTGGCATCATACAATTTGTTGGTCGTTCAAATTTATTTATGTTTTAATATTGTAAAATGAATAAAATATATCATAATTTTAATATTTATATTTTTAATTTTAGTTTGGTGTTTTGATTTTCTCATATTTTCGTGATCATTAAAAACAAATCATTGTTAAAGTGACGTTCTAGACATTGAAAGGCATCTTGACAAAATTTAACAGAAAGAGAAAGTAGATTGCATTAGTATTCAGTTATCAGATGCTTCTCCATCTGTTTAGAAATTAAACTTAGTTCGGGACTTCTACTAATACTGTTAATATTAATTTATATTTTTATTATTTCAAGTATTATCATTATTTCTTGTATTATTAGTTTTACTTATTCTACATTTTTCATTGATTTATCATTATTATTTACTTGTTATTTTAATTTTGTTTACTTCGTATCATTGCTGTTATTATTATTTTGCTTTCTTATAAACGTGGTAATTAATGTTGTTCTAGTTGTTAATTTATTTAATTTGGTTATGTAGCAGGAAATTTGCATCTATAATATCAAAATAATGTCTTATATCATCGGGTTTATTCATGAGGCTATACAGATTAAGAAAAGCTAAGCTCACTTAGGATCCTCGAACTTTTCTTCCGAGAGAAAAATTATTCCGAATGTATTCCCAATCTGTGTGTATTATCTGTGGCGAGATTTTTAATTAAGATTTGTTTGTTTAATTAAATCACTTTTTCAATTCAGAAAATTGGTTTAAACACGAAAATGTTATTAATACAACTTTTCTTAATTCATTCAGCCTATTTACGGCCAGGTCGAAGGTAAATACAAAAATACTGTTCCATTCATTCTCTAAATAGGGTGATTGGGATCTAAAAATGGCAATTTTATATGACAAATTTTAATAAAAAATAATAATATAAAAGAACGTTAATATACAGATATTTCATAATCAGTTCAATTTCATAAATGCTCAATGAACAGTTGGTTTATTTAAAGTCGCATATAGTTGAAGGATTGTTAAGGGAATAAAAAATAATTAATATTTAATTTATGTTTTAAATTAATTTTAAAGAAATTGGCACGATGTATCTATTATATTATGAATTCTATTCTAGTATGAAAAAAACAGTAATTTATACAATAATATCAATTATAATATGGGCTATTGGTAAGAATTAATTTATTATATTTATTATTATTAATTCTTTAAACCTTTAAATCCGTAGTACTTTTACGAACATTACTGCCATCTACAATTAAAGCCAGCATAGCGAATAAATGGAAAATTTTGAAGAAAAACTGCCCGAAAAATGTAAAATAATTTATCTAAATTAAAGATAAATAAACAAAGTACACACTCAGGAGAATGAAAATTAATTTTTCTGCCCCATTTACGAGATATAAATAAATAAATACAAAACAAAAATTCCATAGAATTTGTATGTTTTTTTCTTGTTTGCGTTTGTGTTCTAGGCCTGCATACATCAAACCGTATTTTTTTTACTTGCCTTCGACTTGGCCATGTATATACGCAGTGCGAACATTCATTTTGCGTAGTGTAAAGGCGGGTTAATGATTTTTGTTGCACGCATGGCTATGTTTAAGCGGCTTGGGTATGGGTGCCACAACAATATTTTCGTTTATTCCAATTGGAGTAATTTATGTTAACAAAATTAAACCATTTGGAAATAAATCAAAATCAAATCACTTGACCACAATACAATTTTAAAATTCACTGAAATATGATGTTTTCAGAAATGTTAGTTAACCAAATGAACCTACAGATTTCGACGACACATAAATGTGACTGATTAGCGCTACACCCAAGAAAATGCATAAGATTAGATAAGACCTGAAAATTTTTCGAACTAAACTAGATATTGGCGAGAGAATCAAAGACCCGGATAAATTTATTTTCCGTTTTTATTTACAGCAATGTTGATTTAAATTAACAAATATACTTAATGGTTGCTTTCATTCCAGCAGATTGCAAATTATGAATAATACACTAACATGTCTAGGCATTGTAGAACTTAATCCCTACTGGAAGAATAGAAAAATCATAAAATTGTTGTGACTTTCTTGCGAATTACTTGTTTATTCTATATTAAAACGGTGCATATGATACATACAGGAAATCTTTATTAAACTGCAGCCTTTTCTACTAATTTAAACCAATGTCCACATTCACAACGTTTTGGACTGCCTTGATGTAACCACATCCATTGGACGTGAGTTTGATCTTCATCGCCTGAAACCGAAATGAAATGACGTACAAATAATGTTTTGCTAACTTAGGTCTATAAATTTTGTGATCACATACATATACAACCAACTAAACGGGCATCAAATGCCGATGGAATACAATTTGGTTTATCCTTTGTACCTGCTTCACGTTTAAACACTTTCATATCAAAGGGATTTTCATTGCCGGCTTGTTTCGCGAGCAATTCACGTTTTTCGATACCCGTTGCATGTTCAACTGGATCATTCATCACTGAAAAACACAAGAAAAAGCCATTAGTACCTTTCTCCAGCTAGCAAAACGTCAAAAATCTCGGGATGTCGTTCTGTCAAAAAAAATTTATGTAATCGTTTTATTAACCAAAAAATAAATTTTAAAATTATTTTAACGAAACGTGTAAATTGAACTTAACAGATAAGTTAAACAAACACAAAAATTAAATTGTCCATTATTAGAATGGTTCTCCGAAAAATTCAACCCCAAAATGTTACGTAATTTCAAATGTGTGATATTGGCCAAAAACTTAATCGGTGCGGCATCATTTATATATGAATATTTGTATAAATTTATCGTGATTTTATTGTATTTGATGAAAACTTACTCCGGCAAAAACGGACTGGTGTAATTGTGACATTTTTACGGGCAGCTGCCAATGCAATTCTTCCACACAAGGACGCCATTTTTCAGAGAAGAAAATTTGTAATGCAAAAATATTTCTTTTTTCGTATTTTTCGACAGATGAAGTCTACGCGACAGCGATACCACAGTAAAATGTACTAAAATAAAAAAAACAAAAAAAATTTAATCAAAACACATTTGTGGAGAGAATTGATTATATTTTTTGATGTGAGGTTAGCCGCAATCTTTATTGACAATGTTTTAGTACAATGTAAATTATATTAAATACAAGATGGCACTGTGAATTTGATTTAATAAAAATTTTAGTTAGGTGTCGCTATGCATATGCATAACAGTTTTACGCCATTCGGGGGATTTTATTTTTAGATTTTAAATTCAATTTACATGAGAAAATTACGATTCGGTTATTTTGCCTTCACTTGAAAATAGATCAAAATATAACATTTTTTGAAAGTGGCGAATAAAGAGTGAAATTATATCGATATGGGTGATTTTTCCGCGAGGGATAGACCAAGGACTAGCAGAATAAATTGATTTGAGTGACATTATTTGAGAAAAATTAGATTGAAAATCATGAATCTGCGGCCATTTAACACCTTGCATCATAAATTCACCATTAAAATTAACAAAAATTGGCAATTTATTTATATTTAAAATGTGTTTTGCTTTCGCTATATTTGTGTTTTCGATCTTATTCCTCATTTTTGCCTTTTTTGTTTCGGCGCATTGTACAAGATGTGAATGATCCACAAACTACTCTTTTGCCAATGAGTGAGGCAGACTTGACATCAGCATCAGGCAGTGTTCTAACGGAGGAGCCTAATATATCGATAACAGCCACTTAACTGGCTGGACTCATCAATGTTGCCAGAGTTGTCTCATGTTTAAATGTAAATTTATCTTATACATCGGAGACATCGCGAGCAAATACTAATTTGCCTGCCAGTGCGGGAATGATTGCTCGAGTGGCTTTTAAGCCACTTCACTCACAAAAATCTAATGTGTGGTTTGAAATATTCGGGCAGCAATTCACGGTGGCAGATATTACGGTCGAAGCAACTAAATATGCGCATGCGGTGGAGCGCTGGATGTAGGACTCCACGACAAGGGGTAATACATCTTATTCTACGTACAAAGCTGAGGTGACCTGGATCCTCGGTGAATCAGAGAAAACGAAACTTAACAATCTGATGCATGGCTTGACACTTGGGGACAGGAAGCCGTCCCAACTGTTGAGCGTCATGAAGTTGAATACTGATAATAATTTAAACGAAGCAACACTTCGTCAATTTTGGATAAAGAGGTTACACCAGTTAGTTCAAATGGTGCTCCCACCATTTGAAAACGACGTCTCTCTGTCAGCTCTGGCAGAACGTGCTGACAACGTGCATGAAACTATGACTCAAGCACAAATAAATTCTATTGAGACTTCTGCTTCCTGTTCTACTAATTCAAATTCAACTCTTTCGTTGGATAAAAACTTTCGGAATTCAAAAAACATTGTTATCGGAGATTGCGAAACTTCTAGATCACGATCCAATTCAAAATGACGAAGTCTTAACAATTCTCGATCAAACTCTAAAACTTGCAATTCACGGAAAAACTCGCCAAATTCCTTCAATCCATTTTATGGTGATCCTTCAGCCGAAAATAATTTCATCTGTTTCTATCATTATCATTTCGGGTCAAAGGCGTCTAAATTTAAACCAAATTGCAAGTTTGTATCAAATAATTTAACCTATAACAATGTTCCAAAAAAACAAATAGTCATTCACAATTGGCCAACCTTTTTATCTTCGAAATTTTTCTTCAGACTAATTTTTTAATAGATACAGGTGCAGGTGTCTCGGTTTTGCCAGCTCGTTTTGTTCAGAATCCAAGGATCGATCCATCACATCATTCAGGTTGTTTGCAGCGAATGGTTCTTTGGCAAACGCGTATGGGACTAAATTCTTAAGACTTGACCTGAAAGCGCCGTGAATTCTCCTGGGAGTTCATCGTTGCTGACATGTCGATGCCTATTATCGGTGCGGATTTTTTGACGAAAACTGGGTTGCTAGTTGATATACAGAGACAGAGGCTCATAGACCCGTTAACCTCTCTGTATACAAATGGTACCCCTTCCTAGTACGATATTACTACTGTTTCTAGGATCGACAGATCAGCAACAGCTCCGGGAGTTTTCAACGTGATCTCAAAATTTTTAACTGTCATTCAAGGCAACATTATTCGAAAACATGATGAAACTCGGGATTTGTCGACCTAGTAGCAGTCCTTGGTCCGGTCTGTTAGACTTAGTAGCTAAAAAGAATGGAGAGTGGAGACCGTGTGGAGACTTTCGAACATTAATGAAAAATCACGATCCCAGACAGGTATCCGATTCCCTATCTCCATGACTTTACACAACAACTCGAGGGCTGCACTATATTCACAATGATTGACCTTGTCCAGGCCTACCACCAAATTCCTATTGAACCGACTGACATTCCAAAAACAGCAATTTCGACACCTTTCGGACTATTTGAATTTTGTAGAATGACTTTCGGTCTTAGGAATGCAGCACAGTCGTTGGACGCGGACTTGAGTTCTGTTTTGTATATTTGGACGACGCTCATTGCCTCTCGAAATTATGACGAACTAAATTAGAAGAAACATGGACTTGTTGTAAACGTTGAGAAATGCGTTTCGCAAAAAACTGAAATTATCTTTTTAGGCCATTTAGTAACTGGGTAATGTATATGGGTTCATGTCATCAAAAATTTCGAACGACCACAGACTGTTAAACAACTGAAACGCTTTTTAGGCATGATAAACTTTTATCGACGCTGCATTCCAGGTGCTGCTGCTGACCAGGAATTGTTGAACGACTATACCTAAAATGGTCAACTGAAGCTATCGAAGCGTTCGATAACTGTAAAATTAAACTTACAGATGCTACTTTACTTATTCATCGGAGCGGTGGTTCAGCAGCTCATATCAGACACTTGGCAAGTACTCGAGTTCTTTTCAGTACGTCTCACTGATGCGCAAAAAAGATACAGTGCTTATGATCGTGAACTTGTCGCGGCTTATTCGGGGATCAAACACTTTCGACATCTTCTCGAAGGTCATAGATTCACGCTTTACACCGATCATAAACCACTCGTCTACGCTTTTAATTAGATACTCGAAAAAACACCTCCTTGTCAATTTCGTTAGATTTCATTGGTCAATTCACGACTGATATTCAGCACATCTCTGGACTGGATAACGTTGTCGCAGATGCTCTTTCACGTGTTAATCAAATTTCTATTCCCGAAAGTATTGATTATGTTATCGTCGCAGATGCTCTGCGTTCTAAGGTGTAACTCTGTTCTCAAATTCGAGAGATTTCTCGTTTCTTTCAATTCAATCGAAAAAAATACTTTATTGCGATATTTCTACTACTACACCTAGGCCATTCATTCGCCTAAATTTCCGAAAGCAAGTTTTCGAGGCTTTCCATAATGTTTCTCATCCTGGCGTCAAAGCTTCCATCAGACTTGACTCAGAATGTTATCTGCTCATCAATTAAAAAAGACGTTCAGAAGATGGCTCAAAGTTGTGTAGCTTGTCAAAAGGCGAAGGCTAGGTCTCTCGACACACAAAATCCCCGCTTATTACTTAAAAATTAATTTCTCAACGTTTTTCGATTATTCATCTCGATATCATTGGTCCGTTACCAGTTTCTGATAATCAGCGAAATTGCGTCACATTGATTGATAGATACACTCGCTGGCCCGAGGTGGTTCCAGTTTCGGATACAACTGCTGCAACCGTCACCGTAATGGCATGATCGAGAGATGGCATCGTGTCGTCAAATCTGCCATTATGTGCTATGACCGAACTGATTGGGCTAGTGTTCTTCCTTCAATCTTACTAGGACTACGAACGACTTACAGTGACGAACTAAAAGCTACCCCAGCCGAACTTGTTTAACGGATGTACGACTCGAGTTCCTGGAACATTTTTAGATACTACGAACGATAAAATTGTACAACCAGACTTAACTTAAGACGACTCTTTGATGAAATTCGACCTGTACCGTCTTCTCGACATACTACGGACAAAATTTTCATTAGTAAAGTTGTGCTGACGTGCTCGCACGTTTTCTTACGGACTGACGAAGTATGCAGATCACTGCAACCGCCATATACTGGACCGTATTTGGTTATCGACCGAACAGAAAAATTTTACACTTTGGATATGAACGGACGAGCACGCCAAAATTTCCATCGCCCGACTCAAACCGTGTTACTCGAACAATCAATCTCAAATTACGGATGCACCAACTATACAGGCTGGATTACTTTTACCAACTCACGAACCAGAACTGATTATTTCAGTTAACGGATCTAAATTACCTACCATTGAGTCGAAAGTGTGCAAACATGTTCGTTTTGATCTTTCACCTAAAACTTCAACAACTGCAAGAGCGGGTCGTGTATGCAGACCCCCTACCAAATTCTTGTAATCGATCTTTTGACAGGAATAATAAATAAAATAAATATCAACACACAAACAAATGATTTGGTTTTTAAAATACAAAAATCTCTGTAATACGAGAGTTTGGCTTTGATTTGATAATTTTTAACATAATTTTATTTATAATTTTAAAGGAGAAATTTTGTAGTTTAATTTTCTGTCATCTCTGCTCTAATTTTTTGACAGCGCAAATGCGGGTTTAAAGTTTTTTAGAGTTTCACTATAAATTAAAAAGTTTCCCACATGCAATTAACCACGGTTTTGTGCCTGTCGGACTTTAGTAGGTTCACGTTCAGATTTTAGAATGAAACTTTCTTAATTCTCTTACCAAACCCAACTCGTTTTATTTATCTAGCTTTCACTAGATGCATTCCGGGTGGTTACTATTGGAAAACTGTTGCCCTGGAGATGCGGTAACGAATTCGATAATATTAAACCGAACATTTGTTTAGTTTCGTCATTATTTCGAACCTCCCTCTCAAATATACAGTAAGCGTAGTGTAAAGCTAAATTATTTCTTGAAAGTCCAGCTCACCCTACTTCTTCTCATGGTAGATCCTGGTAATCAGGTACTTCTATTTTGGACGAATGTAATTACGAAACGAAGTCCATCCTTTTCTGATTGTGTAGCGAGGCGATGCAAACATTAAATCTTTAAAGCGAAAACTGTGCAGATAATTTGCCTCAAAAATGAAAGAACGGACAGGAAAATTTAATCACGACGACCTTGGAAACGGAAAAAGGACCACTGGTTTAAAATAGGTTCATGGAATGTTAGGCATGTTTTTAAGTCTGTGCTTTGCAAGGAGCAACTCAGGGTTGTCGCAGCAGCCGTAACATCGCTTCTATTCATAGAACGGTTGGACTGAGTGGAAAGGACATTTCGAAATTCTGAAATATACAAGACAATGACAACCGTGTCTCTATACTACATATACGAAACATTCATTATTCAAAAATGCAATTTAAGTTTTCATCATTTCAAATGGCAATAGATATCGGTTACGAAATAGATAGAGTCGTTACCAGATGTCTTTATTCCAAGCTCCAGACAGAATTAAATGTACAATCCTAGTTTCTTAGGAATACTGAAACTGAATTTGTTAATATTGATGTTAAAGTATGTAAGCACAATGGGAGACAATCCCCAGGATCTTCCAAATGCTCTGATACATTGCCAATATATCAATCGCTTTTTGTAGTTTATATTTAAGAAGATACCGCAATCTGATTTGATTATTACGCTAAATTTACGCGATGATCTGTATTACCCATCATGACTTAATACGGAAGCTTTATTGCAGTCCAGCTACGATTTGTTTCCCTGAGATAGTGATAATTAGTTCATCAACAGAACCAAGAGCCTCAGCAGAGTTTGGTAACTATTGCAGAGACTGAGAAACCATTCAACTCAACCTCGGCACTGCGAGATTTAAGTATTAATTCAATCCAATTGGTAATGGTTTTATCGGTGCCAAATAGCAAAAGATGTGGTACCAAACGCTCGTTATTATTCTGGAATTTCAGGAATCAGGATCACCATCTCTGTAAGCATGAAATAATTGGTTTGGAACCCCTGCCAGTCTTGTGTCTGACGAAAACGACTGTACTCTTTCTCCTCGAGCTTAGGACGGAAACTAAGGAAGAAGGAAGCTTAGAAGAGACGTGGCATATGGAATTTGCTGTAACTCAGCGAGACATCCAATTAGGATCACTCGCATTAAACTGTGCCAAGAAGAACAAGCTCTAATGCAGAACGTCTTATTTAATTAGCCTTTGCAAGAAAGACCGTCACGGTCACGACGAATATGTTTCGTCACGACGAATATGTTTATGAAATTCGCCTCCAAATAAAAACTTTCGTCACCCAAACTACCTGCGTAATAGGAGATTAAAAGTTTCTTTCCGGTTTCTCTTTCCGTAGTATGCTTTCATCTGTAAGTACTAATAAGCAATGTCCGTTTTCTCAAAGATGGAAACAAGTACTGTAAATGCCTATAGCTGCGGTAGGTACCTAACTGCGGTAGAGAGAATTTATGAGAATCAATTAATTTTTTCTCCATTAATTGGAGT
The DNA here is from genome assembly GCA_963691935.1 of Nephrotoma guestfalica. Lineage (NCBI taxonomy): Eukaryota > Metazoa > Arthropoda > Insecta > Diptera > Tipulidae > Nephrotoma > Nephrotoma guestfalica. The sequence continues at coordinate 84,785,074 of OY829913.1, forward strand.
TCACGTATTTATTATCTCAATTAGAGAAGGGCATAAGGCATTAGGCATGAATAAGTTTGTGTTAAACACAATGTCCGGGTACAATATTTCCAGAAGTGCCAATTTTGCAGATTACGGAAACAATTTAAATACATCAGTTGACGTGGACGAAACTCAACAAATTTTTGGAGATCGAAAAGATTGAATGTAGCATAGGAATAAGCGAGGAGAGTGAGCTGACAGAAGCTTTCTTCAAGGAAACTACTTCGAGGAGTCCAAGTAGCAGATTTATATTACGATTTCCATTAAAACCTAATAGTGTAGAATTGGGTTATCATTTGGAATAGCAAAGAAAATGACCAAAGGCAGCCGAACGCAGATTAATGCAGGATATTTACAGGCAGTATCAAGTACGTTTTTTCTTCATAAGAGAATTCGCCAAATAACGTGGAGATAGATTGACGGAAGAACAGAAAACCAAATTGATCACTTCATTAGGTGTCGAAATGAACAACGATTACATGCTTTTTTCATAGAAGTGAAAATTGTCATCTACATTCAAAACAAGCACAAAACATCGTCATTTGAATTGTTGAGTCTTTAAAAGATCAAGTATCACTGCAGAGTTACCAATCAGAGTCATTGACTGATGATTGATTCGATGATCAGTGCCGGCTTCGTGATAAATGGTTGGCTCACAACACTATAATTACTATAGCAAAGCTACGACTAAATATCTCCGACTAAAAAAGCGCGAACATATGAGAAAATGCATCGAAAATATCAAGCGGAATAGAAACTAAGGAAAAACTGTTTTGCTAACGCCGCAGAAAGCTCACAAATGACTTCCACCCAAGAAGAACAGCTATCAAAGACAAACGTGGCTGATGTTCCCTCAGTATGGCAAATCTACTTCGAAAATCTGCTAAATCGGATTGACGAAGCGACCCTATTAGAGCAACTGCTCCGCCGGATGAGGGAGTCTTTGCCGAATATCCCACAGCAGAAGAAGTAGAAGCAGCTATTGGCATAGCTTTATTGATCAGAGCCTATCAAGTGTTGGTTATTGTTGTACTTGCCCGACTCGACCCCAAACGAAAACATCTCCGGCCACTATCAGTGTGTGGGTTTCGTCCCAACCGATCAACCACTGACCAGCTGCTTAACCATGATTGTGGAAAACATGTTGGGAGAACAATATTAGCATACACCATCTAACTAAACAAAGACTTCAGCAGGCATATGACAGCATCAACCGCGAGAACCTCTGAGCCGCGCTCATATGTCTAGGAATACCAGAGAAACTTGTTTCCTTGTGTAAATTAACAACGTCTGGGTCTATATGCATATTTAATAAAACAGGCCAAATTCTTGGATTTGCAGATGATATCGCGTTCTTCTTGGGCGAATACCTAGTGATATCAAGGACAGTTTCAAACCCCTCGATTGCCACACAAGAGTACTTGGTTTGAAAACAAACAGCAGTAAAACAAAATTCGTTTCATCAACCAAGATTATCTCTATGGAAAATTACGGAATCGGCGACCATAATCTTGATAGCGTAGAATACTTCAAATACCTCAGGTCAGTAATACCATCAAATGAAATGCAGACAGGCATGAAAGACCGAATTACTGCCGGACGTTGGGTTTTCTACGTCCAATCAAGGTTATTGCGATCTAAAAATCTATCTCAATCGTGTAAGCTCGTATTTTAGAAAACATTAGGCGAGACGACGTCAAACAAGACCTACCGATAATACGACGTGAAATTGGAGGGCGCGAACGATGGTGCAGGCGGCAAAATCTCATCATGGGATGTGATAGGTATAGGGAGAAAGGTCGTGAAATTCTAAGGTCGTGAAATTCTTTAACTGTAATGTACAGAATAATACACTGATCACGGATATTTTGATGTTTGTATTGTCCATTTGAGGAAAGGGAAACCATAAGGGATGTGTTGTGAATCAGAAAAAGGTTTATTTGCCTCCAGTTCAAAAACCACTGTTGAATGGAGACCATCCAAAATTCAAGGATTTTCTAAACAATATAAGAGCATATAACAGCGCCTTCAAATGACTTCGTTTGGTGCATATCAAATTATTAAATGCTCATTAATGCCAACCTTTAAAATACAAGGACAACTACCACCATATCGGCTCTCTGTAATCCACTTAGTGTGTACTAAGGTTAGTAAACAAGACATGCCCAATTTGGACACTGCTGCCATTGTTTGCAGATAATTTTGCGTGACGTTAACCTCTATGTCAACAGCTTCAAAACTGCGCTCTGGAGTGTGTGTCTGATGATGAGAGTAATTTGAATGAAAATCCCAATTTCGCTACCGTGAACGTTTAGAGTATGTGAAAATTTAATCAGAGCGCTTGATATTTATTCGAACCCATCAAAAATAGGTACGAGTTGAAAACTTTATTGATTTAAAGGACGGTATGCACGATAATTCTTCCTTCTACGTTTACTAAGTATTGCCCGATAGGAGTTTTCTATTTCCATTACCACGAATCCTAAGTGGCCTAAAATTCACAAGTCATTTTGAAGGTCAGAAATCGTATGACATTCATGACTTGATCTCTTCAGCGTTCCATTTAAAGATGAAGTACTTCATGAATCTTCTTACAAACGAGAAAGTATTTGGAAAATCAAATGGAAAAAATCTTCCTATCATTATGTGGTTGTTAGAAAAGAATCGGCCCAACGAGATCGATAAAATCATCAGCGCTGATTTATCGAACCCTAAAGCTCTTTATCAACACGTTGATATCAAGATTTAAATGAGCCGCAGTCATTGTGCGTTATTGAATACAAACTAATCTTGCATGACGGATAGACGAGTCTCAATCTCAAACCCGAAAAATTTTGTGAGCGCGCGATTGTCATGACAGTCTGCGCACAGATGAAGATGGATACCGTAATATCGCTGCCGAACAGCTGCTGAGAGTGGCTTCACCTGCCAGGTAAATATACATAAGATGACGATCGAAGTTAATAGCTCGGTTGTCTCATATTCACCAGTAATTTTTAGAACATTCCAAATCCATATCAATATAGAGTCATGCAGACATCTGTAAGGACGTAACTAGAGGTAGCGCCGTGTTGTATTTCCAGAAAGGGACGTTGACCAAGACAAAGTGACCGAATAACATTCTGGTTCATTTGGGAAATATTCAATGGATAACTTTAATCCCAATAACAATAAGACAACTTCAACAGGGTTGAAAACCTGCGACAAACAACACTCTTGGAGTTTTTTAAATTATGTGGAGAGGACCAATTTACGACAGATAAGAAAATTTATATTTAATCGGCGCCTCCGCGGTCACCTAGTGGAAGGGTTCCCAGGAATTTTTAAAGACAATGCATTGGGTAGGGCGTATACCGTGGATCCTAACAATAGTGCGAGTGCTATTATTTACGTCTATTACTGCATACGTTGTTGACGTAACGTACCCCACTTTTTACGCAGAAAGTTACACTTTTTACGCAGGGCACATCATCCACTTCACTGTGTGCAACACTGAGACGAAACTCTTGACGAGATCAGCATCAGCGAAAATAGCCTATGAGAGATTTGTTCTCTGTCAGTTTGGTGTTCTACGGACACCGTCCTTCAAAATGTCAATCAAAATGAAGGAAAAATATCGTTTCTGGATGCTCTTCTCTGAAACTCCTATGTGCGCAGTATCACATAATAGTGAATTGCATAATTTTATGGGATACCTATACGATGGCCAACAGTAGAGCCATGGAAGCTTTGGACCGAACCATGCAGGACATTCAAAGAAATAACCAGGCTATGGGGATGGTCACAGTTCTCATTTGTGACGATATCTGACAAACACTACATGTGTTTGTAGGGCTAACGAGGTATGCCTCGCTGAAATCACACTTTCTATGGACTAAGATTCATATATTGCATCTGCCTGTCAACATGAGAGTACGACTTAATTCACACAAACGGCGGTAATTCACACAGAAACGCTTGGCAAGATTGGATATAAAGGGTGATTTTTTTGTGGTTAGGATTTTCATGCATTAGTATTTGACAGATCACGCGGGATTTCAGACAAGGTGTCAAAGAGAAAGATGCTCAGTATGCTTTGACATTTCATAATGAATAGACTTACTAACGAGCAACGCTTGCAAATAATTGAATTATATTACAAAAATCAGTGTTCGGTTCGAAAAGTGTTTCGCGATTTACGTCCGATTTATGGTCTACATAATCGACCAAGTGAGCAAACAATTAATGCGATTGTGACCAAGTTTCGCACTCAGTTTACTTTATTGGACATTAAACCAACCACACGAATGCGTACAGTGCGTACAGAAGAGAATATTGCGTCTGTTTCTGAGAGTGTTGCTGAAGACCGTGAAATGTCGATTCGTCGCCGTTCGCAGCAATTGGGTTTGTGTTATTCGACGACATGGAAGATTTTACGCAAAGATCTTGGTGTAAAACCGTATAAAATACAGCTCCTGCAAGAACTGAAGCCGAACGATCTGCCACAACGTCGAATTTTCAGTGAATGGGCCCTAGAAAAGTTGGCAGAAAATCCGCTTTTTTATCGACAAATTTTGTTCAGCGATGAGGCTCATTTCTGGTTGAATGGCTACGTAAATAAGCAAAATTGCCGCATTTGGAGTGAAGAGCAACCAGAAGCCGTTCAAGAACTGCCCATGCATCCCGAAAAATGCACTGTTTGGTGTGGTTTGTACGCTGGTGGAATCATTGGACCGTATTTTTTCAAAGATGCTGTTGGACGCAACGTTACGGTGAATGGCGATCGCTATCGTTCGATGCTAACAAACTTTTTGTTGCCAAAAATGGAAGAACTGAACTTAGTTGACATGTGGTTTCAACAAGATGGCGCTACATGCCACACAGCTCGCGATTCTATGGCCATTTTGAGGGAAAACTTCGGAGAACAATTCATCTCAAGAAATGGCCCGGTAAGTTGGGCACCAAGATCATGCGATTTGACGCCTTTAGACTATTTTTTGTGGGGCTACGTCAAGTCTAAAGTCTACAGAAATAAGCCAGCAACTATTCCAGTTTTGGAAGACAACATTTCCGAAGAAATTCGGGCTATTCCGGCCGAAATGCTCGAAAAAGTTGCCCAAAATTGGACTTTCCGAATGGACCACCTAAGACGCAGCCGCGGTCAACATTTAAATGAAATTATCTTCAAAAAGTAAATGTCATGGACCAATCTAACGTTTCAAATAAAGAACCGATGAGATTTTGCAAATTTTATGCGTTTTTTTTTAAAAAAAAGTTCTCAAGCTCTTAAAAAATCACCCGTTATTAACGAGCTATTTTTAAAACAACTAAATGGCTGAAATTAACAATAGCTTCTGTCCGCAGTTGAAGTCAATCAAGAGGGTGAAGTCGCGGGCATGAACTAGTTTGTTAAATATTTTACATCCGGTAAATTTGGTATATGCTGGAAAATGAACTTGATGCTGCGCAATAATTAATTTAAAGCAAACTCTCCCAAATTGGAGTGAAAGTATATGCAAAAATAACCAAATATACACTGCATCCCACATGTATTTAAATTTGGAAAGCCAGTTTGGAGTGAAAATTTAAAATAAATTTTTTTAAAACAAAACACATTATACATCAAAGTGGTTCTGAATTATTTAAGTTAACCACATGCTCGGAACAACTTTGAGCACCTCTTTGAGCAGCAAGCCGAATTACATTTTATAAATGTTTGAGAACTTTGTATTTCACTCAATGATACTCTCTTTCAAATAACAACATTTTTAGAGATTTCCGAACATGTGGCTCATTAAGATTAGTTTCTTACATCAAATATAGGACCCCTTCGATAATTTAGGACCCCTTCGATCCGTTCAGGCCCTAGATAAGGTTTTTAAATGTTTAGGAAAATTAATTTACACTCAATGGTATTCTCTCTCGAATAATAAAGATCTCAGAGAATTTTGTGACTAAGTAAGATGTATGACACTCAATGATTCTCTCGAATAACAATAATGTTAGATATTTTCGAGTATGTGGCTAAGTAAGATTCGTTTATTACATCAAATACTAATTGAAGCGCACTTCGATCGCCTCTGTGCCGTAGTGGCCGAAATACATTTTTTAAAATGATTGAGAATTTTGTATTACACTAAAGATTATTCTTTCTCGAATATCAAGTCGAGTCTAAGTAATATTGGTGTCTCACATAAGCGTTTGGATAAGTAAGATTAGTTTCTTACATTTAATACTATTTTAAACCACTTTGATCATCTCTGTGCAATCCGTAGGAACTGAAATACAATTTTCTATATGTTTTAGAATTTTGTGTTTCACACAAAGATATTCTCTCTCAAATACAATAAATCTTAGAGATATTCAAGCATGTGCCTAAGTACGTTTCGCTTCTCACATCAATATTGATTCAGAACCACTTCGATCATCTCTGTGCAATACGTAGTGCCCGAAATAAAATTTTTAAAATGTTTACGAATTTTGTATTATACTTAATGATGTCCTCTCTCTTTAATATCAAAAATCTCAGAGATCTCGGGGCATGTGGATAAGTAGGACTGGTTTCTTACAATAAATAGTAATTTAGAACCACCTCGATCACCAATATGCGATCCGTAGGGGCTGAGCTAAAATTTTCACTTTTAAGAGTTTTGTATTACACTCAATGTTATTTTCTCTCTTGAATAACAAAATCTTAGATAATTTCCAGCATGTGGCTAAGTATGATTGGTTACTTACATCAAATACAAATTCAGAAATAATTCAATCACTCCGTACGATTCATAGCGTGTATTGTTTTACTATTTTTCTATTTAATTTAGTTTTAAAAATATTGTGTTTATTAGAAATTTTCAAATAGTAATATGAATATTCAAAGTTATGGGCCACAGTGTATATTTTGTTATTTTGGCATAAACTTCACTCAAATCTCTCGCTACACAATATATTAGCCGCCCACAAAATCTCAAAGCTTAAGTAACACTGTCATATTATTGTGTTATGCATCTTACACACATTTGTAATGAACGGTAACTACGCGGAACCATCACCCTCCAAAACAAACGTTACCATAACAATTACTGTATACAAAACACAAACAATTCACCTACATTCGTATTCGTAAACATATTGTGCCACGATAATCCTTTTATACGGTTAAATATTTATTACCAGATTTTATTTTAATTAAGTTTAATTAGAAGCAAGCAAACATGTCAGTTACAATAACATTTAACAATTCAAAAAATGAATTATTCAAGTTAACCGATAATTACAAAACGTTACATCGGAAATTAAAAATTAATTGCAAAATTGAAATGTAAGTGCATCTAAAAACTGTCGCTGTCTGTTGAAATTAAATTAATTGAAAAATTTCAGATGTAAAAGTGAAATAACAAGTGAATTGATGAAATCCATCCGAATATTTGTGATAGCGGGGCCCCAAGAAAAATTTACCGAAGATGAACTCAAAACGCTAAAGGAATTTATTGAGGGTGGTGGAAAAATGCTTATACTGTTGGGTGAGGGTGGTGAAAATTCGTTTAATACAAACATAAATTTTTTATTGGAGGAGTATGGGATAAATATAAACAGTGATGCCGTTATTCGGTCGCACTACTATAAATTTTTCCACCCCAAGGAAGTGGTCATTAATGGGGGTATAGCACCAGATAAAATGATGAAATTCCTACATGATCACAATAAAACCGAGGATACGCCACTCTCGATGATCGATGAGAAGTATAAAATTGAGTTTGTTTATCCGTATGGTGCATCCCTTAATGTAGCCGCTCCGTCTTCGGTACTCTTAACAACTGGTTCAGTTGCCTACCCATTTAATCGGCCCCTAGCCGGGTACTTTACAAATTCTAGTAATGGTAAAATAATCGCTATTGGATCCGGTCACATGTTCACGGATAAATACATAAACGAGGAATCAAATTCTGGAATTTGGGACTATTTTTTTCAAATACTAACCGCTGACGAGTTCAAATTCGATCGGCTTGATTTTACCGATGTCGAGATTAGCGATTCAACTATAATTCCAGACACATTGTATTTATCGGAACTTCCCAAAGCATGCCTAGTCGAATCGATCGACTGTGATATACCATCTGATTTTAAAAAACTCTTCGATATGCGACTGCATTCGATCAATATGAATTTACTACGGGACGTGATAAATACGTATGCCAAATTAGGGATGCAGTATGAGCCGTTAAAAATTATTAAACCGCTATTCGAAATACCGTTTCCTCCACTTCAATTAGCTGTATTTCCACCGGTATTCAGTGAAGTGCCACCACCCGGTTTGGAATTATTCGATTTGGACGAGGCATTCAGTTCGGATCATTCACAGGTTGCGCAACTAACAAATAAATGCCTAATTGCGGCTGAAGAAGATCAACACCTAAAAAATGCGGTCGACGACAAGGAGCTGGAATATTTTATAAAGGAATGCGGTTATATATTGAATCTAAATCAGCACGATAAAAATATGTCGGCCAAAGAAATTTTGAATAATATTGCTGTCAGTATTGTGCATTATAAAAAAATTGATCGAGAATAAAATTTTTGTCGATATTTTGTAGTTTGGTAAAATGTTTTTCCATCTATACGAGAGCATTTTCATATTGATACACCTTGATCACCTAATTCAAGGCTTGATCTTCCACATCTTAAAATTATGCCGAACCATATAAAATAAATTTTCGACTCGAGTCTTAGGATAGACCACATGTAAGCTCTTCTTCCGGATGTTAGTGGTAATATAGGTTAGATAATAACAGGTAGAGGTAGCTATATGATCTTGGTTATTTGGTTATTATTTTCATCCATGCAAATTACTTGTACGGTATGCACTGCCATCATACTTGCTGATTGGATAAATATTGTGATTGTGGCCACTTCCATTCATCTAACATTACTTCGCTTAGTCACACTATAATCGAATAAGGGACGATTAAGTATTGCTCGGACTATACATTGCCATCCAAAATAACGTTGCTCATTAAACCGGTCATTGTCAAGTTTAATTTTCACTATGCTGAAAATCTGCATCGGACTACACCATTGCCGGTAACCAAGGCTCTTAGTGCTTTCCAAACAGAGTTCACAGAATCCAACTGGAGGTTGACTTCCTCAAAGCTATTACCGAGAAGGTTTTGATATCGTCACTTTCGAAATTCATACGAAATTAAATACGGTAACACATTTTGGCACGGTGACAAAGTAAATCATCTGCTCGGCGTTATTTATCGCAGTTTCGTGGTGAGAGTACAGAGCTTTGTGTTTACCATTATCACATAGTTCGGTTTGGTTTCATCCAGTTATGGCATCAAAGTGCAATGGGGGTTGGCTAGTTTCAGTTTGACTACCTTCATGTGCAAGCGGAGTCATCTTCATTGTAAAGCATAGTGTAGCTTCGGGACACGCGATTTTCACTTTTACTAGTAGGTCTGCGAGTTTCTCTAACACTCACACTTGGTCAGAGTAGTTTAAGCAGAAGGAATACAATTTTTAAAATTTTTGGTCATTATGGGTGATAGTCAGATATTACATTTACATCGACTTGGGATACCAAGATGTTGTGAAATACAATAAAGTTCGAGGTTAGCTAAGGCATTGTGATTATACTTCGTATGGAAATTCAAAGTATTTTCAATATTTCTGTAGTTTGGTTACTGCAGTCTGATGAGACGACCGAAATTTTAATTTACAAAATTCAATGTTTCATTAGTTCGAAACCAAACTTCCAACGTCTTGGTAACCTCATCTCGATGAACAAATTTTGGTTGTTCATATCGGAAGTGTTTTTTATTTTTCTGACTAATAAATTTAAATCAGCCCGAAAGAGTGCGAAAAAATAGTATTAGTGTCAAATTTTCAAAAACCACCAATTTTGAAAACTTTTTTAGAATTTCATTAATGGAATTATTTGAATATAGTCGCTTGAATATCGACTCATAAGCAAGTCTCGAGTACTTGACATATACCACCGATTCTTTGCTGTTTTTAATACAAACCTGACATATTCCCAGAGAAATCCTATCTGGAATTATCTGGATATAGTTGCCGGAATATTGCCTCACAGACGATTCACGAGCAATTGACGTATTCCACCGAATTCGTTAAAGTTTGACTACAAAACTGAGATATTTCCAGAAAAACTCTTTCTGAGCCGAACGACTAAATCCATAAAACAAAAACATTAAATTTCGGGTTGGAAATTCTTGTTAGCTTCATGGAGGTCAATTACACAGTGATAATTGCGTTTCTGCATTGTCATTTACAGCTGAGGTTAGGGTGTCTAGGCTTCCCAGCAATTGAAGCCTAACTTAAAAATATATCAAAGTGATTTTAAAAATTTTGGGCTGAAAAATGTCAGGGTATCATGACACTGTTTACTGTTCGCTATAGTGACATTTTTACGGCCGGGAAATGTTTATTTAATATAAGTGAGAGATGTTGATAAACTTGTTGGTAGAATTTTGGGATAGACTGCCTTTAATGTGGTCATTTGGTATTCTAAATCACATTGATCCAGATAGTGTATTGTCAAACAATTTGATTTCCAGCTTTTCCAGCTTAAAAGCCTGTTTTATGATTCGAGTGCTATGTCAGGGTGTTCTGTTATCTTATTTCTTTCAGACTTTTGCATATTTTTAATTCATGCCTGGTTGTCCCGAAAATTCTCGTACACTTTTCAAAACATCGGGGATTCTATTAATCGTTAAGGTCGTTTAGATACCTAGTAAGTTTTGATTTGTCGTTGGCTAAGATTTTGTTTAATTTTAATGCTGATAGATTAATTTAAATGTGTATTCTACTGAGATGTTAAAATATGTTGCGAATACATTTTTAAAGTGTTAAGGGCTAAAACCGCATGAGGTAATCCGAACTTCAAAAAGATTCTCCGAAGTATATAGAAACAATAAATGCACGCCTAGCAAAACAAGAACGTAGTCTAGAAGCTATATACATATAAGTGACTAGATAAACAAGAAGCCATGAATGCGCTAACATCAATGCTATATACTAATCAAATGAACAGAACATTTAGAATTGACGCGTTAAACTGGCTAAATTTAATACTTTCAAATAGCTATTCATTTGCATATATTCGGGGGCAAATATTTTAATTCTTTTAAAATATCAAATATATTTAAATTTATTTTGTAACTAGACCCAGTGAACTTCGTACCACCTAAAATTGGTTTGATTGTAACTCTTCATAAGCGATTATGCATCCCAATAAACCTTCCCACATCAATTCATTGAGATCAGTAATAACAACAAACATAACACAAACATTCAATTCAAAGCTTGCAGCCGTTTGAACTCAAATGACAAGTCCGTTGGAATCATCGGGATGCGCGGAATCAAAACATCCTCTCCTTTGTACTTTCCCATCATAATGGTCCTCGTTCCATTGCATAGTTGGGGTTGATTATGCAACTGAGAACTACAATACATTCATTCGTATACAATATTGAAATCCTCGTAGTCGAGCCTGGCTAAAAACATTAGAATGAATTTGTGGTTATGTCTAAGCCCGCAAAGTCAATTTACCTTAATAGAATAGAAATAGAATCAAACCTATTCTCAAAGCCACTAAATTTTTATAACGAAAAAAATAATTTAAATGTATTAGATTTGACAAATTCTGAAATGTATATGAGCACAACCGCACAGCGTGTTGATAGACACGCCACCAATGCCAACTATTGAAAATAATCCAAAGTGGCTATATACGTCGGCATTAATCGCATCGCCCAATTCTTCAGATCGGAGCTGCTTTTGGTTCAAACGGAAAATTGTCAGTCGTTCAGTCTCAATTTTGATATACATGTCAACCGCGCAACCGCGAACTGATGGAAAAGACGGCTACACTTCAAAATGTGATTTTCTTCATCTTCACGCAGCAGCAGTCGGTATTAATAAAAATTGATTAGCAATGACATTTTTATTGGTTTCGGCGCCTTTATTAGCAATCGACATACGGTTTGTAAAATCAACGAATGAATTATTGAAATTGTTACACTTACCTGTTAATACTAATCCTCTGGTGGGATTCGAACCCAGAGTCTTCCCAGTCCATATGCTTATCCACTGCGCCGCTTGTCCCATTCCAAAATTCCATACAAAATTCCCATAGAAAACGCAAATTTCGGTTCTCCGATTTTTTAAATTTTGCGGGTTTTTTCTTTGGGTTTATCCGAAATTTTTCCTAAACCACCACTATATGAGACGAACAAATCAAAAAAGAATCATCCAAATCGGTCGAGCCGTTCTCGAGTTTTGCGAGACTAACGCAGATTTCGAAATTTAATAAATAATTATTTAATTATTTTAAACAATTTAATTAATCAAATTTAATTATTTAAGTTAATTTAATTAAAATTAAGAACAGACAATTATGCAAAATTACTGGCTCACACTATTTTTATGTTAGCTAATTAGTATAAGGCCCCGGTAAGTAACAAAACCCCAAATTTGGACAAACCAAACGTTTTTTTTCTATTAGATAGGATCTAGTAACATCTCACTACATACATCACTTCGCATGCTGGTTTATATGAGAATCCCGAAAAAACTCAAAAAAAGGTACGTTGGATTTATAGTTTTCCAAGGCAAATTTGGCTCTCCTAACCCTAAATTCCGAATATCAAGAAAACATACAAATTTTGGTATAGAATAGGACCTAGGGGCGTCTCACTATATACGTCACATGGCATGCTGGTTTATAGAAGATTCACGTAAAAATTTAAAAAATTGTACGCTCAATTTGTAATACTCCAAAGCAAATTTGACTGTCCTAAACACTCCTAATCCCTAATTTGGACAAAACAAACGTGTTTTTCTATTAGATAGCATCTCGTAGCATCTCACTATGTAGCGACTATCGATGATATTTTACATCGATGTTAATCGAACTACTTTAATGTTATTAAGGATGGTTCACCAAAATTACCATCTGTTTCAAACTACTTTTGCGTTAGCTTATTAGTTCAAGTATGAACGTAAAAAGTTTCAAGAAATCCATTTATTACAATAAAGTGACTGAAGAACCGAGCGTCGCTCGGCCAAAGTTAGTTGATTTGAAAGTTTTAATAATGCCTCGATAGAATGAATTTTAGCATAAATAGTAATTGTATAAAAATATTTTCTAAACAAAATGTTAAATGTGACAGACCCACCTGTAATCATTTTAAGAAAATTTGCCTAAATTAATAAACAATAAAACCCATTGGGATTTATTCAACCAGCTCGTGGAGGAGCGAAAAAGTTTCTGAATACCAATTAGCAGAGCTGCAGCTAGATAATGAGCTAGAAGCTTTCAATAATACTATTCAACAAGCGCAGCATGGAATAGTTCACCTATTCCTCATACCAACTCCATAAGGAAACATAACTATCCTCTTGAGGTCAGAGAACTAGTTGGAGAGAAACGGATAGTTCGTATAAAAACACTAAAATAAAAAATTCTTTTACGGCTCGTAACACTAGAAGCAGAGTATAAATATCTCCACAAAGTTAAAACTATAAATACCTACCTCTGTTAAAGGAAGCGCCGAAGGCGTGCTGATATATCGCAAACTGTTGGACAAATACTAGAAGGGTCGAAGGGTAAAAAATGAGTAATCGCTTTTCATATACATCCAAGTTTAATTTTTTTTACAAGAAGTCAAACAACCGAGCACTAAAGATGCTCGTGTGCTTCTCAAAAGCCGCAATTTGCTTTCATGTGCATGAGAATTGGTAATTATTGACAAAAAATAAAACCAACTCAGCATTCTAGGTGGCCCATCAATCAATAGTACATAACATGAATATAAATAATTAAAAACCAAATTCAATTAATCGGATTAAATTAAATTTTTATTAATCGTACATTTATTATGAGTAATGACATTTTAATTAAAAAAAAAAACAAATATCGAATCATCGATTTCAGAATGTCAATTAAATAAATTTTAATTCCAATTGAAACTAACGGGTGATCCAATAAGAGCTACCGAAAGTTTTTTTTAGAAATAAAACGCATTAAAATCAATTTAATAATGAAAAATTGTATTTGTGACGTAAGTTCTATGGGTCCAATTTTCGAACACTCTTTCGAGCATTTCGGCCGATATTTCGATAATTACGCGTGTTATGTTCGCTACTAATGCAGGAATCGATTGTGCTTTATCGATATAAACAAGTGATTTCATATACCCCCATAAAAAGTAATCTAACGGCGTTAGATCACAAGATCTTGGAGGCCAATTCACGGGTCCGTTTCAATTTGGAGCTGTTCCAACGCCCATAAACCAAATCGACGACGCAAAGGACGATCAACCGGCTTCAATTCTTGAACATGCTGTATTTTGTATGCCTTCAAACCATCTTCTCTTCAATATACGCCACAATGTGCCATACGAGAGACCCAGAGCTTGAGAATGGCGACGAATTGATTGATTGCGGCCTTCACGTACACTTTCAGCTACAGCAGCAATATTCACTAAAGATCGACTTGTATGCACTCTAGTCGGTTGATGAATATCGAATAATGAAAAAGTGGTGCGAAATTTATTGATTGTTTCGGGAATAGTGCGTTCAGTTGGACGATTATGAACACCATAAAATGGTCGAAGAGCGCAAAAACAATTTTTCACTGAACACATGGTGAAATGTCAATGAATACTGAACATACATGTCATATGAACTTGACAGTTGTGACGCATGAGTCCCAATGAGAATCCCAATGGAAAAAGTACCTCCTATTGGATCACTCTTTATATTTGCATATACATTGTAATTATTTGTAATTATTTGTTATTTATGAAATTAATTAAATTACATTAAGTACTACGAAGAATTCTATATCGATTTAAAACAATATGAGCCAAATTTACCACTTACCACCGCGAAACGAAATTTTTATCGACACTTATCGCTTACACTTTAATTTTGTCTAACTGCAATAAATTTGCAAATATGTGGTTTGATTCAACTAACCACAATAATCATAAGTTACCGTGGTGTGAAGAACCTTTGCAATGCGCAGATGATTCTACTTGTTGTAAATCGGTCATAGGCAAATGAAATACATTGTTGGGTGGACGGGTCAACTTAAAAAAAACTTTGTTGTTGTTACCCCACACATACAAGATAAATTCACTTTACAATTACTTTTTATTTTAATGTTTTTCCAACATTTATTTCGGAAAAATACATTTTTATAATTTATTTAAATCAGTTTCTTCCATTAAAATTACCGATTAGCGGTTTTCGTGGTGTAGTGGTTATCACATCCGCCTAACACGCGGAAGGCCCCCGGTTCGATCCCGGGCGGAAACACGTTTTTGCTAATTACCCAAAATTCTAATAATTAGTAAAATATAAAATCTGGGTAGTATTATTTTAATCATTACGTCATCACAAGAAACACTTACATTTCGTATTTTTATAATAAACCAATAATAAACAACCTACACCGACCTTACTTAAGCGTATTAAAATGTAAATCATAAAAGTATCACACTTAAGTATAAATAAATGGCAAGAACAGAGAAATCGATTTAGTTTAAAAATATCTCAGTCAAATAACCGGATAAAATGTAAGCTATTAATAAATGTGAGTTTCCGTGGTGTAGTGGTTATCACATCCGCCTAACACGCGGAAGGCCCCCGGTTCGATCCCGGGCGGAAACATTTTTTGTCAATTACGATTATTAAAAAAATTTGGTACTTATTAAAATAGTTGGCAGCGGTGGGATTCGAACCCACGCCCCCGAAGAGACTGGTGCCTTAAACCAGCGCCTTAGACCGCTCGGCCACGCTACCTGCATGCAAACAAACTTATACCACATCATTTCCAAATTAATTAATGTAATTAAGATAAAATTATGTTCAATATCATTTTACGACTGGAATAAGCTTTAAATAACAATCAAAAGCCATATCTCATAGAACACGATAAACTACAGGCAAACTCGTATACTGATTTCGTTTTATTAGTGTGCAAGTATTATTTTTGCGGTAGCATATTTTGACGTAACATGCTCGTATATACAATAATACTTTATGCTTAACGAAAGGTTTACAGAATGGACACCGCCGATCAATCACACTACGGTTCAGTGTAGCCAATTTTTTGGTTTATATGTAGTAAATTTGGCCTCCTGCCAATTAAATATAATTAGATCAACAATATATTCAGTACATTAATTTATGTTTTACGGGCTACGTTCCTCATCTCACTTTATTATATCACGGCACCACCGTTCAGTAAAAATAGTACTAGCATAGATACACATTCCACTTTACAAGTGTATTTATGTAAATATAAACGCTCTAAGTATGTAAACATACGAAAACAAGAAATCAACGGCCTAAAACTTTATTCAATTCGTTATATAAACTGATTAAAAATCAATAATAATCATAAAAATTAGAATTAATTTATTGATTAGTCATATATGGGTTTTCGACGAGCGACCAAACCACATAACATTGAGATTTTTATTTGTTTTCTAAAATTTTATCTAAGATGCATATCATTATCCAACAATAACATACATTTTATTCTAATTCTCACACACGTATCAACAATAAAATTATATTTAGTTTTGAATAAATTACATCTGTACATATCCCAAAATTTGATTGACGTTAATTAGATGACAAAAAAAAATGTTTATCGAAGAAATAGAATAAAAATTAGTTAAATTTTCTAATAAATTATTTTGATCGATCTTTCAAAAAAAAATCCATCGAAATTAGGTACCGAGTAAAATTTGGGAGGTTGGTGATTTTGTAACTTTATTTAGAACTACGATCAGTCGGTTAGATTTAATAATTATTTGTAAATTATCTGTACGTGCACTGTACAGTGTGTCATCTGGGTGTAGACAATTTTCCTCCGTCCAACGCTTTTTATGGCAATGAAACCAATTTGGAAAAGCTTGTGCCTCCTCTTTTGATATACAAGTCTATGCGTATTATGTGTAAATAAAAATTTTGCCTTCGATAACATGATGCGATTGTGTGTCATGAGAATTCCAAGTAATGAATAATTTTGAAAATGTGCATACACTGAGAGATAAAGTAAAGACTGAGCGACAATTAAGCCAGTAAAAATTCTCAAAGAAAATTCGTATTTTTACCTATACAGAAATCAATTGACACGAGACCTACAGGAAAATGACGATGAACGGTGGCGAGATTGGAGTGTTCGACCACCTTTTTTGACAAAAAATCATTGTGAGCGACGAAGCATATTTTGACTTGAAATAAAATCGCCTCTATTGGGCACTGAAAACGCCCACTTGATACAGCAAAGACCACTACAAGGTTGGTGCGCCATTTGGACCGGTGGCATCATTTGGTCATATTTCTTTGAGGATGCTAGAAGCAATGCTATAACAGTTACTGGTGAGCGATATCGGGACACGTTGAAACTTTCTTGTGTCCGAATTGGATTAACTAGGCCTACATTACATGTGGTTCAAACAAGACGGTGTCTCATCACACTAGCTCATCCTACGATGCAAAATTTGCGAGAAATTTTTCTCTTCGATTAATTTCTAAAAGTGGTGATATTGACTGGCCCCACGATCTCCTGCTTTAACCACTTCCGACTTCTTCATATGGGTGTACTTGAAGGGAAAGGTGCACACCAATAAACCAATCACACCCTCGATACTTAAGGACATATTAGAAATGAAATGGCTTAACTAGAAGTTTCTCGAAAATGTTATGAAAAATGTGTTTAAAAAAGCTCGCTTTTGCACCACTCAATCATTAAATTATAAAACTGTAATTCATTTAAAAGTTATTCAAACAACACATCGACCTGGAAAGTAAAAACCGCCCTGTATGCTAACTATAATGAAACAATCAACACCCAACCATCAAAAGAGCGGGAAGTTGAAAGTTCCATTCAGAAATTGTAGCAAAAAGCGGCTGCCATGGAATACCAGCAGAACTATTCAACGGCGTCGGATCTATAACTTGGGGGGTAAACAGTGGCGGTCTAGAAGGTCAAAGTATCAGCCCAACAGCCAACCTCACCTATGCACGTAGTGCTCCGTGCTAATTAAGCAATGTGGTTTTGCCGAGGAACGGCGGGATAACCGAACATCGAGAAACTAGCAAATATGTTCTCTCCACGAATCTTCTATCAATTTCACTGGTTAGGTTGGTAGTTGCTACAAAAAACAGTTTTAAATGCAATGAGTTCACAACAAAAAGGAATTTTTACCACAAGTAGTACCCCAACTGCACAGATAATCCACCCTCAACGAGGCCACTTCAATCCGACTCTGGGGTGAGCCAACCATTACGATGTCCATTCGTACGAAGTTCCAAAATATCTAAATCCCAACTTAGACAAACACAGTCCGCGACTTAGCAAGAAAACGAAAATGCTGACCTACGCATGACACTTAGTGAAATAGAAAAAATGGCATCACAATTTAGCAATGAAATCGCTAAGTTAAAGAAAGCAAATGAGGAACTGAATAGGACTAATAGATGTTTTGGAAACTCCTCTATTACAGAAAAAATTATTTGTACTAACGCCGAGTTTCATACGAGTGAGGAACGTCCAAGAGAAATTGATTAGATGCAAAAATCGAAGAAAAGGTATAGAAAATCAAATGAAGGGCAGAATTCTCACCAGAAATTGGGGATCATTCGCTAGCAAGAGTTAATGAAACTACCGAACCAGTCTCTGTATTTCAACAACACCAGCAACAGAACAGAGCAAGGTTGCAATGAAAACAAAGCCGGCACCACGAATTAATATAATAGGCATTACAGATTACAAATCAGTGTCCACAAACGACTATAGAGTAGTGGCACTAAACAATAATGTTTGGAAGATAAAAACAAGAGAAATAAAGGTTATGGCCAGAGATCTTTATCCGAGCTGCAAGAAGGAGAAAATATTAGAAGACCTCGATACGAAAGAACTGAAAATTGAAGACGCAGTAGACCTCTTTAAACGGAAGAAAATTCCAAATAGCCAACGAACCAAGGTCATTAAAAGAGGGCTTCCGCTATTCATGCTCAAACTCAACAAAAGAGAAAAAATTGAAAATATATTTAATATCAAAGCAATCCTCAATATGAGGGTTAAAATAGAACCACCATCAATATCTCACAAGAAACGCCTTAGCCGTACTCAAATATATTGCACTCGAGATATTATAAATTTGATTGCCCTGTTAGCCGAAACGAACCTGCAAGGTGTATAAACTATAAAGGAAAACATCCGGCCAACTATAGAGGATGCGAAGTAGCGGTCTAACTGCAAATATTAAGTAAAAACCCGCTCAATTGACTTAAAACACTAACGTTAGAAGATAATGAGTTCTAACTGCAACTCAACTCCGCCACAACCATAGTCCATACGATCAGAGAGAAGATTCTACTCGCAAATAACTGAACAGTTAACTAATGATACTAAATAAATCTACTCGAAAGCATCTATCCGAAGCATTGAAACGATAAATGCACTTCTAGCAAAACAAGAACGTTATATAAGTTATATATAAATAAATATTCCAGGAATGGAACCCGTCACCTCCGAATTACAAAGTAAGTGCTATCGAGGATAACAACAAAATATAAAATAAATATAAGAAGCTATAGGTGGCCGGAATGCAGGAATGCAAATGGATTACCACAGCATGTTCCAGAGCTAGGAATTTTTCTAAACTGAGAAAAAATAGATATATGTCTTATATCGGAAACTCATTTAACAGAAACTTCATTTATTAGAATACGTGACTATGAATGCTACCACGCTATTCATCTGGGAGGGAGCGCTAGAGGTGAATCGACCGTAATTATTAAGCATAATATTAAACATTACGTAGAGCCCAGTATATAAAAATTATGCAAGTTAAAACCGTAAAAGTTGATTCAATGAATTAAAGGGATTTCTGTATCTTTACTTTTTACTGTCCCCACGCGATTAGAATACTACGGTCAACTTTTTATATCACTACGATCACATCATAGGCGGTGATTTTAATGCAAAGAATACCTATTGGGGATATAGACTTACAACCTTGAAAGGAAAATAATTGTTTAAGGTAGCTCTTCAATTTTCTAGACATCTCCGTGACTAACTATGTATGTGTTGGATAAAACCCATTATTCGACTGTATAATCGTCTGCGAAGATTGAGGAAAACTTATCAATAACGAACATTCCAAAATTATGATTATTCGCACCTGTGCCTTTCTCCTTCAGCAGAAGTAACTAAAGTTTTGTGGGCACCACCAAACTAAACTGATGTGATTTGGACTGCTGAGAAACACGCTTGATAGTTACCCGGTCCGAACTCAATCGTGCAGTTCATCCTGACGGCCGCGAGTGTATTAGGAGAACTCTGACAAGATCAATTTGTACACCTGTTAAGGATTATTTAATACAAGATAAATTATAGGTACTCACTCAGTGTGAATTGTTCTTTAGACAGCGTCTATGTTGCGTTGAAGGTGATGCTGAGCCAACCGTATAGGCCTCCAAGTAATATCCTAATTAATGGTGAAACGCCACCACCGGAATTCTGTTTGGTGGGTACTGCAATACGTTCGGCTACAACTTTTTTCTTTTAAATTGTAGACAAATGGTAAATATAACACACGCACTACTGAAACAAAATTTGTTTCACTTCGTTTTCTTTTGTTTATAAATTAACTGTTCATATTATTTTGATTTTTATTCATAAATTTTTCTTGAAATTTCACATATGATCGCGTGTAAAAACTTATCGCGTAACACGCCGTATGTGATCTTGTGATCGTGTCCTAAGTCTCGTTAATACGGTTTAAATCCACATTACAAAGTAAATCAACTTGTGACCTTAATGTTCGAGCCGCACTTGCAAAATGGTACTACAACACCAAAAAACTACAAAAACCAGAAAATTACTTTAATTTGCAACCAGGTACTTGCACAAGACATCACACGAAAAACAGTATTTTAATGTTTATTTTAAATAATTAGTTGCCACTATTCACAAACATTTGGCTGCTCTTAATTTATAATAGCCACTGGTGGAGCACTAATCAGAAAAATGTTTTTCTTTGTTATTTTAAACTTAATCCTAACAAATCTGTATGTTTTCAGATAAGCCTTACATTATACATAAATAGCAAATGTCAATCCGGTTAAATTTTGTTTGGTCAGGCTGATCAGCACAGCTCGTAACTGCATGACAATATCCCGATGAAACGGAGATTCTACGTCTTCGCTGTAAAACATAATGGCCACATCGTAAACCGTTCGAGCATTGCACCTACTGCCACCTTGCAGATGGTTGTTAATTTTATCAGTTAAATTTCTCATGATCATTTCTGAGCTTGTTCTTTGGAAGGCTCATTCGTTGGTAACGTAGGTGGCTAAATTTTAGCTTCAGTCGAGGCAAACGCAAATGAACTATTGTACGATCGTTTCGTATTCATTCTATAAATTGTTTGCTTTTCGGCAGAGAAGAGCCAAACCAAAACAGATTTTTTAAATACCCAGGATAATTATCAAGTGGATATAATTTAGCATAGCTCTTCTGGCAACATCGGGTAAACTCATCAGTACTATTTCTAGTTTTTTCTTCTGCAAAGTTAAGCGAATAGCAATGTTTGCACGATATTCATTAATCCCAAACTTAGTTTAATAGTTCCTGCTTCATTAATGAATGCACTTTCTGCCAGCTCTCGAAATTCTTGGGTGACCATCCTTTGTTCTTCTATACGGAGAGTGATTTAGTTTCTAGATATCGTAAACAATAGTTTTAAAGTCGTGTGTCAAGCTGTCCAGGTATTTCAGCAACTCTTAAAGAAGAAGTTCTGCTTCGATTGTTTTCAAGCCATTTATCTTGCTGTTCCGATGTTTCAGCCGATTTGGTAGCTTTAATTTTCTTCAATCTCGCCGTAAGTCGTCCAATTCGGTGGCATGTTAGTCAAATGAAATTATGCCTAAAAACAAAAAAATAACAAAAAATTAACACGTTTATAAACTGAAGACATAAATCTTATAAGTTAACCTATATAAACTTCAATCACTACTACATGCAATTTCACCTGAAACATATTCCCCAACAATTATTTTGTAATTTCTTATCACTGATTATAAATTTCAAAAAATTTTCAATTTATTTGCGAATTTACACAGAATAATCACAAAATATACTTCGAAACGTTGTCACCATGAAATATACCATATTTGAACATGACATTACGAAAAACAAAAGAATATTTTGAAACTACCTAGATTTTACGCGTACAATATTTTGTATCAAAGGATATTTCTAGTAGAAGAGTGAAATTTGACTATAAAATGTTAGTACTTTTTTACCATGCAATGTTTATTATACTTTGATGGTAATAAAATTAGATCAAAAATAAAATGTAACAATCGCTTCTTAGATTTGTTTTGTTCTTGACATGGACTGACATGGTACTGGTATTTTACTGTCATTGTTTTATTGTTTTTCTTTTATTTGAACTAGGTTGTTCGTTTCTCAACCTTTGTTTGGGCAATAAATTAATATTTAATTGTTCCGGATATATTTGAATTTTATTTTCGGTTTTACCTAATATAATCAACTCGTCAAGAACATAAAATTGACTCCTTTTTTGATGTGTACGTAATTTTGCCTGGTACTAATACCAAATGGTTCTACTTTACATTATTATAAATCTCCGAACGTCTAATAAATATCATATTTTCTAACGAGTGTCGGATGTTGTATGTTCACCAATAGCAACGTTCTCAAAAGTGTTTGGACACAATGAAATTTGATAGCTTTTCTTTTGAAATTTCTTGCGAAATTTTGAAATTTTTTACTTTCCCGCGTACAGCGTTTTATATATTATTGATTTGAATGAACTTTCATTCGAAACCCGAAAATTTAACGAAGTTTCGGGAGGTATCCGAAGTCATTTGATTTAAAGCGGCTGAAGTTTGTTTAAGTTATTATGAAAAACCCGAAAATAACTTTTGTTTGGAAGGTACCCGAAGGGCTGAACAAAATATCATCTCTTAGATTTGTCATCGGCATGCAAACGATTATGGTTTAGCAGCTGTAGCGCTCATTCGACACAAACAGACATGAAGATCTCAGTTCTTTAGAGTCGACTTAGAATAGAAGACGGGACTCGGCTACGGCTAGCAATGCTGCTTGGCTGTCCGAGATTATGTGAAAATCGCAGTTTTCTTCTATAATTTTCTGATACATTCATGTATGTAGTTCTATATTGCGAGAATTTCCGCTTGAATTACGTTTGCGGATTACCTAAGAGTATATGGAGGGGGAGCCTAGGCTCGGTTATCCAGCTCCAGCCCGGACAATTTTTTTGTCATTAAGTTTTGATATATACGAGTAAGTACTAGGGTTTTGTGTGGCAAGCAGCTCCGCCAATAAACTATTTCACACTGTGTTTCCTCGATTTAATTTTTTTTTAGTTTTATGAATTTTGAGGATTTTACGCAAAAATCGATTATTTATTGTTAACTATCTTATATCGCAGATCTGTTACTCATGAATGTTGCCCGTAAATACTCGATCGTCCTTTAGGAGTCGATCTTGCTCATGTGATTGCTTAATTTTCACTTTGATTTTTGAGCTGCTTCGCGTGCGTGAAAAAACTACGAAGAGCTGACCATGACATATGTTTTCCTTAGTCTGAGGGAGCGAGCACGATTCTAGGAATGATGACGACCACTCCCCTATTAGATTCGGATAGAATTCACACAGTTGCATAAGCTGTTTTTCGGGTTCAAATTGCGTAGTAACATAATGATGGGATTGTACCTTTATTGAATAGTAGAGTGTGAGAAGACATTGTAGAATATTGAGGACTTGCCTGCCAAGCGATGTATTATTTCTCGATTCATTTCTCAAGAATGAATCAATTAGGTTTGCATTTTCAAACATTTCAGGAATTTGAATGATTTCCGGATCACGTAGTGTAGGAAATTTTTGTAGTCCTCCCTCGCCAAGTCTCAAGAGCTATTGATTGTGTAGTTACTGGCCTTCACTTCGCATGTTAGTTGTTAACGTTATTTTTTTGACGTGCCGCAACAAAAGAGCTTGATTTGATGCAACACTCAGTAATGACTGTTCGATTACCTCGATATACTATGGGACATGTCTATTTGAAATCGCCAATGACTAACAAATCGTCTTGAATTTTTCATCTCAGGCTATCATTTTGTAATATCGTTACCTCATCAATAATAATGAGCGGTGCTGGATCAACTTCTGGATCAGAACAGACTAAACACATAGACAAAATATTTGTATCGAGAAGTGGCACTGGCAACATAAAACCACTGTGAATAGTTCTTCATTCTATGAGAAGCGTTGCAGCAATTCCTGTCATTACGAAAGATCCACCATGGCCGTCCAAGTAGAATCATCGAGAAATTTAATAGTCATAGTCGAGTGCATGACCGATGTCCTCAAATGACCCATGTTGCTTTACATTGAGCTTTTCTATGTTAATTCGAGTCAAGTGTGCTTCGTCAGGTATGTCAAAGAGATCGCTTTCTGCTGGTGGATCTCCTTGAGGTGTAGGCTTCTTGAGATTGTTTTCAATGGCACATAATACCTGATCATCACTCATTGAACATAGTCACACTCAATAGTCCAAACTGGAGTTATCTTTAAATTAGATATAAGCTCTCTTCATCTCGTGGACTAACTGAGTACATGCGCGAGACTACTTTATGGGCACTTCGCTGATTGTGTTCCTAATTGTTGAGAATTTTTTCTAATGTTTCTTGTCTTCCGCTCGAAGGGTGATTAAGATGTGAGCATACGGGTCACCGCGCTTCAGATTTCAGATTGTGAAGACGAAGGCTGTGCACTAACCAAAACAGCTTGTTTTGTGAGAATATTCAGGAGAAAGTCCGCGGCTTTATTTTAAACGCGCATGCCATCAAGTTCAATCGATCTGAATTAGTTTCACCAGGTGGGCAGTTTTAAACAGTTTCAGGCAAACTTGGATTAGCGGTGAATGTAACAAATAAGTCAGGAGCTCCATGCTTAGTAAAGACGTCCATTGGGCGCTTTCAGGACACCCGACAGTTTGGAACATGTTGTGTAAACTCGCCAACTTTATGAAAATATTAAGCACTACGAAATTTTCAAATCATATTGGCGATGATTTCACTAATCATGTTCTCGCATATTGCGGTTTGATCCACTGAAGAATGATGGAAGGATTACAGAAACAACTGCTGGAATGTTTAGATTTGCTGGCATGTTAACGATGTAACCGATGGGTCGAATATAGTTCAAGGTGGCTTTAACTTGCAAATAAGAGCCAACCAATAATTGCTGAGTTAAACGACCAGCATGCATGACTGGGCTGAACTCATTGCAATTAATTGTTTGGGCGACTTTGTAATGCAGCATCGACACGTTTTTATGATTTAGGTTTGTCTGTATTCCAGGATAGCATTGGTCATTAAATCAAGGTTTGAGCTGAGAATATTAATTTGCATAAACTGCTGCTTTGAATTATCTGGATTGTGAGAATAAATGCCAATGACACGTTTAATACGGAGGCTCTCCATCCTCATTTACAAAAACCGTTATGATTTCGTTTGCTGTTGGACCGTTATAGCGGCGAATATCAGAGTGGCGATCTCAACGAAACACCAAGGTGATTTGAGGTGGTGGAAGTCCTAAATTACTTATTTGCTTTCACATACCACACCTTTTTGATAATATGATAAGTTTGTGCGAGACGATTGTGTTGATGCAAGAATCGATCCAGAATTAGAACGACGGAAGTGGTCTTTGTAAAATCTAGGAATGTTGCAGAGAAATGGTTGCCGCGAAAATTGTCGCTATATGTTGACCACTTCGACTAAAAAAAACTCTCAATACAGTATAGACATACAAGTGTTTTAACGGCAAGATGTTGGTTGTAGTGAATAAATTCCAAGATAGTTCAGTTCGTGGTTTCTTTAGAAATATTCTCAAAATCATTTTTTGTTGCACGTATAAGAGGTACAGAGTAGCTGCATAAAAATCACCCCAGCACGCCAATCCATACTCTAATTTAGCCATAACTAGTGGAGTAGGGCAATAGTCACGAAGGAGGTAAAAAATTCTAGCTGTTGATGACAGATACTGATTGACTGAATTTACATGCGTTTTCCAATTTAGGCAAGTGTCCAAGTGAACACCAAGATATTTAAATGAGTCAACAGGTTCGATGTCAAAACACTCAGAGTGGCAACCAATAGATTCAATCATAGACCAATAGACACATTCAAGCCGGCTGGGATTAGTCACTCGAAGCAAAAAGGCCAAATTAACGTTACCAGAGAATTTAAACAACATGAATTTAATTTCCCGGCTTAGAATCAGACGATGCTTGTCGAACCATGAGAGTAAAGTTTTTAGATCAGTATTGATCATCGAAATAACGTTACTGGGAGAATTCCCACAATAAGCCAAGGCTATGTCATCGGCAAACCCGGTAGAATAACGATGAAGATTCAGTTTAAGCCTAATAGGCCTAATACTGAACCCTGGGGAACCCCAACCCCAATAAATTTCGGATCGCTTAACTTGTCGTTTATCTTAACTCTCACCGATCTACCATCCAAATACGATCCTAACCACTTATTTGAAACTCCTCTAAACCCTATATTATACAAAATAGAGAGCAGAAGCTTGTGATCGACCATGTCGAATGCTTTAGCTGTATCAATAAATAAAGCACCGCAAGTATTACCTTTATTTAAACCAATATTGATTGTATTTAAGAATTCCAACAAGGCCAATTCGGTACTCATACCTCGACGAAAGCCATGTTGATGAATACTCAGTACACCCGTTTGATCTAAAAAACTAGAAACCCTATTTTTAACTGCCTTTTCAAGAACTTTTAGGATTACTGGCTACAAAGCAATAGGTCTATAGTTACCTTTGTCGAGGCGATTACAATTCTTAAAAAGGGGAACTATAGTTGCCGTTTTCAATCGATCGGGTACAAATCCCAGCTCAAAGGAAAGGTCGAAAATGTGTGCAAGAACGGGACTAATATGTCCAGCAATGGCTTTTAGTATATACTCGAATTTACTCAGGCAAACGTTATCAATTGAGTATTTCGGTTCCAAAGCACAAATAATTGAAAAAACTTCATAACTAGACCCTGGGGTAATAAAAACGTTGACGAACTGAAATCAAAAGGCAAATCGGAACTAGATGACGTGTTGCTAGGGCTTTGGAATACTAGAAAATAACAATAAAACTCATTGGGAATTGCTAAATCACTCATAAGAAGTTCTTCGTTCTGTGCTAAAATAGATTAACCTAAACCTTAAACCATACCTCAATCAAATGGTGGTCAGAAATTTTTAAGTCTAAAGCCGGCGCTGTTATACCTGAAAGATCATTAGATCTAAGCCGAGCAAAAAAGTGGTCATTGCAAATTGAAGAAAGGGCAGTAACACGCGTGGGAATATTAATCAGTGATTCAAGCCCAAAACGAGACATTAGGTTTATATAATCAATGCTGCTGTTTAGAAGACCAAGAATATCAATATTCATGTCTCTAAAAATAAACAGATTTTTAGACCTAATACTGCCCAAACCCTGCTGAAGACAAATTATGGGCACTTACTGAGCAATCTAAATTTGAATCAAAACATACGGCTACACCATCAGCCCTATATGAATCATTATACAACGTATAACCATTTAAATTATAACAAGACAATTCATTAGTGTGGATCTAAATTTCACTGAAAAATATAAACGAGGGCTTCGTATTATATGCATTAATATTGGCAACCAGTACTTCAAAATTCCTTCGAAGACTTCTAACATTTTGATGTACAATTAAAAAATTGGTAAATTCACAATTATCCATAAAAACTAAAAAGATTATGGAACCGCGAGAAATGTACTGAAAAGTAAAGTACAAATACAACCAATACGTCTAAATGAAAAGATACTTCCAACAAATATAAATCTGATAGCCAAATAATTTGCAATATTAACGTTATAACCAACTGATACGTAGATATTCCAAAATGTTTACACAGCAATAACATACAAAATGAACAGTTCGAATTAACGAATAAAAGATTAGAAATTGGCCTGAAATGTTTTTCAGACCATAGTTGAGACCTTTTAGTTGAATTTTTTCCCAGCCAAGACTCTAAACGGTCCATTTTGAGACATTTTCAAATTTGGTATGTGCGACATGTTCAAACGATTTTCTCCGTACTGTCCACATGAAAATTGACCTGAAATTGTATCTAGAGGTAACCATCACTAAGACCTTTCATTTGCACATGTCCACCTCATTTCTGCAAATCTTCTTTACCTTTCGGCAAGAACGATTCAGGTAATTTTAATAGTCTCAAGTCATTGCTCTGCTAGAATTGATTTCAAAAACAACAAAATATTTTGTCTGGTCTGATCTTCCTAAAATTTGTTTATATAATTGAGGAAAAATAATTTAAGAATATCTCATTTTTACGCCTATCCGGAAAACTGGGCGGAAATGGGGAAAATCGCGGATGATGAAAAACTAACAGTTTGGGCACTTATTAAAAATAGGCAGATGACATTTAGTTGAGATAATTATCGAGTGGTCTTTTGGCTTCAGTTGTAAAGTATAACTTTGAGAGTTAATCAGAAATGTATTAATCTCGTGCAAATAATTTTATTACGTTAAGGTGTGTCGATAATGCCACACTTTTTAAACTACAGCTATTTTTTAAAATATATTAAGGCTGTTACCTGTAGGGACGTTGGCTAAACATAATACCTGTCATGAATTTTCTAATAACATCTGTACCACAAAGTTTTTTCTACGAAAACGATATCTGTATAAATTTAGAAAACTTGCAAACCAAACTAACCAACGATTTCAAAGCTCTAAACAAACTGATGAATTTCATATTGTGTCTGTATTTCAATTGAAGTTTTATATTAAAATCAGTTTTATAATGAAAACTATAATTTTTTTTATTATTTATGCAAATAACACGCTTGCTGAATTTGCGGTTTTCTAAGTAACATTAGAATTGTGAGACGAAACGTAAAATAAAATAAAGACTTACGACTGCAGTGATAACAATAAATGTACGTATGAATAATAATGAAAATAATAATAGTAATAAACCTTATTATTTTGTTTTAATTAAATATTTTACTGTGATATGCACATACGTACATATTATGATATGATGATTTTCAAAACTCGTTAAATAGTGCTGGAAAAATAGAGTAGAAATATTTACGTAACTATTATATTGCAGTTTTTCATTTTGTCGCATATGCCTCGTACTATTTTATACAAGAATAATAATAATTTTTGAATAATATTTTATTACAGGAAATTTTTTTTGTGGCTGTTCTATATGCTTCGACTTTTGTATATATTATTTTACGCTTTGATGAGCGCTTATTTGCTGTAACGTGAAAATATAAAGTTTGAACCAATCAGATTTTGTGAAATCCCAATGTTTCTCATGCATGTGACGCTAAACCTAACCAGTGCAGAACTAACTTTAGTACAGTACAGCAAAGAACATCATATACTTCTGCATTTCGAGATTGAAAGATCAACTCAAGCATCATCAAAACCATCTATGTCCAATAACACTATATAATCTAAAGTCGTGCAAGAGTCTTCTGGGAAGTCACTAGTGATTTTATCAATAGTCTTGAAGAAAATTTATGAAGGATTTGATGGCGTACACATCGGAGTGAAGTTTATGCCAAAATAACAAAATATATACACTTTGTCCTGTAAGCACTTAGAAGTAAAAAAACACTCAGAAATTGTACTTTCAAAATAATATTTGAAAAGTTTTAATAAACACAAACATTTCTGCACAATAAGAAAATATTTAATTTTTGTGAAAAGTTTTGAGTGAATTTTGTAATAAGAAATGTTTACAACAAAACACGGATTACACTCAATGATGTTCTCTCTCGAATAACAAAAATCTCAGAGATTTCCGAGCATGTGGATAAATAAGATTTGCTTTTTATATCAAATGCTGCTTTAGAACCACTTCGATCATCTCTGTGCGATCCGTACGGGCCGAGTTAAATAAGTTCAAATGCTTAAGAATTTTCGGATTACACTCAATGATGTTCCTTCTCGAATAACTGAAATCTCAGAGATTTCCGAACATGTGGGTAAATAAGATTTGTTTTTTACATCAAATGCTGCTTTGGAACCACTTCGATCATCTCTGTGCGATCCGTAGGGGCCGAGATAAATTATTTCAAATGCTTAATAATTTTCATATTACACTCAATGATGTTCTCACTCGAATAACTAAAATCTCAGAGATTTCCGAACATGTGGGTAAATAAGATTTGTTTTTTACATCA
This sequence comes from Nephrotoma guestfalica, assembly GCA_963691935.1. NCBI lineage: Eukaryota > Metazoa > Arthropoda > Insecta > Diptera > Tipulidae > Nephrotoma > Nephrotoma guestfalica. Next base: position 84,815,456 of record OY829913.1, read on the forward strand.
AATGCTGCTTTAGAACCACAGTGACCATCTCCGTGCGATCCATATGGGCTGAGTTAAATAATTCCAAACGTTAAAGAATTTTCGAATTACACTCGATGATGTTCTTTCTCGAATAACTAAAATGTCAAAGATTTCCGAGCATGTGGGTAAATAAGATTTGTTTCTTACATCAAATATTAGTGCAGAACCACATTTCTGTGCGATCCGTAGGGGCCGAGTTATATTATTTCAAATGTTTAAGAATTTTCATATTACACTCAATGATGTTCTCTGTCGAATAACAAAAATCTTAGAAATTTCCGAGCATGTGGATAAATAAGATTTATTTTTTACATTAAGTACTAGTTCAGAACCACTTTGATCATCTCTGTGCCTGTAGGAGCTGAGTTAAATAATTCCAAATGTTTAAGAATTATCGAATTACACTCAATAAACAAATTACACTCAACAAAAATCTCAGAGATTTTCGAGCATGTGGATAAATAAAATTTGATTCTTACATCAAATGCTGCTTTAGAACCACTTGGATCATCTCTGTGCGATTCGTAGAGGACGAGATAAATAATTCCAAATGCTTAAGAATTTTCGGATTACACTCAATGATGTTCTCTCTCGAATATTTAAATTCTCAGAGATTTCCGAGCATGTAGATAAATGAGATCTTTTTCTTACATCAAGTACTACTTCAGAACCACTACGATCACCTCTGTACGATTCGTAGTGTGTTTTGTTGCAAAAACTTCTATTTCAAAATTCACTCAAAAATTATTGAGCAGAAAAAATTTGTGTTTATTAAAAATTTTCAAATATTATTTTGAAAGTTTAATTTTTGAGTGTTTTTTTAATTCTAAGTACATACTTATAGAACACAGTGTATATTTTGTTATTTTGGCATAAACTTCACTCCGATGGCGTACACTCTATAGCGCAACACCGTGTATAAGGTCGTCTGTGTAATCAATTCTAGTCAACATGTTTATGAGATTTCAGCAACATCGATTTGTATAGTCACTGGTGATGTTAAAAAAGTGTATCATCAGATTTTGGTAAGAGATACTGATACAAAACATCTAAACATTTTATGTAGACAGGATCCTACAAACCGACATAAAACCTATCGTCTAAAACACTCACGTATGGCACAGCATCGACATCATTTAGCAGAACAATACAACCCAGACACTGAGCACCGATCACGGCAGCATAAATCTTAAAAGAAATGTGTATAGATAATCTCATGGCTGAAAAACAATAGTGGGCATATCCGGCAGTAACAAAACTGCTCGGCGTGAATTGAGTATCCTTAATTGACCATTTTTAACAACATACCAAACGATCATTATTATCCGAGACGAGCAAAATCTTCGATTCCATTGGATGGATAACTGTTGCTATTTCGAGTAAACATATGTTTACAGTGCTTATGTTTGCAAAACCTTACCATCTGAAATAATACTGAAATGGATTAATATGCGATCTGATCTGGTGGGACACAACCAAATTCACATTCCACGTTGATTGGGTACGCAAGAGAACACCGAACTATACATGAATTTTACGACGTTAGCAAAATGACCTAATCACCGACGATTTTTAGCAAAGTGAAGACCAAAACCAGAATGTAAACATACTAAATAGCGGGCAACATAAAGGTTGCGCCACTGCAGGCGTAACTGAATTTGGTGGATATGTGGTTTCAGCAAGACGGCGCTACATGCCACAGCCGGTTAGACCGTGCGATGTAACGCCTCTTGACTATTTCTTATCGGGAGACGTGAAGTCTCTGTGTTTTTTTTTGAAAATTATAAACCAAATGTTATAAATCTTCGTAAACATTTGTCTTAACCCTTCTTTTTGCTTTTAGGTATAAAAAGTGGGATATAATTTAAAAAAATTATAATTTGAACCCTGCCACATTTTCTCTGTGTGTGGCTACATTTTTTGATAAATTGTGCAACTTTTGATAAATATTAAATATTCACTCCGGTCAGTCGGCCTGAAACAGACACGCTTCTCAGGAATATGTAATGTGCGTGTGTGTGTGATAAGCTAAAGTTAAATCTGCTCGGATTAGATTACAAGAATCGTTCAAGTTTTGTATATATCTAAAACCACACAGTGGTAAAATTAAAAAAAACCAAACCGATACTACCGTGGTAGGTATATTATGTAAACAATTAAACATTACAAAATAATTATGTCTAATTCTGTAATTAAACTAATTAAATAATTCTGTAAACGAATTCTCAGACTGCCCGAAGCATTTGCGTGTAAAACAAAGCAATAAAAAATTAAATCGAATTAAATAACAACAACCAATGGTTTTCATTGTAAAGTAAATAGATAAAATTTGTACGGTACCTAGACCAAATGAAATAGATTATTATTTAAGACCGTCGCGTATATAAGACAAATTTAATAAAAAAAAAAAAATAACCAAAAGAACAATATAATTTTTTTTACAACATAAATGAAATTATTGAAGGAAACTTCCTTGGTATTAAATTACCAATCGTGTTGTTATATAGACGAATAATTTTTTTTATTTTATATTTGGAATTTCTTTATAGAATTTTGTTATTTTTAGTCTTATGGTTTTTAAGAATTTATTTAAAATACATAAAACGCTGAAAGAACAAATGGCGGTGGATAAATGTACTCGCATAGGAAAATAATAACGTTCTGCTATTGGAAAATGTTTATAAATAAATATTGTTGTCATTGTCATGGTTATGTTAGATGGTGAAGGTTGAATTAGTTGTTTATATTAGCAATTGAAGTCATGCAAATAATTTTTTTATTGGATAAACTGAAGCTTACGAGTGTATCGTTGAAATGAAATCGACATATCAAAAAATCGTAGATAAATCCTGTGTTCCGCTCACAATCTTGAATAAAGTAGAATGAATTATATTGGATAATAGAATATTGAAGAGCAGAACCACCAGGAGCTGCTCTTCAATATCAACCAATCGCTATAATATTGTCCAATTTATTATTTGTTTCTTGTGGGAAATTTTATTTCTTTCAAATGAGACAGGAGTTAGAAATAACTGTAATATGCCAACGTAAACAAATCCAACTTTTTGGTTATTTAAAATATTTAAATCACTTTTTGTGTGAAGGATATTTTTTGCGATAGTCAGCTACAACTTGCAGTAAATATTGATTACTCGTATCTTTCTCTTTGTTGGTTGGTAATTTGTTATATTTCTCAAATAACTTGACACCACGTTCGTCATTGACAACTTTCAAATTATTCACTATTTACAAACGTTTTTATAATCCTCGCGGGATGGCCACGATATGGTTCATATTCCAAAAACTGTGTAAAAATTTTGAATCGTTAGAAAAATTGTTTCGTGTTTGCCGTGATGAAGCTACTTCATCGATTTAATAGAATTTTAAGTATTAAAAATTGTTTTTGGTTTTCTTGAACTCGTTTGTAGATTGGAATTTCATCATGCTTGAAACTGAGTGCTTGAACTGTTTTTGTTTTTAGTTCTAAATATTTTTATCGCAAAATGAGAGCCTAATTGATTCGTTTGTCAAATATCACAAATGTCCAGAAAATGTCTTAACTGCTGTCCTAGATGATTCCTCATCAATTTTCGCATCGGAGCAGAGTTCTTTTAAGAAGTTTAAATTATTTTGAGCCGCTTCTACTGCTATTGGTCGCTGTTTAGAAAAACCTGAAGATGTATATTTTTAAACAATTTTCTGGTTGATACTAGTGTTTCCTAGGAAAAGTATCGTTAATTGTAATAGCTCAAACTGATTTCAAAACAAGTTCCGGTATATGCTATGTCTACATGGCAAATACGAGTAACTCGTTTTATATTTATCTTTGATTAATGAAATTTTCGCTTATTAAGCGGTTGCCTTTCTATTTCACTTTCAATTAATTTAAATTGAAGCATTATCTGGAACGCTAAACATATGACAATTAATCATTTGAAATCAAACGTGTTTACAAAATCTATTCAGCATTATACCTGATTACACCTGGATTATCTCTTTTCGTGATATTTCTGTTTGCGGAATTGATTCTTCTTGTTCCTTTTCAAATTCTTCCTGTTTTTTTGAAAGCTGGACTTAAATCTATTCCAGCTATATCACCAGAACGTGGTCTTCTCTTAGAGAGCAGCACGGCACAATAGAACAGGTGCACAGACTTGTAAACACAATTAAGCTCTCCTTAGAAGAAAAGAAATATTGCTCGGCAGTTTTCTTGGATATTGCGCAAGCTTTCGACAAAGTATGGCATGAAGGATTAAATTACAAAATTAAAACTCTTCTGTCTAGACAATTTCATGCAATTCTTGAGAACTACTTAGCCCAAAGGATGTTCCAGGTGAAACAAAGTACGGCCACTACTGATTTAACCGAGATAAAGGCAGGAGTACCGCAAGGTAGTGTATTGGGACCTGTGCTATACTTGTTGTTCATAGCTGACTTACCAACAACTGAAAATATAATCACTTCAACTTTTGCTGATGACACAGCTATATTGTTTTCACACAAAAATCCTCAAACAGCATCGAGAGAATTACAAGAACATCTGCACAAAATAGTCGATTGGTTAAAAACTCCCCGGATAAGGACGAATGAATGTAAATCAACACATGTAACATTCACCCTGAATAAACGCACATGTCCGGCAGTAAAATTAAACAATATCACAATTCCTCAACAAACAAACATCAAATATCTCGGTCTTCATCTCGATAGAAGATTGACATGGAAAAAGCACATTGAAACAAAACGTAATCAACTAAAAATAAAATTTTCTAAAATGTACTGGTTGATCGGAAGAAAATCGAAACTCTCTCTAGACTGCAAGGTTCTACTATACAAAGCGATCCTAATCCCCATATGGACATATGGTATCCAACTATGGGGCTCAACTAGTGCCTCAAATACAGATATTGTACAAAGAACGCAAGCAAATACTTCGCAGCATTACAAATGCGCCTGGTATATTCGAAACAGCAACATCCCTAGAGACCTAGGAATTAAAACGGTTAAAGAGACAATAAAATCATGCAGTCTAAAATACCATCTGAAACTGGAATCACACCCTAACGAATTAGCTAGAGAACTACTAAGGCAACCGAAATACAAACGGCTTCGCAGAGCAGATCCTCTAGATTTAATCAACTGAAATATTTAATAATTACACGCATGTTGACCTAACACACTTAAATTAAGTAATTAATAATAATTTAAAAATAATAATGCATACTAATATTAAGTACTAACATAGGTTAAGGCTTAAGTAAAAAAAAATATATAGTTTTTAAGAATTTCACACTTCTTGTTAGTTTCGTATAAAGAAAGATTCAAGAATAAAGCCTTTGGCAATAGTTAAAAAAAAAAAAATATCACCAGAACGATCATCCTGACTTTGCATAAGCAAGAACTGTTTATCCTGTGTATGGTCATGGGGATTAACGCATTTGCATGACTTAAGTCGAATAAATTTTCTAATTGTTTTTAAAAAAAACTACACTTCTTTATCGATTTGAGGATTACATTTTGGTATATGTAGGTATGTATTCTAGCTAGACCACCTTTTTCACCACTAATTTTGCACTGTCCTTAGTAGTAAATTGAACTGTGTGGATATTTTAAATAACACTGAAATACCTTGTTTGTTGGGAGGTAATTTGGCATCAAAAATGCCCGCATGGAAAACCAATTAGATCTAAACACAAACTTATCTTCCAACATTCACAGATAAAATTAGAATGAAATTCAATATTCGCTCCTATCTATGGTCTTTTGCCATTTATCAGGTAGATAACGAAAGTCTTTGCGATAGTCATCGAGCCAGTTTTGCACATCTTCAACTTTCGTGAATCGCTGGTCTTTCAAACCGAAATGATGACATCGATCTAAATAAGTATAGCATGCAGTAAATGTAAAACTTCCCAGCCTAAGGAGAAGATGAGTTCTTGGTTTGATTTTTCTGTACGTGGAGGAGCGTGGTTATGCAGCAATATCACCTTCCGCCTTCCTTGGTCCGTAAATGCTCTTTTTCCTCCAGAGCTTCACTTAATTTGATCAATTGGTCCTGGTTACGTTCAGCTGTCACAGTTTGACCAGATTCCAGAGGCTCGTTGTAAATTACTCTTTTTCAATGCCACCACACACACAGTAACACTTTCTTGGCAGGAATATTAATTTCGCAGCTGACGTTGACGGTTAGCCTGGATAAACCAGGATTTTCTGCGTTTAGGATTATCATACTAAATCCACTTTTCTTCACCCATAATACTTTTGTGCAAAAAATTCTTTCTTTTGTACCGAGAAACCAAAGTCATGCAGATGTCAACTCTTCGGTTTTTGATTTCTTCGGTCAGTTTATAAGGAACCCATTTTCCTTCCTTCTGTATTTTCCCATTGCATGCAATCTAAGTGATATTTCTTGGTGAGTAACTCCTAAGTAAAACTTTAAGTTCTTCATCTTCAAATTGTTTTACTGCACGTGGACGTGGATCGTCCTCGAGACTAAAATTGCCATCACGAAATCTTGCAAACCTCTTTTTTACTGTCGAATGTTGACTCACAGAATGTTCAATCAAAGTCGAATTAATCAATTCCATAGCTTGAGCAGTATTTTTTTCATTTAAAAACAGAGTAGAATGCAATGACGTAAATGTTGCTTATCGACATCCATCTCTTATAATTAATGCATACGAACCGACAGCTTGTCTGAAACTTATGTCATAAAACCAACAATGACTAAGCTACATATATCCAAAATGGCGGGCGATTTGGATTAGTTCAACCATATTGTAATACAACCAACTTCAGAGCCGAGTTTTTACTTGCACACCTGATCTGTCGATTTCATACCTGAGTTTTCGGCCACTACAGAAATAGGAACCACAATTCTGTTATTTTTTAACCAACCTTGAAGAGATCTCATTATTGAAAGATAATAAAATTTCCCATAGAGCTCAAATAATAGATTGGACATAAAAGTTGAACACAAAATCACAGGGATGGACAAATGAAAAAAAAAATGTACAAAATACAGTTTTTATTATTGTTAGGAGCTCGTCTCGGTGGTACGCTTTTTTACATTCGGGGAAGAAATTGCTTAATTGTGTTAGACAAAACCTGTACTATCATACTGTTGGAGGCGACTATTGGTTGTTCTATTGGTGGGCACTCTATAACCAAACTTCAGGCAACCCTAAATAAAAGTTCAACATCGGACAACACCATTATGCAGTTGCCAAAATAGACACATCTATTTGAAAAACCTACGAGTACTTGTACTTCTAACCTCTAACGAATCAAAACAATATTGAATTAATATTCACATTTCCCGACCCATTGTCATTCATTATTCATTCGCAATTCACTACTACATATTTTGGTCCTTCGAGCTAGATCTTCGTATCGTGCAGAAACAAAGCAACGTCGTGAATAAGGAAATTTAACATTTCAGTGTTGAGTGCGTGTCTTGACCAATGCAAATAGTGATTCAATAGTGCCAAAACAGTGTTAATAAGAGTTAACATGAAGGCATTGCACAAGAGCTACGAGCTCACAAGTAACACGCCATGAATAAACAACGAGTTGGTTCGTTCCTCGAGCGCGAGGAGCCCCGTTACAAGAAATTTTGTGGCGTACAAGACCAGATTGAGACCGTATGATGCGGAACTCGAGGGAGAATAAGGTAAATGCTCTCAAATGGAAAATTATTACTTCATCGCAATATTAAACTTCAAAACTGTAAAAAGACTATTATCAGCCACTGCCGAGAATTCGCAAGGTGACATCAGTTGGATCCAGAAACCCTGAATACAGTATCTATCTTATCGGGATCTTATCGATTTCCTGAACACCCTATGGTAATCACTGGGGATGGTTCCCAAGACCAGAACAAAACGAATTCATCACAGTTGCCAAACGAAGTTCCATCATCATCGTATTCGTCGCATACTCGAGCACATCGCAAATCCGACACACCATCAACTCGTTCAAGTCACTTTTGTACTGGAAATCACAACGTATTCCAGTGCGATCAATTCAAGCCTCTTAAATTCGAGGAATGGTCAAATTTCGTCTGAGAAAAGAAGTTGTGTATCAAAAACTTCACACGCTACTACACAACTCGAGCCCGAATACCTAATTGTCATCCGTCGAACCATTATCTCAAACTCAGATTACCACGACCCATGTCGTGCAATCGCTATCGTATCCCATTCTAATAAACCTTTCATTGTTCAGAGGCAAATGATAAAACTGCTCCGATGTGGCGGCTTTGAACTGCGGAAGTGGACTTCGAACAGCCAAAAGCTTCACAATGAGAAACCGAGAGAATTTCGCGTGCACCAAAGTTGAGCTGAATTGGGATCATTCAGTTAAAAAACTTAGACTACCTTGATCTCCTTTAGCCGAGTGTTTCGGATTCAACATCAGCTCAACATCGGATGTTCGTGCATCAACCAAACGAAGATTATGTCGCAAGCATCCAAGATGTTTGGTCAACTCATATAGGGATCTCCTACTACAATTACCCCCAAAGTCATATTTAAAGAATTGTGGGTACTCGGCGTATCGTGGGATGAAGCGCTCCCAAAATAAATAGCTCAAAGGTAGCTCACTTGTCAAAATAGTTTGAGATCGTTGGAGACTCTTAGAAACTATCGCAGGATAAAACATTCGACATATTCTCATTACTATAAACTCATCCACTGTGGTGGTCCGGTTCAGTTTGACTATGGCCCTGTCAATGGCCACGCTAAAGAACTAGCGAGGCCTACACTAACATTGACGAACGAAAAATAAAGCAATGGTCGCAACGCATGCATATATGCGCTAAACTATCTCGATGTACATTGCTCGGAAAATTATTTCGTACCACGGTTTTCTGCAAAATTATTTCGTACCACAGTTTTCTGCAAACGCTTCATCTAACATCAACGTCTCAGCATAGCAACGAACTCGAAAGGCTTAATTAGCGTACCAAGTTCGACAAGAGTATTAGACAAGAGCTCGCTTTGATTTCTGAACCCCTTCGTCAGCAGTGACAGTATACTACGGGACGGAGGGCGGCTCCGCGAATCGACTTTGCCATAAACAAATAAGCATCCGATTATCCTTCCCAAAGACAACCAGTTTACCAATTTACTTATGTCACAAGCACAACATGCAACGCTACACGGTATGCCCCAGCTGATGTTGGCTCCTTTCAAATCACTATTGGACCCTAACTATCAAAACCTTGGTGCGCTCGTCTCCTTGGTGCATAGTGGGGTGTATTTCCAATTTACACATATTCATGGTGAGAGAAACTCATGGTCGGCCATAACATTTACATTTGAATCAATATGTTGGACGCAGTTTGATCATCAAATTTGTACAGTGCTTTAAGCTAGCACCGACCAAATTAGCCCGCCTCAATGAAACCCATACTAAAATTTGTTACACATTTATTACAATTTTTTACAACAAATCCTGATTTTATTACAGTTACCGTTTTCGAGAAACGAGTGGTCGGTTTAGCTTACAATTAAACCTGCACCGCCAAAATTGTAACTTTTGATGTAGCTGTGATATCTGAATGGTTCTTGGACCAGAATTTTTTACAAACTAATTACATTGATTAATTAGTTCAAGACCAACCCTATAACTTGACTACGGGTAAATTTCACTCCAAACGATTATTTATAACAAAAACATCGATTTTACCACCTTTAATAATTTTTTACACCAGAATGCCACCAGATTTTAGGGCAAATATTGCCTAAGTCTTGCCGAGGATAGGTCAACCTTATCCAGGTGTTTAATAAATTATTTTTGTCTTATGATAGACAAAATTGATATCAGAAAATTTATATTTCAAATTGCGATATAAAGGCTGGTTTTACCACATTTAATAATTTATTACATCAGACCGCCACCAAAAATTGGGCCTATTGCTACTTGATCGACCTTGTGGGGGCAGATCAACCTTATCCAGGTGTTCAATAAATTATTTATGTATCAGATTACCAAACAGTAAAGGCCTCAAATATGTAATTTAAAGGTCGATTTTACCACATTTAATAATTTATTACACTAAACCGCCAACACATATTGTGGCAAATGTTACTCCTTGGAATTTGAGGAGGGCAGGTCAACCTTATGCGGATGTGTAATATATTATTTTTGTGTCAGGTTACACGGAATTTTTTTCAAACGGTAAAGGGTTCAAATTTTTAAATTGAAGTTCGATTTTACCACATTTAATAATTTATTACAGCAGACCGCCACCAGATATTGAGTCAAATGTTATTCTTTTTACATTGTGATGGGCAGGTCAACCTCATCCAGGTAAGAAAAAAATTATTTTTGTGTCAGGTTACACGGAATTGGCTCTAAACGGTAAAGGTTTCAACTATGTGATTTAAAGGTCGATTTTACCAACTTTAATAATTTATTACACCAGACCGCCACCAGATATTGGGTCAAATGTTATTCCTTTTACTTTGTGGTAAAATTTCAACCAATATCTGGTGGCGGTCTGATGTAATAAGTTAGTAAATGAGGTACAATCGACCTTTAAACTACATCTTTGAAGCCTTTAGCGTTTGTAGTAAACACCGTGTAAGCTGACATAAAACGTATTTATTACACACCTGGATAAGATTGACCTGCCCTCAACAAGGTCCACGGAGTAATATTTGACTCAATATCTGGTGACGGTCTAGTGTAATAAATTATTAAACGTATCATGGAACAAATTACAAATTTGAAGTCTTTACCATTTGGAACCAATTCTGTGTAACCTGATACAAAAATAATTTATTACACACCTGGATAAGGTTGACATCCCCATTACAATGTAAAAGGTGTAAGATGTGGCACAATCTTTGGCGGATTTTTGGTGTAATAAATTATTAAATCTGGTAAAATCGAATTTTAATTTAAAAATTTGAAGCCTTTACCGTATGGAGTAAATTCTGTGTAACTTGACACACAAATAATTTATTACACCTCTGGATAAGGTATACCTGCCCACCACAAGGTCAAACCAACATTTATATCGCAATCTGAAATATAAATTTTCTGATATCAATTTTGTCTATCATAAGACAAAAATTAAACACCTGGATAAGGTTGACCTACCCGCTCGACAAGACTTAGACAATATTTGGCCTAAAATCTGGTGGAAAATCGATGTTTTTGTTATAAATAATCCTTTGGGGTTACCCTTAGTCAAGTTACAGGGTTGGTCATGAACTAATTAATCAATGTAATTAGTCTGTAAAAAATTCTGGTCCAAGAACCATCCAGATATCACAGCTACATCAAAAGTTACAATTTTGGCGGTTCAGGTTTAATTGTAAGCTAAACCGACCACTCGTTCCTCGAAAACGGTAACTGTAATAAAATCGAGATTTGTTGTAATAGTATGGGTTTCATTGAGGCGGCCTAATTTGGTCAATGAATTTTTAAAGCACTAATTTTTACTATTAAATAAGCGTAGTACATGCAAGCGTAGTACAAATAGGGAATCAAGAAGATAAAGACAATTCAAGATTTAGTAAGAAATTGTAAACTTCTGAAGTTTATCTTTATATTAGAATAAATATTATTTTTATTTGTTGGGGATTTGAAATGAAACTGATTTAGTTGGAAGTTACTTTTGATGCAGTTAATGATTTTTGGATAAGTTGAATTACATAGCTAATGGCTTAAATGTGAATGAGCCCTCGAATATTATCGTCATTATGATCGACTATTCATTTAAGAATCACATATTGAAGTCATCGTATAATACTGTAACATTGTTTGATTTAAAATTTGATCTCGACTTACAAAAATATTTATAATAGATAAAACATATTACCGAGCTTGCCAGGAGTCGAACCTGGAATCTTCTGATCCGTAGTCAGACGCGTTATCCATTGCGCCACAAGCCCGATGCTCATCAATGTTTTATTTTATTGCTACTTATAAAAATCGTCAAAATATATTGCAATAATAATAAATTTACTTCAAATTTAAAAGTGTCGTAAAAACTATATACATAAAAATAATCCCAACCCATGCGAGTGCAGCCAGCAACAAAAATTATCATCCGCTCAAATAAAAAAAAATCGACATTTTTTCATCCGCAGCATCTTTCTAAGACTATATGTAAAATATGTGTACCATCTCAGTATAGTTTCATCTTTTATTCCAGGTGACAAATTTGACCATTCCATTGATTTGTTGTTGTGTTTGTTGTTGCTGCTATTTTATCGTGTTTTACTCAAAGGTGGCATTTTAAAGAGATCGAACAGATAAGATTATTTTTTTATTCGTTCGGTCGTTCCATCGTCGTATAAATAAATTATTTCTTAAATATATTTATAGTCACTTTAAAATAAGAATATTATCTTTATGTATTTACGTACTCGTGTAAGATAGATAGAGAAAAATAATGAAGTGTCTAATCGTCTTACTTGTCTTATATATAAAGGAATACGTGTGTATATAAATACGCGCTAATATCGAGATTAAATATTGTGTCAAAACTTTTAACAATACTTTTCAAGCAATGAATCAAAACTTCATTAATCTTACATACAAATTCTTCTGTGTATAATTAAATTAAACCGGGGGTATACAAATTACTGTTTCGATAAATGGATTTTCCATATAAGCGACAGATGCAATTAAGGGAAGTTCATAATTTAAGAAAAATGACCTAAAGATATGTGATCGTGTGTATGGGGGCCGATGCTGGATTCTTATCAGTGGCTATCTTTCGGTCGGAACTTATTTTTGGCTTTGTTTCCAAATAACCAGGCATGCATTCTATATACTTGTTCTGATTGATGAGCTCTATGCCCATTCCCCCTCTTCCCCCTGGGGAACTAGATTCCTCGAATTTGGTATTCTATATTTCAGGCGTTAGATATGGTTTGAGAAACCAAATTTAACCAAATAATTTAATAAATAATAAATATTTTGCAAGCACTGTTTGAAAAGGTATATTTACAAGAAAAACGTTAATCAATCAATATACGATCAATAACGAAAACGTTAATCAATCAATATATATCAATATCGCGGCTGTTTTAGTATATCCCGGTCCAATTCGTTGGGATGTCCCTGAAGTTTTAAGTAGTATTTCGAACTGAATCACTTGATTGTTTCTTTAACGGTTTTAATACCAAAGTCATCGTGTATGTTAGTAGTTCGTATATACGAACGTTCGTGAATACCATATGTCCATATTGGCTTGATTAACATTAACGCTTTGTATAGTAAGACCTTATTGTCTAACGATAACTTGGATTTTCTTCCTATCAGCCAATACAGTTTGGAAAATGTTATAAATACATATGTTATGGTTGTCCAGGTGTAAGCCTAGGTATTTGACCTTGGTTTATTGAGGAATATATGTACACCGTTTAATTGTACTGGTGAGCAGGAGCGTTTGTTCAGCGTGAATGTGATATGAATTGATTTTTTTTCGTTTTCTTTTATTCGCCAGATCTTGAGCCAATCCTCAATTTTGCTCAGATGACTTTGTACTTCTCTTGAGGCTGTTTGCGGGTTTTCGTGTGATACCAGGATGACTGTATCATCAGCAAATGTTGATATTACTATATTGTTGGTAACAGGTAAGTCTGCCGTTTACAACAAGTATACAATAGGTCCCAGAACGCTTCCTTGTGGGACTCCTGCGCTTATATCGTTTAAGGAAGTTGTTGCACCATTTCGTTGGAGATAGTTTTTCAGAACTGAATGAATATTCTTCGGCAGAAGCGCTTTAAATTTATATATTAGTCCATCGTGCCAAAATTTGTCAAATGCTTGTGCTGAACAATATTGCTTTGCATCAAAGGTCTATCTGATTGCATTTACAATTCTATGCACTTGCTCTATGGTACCATGTTGGTTTCGGAACCCAAATTGATGGTCTGGAATGATTTACTGCTTTCAGTTTTGTTATTAACATTTTTTCAAACAGCTTTGAGATTGTGGAAAGCATGCTTATTGAACGATAAAACGAGATTTGAGTTTCGTTCGCATGATTGCATTAAAAATGTAGGTTATTAGTTTTATGCATTTGTCTGGTAATTCCCTTATCATTTGTCCAGTAATAAGGTCATATCATGGCGCCTTATTCGGCCTAATGCTTGTTTTGATTGTGTTTTTAACTTTCTTCTATTAAAACTTTATAGGTTTAGAGAATGAGTCATCATCCATCTAGTGAGGCAGCACGGTATATTACCAGTTCCTTCGTGTGGTGAAAACACTGTCTTTAGATGTGCAGCGAAAGCATTGGCCTTTTCTTCATCGCTTCTCGTCCAATTTCCAGTTGGTAGTCTAATCGGTGGATTCGACTTTGCAGGTCTTTGTAGGTTTTTTGTTGCCTTCCACAAAGAATAATCAGTCTTCTCTGGTGCCGAGAGTTCACTTAAATAATTCTGGACACATTGGTTTTCTTCTTCCTGCAGTGCAAATTTCAGAGTATTTAGTATCAACGAAAATATTTAAGCCTTGTTTGTTTTATTTTTTATAGATAAGTACAATTAAATACAGCAATTCTGGCTGGGTTATGAAATATCTAGATCAACATGGAAGACTTTTTTAGTTTGGCCGAAGAATTCAGATTCACCGAAAGATCAATCGAATAAAATACGTTTTATCTGCTCGTTGGCCTTTTCCTCGAACAGCATACGCATTTATTGAACCAGCAAAATCTGGCCATCTGAACCCGTTCCGCTAGTTCACCCATTTGTTGACTTTAAAGTGTCGGCTGTCGTTTAATACAATCGGTACAGTGGTGAATGATGGATTTAACCAACGTGGAAGCCCCAATAATCCAATATTGTGGTTACCGGAAATGGCCTTCATGTCAGCTCCGAAATGGTTTGCTTGGATTTTCCGAAATATTTCATTTCTTGCCTCGAAATATTCGTAACGTTGAAGTCTATCAAGATTTTGAGTACCATGACGCTTGGTTTGACAGTTTTTGATGAAGCGCTGAATAAAAGCGAGAACCATGCATATTTTGTCGAAATCAGAGCACCGTTCGCACAGTTCATCAATTAAATTGGTATCAGATACCGCAATCGTTAACGTCCGCAGATACCGGTTTTCGTTTTCTAGTGTGGTAAGGAGTAACCTTTGTTTAAATGTCGGCCAATAGTCTGAAGTTTTCGATAACCAATCTGGGCCGGTCCACCACAAATGATGATTTTTCAGCTCCGTTGGTGTTAGTCCTCTCGTGGCACAATCTGCCGGATTCTTCTTAGTTGGGACGTGTTGCCATTTTTTCCTGGGTAAGTGAGTCAGAATTTGGCTGGTTCTGTTATTAATAAAACATTCCCATTGTCTGGGTGGAGCTGACAACCATTCTAAGACAATGGTTGAATCTGTCCAAGCATAAAGATTTTCGGTCGGTATTTTTAAGGTTTGTGCTACTGGAATACGTAACTTGGTGAGTAATACGGTTCCACGGAGTTCTAGTAGAGGCAACGTGAGCGATTTGATCGGTGCTACTTTGGTTTTTGCCGTCACGAGCGAAGTGGTTATCTTGTTAGTCACTGGTATCGCAGAATCCATGCAGTATCGTCTCATTTTCAGTGGTTTGAAGCCATTGTGGAATCAATATATTCTGAAGCTGAGAAAAACTTTCCCGTACTTGGAGCCATTGGATTTGTGCTTCAGTCGATAGAACTTCATCCCAGCCGATATTTATAAGCCACAATCGTTGGGACATAATTTTTATTCGAATGACAAGCGGATCTAAAAACCCCAATGGGTCAAATAATCGACTGGCTTCGGAATGGATTTTACGACGCGTTCGTGCTGGTTCATCAGGTCGGTTGACTCGGAATACAAATCGATCGGTTTCAGAGTTCCATCTTAGTCCTAGAACCTTCTGTGTTTCTGGATGTTCGGCAAAATCCATAGTAACTTGTTTCGCTGATTGGTCTTCCAGTAAGTCGTTGAAGTTAGATGCCCATTTGCGGAAGTGTAATTTTGCGCTCGTTAGGATTTCCTGGATGATTCTTTTAAAGGTGATTGCCTCGGTAGAGAGAATTGGCAACCGTCATAAGGTCGTCGATATACATATTCGACGCCATAGCCTCTGAAGCCCTTGGAACCCTTGGTTTGTTGTCGAGCGATAGTTGCTGCAAACCCCTAGTTGCCAAATACGGTGATGATGACAAACCGTATGTGACGGTTTTCAACTGATAGTGGCGGATCCTTTCATCGGGATTTGAACGCCAAAGAATGAATTGATATTTTGCTGAGCCGTCGAACACAACTCTTAATTTGGTGGTAGTGCTGTCGGCCTTTAAAACTCAGTGGTGTGGCAGGTGTAACTGTCATTATTTGGTGTCGGTCGCTAACTCTGTTCCATGTGACCAAGTCTGAGATATTCTTCAAGAAATTCTTTGTGAAGGCGATAAAAACTGGGTTCCCACTGAAAGCGTTGTTCCATGGCCAATAATCGATTTCTAGCAATATTAAATGATTCTCCGAGTGGCACCGGATTTGGATCGAACGGCAGTCTAACGATAAACTTGCCATCGGAATTTCGATCTGTGGTTGAAATAAATAAATCTTCACAAAGTTTGTGCGATTGAAACACACGTAGCTCGGATGGTGGTTCTTCCGCTTCCAATTGCGGTATTTATCTGGCTAGTGGGTTGAAAACTTCCTGCAATGATCTATCCCAGTTGGGTATTATGTGCGATTGGGTTATTTTCTGAATCTTCTAATAAACCCTCGGAAATAATCGACAAAAACTTATCGGCTCCTATCAAAATGTCAATTTTGCTGGCTTCATTAAACTGTAGGTTGGCTAATTATATCTTATTGATTATGATTTCATTTGGTGACAAAGATACAGATTGGGAGGATACCGAGGTAATACTGGGTAGAATGAAGGCGTTTAATGCGAGCTTAAAATCTGACTTAAAATGAGGTACAACTTGCAAAGAGGTACACCCTTGGTATGTCCAGCGCTGATTTGTCCGAGTCTCTGAATAGCGATCTTAGCATGCGTACGCTTTAACGCCAAACGTTGCGCGCATGGTTCGGAGATAAATGAAATTTCTGATCCCGTGTCGAATAAAACTTTACATTGCTGGTGCTGTCCGTATCTATCCTTAACTTGGACTAGGGCTGTAGGTAAAATGGCCCTTCTACTTGATGAATAAACTTCGATCGGTAATTGGTTGGTGGAGCAAGCGGCACAATTGTAGGTAGATGGTTGGCTTTGCACATTCGGTTTATTCGTAGATCCAGACTGATTTTTCCCGATATCCAAATGGAGGAGTGAATTGTGGCGCTTTGGATAGTGATGACACTTCTTATTGCTTTTACAACGAGTAACCGTGTGTGAGTCGCTCAAGCAATTAAATCAGCGGGTTTGCGATTTTATTAAATTGCGCCGTTCTGCTACTGGCATTTCCTTGAACTTACCGCACTGAAATAGTAGGTGATCATTGCATTTACAAACTGGACATGAACATGAGACAGAGACGAATGATTTTACCGTTTTTTATGTGATGGTTGGGTTAGTTGGAATAATAACGGTTTGATACGCCCCTCTTGGTACTCTCAATGCATCTACTCGTGACCGGAGAAATTTCAAAAAGTCGTCAAATGTAGGAAACTCGTTATCTGTGGTCTGCCTGGCCCATTGGTCCTTGGTTTCGTCGTCGAGCGTTTCCTTCATTAAATAAATTAGTCAGGGCTTCTGCATCTGGTTCCATGGCTTTCAGTCCTCGTGTAACTTCGTCACCAACAAACATTAGTTTTTGAATAGTACTCGCTGTAGGTGTACTCTCGCATGACCGGTAAATTTTGTAATGAAATTGTTTACTATAATTTTTTCCGATCGTAAGTTTCCTTTAGTCGATTCAAGACATCGAAATAATTAGCATCGGTAATCGTGCAATGTTTTACAAAATTTGCTTCTTCGCCATTTCGGTAACCTTTTAGGTATTGGAACTTCTTTGCAGGGTTCAACATTGAGTTGTTATGGATACTCGACAAGAATAGGTCTTAAAATGATTGCCATTCAGTGTAATCACCGCTAATTTGACGTCGCCACTCGCGGATCTGATCTAATCCATTTGTTTAATTTTGCTACGATGGAGTAATATTTGTCTTCGAACTCATCGTATAGTGAGATTCTGTTTCGGGGTCAATTTCAAATATTTGATCCTCAGTGTGGATAAATTATTTCAGAAGTTCATCAACGCGTTTCAACCGAATTTTCAGCTCATCGATATCAACATTGGTTTCTTTCAGTTTGGACACGTACGTAGCCATTTTTGTTAGTGAAACTTTGATATTTGATCGTAGCCGGTTTAGAGCTTCAGCCATTTCGTTGGATACTTAAATGCGCTGGTTAGGAGGCGCGATTTTCAGGTAAATAACATTCGGGTTTACACAACACTACATCTGGATTCAATCGCAGATTTATTATTAACGGTTGATTTTAGCACTGCTTGAAACGTGCCAATTAATGAAAACAATAAAATTCGGTAGTCATCAATTAATTGCATCAAAATAGTTGTTTGGTTTCAGCACTTCTCGATAACGTAAGAATTCGGTAAACACAGCAATTAATTTCAAAAATAACAGTTTGGTACAGTCTTCAATTAACTCCACAAATAACGGTTTGGTTTTAACACAGTACTATAACGCAGTACAATTTACCAGATAAAAATGCTCGGATAACACTGAATGCTTTATTAAACACAATTATCACTGGTGATCGAGACAACAAAAAATTGATTTTAAAAAATATACTTCCAGGCATCCAGATCCCTCCACCAACGCTCGTCCGCCGCAATCCAAAAAAAATCTTGTAACAAATTCCAATCGCGGGTTTCGGCACCAATGTTTGGGTTTGTTGGCCGGGAGTCCAACAAAAATTGGTATTTGCAGATGCACGAAATTATTAGTACATAATTATACTTGGTACATGGTATAACTACCATCCGGTAGGTGCCATTGACGACAGTTGGTGCTCCATTAGTAATGCCATCGGCATATACCGCCAGATCAATGTTAAATGTTAATTAGTTCTATTGATTAAGTTGGGTAAGACCAATTACTCGAGTCGACTCGAGGTTATAACAGGATGAGGAAGGCTGGAAAGTTTATTAAAATAGCATTGCTCTTAATTGCTATTCGGGATTTCCTGAACAAGGAGAATTTTCAAAAATCTCCTTTTTTACTTCGGCGACAGTATAACGAATGGCAAAAATCTTGAGGTTAAAGTTTTTTATGATTACGCCAGAAATCCCATGTTGGAAATTCCACGGTCTCCTTATTTTGTCGAGTAGTATTTGATTGTGAAATTTTTTACGTCTAACGGTAAAATTTATGCAAAATCTTAACTTTTATAAATGTTATCGATAGTAACATACTGATCAAGTTTCATAATTGTGCCTTCTCTCGATCGGCCACAGTCACCTGTAGAAAATTCTTATTCCAACCCAAATTTCAAAAGATCTTCTTTGAAAAGTTTCTAGAAATTCCGAACATGTTCTGCACATGTTCAGGACATATTGGTAAAATTTCATGATTGTGCCTATTTCTTATCGGACACAATCGGTCATAGAAATCCTTACAACTCTTACAACCAGTTTAAGTAATTTCATTAATAAACGGTGGGATTTTCAAAATACAAAATTTTTCAAAAATGATATTTTGAACTTCGGGTTGAAATAAGGGTATTCTACGAGTGATTGTGGCTGATGGGGAGTAGGCACAATCATGCTGAGTGTATTCAGTACGACCAGTTTAAATGTTTCTATTAATAAAAGGTGGGATTTAAAGTAATCATCCATATGTTTATTTTAAATTGAACTTGCGAGAATAGGGTTGAGTTATTACTTTACGTAAATGGGATTTCTGGCGTGATTGACACGATTTTTCGTATACAGGCGATACTAATTACTAACTCATTTAATCGACGCTTTTAAATCATCGAATTTTCTTCGTACCTTGTTTTTCTTAAATCTTATTTGGTTGGTATGGTTGGTTAAATCAAATATTAATTTGGTCGCCGTTAGTGAACGATTAACGGTTCGTTCTAGTGTCTGGATACTCTCTCAAGAAGGTACGTGCGGAACTACGGATCTTCCAATAATATATCCTCCTTAGTCGTGTACGAGTATTAAACAAAAAAAAATATCAACTTTAGAATATAAATAGACCAAAAACTAGAATAAATTCAGCTGATAAGGATAAATCAATTCTAAACGAAGTATAGACAAAAAATAACCATCAGACTAATCAACATGTTATTACAAAAAAACCGTCATTTAGACGTAAAAATTTGATACTTTTCAGATGCGCGCACTATTTACTTTTTTATGTTTTTCCAAAAAAATTTTTTTTTTCGAAATTGGTATTTAATTTCATTTATAATTAGCTTTTAAGTATTTTATATATTTTTATCTAAAAATATAAATATGTTTACAAAATTTTTTCCAATATAATTTATTAGATTTTCTTTTTGAAATTGAATACAATGGAGAAAATTATACATTTTCTATGATGATCTCAATCATCTTATCATTATGCCTGTATGCCTATGTCTGAGACGTACGGTTAACTATATTAATATGGCATAAATAAATAAATTTAATTGATAAATTGGTGTAGGTAAGGAAAACATATCACACACACACACTCATATATACACAAAATATGAAATCAGATCTTAAAAGTAATATATCAAAATAAATAATATTCTTGTTTGGAGAATTTCACAGAACCAAAAACTATTTATATGAGTACGTATGCATATAAGAACATTAAACTAACAAAATTTTCTTAAGGTTAACCATTTAAAAGAAATTAGGTTAGTTACGAGTATTTTATTGTTTTACATCTTATAACATTATGATGAGAAAATGTTGACCTGTAAAAATTAAACGATGCCATTTAATTGAACGAAACTACATCACCTCTTGCATCATCGTTGAGAATGATCTCGCTACAGCTGTAACTCGTTTAACGTACTAACATACTTCAATATTGTGTAGTTTTGTATACTCCAACAATTTAATTTGCTAATGTTTAACTCTTCTTTCAAATCGTTGTTAAATAACTAGTCAGGTTGTACACACCTTCACTATGGCACAAGTTTGCGGACATGCAGCAGAAAATCCAAAAGTTAACAGATTTACAAGATAAAGTCGGTCTTAAAGATAACACCAGAGAGATAAAACTTAGAGGCGGAACACTAAACTACAAATACTAACACCATCTTGATGGTAAACGTGCTTAAAATAGGCATACCATAATATGATTGGATTTGTGATAAAAATTGTCTTGTATAATCAAAAATCATTATTCCTGCTTAAATTTGAGAAAACCAACAGGAACAACCGTTGAAAAAGGTTTAATCTTCATTGCAAAATTTGATAAAGCTTTTATGCAAGCTGCCACTTCTGGTACACAGATGATCACCACATTTCGCATTGAGTTTCCAATTTATAGAAAAAGCTTTAGTATGAAGTTTTATTGGAGTTTATTAGAGGACCAAGATAACGACTTCACTTTTAGTTAATACTCGATACGCTCCCATATGAAAAACGATTCTCAAGGAGTAAACTCCAAAAAGCTTTATATGATATTTTATTCCAGAATAGTTAATCCGCTTGGTCTGCAGAAATTTTTTTGAAATAATGTTTTTGTTTTATCAAATCTCGTTATTTCCGGTAAAATTTAAATATGTCGTGAATAAATTTTTTTTGAAATTTAATTTACAATCTTTATACTTTTTTCGTTTTTTCGTAAATGCTATATTTTTCAAAATATTTGCAAAAAACGAAAAAGCTCCTATTGAAGCCAAAATTCACTGGGATCGCCCAAATTGTGGAAAAATCTTATAGTATGAAGCTTTATCCCGATCAATCAGTCCATCTGGGCTGTACAGGGGTCGAACTTTTGTTGAAAAACGTTTTTTCTACCAAAAATCCCCACTTCCGCTGTAATTTTGGAAAACCGATCAGATACACCGTAGAGGCTGTAGAGAGGACACAGACGAGTCTGCAGGCATACACAGAGATTTATTCAAAATTAGTTTTTTTGACTTCGGCAATATAGTGAATGGATCTGCAAAAATTTCGAGGTTAAAATTTTTCCTATAATTACTTTACTTTATTTTAGTGTAAAAGAAAGTAATAGCAAAAGCCTCTAATAGAATAGTGAAGTTAAATAAAAAGAAACATTGCACTTCTATCCATAAACTGATGCGAGCAATATCCTTTGGATAAATGAAGATTGTGAAGCCGAGAAAACGGAAACAGCAATTTTCAAATTAGGCTTATAGATAATAATAATAAAACACGATTTCTGGAGAAAACTAGAAATGATTTAACCGTTCAATAATACATATTTGTGGTGGTCCTCAAACTATCTCTTGTTCATTGCACGCTTCCTCTAGTTGCGACATTCTATTATACGCAGTTCTTGTTCGTTGTCGACGCGCCAGAACGGTGTAGGTTTTCGCATACGGCGTACACCGACCTGTAGTTGATGAAACGCTTTTCTTATCTTTCGTTTGATTTAATGAATGCGATAATATCGCAGTCTCCAAGGAGATTATTTATTTTGTTGTTCGGAACCATAAGCAGATCGAATGACCTTCCTTCTAAAAGTAGCGCATTGTAAAGTGCGAGTTTACTTGACTGCGAGAAATATTTTGATCGCAACAACTTTGTTTGTGCATAAACGACTCGATGTCAGATTGCTATGCAAACTTTAATATATCTGCCTCAATATCGTTCTTTGGTGTTATAATTGACCCGAAATACAACTTTCTATTTTTACGTACTAAAGTGCTCGAGTAAACAGGAAAGACATGAGCGCATATCCTTGTCGCATGTTATTTCAAAGGGGTCAAATAGTGTCCCTTCCACTTCATATTGACTCTTCATATTGAGCCAGATATTGTTACTCTACACAGAGAAAAAGCTTCCCTGGAATTCCTAGACATATGAGCGCGGCTCAAATGTGAAAGTCTATGTAGAGTTCGTGAATGGTAATATCGTACTCTAAACATTCCTCCACGATCATCTTCAATGTGAATAACTGATCTGCGCGGTTGATCAGTTAGGGTGAAAACCACATTGAGAGTCACCGATGATGTTTTTGACGAGAGGAATGATTCTGTCTAGTACAACATTAGCAAGCACTGTGTAGGCGGTGGTTAACACTGCTATATATGTCACAGTAATTTGCACACTTGAGACGATCATCTTACCTTACGTAGCGGACAATGTGTCAGCTTTCCATTTCTCGGATAGTTCCTCCTGATCACAGATCAACAAGAGAGAGATCATGAAGAAAATATGTAAGAGTTACTCCTTCGTGTTTTAATAATTCTACGAGGAATTCGTCTTTTCCTTTACTGTGGGATAAGAGAGAAATACCTCCTTGTCTGATTGAGCAACCACTCGAATATGGGTCACCTCGTCAGTCCGATTTAGTAGATTTTGAAAGTAGGTTTGCCATACTGAGAGAACATCAGCCACGTTTGTTCTTAGTTTTCCATCCGTGTTTTTATGGCTGTGGATTTTAGATGAAAGTATTTAATGTAAGGTTCTAGGCGCTTGCAAAACAGTCTCTCGAGTTTCAGTTTTCCTCTTGCAAGCTGCCTGTTTTCGATGCATCTCCGCATAAATCCACTGTTCTTTTGTCAGAGGAATTTGAATGTAGCTTTCCTGGTGCATGAATATTCTGAGTGAGGTCTTGTAATTTCGCGCAGCTTCCGTTTATTTTTGACGATCGGTGGTTTAGGTGGTATTGGATTGCATTGTGTTTTTCCCTGCTGCAGTTATAGCTGTCTGGATAGCTTGTCTCTGTTCCTGGATGTGGGCTCGTGGTTTTCAATATGCCCGTCTAACTTTTAAGTGACAGCTAATCGATGGACAGTCCATCGATATTCCAGCGCACGGTCTTCATTGCGTATTTATTAAATGTGAATGATAAAGGTTGTTCCAGCGATGTGGGTAAAGTCGCGCCTAAATGTTTTTTTAAAATAAAACATGGAAATACTTAGAATTTTCCTGGTATTTATTATTTTTTGTAAAATATGGCTTTTAACAATTATATGCGAAAAATGACATCATTTAAATGATCACCACGGGCACGTCTACAGGCTTCTATCAAAATTTTTGATAGAAGAAAATCAAAATTTTTTAGAACTCGCTCACACATTATCGCATTAAGTTCATCAATTTCGGTCGAATGTTGTTTTTCAGCTGTGCAATTGTTGTTGGTTTATTCACATAAACTTTATTTTTCAAGAAACTCCAAATAAAGTAATCTAGTGGCATTAAATTGCATGATCAAGGTGGCCAGTTTATGTCACTATTACGTGAAATTAATCGATCTGGAAACTCCAGACCGCAATAGTTGGATGCTTCCACGTGTTGTGTGACTCGTAGCTCCATCCTGTTGAAAATAACAATACTCTGTGTCTATTTATTCAAGTTGAGGCCACAAAAAATCTTCAATCATTTGTCCATAGCGCTCATTGACAGTAACAACTCATTCATTTGCATCTTCGAAGAAAAATAGACCAATGATTTCGGCAGCCCGAAAACAACACCAAACTTCTTCCCAGATACGACAATTTTGTTTGTTGACGAAACCATCCAATGTGAAATGAGCTTCATCTCTAAAGATGATTTTGTGTGAAAAACCGAGACAATGTTCTAACAACCAACTGACGAAACTTCTGCGTTAATTGAATTTTGTAAGGATGCAAATGCTAATTTTTATGTAAAATTCGCCAAACAGTAGATAGATGAATGCCTAATTCCTGAGAACGTCGTGATATTGATGTTGAAGGTTCCTCCGCGACACTTACGACCACAGCAGCAATGTTCCCACTAGAATGTCCACTTTTTGGCCTGCCACACGTTTTTCGGTCTTCGAGAGAACCAGTCTCTTCAAATTTTTTCACTAACCTCTGAATTGTTGACTCATTTAGACGACTATTTACACCAAAAAATCACGAATTCTACGATACGTATTTTTTAAAGATAGATGATTTTCATAATAAGTTTGGATAACTTTAATGCGTTCTTCTATAGCGTGTAAGTATCCATTGTTAAAATTGTACATCTGTCTACTTCACAAATGTCAAAGATGACATAAAAAAGGTTGCGTTTGGAAATTACTTACTACTGACATGTAGGCGTGACTTTTGAAAGACCCTTTATTTGCACTTGGATTTGAAAATAATTAGTATATGTGATCGCCGTCAACATCACTGCTGATTTGTGATTTTACCGAATAAAATTAATTGTTACAGATTTTGTAAGCTTCAGTCATTTTGAGTAACTGAGGGTTTATGGGTATAGAGTTGCGTTTAAATTGTTGCATATGTTGCCTCATTCGCCAGCATTGTTCGGAATCATTGTTCGGAATTTCATCAATAAAATATTTTTAATTTTTTGTCAAAATTACTGATGGTTGGGATTACTGACGGTTAGAGCTATCCAATCGTAAATGTCGTTTAATTTAAAATGGGCATGATAAGGGCGTGTTGAACGAAACTGAAAAGTTAGAAAACTTTTCAGAAAATATTTCTGAAACGCATGGCTTGTCGAAGTTGGTTTAAGCAACGTGATCAACAAAGAAACTGCTATAGATCATAATCAACGGCGTAGTTCGAACTGGAGCATTCGATAAAATCATTCGATTATTGTTTAACACACCAGAGTAGTAACAAGACTTGATGATTTGAAATACACTCAAAACAGGGCCAAAACATGCCACGTTTGTTTAAATCACAGCCTATATTGGGTGGGCTTCATTAGGGGAACAACCTGAAGATTTTACAGAGAACCGAAGCAAATCCACGCAGTATAGTGTGTACATAATGGCCTATTGATCAAAACAAATTCTTGCAATAACCCTATGCGCCCTTATGAACATAGTCCAGAAATTCATCCCAGAAAAATAAAAAAATCTTTCTTACTAATGGATATGCATGCATATGAGTGCTTTATTAAAAATATTTGTAAAAAACTCAGGTTTTATTGTTCCACATGTAGTATTTTGGAACTGCATAATACAATGCAATGTTTTTGCGCATGAATCTATTTCAGCCAATTGGACAAAGGCTGTTAATGTTGTGTTGCATAGCTCTTTGTATAGATGTTTTCGTCGATATACACTCGTTATCCATTTTCTAAATGTTCTCTAAAAGGTACAACTATTTGTTATCGCTCGTGAATCGCTCAGAATTCGCCGAACAGCTACGATAGATGTAACGTCCTATTTCAAATAGCGAGACTTCATTGAATTGTAAATTTTTAACTGCCTAAAAACTGCTATATCACTGTCTTTGTTGACATATTTACAAAGTGACTGTGTGTTCTCCGTCCAATCATATCCAATCTGATTATCCAATCTTCTAGGGGATCGGATACCTCAGCTGATATAGCATCATCAATTTGAGTTCCACCAATTTTGTCCTTTAACCAAATTAAAATGTGCTGGTGTAATAAACCTCTTTTATGCTATTCTATAGAATACATCCAGCAGCGAATTTCTCCGTAAATGTGATATTTGGGTAGTATCATGAGTTTCTTTTTGAAAACTCTGTGTCTTGGACTTCCCGTATACGTAGCTGGTAATATGATCACTTTCAAAATGTCAGTATAACGTTTCCATTAATTGTAATTGCATCGCGGAAGTGAAATTAGTCCTCGGAATGAAGTTTTTTTTATTAAAACGAATGAAAAGTAGTCGTTCACTTTCGATTTTCGGGTACATATCAATATTGCATTGCTAGAAAAGTTAACGGAACTTCCAGATGCGATTTGATTTTGGGCTCTCATCATAATTAGATACTTTTAATTGATTCATTGGAATGTGCACTCAATCCTCACACCGCTTTACATATAACAATATGGAGGGATAGAACAGGTTTATTACTTATTATGTAATTGACCCTGTTTCAGACAGTGTTAGTTAATAAAAATGTAATGTAAGACTGTTAGCACAAGACAGCTTAATTGTTTTTAATTTTTTTATATTGTATAAGCTTGAAGCACTCAACATCCCGCCAAAAAAAATTAATTAACTAGGAAGCCAAATGTAACGGTAAAATTCATGTTATGTACCTATCATTATTAGGGGTTTCAATAATAATAATGAATAATTGATAGTTTTAGAATCGTTGACACATACAGGGATCTGTATGACGATAGAATCGTTAAATACCTAAATAATTTAATAGTTAACACATAATTAAACCGCAAAATCAACTCGCTCCTCTAACGAAGGAATGGCTACTTTGACTCGAGAATAACAGATTCCTGTTGTTTCCTTCTTTCATTTAAGACCCTTGCTCCCGAACCAACAATCCTTGTTCATTGACTCGTTTCTTGGTATAGAACTACATATATGCAAAGTTTCAGCTCTGTTCAGTAGTTTTGGTGTGAAGAAGTAACAAACATTCAAATAATCTTTCGCATTTATAATTTTAGTGGAATTATTAGTTATTAGTTTTAATAATTTTAGACATTAGCTTTATAAAAGTAATTAAATGAAGTAAGCACAGTTGCAGCAAGATCGTTAATTGATGGTTATTTTAGGGATTTATACCAACCACCCGCACGTGTAATAGAAAAGCACACGGGAGAATGATGCCACAATTCTTAAAATACGAGTACTTAAAGATTAATAAGATTATTAGAAAAAGTAAAAATCTACATACTGGACTCATCATAATTTGATACGCATAAAAATTCATACAGGAATCTCTTTTCATCATCGCAGCAAGTTACTGTACTGTTCTTTTTGGCAAAACAGTATTGGATATTATGGGGAGCATACGATCTGTGTGCTTCAGTAATACGTTATAGACTATCATTTCGTCTATGGATCGACTGAAATCCGTTCCGACCATATCAATAGCAACTTCGCTGATTGTTCCAGCGATGTGGATGAGGTGTCTCTCGCTGTTCATTGGTTTCAACCTTTCTTCTGGCTCAAATCTTCTTCTACTTTGCTGTAACCTGCCCATTTTATTTGTTCTTCGGGGATATTTTTTAAGCAAAAATGAAGCGTTAACTACAAACAAAACGGAATCATAGATTGACACATTTATAAACTAAAAACATAAATCTAATACGAATGAGTATTCCCCGGATACAATATTTAATACCTGAAATATAACCACCAACAATTATTTTATTCCAACGTACCTATAAGTAATCGGGAAATACAAGTATTCGGATTTTCACAAATTGGTATTAATTACAAAACGATTAAGAAATATGTTCACTTCGATACGTTACGTATCACCGCAAAGGCGCAAATTGTGTTTGAAAATGACATTACTAAGAACAAAAGATGTTTTTCAAATTAAGTCAATTTTACACGTACATTTTGTATCGTAATGTTTTGTATCAAAGGGTATTTCTTGTAGAATATGCATTTTTAAAATATAAAAGGTTAGTGCGTTTTTTTCAATTGAATGTGTAATAAACATTGATTGTTTAAATCATAAACTGTTGGCGATTGAACTGGTGGGTGGCTTTAGTGAACAAAAATGGAAATCATGTCTTTTAACTTTTTTATTTTAATTTTTATTTGTGAAATTAATGAAAGACCCAGTTAGGACAAATTTTTAGTTCAAAGTATTAGTTTTGTTTATTTCCTTTATTTGGGTAAGTTTCACCATTTTAAATGTCAGAAAACATATTAAAAATTGCAAAAATTTAATTTTAAATTCGTAATAAAGCTTTTTAAGTTAAACAGTATATTTCGACTGCTCGATTTAATTCGTTTCTACAATATTTCAGAGTCAACAGTGTTCTCTTCTGTTCACTAAGGCGATTCCATTCCCAATAGCTTTCCCTTATAAAGATAAATCGGTTGGTTTTTTATTTTTTTATATTTAATTTTAACATTAGTTTTTATATATAAAATTATATATTGGTTCATTCTGTGCAGTGGAGAAACTTGCCTCAGTTTATTGATATTATACCGTTATACACGTACAGCTTTGTTTTTGGCTGTCCCTGGGGTTTTAAGATCCTAACCTAAATATTTTGAACCGCATGACATTAATTACCATACCGAGTAATAGAATTTTTCTGCACAATTCGTTTCGTTCTGCACCAGTTACGCCATCAAAAAGTAGAATGGTTAACGGACGATCAATCCCACCAATGTTGGAGACTATTCAAGCCATGGGAATTGCACAATAACAAATGAGTACTGCGAAATTATTAACACGACTGGAAGTTTCGCAAAATGTTCATACAGCAAACGTCCCAGATGATATCGATCTTCGAGGTTTTCTCATTTTATTAACCGATGAGGTCGCATTATGGTGGAAGGGAATAAAAACAAGTGTACATTATTACGACGATGTGTAAAAGGGGGTGCCAGCAGCTTTTGGAGATCAACGTCCAAAATTCGTATTGTAGTAGTTCAGGAAATGTTCAACCTGAAACAAGTTTGGAAATGTACAGGTATTGTTTGCAAAACTTAATATAGTGAGAACGAGCTAAACGAACCGTCTGAAACATATGACAAATATTATTAGAACTGGCCCGAGCGGAATAACTTTTTTTAACGAGGTGAAGGTGGCAAATGCTAGCAAAGTCAAAGTTAAGCACGAACGAGGAAAGACTGAGTCAGAACCGTCACGTAAAGATTGGTGCAATTATTGTAAAACTGTGGGTTACACCAAAGAAAATCGTTTCAGACTGAATAAATCATCAAGCACCTTATATGGATGCGGTACACCAGGAGTACTGAACACAAATTGTCTGAAGTGTGAATCAAGGCTAATTACCTCATCAAGTGCAATAAATTTCAATAGTTTAGACATTTGTGCAATCGATTTGAAATCTCGGGACAGCCCTATTTTAAACAACGCTCTTTTAGACAACAACGGAACCGGCCTGATAGGTATAGCGTCACGAGGAAGTATCAGTATTCAGTGCGATGTTTCGATTGCGATTGCGTTAAAAACTGTGCCAATGACGCCTCTTAGTTTCCCCGATCATCAAGTACTACAATTGCTATGCTGGTTTAACGGCGATCCCAAAAGCAAGCATTTGCTAAAATTCAAAATGTGTCAGCAACCTGTTTTGCTAGCAGCTTCGTGCAGCCGTTCCGTCATATCAAATGTCTACACCCGGAAAAACATTTTTACAATTTTACATATTTAAGCTACGATAAGTGTCTCTTTTTTCGTCTTACTGCACAGTTCCTGGGGCATGAGAAGGAGGCTAAAAACTGACCCGAATCAAGGTGTCTACAATTTTTGGACATTAGTCCACCGATCATCGTATCACCTTATGGATCTGGACTGAAGTTGAAAATTCAGATTTTGAAAATTCTAACCGTTTATTAACGGATGTTCCGATTTTGCGGAAAATAAATCCTAAGTTATTGTTCACCTTGATGACCGATGCAAGTCGTTATGCTTTGGGTGCTGTATTATTACAAGGTGGTGGGGTTAATTCAAGACCAATCGAATATGCAACCCGTTTGTTAATCGCTGTGGAAAGAAGCTACTACTGCATCACTGCATAGAGGGTGCTGAAATCATAGTTCGGACTGACAATCAACTGCTGAGATGACTACTGACAACGAAATCTCACGTTGGTCGTTTAGATGGGTAATGTTGATTAAATCATTTAATTTAACAATTATTCCTGTGGTAACTTTAAAGTAGAATATGGTGGCTAAGACACTGTCTAGAGCACCTACAACACACGAGCATATTTTTGAATTAAGCGCCTTTGAGATTAATGTTCCTCAGCTAGGACTAATCGAGTTAAAACAAATGCAGGTAAAAGATGAAGAGATGTCGAAGGTTATCCATAGAAGAAATCGAAGAAACTCGACGAGAAACTTGCCATTTATGGCAATATAAATGAGCCGAAAACTTAATTGCGAATTTTATATAAAGATCTCCACACTGAGTGGCCGAGGTATTTATCAAGCGTTAGATTCGCTACCACAATAAGTGAAGTCACTGATAAAACCCCCGCTTTTGTAACATTTGGACGGGAGTTGCGAACACTCGACGGCGCCACAAATGACATTCGCGATATTATGCAATCGAATAACTTTTGTGCCACAGATTTTTCCGCATTTGTGAAAATTTTCAAGGAGGATGCACATGAAATCAATGAATGAGAGCCGGATCGGCGAAAGGAATATGCGTAACGACAACATCGGCCATTTAAAGTCGGTTGCCTAGTGCTGCACAAATCCCATGTTCAGCGCAATGCAGCGGAAATACTTAGTATAAAACTAGCGAGCTTCTAGGCGCGACGGCCCGTATCGAATCTGCAAAATCGTCAACTTAACTACGTGTGCCTAATAGGAAATTACCATATGTCAGGACAGCATTTCACCTACCAACCCTATTCGAAGTCGAAAGCGCCGTTTAACGAGACGTTTTAAAGTTTAAAAGTGGGAGTGTAGCGGCAACCCTATTTTACTTTCATTTTTTCTTCTCTGTAGAGCAAATAATGAAATATGTAGTTAGTCGACGTTGTTCTCTAGAGAAAGAAACTGAAGGAACAAATTAATGTTTATTTGTTTTTTTTTTCAATCTTATTGAGAAAGGCGAGCAACAATTTATGTGATCAATTAAAAATAAAAATTTATTAAAAAACCGATAATTTCGAAAAAAAAATGTGTGGATGCACCTAGACCCAGGGGTTGGGCCAGTTTAAAAATATTACGAGAAGCTTCTCGGTTTGGTATACGATTGGATGAAGGGTGTGGAAACTTATAAAGTGTGTCCTCTTGTTCCAGGGAATGAATCCCTCGGATTCGAGCATGCCACTAATTTCATATCGCTCCTTTCCTAAACCCATTCCCGTGAAAAAATTAAAAAAATTCACAGTTTAGAAAAATTTTGCACCGAGGCACCTACTCGGCTGAGCCCCATTCGGAGCAAACAGATAGACCAAAATTCAGATATTTAGAATTATAATATCTTCCCCTTACGTTTCGAATGATTTAGTAGTACGAGAAATTTGGTGCATTTGGGTAACATAATCTGGCTCGGTATTGTATAAGCATAGTATAATGTTAATGCTCGAATATATCTGGGTACTTAATTGACTTTAATTTGAAGTTGAAGCGGCAGAAAGAGGATGAAAAATAACTAAAATAATTATTAAAAATTAATTAAAATAATTTTTGTAGAGAAGACAATTTTTTGTAGTAAATTATAACAAATTTTTTTGATTTCATGCAACCCTGCGTTGTTTTAAGTATATCTGTATTATATTTTTCTTGCATCCAAATTACAAACTAAAAACTTTTTCTCCGATAACATCTTAACAACAATCGCATATGAAATGAGTAGGTGGAGGAGGCTGGAGGACAAAAATAAACGTGCATGTTGCTAAATTAAATTTACATTTTTAATTCGTAATTAATCTTTGGTTTTGGATGTTTTTTTTTACTTTTATTGGAATTTTAATTTTGTTACTTTCCCAGTTCTGTGTGAAATGAACAACTTTGAGTCTACATTTCGATGCATGTGTTATACATATATGGAAATTTAATTGACGGGGGTTGATAACCGTTTGTTAATTTCTAAAATTCCATACTGCAATCTGAATTTTGTGTGTCGTTGCTGTTAAATATAATAAACTCTTAATCTGATTTAATCTCGCGCACACGTAAACACGATTTGACAAATCGATTAACAATAAATTACACCTTTCTCAAATCGTTTGTTGTGTTTAATCGAATTCTTGGTCGAGACAAATTGGAATTAAAAAATAAAATTAAGAAGAAGGTTATATAGAATTTAAGATACTTACATACAAATTGAAATCATTTAAATACAAATTAAAACAAAACACAAAATCAAAACATTTAATTAACAAGAAATTAAAAAACAATAAATTTATAAAATGATAAGACAAACCCAACAAAAAAACAAAAAAATAATTCTAGCGCGACAAGTTAAGGAAATTTTTTTTAAACAAATTAAATATTTATAAGAAGAAAATACTCGTATATAAAATAACTTTTAATAGTTTATAACAAAACACAAAAGTCAACATATAAAGAAATGAAACGTCAATATTATTTTTTTTGTTTTGGATTCATGAACACGACAAAATAAGAAAAACATAAACAAATTACCAGAGAATCAATAAATATCAGAAAGGCGCACAAGTAATACAAGATGTTTTACAAGATCTTATCTCTTTCAGGGATGTAAAAACTGTGTGTATGTGATTAATTTTGGGATTATATGGAAGGAATAGTCCAACTTATTTAAATATAACTTGGGTTGTAGGTTCCGCAACTACTTTGAAATTAAAATTCTCGTCTGCACTGTTCATGCGACTTTCGCCTTATAAAACATCATTAACAGTGCTACAGTGAACAGTTTGCTCATGCCGGATGTGTCGCACACTCACAAATGTGTCCTGCATGTTCCCAGTCGATAATGGCACATTGTATTATAGCTTAAGTCGATGTCAAGCATTTTGGTTCAAATACAAATTAAAGAACTGTTTCAAAACCTTGTATTGCTGCACAATGACTTTAACGTTGATACTATTTGTTTTCAATATTAAACTGACTTAAAACATAAGTAAAACTATAGTAGCCATCAAAAAGTATCAGTGGTAGATCATAACAACTTCATTTTTAATTTACATTAGGTCGTTTATCCATGACCCTTTGAGCCTTAACAGCTATAGTCCCGGAAAAATATTCCTGCTATTAATAATAAATACATGGTCCGTTCAAACAAACAAAATTTTCAATAATGAAATAAACGTTCTGGTACCAGTATGAAAACCATCAAACCGATCATCTATAGGTGACACGGTGAAAGAGGAACAACCAAAGTTGGCCTCCCCCTTTTCATGCTAACATTTGTCGACACTGAGGGCATTGATAGGGTATATGGAATCAAAGCAGTCCTTTGTAGAATGCCACAATGCTACAACTATCAGGCGTATAACCACACAAGCCAATACTGTATCAGGGAGCCTAAGGTAAGAACGAATCATAACCCAGCAAATTACAGAGGCTGCAAGGTAGTCAAAGAGCTACAAAGAATAAGAAACAACAAGAGAAATGAAACAAGTAAGAGTTCTCAACCTAGGATGCAATCCTACCTAAAACAAATCTCACTAAATAGCGCCAAAGTAAGATAAGGCAGAACATATGCACAAATGATTAAGCAGATTGAAAATATCAAGAAAGCACCGAGTCAAGAAAAGCATGTCCTGCAAAAAAATACTTCAGAAGCTAAACACTATCAACTTACATCTGGCTGCACAGGACCAAATACTAGAATCTTTGGGCGAGCTACCGAAAAAACAAGAA
Source organism: Nephrotoma guestfalica (assembly GCA_963691935.1). Lineage (NCBI taxonomy): Eukaryota > Metazoa > Arthropoda > Insecta > Diptera > Tipulidae > Nephrotoma > Nephrotoma guestfalica. The sequence goes on from OY829913.1 coordinate 84,849,806, forward strand.
CAGAGACTATATGGACATTGGGAAATACATCGATAAGCCGAGATAAAAGAATAACGGATGCGTCAATTAAAACTAGAGAAGTCATTGACTTCCTTTATTCTAGTCCATTCTATACAAACTTAACAAGAAAAAATAATGACATAATATTTAAGAATTGCTACCTGAAATGTAAATGGCCTTACGCAACTCATTTCAGAATTAGAAGTATTTTAAACACAAAAAAAAATGATATATGCCTAAACTCAGAAAGTCAGTTTACCAGAACCTCATACCAAAATATTAAACACCACGAAGAATTAAAAATATAGAGGAGGAAGCTATGCAAGTAGCTACTTGTATCTATTGAAACCAAAAATAACAAGAGCTATAGAATACCAGCAATCTACTGTCCACCCAGATATAAAACAACAAAAGAAGACTACATCAAACTTCTTAAATCGCTTGGTAGTAATTTTATTATTGGAGGCGACTTTAATGCGAAAAACATATTCTGGAGATCTAATAGAACTACTCCCAAAAAAAGAGAGCTATTTTAAGCAGGCAGAACATTAAAATGTGAGTTTCATTCCAGTAGAAAACCGACCTACTGACCTACAGACCCAAATAAAATTCATGACCATCTGGATTTCTTTATATCAAGTGGTATCTCCGAAAATTACCTTGCAGCTGAAAATGAAGAAGGGCTAACGCTAGACCATTCTCCAGTTTTAATGACAACAAAAGACACGGTAATAAGGAAAGCAAGGCCTCCAAGACTAACGAATAACAAAACAAACTGGGAATAATTTCGGCAGCTAGTTGAACTAGCGTCGAAAGCGTTAATCTACAAGTGCAGATCTCGAACGCTTATACATGATAGAAGAAGAACTGGAAAGCCTAATTGAAAGTGTACAAAAAGTGGCATGAGAAAATACTCCTGATCAGCAAGAAGTATTATAAAAAAGTAAATACTATCCAGTTGAAGTGAGAGAGTTGGTTAACAAAAAAAGAAGAGGTCGTACGACTCGGCAGAGAACTAGAGCCCCTGAAGACAAAACAATCCTAAACAACTTGTGCAACAAACTTAAACTACTTATAAAAGAGATTAAGAATGAGTCAGTTGCTAGCTTCCTAAGTAACCAGACAGATAAACCTGATACGGAATATTCCCTGTGGAAAGCCACCAAAGGTTTAAAAAGAAATAAAATGCAAGTGTCATCCATAAAAATAGTTGATGGAACCTGGGCTTGCAGCGAGAAGCAGAAAGCAGATCTGTTTGCTGAACACCTAGAAAATACCTTCAAACTACCAACTGGACAAGTGGATAGTAAATATATAACACCTATAAATCAGACAATCAAACAAGAAGTAAAAAACCTCAAAGAAAAACCCTTGGGTACGACTTAATAATGGGGCAAATAATTAAAGCCCTACCCAAAAAACACACTATCTTCAGACTAAGTTGTGTTTCGAGAAATCGGATGGCTATATTTAATATCTCGTATTCAGTGATGCGTTTATTGTTTTCTATAAACAGCTTTAGAACACATTCTCAAATCTTGGTATGATTAAGAATCATATTTTTTGTTACTGTATATTTCGCTTACTCCATTTGATATATGGTGTGGTATGCCGATTGAGTTTCGTTTCCGTGAATTTTTGCGAGCTTCGATGTCTTGCCCAATCCCAAAACCCAAACTGATACGCAACCAGATTAACCCAACCAAATATAGTAAACATAAACATTATATGAGTGTTAAACAGTGACCGTTTTACAACAAATCAACCTTAATCACACGATCTCCGGACAAAATAAAGTTAGGTAGTCGCCAACCGACGAAATAGACAGAAGAACGCAGGCAATCCCAAACAAGCACAAGACCAGAAACACCACCAATCCTTCCACCAAAAACCAAGCGAACCTAAACCACAAACACTACCAATCCTTTCACCGATACAAAGCGAATCTAAAACACAAAAACCTCCAATCGCTCAAGACTGACTGATGAAACGTTCACCAGAATATCATATAAAATTATCGACGACTATCTAATATTAAGAGAAATACTCGTTTAAAACTGCAGGTACAGATTACTGGTTTGTACTGTACAGAGTGAGATATCAAACGTAGGCCAAACTAAACCAGATCGATGCAGCATATACGCAGAACCAAAATTAAGCAATTCTAAGAGAAAAAGTACTCACCTCAACAGATAAAAAGGTGGAAGAATTCACAACAATTATAGAAAAACTGCTTTCCACAATCACAGTCACACATACACCTCAGGACATAGTAAAACACCACAACCAAACTACCCTCCCAGGTCACAACCAATTAACACTAATCACCTGTAACTATTGCAAACAACCAACTCTAACCTGAGACAGTTGCCACATAAGAATGCATCAAGAAACAATGAGGTAACACAAATACAGCCTTATAATCCATAACTCCAAAAAAAGCTCCAAATGTACCAAACAAGAAGCACTACCACAACCTAAAGCTACCACAAGTACCCATAAAATTATACTCATCACCGACGTAGCAAAGTCACCAATTTAAAACGTTAACGGCATAACACATTTCAAACCAAAAACCCCAAACAAACAAATGCGCACCAAAATGCTGTTGACATTGCAAAGTAACCAAGGGACACACATTTGGCGAATGTCAGAACAAATATTTCAATAGAATCTACATTCAACCCAACAATAAAAGCAATCCATCTGCACCTACGGATAGTATAAAGACCTAACAGACAAACTTAGAACATGCGTATCAATACAATATACCCCCAACCAACACACAATCCAGCATCATCAGAATAATGTATCCACCAAGGAAACTCTAAGAGATCCGATCAGTCATAGGAGAGACCTGCCATTATTCAACCCATAATACGAAATGAAACATTTATCGACTCAACTATCAAACAATCCTACGAGCCATTATCTATCAAATCAAACAAACAATCATACTCCTCCTACAGCTCCTACATCCCAAAGTATAATAAACTGACTATCACGATATAAAAAGGTATATACCTTATCAGCCATTCGAAACAAAATTAGACCATGTTAGAATCTGGAGCCGATGTTTCAAGCAGGAACAAAATATAACAAACTAAGAATATGGGGCTCAAATTAACAACAAAACAAATCACCCTCCCAGCACTCAGCGAAACTATAGTAGAAATACAAACACCTTCAGACGAACCTTGTATATCTCACTCTTACAGCAGAGATAAAAACTGGAAAGTCTTACCCCACATGCTACTACTCGTACAACCTCATAATATGAAAGTCAGAATAATGATTGCTTACACCTTAACGGAGGAAGGAACAATAATCAACTTCGTATCAATCCTAGAAGAAATACTAAAAAATTCGAATATTATGCAGAATAAACCTGTATAGCAAAGGCAGACAAAAACAAATCGCCCAAACAATTTCTGAATTTAAGCCCGTCAAGCTATATGTTGAAGAAAATATGTCAATACTTACCTTATGTCTAGGCGACAAATTTACCAGTATAAAAGGAGTCTAACACATTAACCTGTATACTGACTTCAAACCGGTATATCTAGAAAGGTACAGACTCCCTCAAACGCATAAAGACGAAATAAATAACTAAATAATGGATGAAAACGGTAAAATACAACCAGTTACAAGCCCATTTAATAGTCGCACCATCTAATAGCCTCACTTTAATACTCCACCTAGCAGACGGTAAACCCAAATGGCATGTAATTGTAGATTTTAGAAAACGGAACGATATCACAATAGGCGATTCCATTGTGGCTACTAAACATTAATGATATTTTAGATCAACTTTGACACGCTGGTACTTTTCTATAGTAGACATGACCAGACCACACAAAACCCCATTCAGTACGGATTATGGTCACTTTGAATGCCATAGGTATAAAAAAACACTCTCAAGCAACATTCCAAAGAACAATAAATCATATTCTACCAGGTTTCCATGGTATATACTATGGGATTAGAAGGATTTATATACTCGAACGGCATTATAATTCACGAGAAAAATCTAAGGGACTATAATGCAAAACTGACAAAAGTGTTCGATCTCTGCAGACAAAGCAACCTAAAACTACAAAATACTAAATGCCAATTTTTGCGGGATTACATCCTTAGGTCATTTAATAACGCCTGCAGACATCAGACCAAACCCATCCACTGTTAAACAATTCAAGATTTCTTATCAAACTGACCAGAAAAGGCCCTCCCTACTTATTTTGAGAGCAAATCAGTTGAACCACCAACCCACCCTCTAACACATGAAAAGAAAATGTGTATTATAGCGACTGACCCAACCGACTATAGCTTAGGCGCTGTATTATCATAGAATTATCTAAAAGGAGAAGTCCCAGTATAGCTAGCCTAATATAGCTTACGCTATAGGCTTAAGAAACACAAAACACAAAAACGTCGAAGCTTTTAAAAATTCACGAAAACTAATATCAATCGAATAAACTGAAAAATAACATTGATCTGAGTTTTACCCAGACGGTATTTGAACGATCGCCAAGAAATAAGGGTTTCAAAATAAGCTTATCAAAAACTAACTATCCAAAACCAACAACAGATAACAGCGGCTGCGATAAACTCGGGTATCCGTTCATTAGAAGTCACCATTTCCGCAACCTTGCCACATAGAGGCGGATTAATTATTTAAACAGAGGGTGTATCTTCGCCAATTTCTTTTCGCACAGTCCAAGATGGACTCCTTCAATAACCAAAAAAATAATATCAGGATTTTGGAGGGTAACCAAACCACATTACTAGAAACTGTTATTGTAAAGATCGTACCTTCATCAATGGGATTCTAAGAAATTGAAGAGCCTTAGCTAGAAGAATATATCAAGGCTCTCAAATTTCTGTATCAGTTCGACTCTTGGCTTGCCATTACAAAACACGACAGTAAAGATTTCGGGACAGAGTAAAAAAATATTTTCGCTGAACATATAAAAGCACTCGTATTTCCAAGGATCGCAAGAAGTTTACCTGAGCAACTTGCACGAAACCTCGTCGATAGATGAATTAAGTTGGTCCTGGTGGAACCCGGAATTTGAACAAACGGTTCTGATTGATCTACTGCTGGTAGCTGATAACAAGTTCATCGGTACCCAAATCATCAAGAGCAAGTCAAGCGTAATTAAATCTGCTTCGGATAACTAATTTCTAGCTTAACAAAATCAATAGAGACCAAGAGGCAGCCGTCTTTCATTTTAGAGGAAATTCCAAGCAGAAGTGGTTAGTCGGAGGTGGACCGTGAGTGCGATAATTTGTATGTGCAAACTACCAAGCGAGGGGAGTGATACTTGTACAAATCCTCTTGAAGAAAACCAATTGAAGTCGCTGGGAAATTTTAAGCATCGGGGACTCCAAAAGCTTTTTAATATAACAAACAAAAATTGTGAAGGATCATATAGTTCATGACCACTTACATTAACTTAGAGCATACGAGGCACACCAACTAAAGGGAAATACTATTTCCTTCATAATGTGGTACTGAAGATTATATAGATACTACACAAATTCGGGTAGTATTCAACGCCTCAATAACGACATCTACAGGCATCCCTTTAAAAGACTTCATGCACGTTGGGCCTCCATTGCAAAATTGCTTGTGATCGAGACCACAGAACAGTTTTCATATGGGATATCGAAAAATATCGGCATAACCTTTATGCATAAGATGGTCAAACCGGCGCTAATAAAGACCGCTGAGGAAGCGAAAAATGATATTAATCAAGCGGCCCAGCAACCATCAAGCTCTATTAACACAACACCATAAGAAAGGATTTTCACTGATGAAATGGTATAATTAAAATGTTAGGAAGTACATTAAACACATTTTGGGAGATAGACATAAATTAGGGTGGCCAAATGGGATCAACTGAAGAAGGGCCTAAACGACAGTGAATCCATGCAAATATCACGATATCTTAATAATATGAACAATGGCTGCCAACAATTAGGATTATTGGACTGCAGTGGAACGATTCAGCATTCTCAAACGCGAGGCCATACGTATAAGAAAGAGGTATCTGAGACATCAGCTAAAAAAAATCAAAATAACCACGTATCTCTATATACGAAGGTGCGGGTCACTAATTTGTCGGCTAATTAAAAAACACTCATACCTTGAAACTTCATTCAAATAACGATCCGTGTATTAAGGCGGCGTACGAAAGAGCGGAGACACAAGGAACTTGCTAGTACGCATTATTACGTTTAGTCCAAACAATGCAGCAGGAAACCTTCGCGGAAGAGATTTTGTCACTAAGCGCAAACAAATCACTCAGAAATCAGAGCAGACTTAACTCGCTAGGCTGGAATATTCGCAGCTCTCAAACGAAGAGCGACATTGAATGATAATATCTTGCAAGGGACATTTTTCCAACTTATGGATTGGGATCATCCTCGACCATTACGTAGAAGTCATTTATTAATATTGTAACATAGTCGTTAACAGTATTAGATCATCAATAGAACAGTTAATTGAAAGCCTGATCGCTGCGCTCGGGTCCCCATAATTGTGGCAAGAAGTCCTATAAATAATAAACCTGTCTACAAAATCTAATCAACTCGAAATTGCAGCATCCGACTTAACAAGGATTTACTACCGAAGTGGCAAGGTCGCCTTGACAATGGGACTAATATTGTAAAAGCTAAACTGTTAAAACCAATACATTTTCAATTCTTCCCAACTTCATGGCCCCATTTTGGCAGTCTGTGCGAGGTAGGCTTGCAATCCATCCAGATCAAAAATAAAAAAAAAGACATGTGGTGTAGTGGTTGAAGCTTCGGCATTTGGACCGGGAGGTACTGGGTTTGAATACCACCAGAGGCTGGATGCAAAGCAAAATTTCGTCTTAGATTACAATCTGTGATGTTGATAAATACAACTAAGACCGTCTGTCTGTGTGCAGGATGACAGGATGTACTGTGGTATACTGTAATTGCGTGCGTACGTGAATGGGTGGTGTGGTATGTATGTGGATGAAAAGGGGTGTATTAATTACATAATTCATACTTTATTTTTAAAAAAAATTCCACAAGTATCACCTTTGCACCAAATTCAATAATCAATGAGTGTGAGTCAAAGAATGTGAACGTCAAGGCTCAATAAACGAGAGTTTCTGAGAAAGCAATCCAATCCAAGATTACTACAATATTTTAAGTTTGCCTAAAAACAGCCATAACCACACATTAAGGAGAGAACCGTAGTCCGGACAACTCAAATTCAGTGGTGCACAAAACCAGTTTCAACAAATTCAGCGAAATGAGGAATATACTTTAAAGTACTAAGAAACCAAACCTCAATTGTCGATAATATAGTAAAGCTGACTTATCGAGTAGCCAGACACCAATGATTAATGTGGGTTCTTACCTAATTTTGCAAGCAAGAAGCTGAATTTTATTGTTAATAAATGACTTACCTCTTACATTAACGTTCGTGTTTCCGCAGATTGTGTAAGGTACTTCGCATCACAATCAAGTACCAAATGTTATTTTTAAATAAGAACTAACACCTTCACTAAATCCTCGTAACACAAATCACATCACACTTACAACGTGTAATTATTTATTATTTTTATTTTATTAAATTAAATTAAATTTAATATTTATTATCCGCCATATGTAATGGCGAGATGTACGAACGTGCTTTGTTGGTTGATGGAGGCGAACTGAGATGAGAATGAATCTAACATTTATTTTTAGTTAAAATAAATTTTTTCGTTTTATTTTGATTGTATTCCCCCGATCACCCAATTCATACTAGGCCTCATGAGTCTGGTCTCATTCTTCATTTTTTCCACCTTTACCTATAAACTCGGTTTTCTGAAAAACATCCTAGTGTGGATTGGCGGGTTATCTTCTTGTTTGTTCATTTTTAAAGAAAAGTTGTTTATCAAGAAATGTGGTAAACAACATGGGTGGCGATTTGAAAACAGTTACACTTGGTGAAACAACCGGAGTTGACCGAATAATTGTGTTGAGATTGCGATATGCACGATTAGAATATTTGGTTGTAATATTCCAACCGTTACATCACCTCCTCCTGATGAGTCATATAATGAAGAAGATGATAGTGTGACCGTTTGATTGATTGGTTGAGGTACGGAAAAATATCAGTTCTGTAAGGCGTCTAATCTTTCGATAGTGATTGTTTTGCCTAGCCTAAAAGATTCATAAGCTCAGTGAAGAGCTTCGAATTGTGCACCTAGTTAGGCAGTAGTTTCTATTGAATATGAACTTAGAGGGGCAGAGGTTCAGTGAATAGCTCGAAATGTGTGCCTGATCGGTCGTTAACTTGACCGACACTCCGAAACTGAAAATGTAGTTTTTGGAGTGTAAGTAAGATTTTGTCGATCGTGAGTGATTTTTCCCCAGTGTACTTGTTAAGGTGCCGATCGAGGCTAGTTGTTGAGTTATCTAAGGGTATTCGTCGTTTGCGATATCTTATCTCTCGGTATTGATTGTGCAGCTAGTCGAAAGAAAATGGCCGCTAGATTGTGCAAGACAAGAAAGTAGCGTAGGGAACGGTTAGTTTGGTAGAAAAACCTAGATTCGAGTTGAAACTAGTGAGGCTCGCACACAAAGGTAATCCTGAAGTTCCGAGTACTGCTTTTGAACATGTTTGCTTTAGAAGACTAGCTTCGAGTTGAAACTAGTGAGACTCATGGAACCAGGTAATCCTGAAGTTTCTAGTACAGCTCTTGCAGTAGTTTAAAATCGCTAATCTCGCGTTGAACCTACTAAGACTCATAGAACCAGGTAATCTTGAAGCACCGAGTACGGGTTTTGATGTGGAAATGTTAGCTAATTTGCTTAAAAAGGTATGCAACTATAGTGCATACCTTTTTAAGCAAAGACTCATGGAACAGGTAATCCTGACGTTCCGAGTGGAGCTTTTAAAATAGAGGTGTGGATCACTGTGGAGGTGGGTGGGTTCTTGTGATTAAAAGATAATGACAGAACATTAAGACGCAAGAGAAAAGCGACAGTTGACATTGTTGCAGTGTTCACTGCACCATACGCGTGCGGCAAAAAGACGGCCATGTACACCATGTACATCACTGGATCAAAGGAGTTGCATCGATGCCAACGCAAAATTAAAGGAAGTTTGAACAAGGGAGTGAAATATTCTAACCACTACACACTTTTACTTTTGTGACGTAAAGTTATATGAATTGATTTAATCGGAGTGAATTTTATGTCGACAACGAAACATACATTGATGATTCTACAATCGTTTTAGCAGGGCTCTAATATTACCAGAGGTTTGTAATCATATACATACATTCAGAAAAACCGATTTCGATAGGCAAATTGAGACACTGTTATATATATTCAGAGTCTCCTTTGCAAACTGAACAATGGTGATGACGTACCTTAATCACTGCTGTACATCTATGACGCGCAAGACATTGTTAACACCACTAAAAATTCATCAGCTGCGGGCAAAGTATATCAAGCTGTTAGATAATGGTTCAGTTGATATTTTGAAATATAACGTTTCAAATTCAACTTCAACTTCAAGACGTTACCAATTCACTGAATTGGTTGATTGCTTCCTCCCACCGAGCTATGTATAAAGATGGAAAAAATTGAATACCTACATTATGATTTAAGATCCTAAGATTAATCCGAACCAAAAATACCAACTTTGACCGATTTAGAGATAGTTTAACCTTGATGGAAAATTAAATTCCGTGGGAGTTGTTTCCTTATTAGATGAGTTCGACAAATTGGCTTCTCTAAATTATATCGCAGTTGGTCAGGAATTTTCATTTGTCGATTTAGTCTCTCATTCTATAATTATAGGATATAATCGTTGGCTTCTGGGCAACTATCAACCCCCACGCGACATGGGTTTAATTTTTAATTCAATTCCCAGTGTGCATAGTTAATAAGTCTGTAATAAGTCGGTGTTTGGAGAGCACGCTTATTGTCATGTAACTAGAGGCTGCAACGATTATTTTGTTTTATAGATTTACCGTTATTTTATCAACCATTTGTGTCTGCGGTCAACTTCTAAACGTCTTTTTTAAATTTATAATACAAAGTCATAAGATACGTTTGTCATTTGATCACTTTAGTTAGAGCTCTCATAAATATCATACTCACAACCTGAGAAGTAGACTAGCGAGAATGTCAAATATCGTTGGCTACAATATAAATATATCACCTTTCATCACTAACTTCTTGAAACTTACATTTAGCACTGCTTCGGCACTACTAAAATTGTGACAACAAGAATTTTGTCGATTTCTGTCCGGATAAATCATTTCCTTAAAAAATATAAAAGTATGAATCGTAAACTACAATCACGAACAGGTGAAAATACAACCACATATGTCCCAAATCATTTTTGGTGTATATTAAACTTCCCTCGCACAATTTGTCACCATATATTTTCTCAACAAGGGATCCGATTGCTTGTCAACACATTTCGATACCATAAATTTTTACAATAGGCAATAAATTAAACATCAATTATGGGACCCAAGAGATTACACCAGGAACTGGTATACATACATACTAGTATATGTACGTACCAATCGGTAGCAATGGGTACCAATTTTTAGTGCTTTATGATGATTGCGGCAATAAATTCATTACAGCGCCGTTTTGTTTAACTACTCGTACATAAAGATAAAGATGTAGGATGGTTTATTGAGGAGATGAAATTTATGATTACGGAAGTGATTGTTCAGGAATAAAATTTTTATTTGATCATATGTTTTGGAATGTGTCCTCTTCGCGTGAGAAATATTATGATGTATTATGGCTGAATGCCATAAATAGTTATTATTTTATTCATATACGGCGTTCAAACGACATTTCAATATTAGTTCTATTGTTCAAAATCAAGAAGACAAACGATGAAGATGGTGATAATATATTTAGAATATGTAAAACCAATACGAAAAAGAAGAAGAAGAACAGAAAAATGTGGACATAATAATATGTGTATAACCCCTAACGTGGGAGATGCTGACCAGTTAACTAACCAACAAAAAAATAAAAAATAAATTATAAAAACAATCGACGAAGAGTTATGTGCAAGTTACCAGTTTCTTTTCTTATCTAAATTCGTCTTTTACACGGTTGTTTTCTGAATAGAATTTAGATAAAACTAATACGATAATGTTATAAAAAAATTAGACAAATTAGTTAACAAATTGTTTGGTTTGGAAATGTGTATTAATTTTATTGATATCTTTAGTCTTATGCATGAGGCCTCCTAAGCAACTCAGTTGATAGAACGATGTGGTACAGAATTTACTTCTTTGACATTAACGTATGCTACGAACCCGATTAGTTTGAACTACAATTGAATACTTGTACATGGACATCTCGCGAAGTTTTCCAGCATCACGTTCATACAATGACGGAAATTAGACACTAATATTACAGGCCCTTCTAGCGGAATTACAAGTGGTTGCCGACGTTGTTTACATGTAGTAGACGTTGTTTACGACTAAACGCCCATCTCTGGTTTTAATTTTTCACTTCATTGTGTATCATGAGAAGATGTTAAATCTGGTATTATTTTCATGATGAGATGTCAAAATCAGTGTTGATCTGATTACCTCGAGATGGTAATGGATGGTGGATACAGGTTTGCAATACTTCGACTCGACTGTCTTACCTCATGCAGTCACTACTAACACATCAAAACTTTCCAATTTAAACTTTTTTAATTTTCTATTAAACGGAAGTGGCTTTAATATTTAGATTTGAAATTGAATTGTTGGAAGTGACATTTTATATTCTGATTATTCCTAACCGGTGATAATCCTAATCACCATCGGGCTTATGTTGTTTTCTATTAAATGGAGTAATTTTAGAGACTCTGACTTAGGTTAGGTTAGGTTTCAGTGGTTGCTATCGCACACTTAGGCCAATTTTGGCCCATTTTAATACCACGGGATCTGCCATCATTATACTCCCTTTAAAACCATCTAGTGCTATTCACATAGCGTAAAATATCTCGCACATCACAGCTTTCGATATAAGAGAGGCTGTCCATAGTGTATTTGCCCAAGTGATCATGTCTTCTGCCAGCTAGCGCAGGGCATGAGCATAGGAACTGAACAAGAGTCTCCTCCTCCTTCTCGTTCTTGCAGATTCTGCAGAAGTCATTCGCATCCAGACCCAGCCTTCTCGCACGATCTTCGGAAAGGTAGTGTCCGATAAGTATCTTTACAATTCTACCTAAATCGCGTTTTCTTAGTGTGATTAAGATCCTGGAGCGATTCAAGTTCAGCTCAGGACTTACGTGCTTCGCTACCCTATCAGTCAGACTGGCGAGCCACCTAGCATTTGCTAGGGCAACTGCTTTCCTATGGCTTGCTGCTTTCAGCACAGATATAGAACTTCCTACACATTCTCTCCCTGGTTCCAGTTGGAGAGTCGTATCGTACCTTGCTAATTTATTTTCCTTGCAATTTTACTCAACATCAGAATGGCCCGGAACCCAGACCAACTGGATATTAAAATGTTCACTCATCTCGTTAAGAGATGTGTGCCAATCCAACGCCACCCTTGATGCCAGGGAAACTGAATCCAATAAAAGAATGGCCACCCGGCTGTCTACGTAGTCAACCAGTTCATGACCTCTTCAATCGCTATAACTTTAGCCTGGTACACGCTAGGAATTAGGGAGACGAAAGGATAGACTCACATTTAGTTCCACACAGAACACACCAGCTCCCACTCTACCATCGAGGTTGGAGCCGTCGGTGAAGAATTTAACTGTCTCCATGAAGAGACCACTCTTCCAATCCACCCTAGAGGGTAGAATCACCTTAAAACGCTTGCAAAAGCACAAAAGGGGTATTATATAATCCAAATTCACCAGGGCGGCTGTATTGACCGCCATTTGCTTACCGATAATATCCAACGGGAAAAGGTATAGCATGACCACGAAGGCACTAGTGGATGTCGTTTTCAGCGCCCCACTAATGAGCAAACAGGTTGCTCTCTGCACCTTCCCCATCATGTTCCTGTATGATAATTTCTCCAGAGCTGATACACTCACGCCATACAGCAGTACAGGCCTTACTACTGCCATGATGAGCTAGCGCCCTAGCTCCGGTTTCAGACCCCATTTCCTTCCGATGGCATTTTTGCAAGAGTAGTGTGCCACAGTGGCCTTCTTCCCTATTTCTATTGTAGTTGGTTTCCAACTGAGCTTTTTGTCAAGAAGAATCCCTAGAAATCTCGCCTTATCAGTAAAGGTCAGCATGGTACCATTCAAACTCCTAGTGAAAAGGACCGGCTCTGTTTTAGATGGGTTGATCTCCAATCTGCATCTGCTGACTCGATCCGCAGTGATTGATAACGCATTCTGTATCACATCCCTGATTGTACCCAGGTGCTTTTCAGAGACAACTATCGCTACGTTATCAGATAGGCAGCCACACCTATTCCTTCCCCCTCCAGTTCCAATAGTAGTCCGTTGATTACTACATTCCAAAGAAGTGGAGAGAGGACGCCTTCCTGAGGTGTTCCCCGAACAATCCGTCTTCTGACGGAGACTTCCTCCATCCCCGCTATGACCCTTCTGCTTCCTAGCAAGTGATTAATTAGCCTGGTTACTGGGTATTCAATCTCAAGTGGCAACAATCCTTCCCTAATTGCCTCCATCTTCACCTTGTTAAAAGCGCCCTCAATATCGAGAAACGCCACCAGCAAGAATTCCTGAAAATCCAGTGACTTCTCAATTTCCCGAACCAAGGCATGTAATGCCGTGTATACGGACTTACTCTTATAGTACGCATGAAGAGACTGTTCCCAGTTTCTGGGCACAATTCACGAACCAATATGGACAGCCAGCAGCCTTTCTCCTTCTACTCGTTTTCGGAGTTAAATTCACCCTTGCCTCCCTCCATTTCATCGGGATGTACTTCAGCTCAACATAACCTCCAGCCATGGGAGCAATACCTCCGAGTTCTTCTGAATTTCTGCTGGTACAATCCCATCCGGACTAGCTGACTTAAAGAAGGAGCCGTCCATTCGCCTAAACCGAATGGCGATTCAGATAGCCTGGAACAGCTGGACTGGTAGAGAAAATTTTCTTAAGCGCGAGCTTTCAGCGACCCCTTCCATTCTATCACAGAAGCGCCCCCACGAATTCTTTTGTGCCTTCCTTATTTCCCTTTTATATTCTCCGAGGCATTCCTTATAGAAGCCTCAGCCTTGACTTTCGATTTTTTCGCTCTATTGAAAGCAGAACCACAGACTTTTCGGACCTCCGCAATTGCCGAGGTCCACCACACAGGTTTTCGATTTCCCCTCAGCTTTGTTAATGATCAGGCCTCCCTCATAGTGGTATTGCAAGCTCTAGTAAAATATCTACCATTGAGTCCAGATTACTACAAGCGCCGAGTAGTCCTGGAACTCTAGATGGTATGCTCCATGGGATTTCTGAAGATGTACTGATTTGTAATTTGGAGATTGAGATTAAACGTTAGATACCGATGGTCAGAGAAAGATATCTTCTTCGCCACCCTCCATTCCCTGATTATAGGTGAAAAAAAAATTGGAGACCAGAGTAACATCCAGAACCTCCTCCCTATTTCTAATAATAAAAGTGGGTTCTTGACCTATATTACTAATAATGAGATTAGTTTTTAGAAGAAATTCAAAAATTAAGTCACCCCTATCACTGATGTCGGAGCTACCTCAGATGGTGCGTTTCCGTCGCACCCTAGGATAACTCCGATCTTCCTCCTTTCTGCATCGCAAATAAGTGCCCCCATTACATCTGGCGGCACTGGCTTATCTCGGTTCATATATGCGGCTGCGAGCTGGATTCTCCTACTCTGCGTCTCTTTGCAGACCGCAGTGATGTCTCCATTGCAATACTGCGGAAGTAGAAAAACATTTCTATTACTTTTCATCAGTATACATGATCTGCTCTTATTCGTCCCACAAGCGTATAATAGGGTGTAGCCCTTCGCTCGCAGGCCACAGATCTTGTTATTATTGATCCATGGTTCTTGGATCAGAGCTATCTCCTTCATGATATAGCAAGTCTGAGAAGTATCGCCACCGAAACAGCCTTAGCTTGATGTAAATTTATCTACACAAACCTAATCATTGTTAACAGTATTAACTTACCTTATTAGTCAACGGTCTTCTCCGTCTCACTCCCTCCGCAGTCCATAAACTTAAGAAGGTCCACTTCTCCCCCCTCAGAGTCCGATGTGTCTAACTTTCTCTCCTGGCCTAGCAATAGTCGATCCCTCAATTCCCTAGTTAACCTCTCACTTGGGTTCACACTAGCTGCAATTTTAATACCGCCTCTAAAGAGGTAACACTCGTCTTCTCTTAACAGACTGGACCTCTTATTCCCCCTTCTCGGGTTGCGCGGTACTCCGTTCTCCGGCCTCGTCCTTCTTGAACACCTTAAGTCTTATTGAACCGAAGCCGAAATTAATTACACCTTTGGTTTTTGACAGAGATTCCCTATTGGTTATAGATACAATAGATAATCTGAAACTGTCCTTGTGTTCCTCCTGCTTCACAATCCTTCAGTTCCCCGTTTGAAGATCCGGATTGCAAACCTAGATAATCGTCAGGAATTTATCCAGGCCGGCTAGGCTTCGTGGGAATCCAGACCATAGCCCTAGGTCTGCTAGGTATGTTCTCTTTAGGAACTACTCTGATCTTGGCTCCTGGCCATACTTTGCCTAACTCCTCAATCGCCTTCCTGTATAAGAAAGCCAATCTCTGATTTGCGCACGCGATCAGCTTCAGCCCTTGCTGATACAACCCACGTACCTACAAAATGGCGGGGGTCCCGGATGTTGCCCAAGGACTTTGAGAAAATCGAGGTCAAGTGCATTGAACACCAACCTCCATTATTCTAATGTGATGCTCCCCTCCTCACCAACTCTCACTCCTTCACAATTTCGCTAAAATGCTTATGTCCCTTTGGCGACCATCCCACATTAAGCTTGGCCCGTTTCCTCTCGTCATTCAGACCTCCATGCTCCTCTTCGTTAGTTCTCTGCCTGTTAGCAGATTTTATCTGTTCATCTGTCAACTGCTCCCTCGGGACTGTAACCAGTCTGCCCAAGACACGAAGGTTCGAACGCCTGGTTCTGTATCTCCGAAACGACGGAGCAGTGATTTTTTCTTTCTTACCGCCAGTCCCTGGCTTGTAAGTGTCGGAACCGCTCTTACTAACGGCTGGACTCACAGAACTCCCCGTCATTACCAGCATTTGAGAAGTACTGGCCACTTTATTAATTTTATTTTTAAAGGATTCCAAATTTGTCCCCCGAGTATCGGGGGACAAATTTGGAATCCTTTAAAAATAAAAGAGTATCCACTCTTGCAGAGATCCGTATACACGGGTAAGACTTTATACAACTCGAGTTCGCCAGGTCTCCAGAGGGCTCCGTTCAGGACTGGGCAATTATTTTAAGATGCGTCTCCAGCCTGGCAAATCATCGGCACGGCTCGCATAATACGTTGATTTGACCCATCCATCACCATTTAGCGACACCCGCCCACACCGTAAAATAAGTAACCTTTTCACCCATTCTTGTTACCAAGAATGAGGACCCGGAGGTGGTGGAAATTGTGTGTCCTCTAACTTAGTTTTAATAAAAAATATTTTGACTTGCATGTTCTTTCTGATAATAATTAAGGAAGTGGCCCCATTTAATAGAAAAACATCATAAGGAGACCGATTATTTGAAATTCGAACTTTCCTCGAAAAGCCCAAGCTGAATGTGAACTAATCCCATAGCATTTGAAATTAATAATATATGTTTAAATTATATTGCAGTACGACCTAATTTCCAAATTCAGCTGATTTGAGAAAGGTCCTTGGCACATATTTAATTCTTGCCACATATAACAGGTTACCTGATGTAGTGTCCGGGTTTTCGAAATTTTTTTCGTCAATCTTCTTTTAGTTTTAATTCGAAGAATTGAAAAGCTTTAGGGATCTCTTCCTCAACAGGTCCAGTATCTACCTCAAGAAATCACCCAAAAAAAACCCCGGCCCAATTTTGCTGAAACACCTTAGTATTCAAAACTACCGTTGTGGCGCTGGAAGCATTTACATTTTTCTAATTCCCAATAACCATGTAGATATCATCTGAACGGTTTTGGGCAAGCAAGAATTATGTAATCAGCATTTAGTTTTCAAATCTACCGTTTTGGCGCTAGTAGCAAATTTTTCAATTATTTTAGAATTAGTAGAGCAACAAGTTTGTGATCACCGGCTTAGTTGATAAATCCACCGTTTTCGCGCTAGTAACAGATTATTTACGCCACCACGAACGCGAAGAACAAAAGAGAAGAGCCATTGCCAAAATTTCAGCAAGCATCGAAGTAGAGAGCAATTTGACGTGTACAATTTCTCAAAGTTAATTTCTCGCAAATACCCATAATAAATCAAAATTCATCACCAAAGTGAGGCAACACCTACATTGTTTGAACATACCAACACAATAGACGGAAGATGACGCAGATACCTCTGTAGCAAATATAGCTTGTGATCAAATTATGACGACTCAAATGGTGACTTACTCGGTATATCTTGGAACGATGCCGACGATGTGTTCTTTTCATCCTCAACCGACGAGAAAGCATTGACTATCATCGATTACTTCGCTTCCAAATCAACAACGCCGCTTAACCGCTTCAGCAACAGTCGAGGGAAATTCCTGGACCTGCTATTTGCCAACGACGTCTTGCATGCCGATGTTGCTGCGTGCTTAGACTTCACTGGACGCGAGAGCATTTATCACACACCAATTATGATAAATATTTTTATACTAAAAGTTTTTTCTAACGATTTTCACTTTAATTTTAGAATGACCGACTACGCATCCTTGAATAAATTTCTCAGCACTGCCGATTGTGACTTTTTACAGCGCGGTGCGGATTTGAATGACACGGTGCACAGATTTAACGAGCTTCTCGGGAGTGGTATCGAGAGACACGTTCCGCGAGTTATCAATAATAAATCCGGCTTTCGGGAGCCATGGTATAATACCGAGTTGATGCTGCTCGAAAAACGACGCTACAAGTTTCATTCCCTTTACAGATTTTGCGGCGTAGAATACTATCTCGATTTCGTTAACGCCCGCAATGAATTTAAGACCCTTAATTGGTTCATTTTCAATAATTACGTAGTGCAAATCGAGCAAGTTTTGACATCCAATTCCAAAAAAATTTGGAACTTCATTAACAGCAAGAAAAAGGTATCTGATTTTCCGTCGAATATGTCTTACCAGACCTCCACCGCAAGTCAGCCATCCGACATTTACAATTTGTTTGCCAAATTCGGGCCGGAGACTAATTCTATCTCCATTGTACTCGATCATTTCGAGTTTACCGAACAGGAGGTTCTGGATCAACTGCTCCTTCTCGACGTTAGCAAGGGAGTGGGTTATGACGGTCTTCCACCGATCCTATTCAAACGTTGTGCCGTAAGTCTGGCCCCTGCAGTTACCTTCTTGTTTAACGAAAGCCTTCGTCATGGTATTTTTCCAGATCCCTGGAAAATATCATGCATTCATCCAATTTTCAAGGCGGGTAATAGAAGTGAGGTAGGTAATTATCGTGGGATCACCATACTCTCTGTCTTACCCAAACTGTTTGAGTCCATGGTTCACAGGGCATTGCACTTTCATACCAAGAGACTTATTTCTCCTTTTCAGCATGGATTTTATGCCGGTAGGTCTACCGTGTCTAAGTTATCCTCATTTTGTGGTCAACTATTTGACAGTCTAAACTCCAAGCAGCAGCTTGACGTGGTCTACCCAGACTTCGCAAAGGCTTTCGATGTGATTGATCACTGCATTATTATTAGCAAGTTGGAGAGTCTCGACTGTGATTTCATTCCCATCGACTGGTTGCGTTCTTATTTCTCAGATCGTTGGCAATCTGTTAGGATTTTGGATTCTTTCTCCCCATTATTCCAAACCTGATTGCACGGTTGGCTCAACCTTTAGAGGTGGGGATTTTTTTCTAAAATACTGTGTTCAAGTAGTACTACAAGCCTGTAAGATTTCGTTTCTATTGGAATTATTTACCACTTTTGCACAAAATTCCTGCACTAATATTTGATGGGTCGACAGTTTTCACAATTGAATTACATATAAGTTTTTTTAAGAGGTTGCCGATTTTTTTTTTGAATAAAACACATATAAAATTATGAAATGACCAAAATTTTTTTTTATTTGGTAGATAATTTTTTGGCATTTAACATTTAAACACAATTTCTGGCATATGGCTACCACGACTATTTTTCACAAATGTCATTCTGGAGGTCCAATTTTCCAGCACTTTTTCAAGCATTTGAGGGCGTATGTCAGCAATGGCACGTTGAATATTGGTTTCCAAAGCGTCAATCGATTGAGGTTTATCCACATAAACCAATGACTTCACGTATCCCCACAAAAAGTAATCGAGTGGCGTCAAATCGCACGAACGCGGAGGCCAATTCACCGGACCATTTCTCGAAATAATGTTGTCGTTGAAAGTTTCTTTCAATAAGTCGATTGTTTCACGTGCTGTATGGCAAGTGGCACCATCTTGTTGAAACCACATTTCATTCATATCCATATCTTCAAGATTTGACAACAAAAACTCATTTAACATGGTTCTGTATCGATTTCCATTCACGGTAACGCGTCGTCCTTCCTCATTTTTAAAGAAATATGGACCGATGATCCCACCAGCCCATAGACCGCACCAAACAGTACATTTATCAGGATGCATTGGTAATTCTAGAACGGCGTGTGGATTATCTTTGCTCCAAATGCGACAATTTTGTTTGTTGACGTATCCATTTAACCAAAAATGCGCCTCATCACTGAAGAGAATTTTACGGTAAAAAAATGGATCTTCGTTCAATTGATTTAACGACCAATCACTGAATTCACGGCGCAAACGATGGTCGTGTGGCTTTAATTCTTGCACCAATTGAATTTTGTATGGCACCAAACCCAAATCTTTACGTAAAATTTTCCATAAAGTCGATGGACAAAGTCCAATTTGCTGAGCACGACGACGAATCGATAAATTGTCGTTTTCTTCGACACTGGCCTCAACGACAGCAATATTTTCTTCTGTACGAACTCTTCTCATTCTTGTCGGTGGCTTGGCATCCAAAAGAGTGAATGTAGACCGAAATTTGGTAATTACGTTCTTTATGGTGGTCTCTGACGGACGATTATGTGCACCATAAAATTCACGAAGTGCTCTATAAACATTTTTAATTGAACACTGATTTTGAAAATAAATTTCCACGATTTGAAAACGTTGTTCTGGAGTTAACCTATTCATAATGATTTGCCAAACAATACTGAGTAGAAATGCCACTTTGAGCTGTCAAAACAACTGTCATAAAATAAAACGACATCTATCGGAAAAACAAACCTCCTAAAAAAACACCCGTTATAAAATGATATTGGCATTAATGCACAATCAACTTTATATTTATTTCGTTGACCGTAGTTGTTCAGCTGAACAGATCATCATTCTCATGATTTTTTTCTATTAAATTGAGCATTGCCAATATCCTTGTTAAGTTTCAAGAAAAATAACTGTACCTTTCTTGGTCAACAATTAAAAGTAAATTTTCTTATTCTGATCATTCCTTATCGGCGATAACCCTAATGCCGACATTGATATTTAAAATTTAGATTTTGATCGGTGTTCAATTTGTTGGAACTAGACAAGGGTACTAAGCAGGCAGCAGCCCCTTTTTAATAGATCTTTGAAATTCTAACATTCTATATACTCGTATTTTGTTCTACAAGTCAATATAGAATATGAACTGATTGAACCTGTATAAATATTTTCGACACGATTTGGAATAACTTCAAGCCCATAGCCATTATCTGTGTAGGTTAAATTACCGCCCGACCTAATTTCCAAATTCAGCTGATTTTAGTCCTTGGCAAATATTCAAATCAATGCTTAATTGTAATTTGTTTTTGTCAAAGTCTATAATACACAAAACGTTTAATAAACATCTCACATTGACATTGAACCAGGTTAGTGAGGAGTAAACATATAATATGTATTAATACCCAGTTGAAATGAATCGGATCCATTTATTTGAATTATATCAAATTTCATATAATTTCATTCATGTAATAAAAAATAATCTTAAAGAAATTTAATTTACAAGTAGAATTTATAATTTTTTGTTGGGTTAAACTTTATGAATGAATTGGCCCAATTTACAACATTTTTGTGTATATAATACGAGCATGGTTAATTAAGCCGCATGAACATAATATGTTCACTTGACTTGATCTGTTTAAACAATGAAATTGGAGATGGCGTGTACATAAGCGGACGTTAAACTATTTGATTTCCGGGAAATTATATATGATCTCCTTAAACACCCATAAACAAACTATTTCACTGAATATAAAACGCGACAATATTCTTAAACCATAAAGATTTAATAACAAGTTCTTGCCTTATATGCTAGGAGACGACGACGGGCACATATACACGAATCCCATAACATTTTTTGTTTGGTATACGCGAAAAACATTTCTTAACAAAAAATATATTTTTTAAACAATATGATTAAAAACATAATTCAAAGTGACATTAAGCCAATCAAGTGTAAATTAATTGGTTGGACCCACTTTGCGAAAATTTATTTTTTTTCAACATACAAATTCTTAACAAACGTGGAAGACGAATTATAAGAACAACAACAACACCGCAAAAAACCATAAAATATCCCAAAAGTATATAAATAATATTATGTTTGTCATCATGTCTCATCGAGCTTTCTTATATACCTTTTGATATTACGAGTATTTTATACTGAACAATATGAAAGCGTCAGCGGTATGAGGATGGGTTAGTAAACCAAATACACAAAAAAATACTGTCACTTTCGTTTAACTTAAAATACAAAAAATACACAAAACAGGAAAATTTAATTTAATTTTCACATTCCAAATATTGATTTTCCGATTCCATGGGGTGTCATGCTATATACACATCGTTATAAAACGCTTCCATCTAAAATTTATATACACAACGGGTAGAACGAGCAAAAATGAGCATTCAATGTGTGCATATGGAAGATGTATACAGTTTTAGGGTGACGACTGTTCACAGTTTGATACAGGAAAAAAGGGCAAGTAAAATTTGGATTGTGCGTACAAAACATTTTTATTAGAGGGTTTCATCCCCTATTGGTTAGGCAAAAATTTAGGTCTTTATATATTTGCTCTCTTTTTTTGGTGTGCATCCTTGCTTTGTGTTTCCGTATATATACAAATTCGGGTGGGAACTTTAACAAATTTTCAGGATATATTTTTGTATGATGTTTACGCCTCCTTTTATTTATATATTTGAAGTTTACATATTGTGAAACATAATGGAACTGCTCATTTCACGATTTATTTTATATTTTCATATATCGGCGGGGCATTAATTTTGAAAATGCGGGAACTGGAATTTTTAGGATGTGACAATAAAGGAATTTATAGTGTTAATGTGTCTTCTTATTGTGGTGTTTATACGAATTAAATTATTTATGACATTCCTTTATTTTATTGTTATTGGATCGATATGATTACATTACTATATTCAATTCGTTTAAGGACCTACGTCATTCGTTACTTAGGGAAAACATATTTCTTCCTATCCAAATCTAATTTGGTTGCCACTATACTAATAAATAGATTACGTTACTAACTGAGCTGTTGGAGATAATTTTACCAGTTTAAATACTTCCAAAACCAACATACTACTTTAGTATTCCTCAAAATCATATTTTCGAGTATCGACAAAATTTTCACACCAGCTTGATAATTTACATCGTTGTTTTAACTACTTAGAATAGTTGACAATAGAGTAGACTAGATACATCTCTTGAGTAGACTTACTATATATTTGTTCGGCTTGCATTGCTGAGTTTCTTGTTTTGGCAGGATCTTTTAAAGTAAGTCTAACAAATTATAACAAGTTCAGAAGAGTGGCAACGTTCGCGGGGTTTAAATGTTCAATTGTTAAAAACAGTAACAATTTATTTAGGACAAATCTCACTATACGCTGAATGAAGAATATTATATTCTATATTTGGAAAAACATGGTGAAATTTATACAAATAATAATATTTTAATAGAAACTAAAGAAAACGTAAAAGAACCTCTGTCCTGCGCCTATCCTATCCACCTCGATAGTATGCTGGAGTACGTCTATTCTACCAAGTCCGTGAGTTTAAAATGATGGAAATTCAGTTTTGATTTGTTCTAAGGTCGTGTTTTCAAAATCACTCAAAATATGGTGATTCGATTACGCATTTTCGATTACTAGAGTGACAAGTGACTCTTTACCAGATTACTCACCTACTTCCTTCGGGACAAGATTAATCTTAGACCAAAAATCTATTCCCAGATGTGTTCATTCTCGAGGGTGGTCGGCACATCTTCCATCTGCTGTTTTGACGTAGGATTTCAAATTAACTGACCTAAATTTTCTAAGCGAGAGAGATCAATTTTTTCCTAAAATACTTGTGGAAGCTTCGCTGTCTAACAAACCAGTTATTGAAGTTCCTAATATAAACAGTCAAGTGCGATACTTCTTCTAGATAGATTTGCCCGTGTTGGGCGTTTTACACGTAAAAAACGTTATCTACATTTTTATGTAAATCACGTAAATTACATAAAAATTTGTGTAATTTACATAAAAAATGTAAAAAACTGTAAAAAATGTAAACAACTCTGAAAAATAACTGAAAACATTGTCTAAATGTAACAAATGTTTGTTTATAAGGATTTTACGCATCACAAATATCAATCAAACAGTTCATTTAGACGGTCAATGATAATTATTTTAGACTTTTAGTTATCTACAATCAGAAGAAGAAATTCATTTATGTATTTACACTGCCATCTGTGTTTGCCTTAAACAAGATCTAACAAACGATTACTTACATCTTTAGGTTTAGTTTAGCTACATCTGAGAAAGATAATAATTTTTATAGTGTAATTCGTGCCATCTATTACCAAATTGTAGTATTTTACTCACTTTCTTAAATGCCATCAACATATCAGTAAGTTAATTTTTTTCCATCACCAAAAAATCTAGACAGTGATCCGTTTAATATATCGAATGATATTAATTACATGCCGAAATCATCAGAAACCACTATGAGACTAAAAGTTGGAGGAGCAAATTTAATTCAACTCCGGTAGTTGAAAAGCGAGAGCCGTTTAATCCAACACCAATGAAACCCATGAAATTGAGAGCATTCCATCGTCCAGCAATAAAAAATATTCGTATGGGCTATTAACATTCACTCAGTTTAACCTCATCCTGTATTATCCCTCTTAAAACACATTCAAACGCAGAAAAAGCCACGAAAGCTGGGAAGAATTGCGTCTCCCCCTGAAGAATATCCCCCTTTAATGAACCAAGTAGGAATCAGGTTGAAAATTAAAAATTATAAACGAAAACCGGGAAAAGAATCGGGTCCTCCAGAGTTAAAAAATGATGAATACTTCATCCTGGACAATATACAGGCTGTTGAAAATAACACGTATCGAGCACCTATTTATCCACTTCAAATTTTTCAGTCATATTTTCTACTTATTCGTACAAGGAGGGACTATTATGTTTGGGAGGTTGATGTGTTGTTTACGGCTGGGCAAGAATGCTCTCCGAGCCAATAATTTTGTTCGAGTTTGTTTGCAAGTTTTACAGGAAATTACCGTTGCCCTTGGCCAAGGTGAAATATTAGTAAATAAACCACCGGTCATTCAACAACAACCATCTACATCGACTACACCTATTGGTAGATATTTTTTAGGCCGATTTTCTTATATAACGTGCTAACCAACATTATTTACAGTTTATATTATACACGGTTCAGAGCACTTTACAGAATGTCTTAATTGCATTTAGAACGGAAGTTATATGTTTTATGGAACAACACAAGCTTATAACCTCAAATTTTTGATATATTAATTTTTTTTGTTTCATTTTCAACGTTACACAGTCAATTTTTATAATAGTTATTAAATTATATAATAGATAGCGCACTTGTTATGAAAAAGTCATTATTAACTTTACATAATGTAAAAAATAACTTATGTAATTTACATGTAAATAACCGTGTAAATTACATCGTGTAATTCACGCGCCCAACAGTGCGACGAAGTAGGCTTTTCGATATAGAGTGCTGAGCTAGCCTCCGTCTGGGTGTAAGGTTGGAAATTGTAAAAGCGGCTGGTTTTATACTTGACAAAGTATCAGTTTCATTTGAGGAATGTTGGTAGCTATTGAAATTCTTAGAACGTTGTCTTAAATCGACCGATATCCTGGGTGACCGATATCCTTGGCCTGACCGAGTTACCCCAGAGAGTACTGCGCCGGAATATTTTCCCATAGCGAACATACTTTACATATATACATACTACAGTTAGTACAATTGGGTTTTCTGACACCAGTTGTACCACAATCGAAACAAAGTATTTCAAAAAATTCTTAAAATGGTAGCGATGTCTGAGATGTCTACAATTCCAACATACAAGATAGGTCTCAGGAAGCAGATGTTTATTTCTTTTATTTGTCAGTGATCCTATTTATGCGTTAGTTGCGACATCGACTGACTGATTATGCATGACTTGCTGTTCCTCGACTCGAGAAATAATTTTTGATCAACGACTACGATTGTCCTTGGTTCCTTCAACCGAGGAAGAAAGGCATTTCGCTTATGCCACGAAGCAACGGGCAATCTATGTTGAGAGTACCTATCACGTAAAATGAAGTCATGCACTTCATTTCAAAGGATAATTTCCACTTAGGGTAAAATGATCTGTATTTTGAATTTTTGACATATCTAGAAATGAGCTAGGGTGGGGTGCCTGTAGTACTTCGTGAATATTATGAACCTTGTCACCTATATTAGAAAATAGTTGTCGATGGTATTATAATTTCTTCTACCTGAGTGTTTTTTGCAGTTATAGGGGTACTATATTTCACGCTCGTGGCTGGAGGTGATGGGAAAGAAACACTACATGTCATCGTCGAGATAGTCATGGTTAGCGTAGGAAAATTGGTAATTATAGTTTTTTCTTTATTTTTGTTTGTTTGATCACTAGTTCCCGGAATATCACTATTTTTCCTTGGATCCTCATTTTTCCTTCCTCATCAGTTAGTTTATTTTGACATTCTTGAACAAGCCTTCTAAGTTCGGCATGTGGTTGGTTACGCAGGATATACTGCTAAACTATTCGCAACAGCTCGCATATGGGCGTCAAGGCTAAGTGTGGTTACGCTTTCTACCTCAGGTTTATTTGTGACATGCGATGCCTAGTGAAAGTATAGGATCAAGAGCTTTGTTTAGTTTGGTCTTAGCGATGACGGCGATATCTCATCGTCCTCTAAACATTCGATATATTCGTGTCGATTCATGTCAAACGAGATTCAACTGCCATAGAATTGTATCAGAATAGAATATTGTTGTTGACAAAATGATCACGGAGTGTCGCTGAATACAACAATAAAAGTACGATATAAAGTTAAATTTCCTCGAATAATTACCGCAGGGAAGGCATACAGCTATTTTCGAAATCACCACGTATAACGTTAACTGGGATATTGCAGTCAAGATGTGGATCATAACTTCAGGGTATGTGTGGCAGGTTAAAGTCACCAGGGATGACAAAAATATCAGTTGGATCACCTTGTCTAATAAGCTCGTCCATGTTTTCTCAGTATCGAACGAAGGCATTTGTCGGACGTAGAATTAGAACATAGTTAAAGATTAGATCTGTGAAGTTGTAGATAATATTCGATTAACATTTTGATAATGAAAAGTAAATAAATTCAAGGTTGTTTTCTTGGGTTGGGCATGAAGGTACTGGAGGTTTTTGACCTACAAGGAACTAGATTTCCATTGGAATTAGTTTACTAGTAAACCAGGCGACCGAGAGATTAGTGACCGATCCAGCAATTCTAATCACGAAAAGTCATCGTCTGGATGAAATAGCTTTAGTCTAGTTGTGAGGCTGTATTTCATACTTCAATTATGGGTTTGGTCCCATGAACTCCTACTGTAGTTGATGATGTTATTCATGTTTTGGTATCATGATCTCCTGCTGTTGTTGTTGATGTTGGTAAGTGCGCAGGCCGGATAATAATTGTACCTTCTGATGGCTGGCTTGCCGTGCTTTTTCGGAATGACGTCAATTTGAGTAACCGAGAACTATTTGAGAACTATTTAGTACTCTACTAGTCTGATCGTTTAACCGATCTAAACATTCGGGACAAACCCATTTCACCCATTTGTTTTGCTTTAGAAGTGGCACTACTGTAGCCCATTACATTGCAACACGGCAAACACCATCTATAAACTTTTTTCTAATTGGCATGATGATTTTTATGGTACATATGACCCGATAAACAAAAACACGAATTAAAATTTTATGTAAATTAATAACTTTAAAATAAAATATAATTAACATAACTAACAGTTGTCACTGGAATTTCAATCCACCTGCCCAGCCAGAGCAAGGGCACAGCGGTTTATAGGTGTAACTCTTGATTAGCTCTATAATAACTTTAAACATTTTGATTATCAGAAACTAAATTTTTGTCAGAAGTGGGATTTGAACCCACGCCCTCAAAGAGGACCAAACGCCCAATATCACTTGTTTCTACAAGTAAGATAATATTTTTGAGTCGGGCGCCTTAGACCACTTGGCCACCCTGACATAGTAGCATTGATCTAAATAAAATAAATAAAATTTTAATTTTTAGCTTTATCAGTCAAGTTTAGGTGATACAAAATTAAAATTTGTGTTGTTAAACTAATCGCAATTTTATGGGATGGTAAATATATAGATACAAACAGATAAGAAATGCCACCCAAGTTAAATTTAAACGATTATGTATTCGCTATGATTTTTTAACCAAAGCATTAAAATGTTCATTCAGGTGATTGATTTTATAAGCATTGAAATTTTGCACAAACAACTGTGTACCGAATAATTTTTATGATCCGTGAACATTTTATTTACTGTGCTCTATCGATATAACTGAGATACACAAGCCAAGAAGAGGTTAAAAGAACAAGAGTCAAGTTTGCAAAGTTATCAATCAGACGTAATAGATCATTGCCGAAATATGAAACGACATTTAGCGTTATTACATATTTTCGTCAAGGTAGTACAGCCAATAAAGATAGGAATCAAGAGCCAGGAACAAATGTGCCTGATGTTCTCTCAGTATGCCAATCCTACTTCAGAAATTTTCTATGTGATCGGACTATCGAGGAAATATATCTCCCATACCCAATAGTAGAAAAAGCAGATAGACCTGATCGAAAATTGAGAATTCACCCAGTCTCATTGTCACTGTAGAACTAACTAAAAATGTGGACGATACTACCACCAACCATCAAATCTCTTTAATCTTCCAATCACAACACTACACTAGAACTAAGAGGAATCGTCGAAGGCAGATTGCGTTCTTATGCTCGCCGCACAAAACAGATAACCGCATAAAATTACAAAATTTGTTGAGCCTAGTTCCTATTAATCGGAAGAGTATTTTGCACCACCGATGAAAAGGAGATAAGTGCTCTGCAAAGAAGACGATTTTGAAAGATTTGAAAATAACGTAAAACCACACTACAAACTGAAAGTTCACACAATCACAAATAAAACTCGTCACCCATTATTCCAAAATACTGTAAAGTATTAATTGACATTAATAAATCATTTAGTTTTAGAAGGCGACGAAAGTTATAATGGTATTTGTGTTATTCTACACAGATCTCGGTAAACTTTGCCAAAATTTGTTATTTTGGTTTAACATAAAAAAAAAATAGGAATGCAAGATTGAACCGAAAAACGCTTTGGTTGGCCATTACTGACTTATTTATGTTTTATCTTATCACTTTAAAACAGAGTAAGATATCGATATAAAACAGTGCAAATTGCTCTCGTGATTAACAGCCTCAAATCTTATTAAGCTACACTAAATCGATGTAGTGGTTTTGGCGTGAAAGCCGGACAACGGAACTGGTGCGGACGGACAGACAGAAAATTTTGGGAGATGCAGGTTTTATGCAACAGTAATTTATTTCAAAATTACAGACAGATAACTTAATTTATAAGTATAGATGATAGTACAAAGGTTTCGGTTTAGTAATGGAAATTAATGGTATTTAGGCAACCTCCCGCTGTGCATTGCAAGCTACCTTTCTTATACCAAAATTTTCAATTACATTCATTTCTTTTCCACCAGCCACACACCATTACTTTCTGTGAATGCATCGATTTTTCTATTATTTCTCGTGAATTTTCTTCTCCCCAGATTCGATAATTTTGTTTGTTTAGAAATCCAATCGCAGTTTAAAATTTGCTTCCTCGTTGAAGATGACTTTGTCAGAAAAATTCGCAGTTTGAATTTTTTTTGTATGGCTCAATTAGCGAATTGATGAAATTCAAAGTCTGTTGCTTTATTTTTTATGTTATTTGAATTATTTATGCTTTGAAATGAAGATATTTTTTGCAAAATTCTGAATAAAATGGTTGATGGAATGTGTAATTGCTGTGAACGATGACGAATTGATGCTTTTGGACACTCATTAACAGACACTAGCAATTACAGTAATATTTTTCTGAACGATCACTACGATGTTACATTTATCCACAAATAGGCCGCAATAGACGGACAATTATCTTTTCCTTTTCTGTATGAAATTTTCTTACATCTTCTGCATAAGTTTCACTCGTTGTTCAATCGTATATCTTCTCCTTTTTTAATAAATGGAATGTTTCTACTTGTAATCTGCCAATTAACAAATGACACTCTTGCATAAAAAACATAAATGGCGGCAAATTAAAAATTAACCTCAAATTCGAACATTCTTTATAAGGTGCTTCGAATGGACATATCAACCAACAAACTAAATTAGCAAAGCATCGTAACAGCCACAACTGAAATTGATCAAGCAAAAAAAATTTCCACCTCGAAGACAATAAAAGGTTCGGTCAACTCAATGACTCAACTTCGCAATGAAGAAACAGGATGCGTTGAAATTTTTTGTAAAACCAAGCTGCAGATACAAAGTAAGAATTCCTCTCATTACATCGGGTTATAGCCGTCCGTAACCACTGAAATATTTAAAGAAAACAGTTATGCAAAGATTATTACAAGTTATGGAAAACTTCTTGAAAACAATCTGTGTTCGCTGCATTCAAACCACCTTTAATACAAAATTAACAGTTATCTTTGACGGATCGTGGAAGACTTCTACAGAAGGGTTCTAGTCTATTACTGTATTGTCGTCTAAGAAAATCAGTTCATGAAATAATACAATAAGTTCAGATGTTGCAGCAATTGGCAAAGGATAAATCGCCCCAAACTAATGAATTCAACCTACGTAAATGGGCTGTTACCCATAATGTATCGATACAACCAACACCAGGAGATTTACGAAACAATTAATAACACTTGAATTTAAGAGTGACGCTAGAGATCATATTTAGGCATTGTTGCTGCGTTGACTATTATCTACTTCTGTTCCGCGAATTTACGCTACTGTGCAACGAAGGCATACGAACATCTTCGATGGTTTCATGTTTAAGGTACATTCATATAAATTTTGTACCGACTTCCTGGGTTAAATCTGATTTTAGTCCAGATGATTTGGTTGATTTATTGGGGTCTGCTGTATGCCTTTTATGGTTGCATTATCTAGTTTACGCATTGCATTGTCCAGTGCCATTCGTAATAGTTTTGGAGATATACTTGTCTGAATCCTTGCGTGTTGTAGTATTTGCCTGCTCTGGTTCCCCGTGTAATAAACTCTAATAGATGATACAAATTGAGATGCATTGCTAATATTTTCGTAATACTGTTGAGAAATGAAATACCTCGCCAGTTCTTACATTTTTGAAGGCTTTCTTTCTTCGGCATAATTTTGGTTAAGTTAGCTTCTTTT